>OZ008367.1:85044127-86244127 GCA_963931995.1 Phaonia tiefii | reverse complement strand
TGAAAACAATCGCTATTGGTCGACAGAGCATAGCGGCGAAAAAAATTAATGCAGCCAACAGTGCACCAAACACAGCTGCATTTATATCACATTCATAGATGTATTTGGGCCACAAATACATATATTATAACATATTAATCATTGTGACTCAAACATGTAATATTGAATAGCAAACACAATGTGTTTGGACTCAAGTATACTATAGTTGCGACAAGCTTCCTACACACGACATATTTTCATCCAAACAAGAAAAGAAGACAGATTTTTCAACGAGAACAATTAAAATAAAAAAAACTATAGTTACAGGAAAATACAACTCTGTGATATGGATTAAAACTCACCTCAACGCACTGCACGATGCAAGAATACAAGAGGATAAGAAGAATATGGGAGAAAAAGCTTTCTGTTCTTGTATTGGAATTATCGGCTTTTTAGTGTGTGTTGGTACTCAGGGATCTATTTGATTTTGTATAAGTATATATACCATTGATGATCTAAAAAATATAAAAAATAAATGGTTTCCCAATACGTCCCATTATAGAATTAGGGAGAGCTTCTCACAACAAGTGACCTGTGCGCGTTCTAGTTTTTTACATTTCACCATACAAACCATTTCACCACCAACGGCCACAACGGTTGATGATCTACATATGTTATCAATTCAGGTACAGTGGTTAGGCATCTGATGATGAACTTGTCACGGAGTTCGAAACTAGTCATTCCAATCAGTGTGCTTAACTGAATTATATATTGTTCCAGCGAAACAAAACCGTTTTTGACATAAGAACAATTTTGCTGACCTTGTAAGCTGGAAATCACAATACACGGACACAGTGTTGATGAGGAATTAAGTGACATTGTGTACAAATAATTAGAACTACAATTACAGTAACTGGACTGAAAATCTTAAAAGTTGAGGATATAGAGGGTTCAGAGCCTATGGTGCGATTGGTGCCTTATGAAGGCATATTATCGGGGTTGCCCAAATATATGAAGATTTGAACCGGGGAACTTATCACATGCCCAACTAAGTGCCTGACTATCTTTTCGTTTTTCGTTTTTTATTGTCAGGATACAGATCAACTACAATCTCAATAGAGAATGCCTTTGGCTTAAACTTTGAAGTTAAGTGCCTTGAACTTCGAACTTCGAAATCATACCATCATTACATTTTAACTATCTTTCATTGATTGAAGTTCGTTCCGAATCCTTAAAGGAATACCTAAAATCTTCTAAGGCTTTGAAGGGAGAATTTGCTATAACAAAAAGTCCGAAACTGCTGTAAAAATTACCATTTGTCAATTTTTTCATCTACAACAAAAAAAAAAGATTCTTAAATCTCCAATTACATCACGTCGTTTGTAAAAAAATCTAGCTGAAATTCGCGCGCGTGACATAAAAGTCTTAATCACTTTGGCTATGAGATGAGTTTTAAATTGAATTCTTGACATTCGACTAATAATTTGTTTGCCCCAACAAAGTTGTCCTTTAAGGGTGTCGTAAATATTTGATGTGATACTAATTTTCAACTAGTTATTTTCCATTAACGACAAAAATCCTTTAAACAAAACGCCAAAAATAAAGCCAACTGCTTTTTTTGCTCCAAAACAACTGTGTTTACAATGTAATCCAACTTGCCAGTATATGAGTCTCTCAATTTCCTCCTTTTACTATTGCCCACCCAACACCCTCAATTAATAAACAATTTACAGTTCATTGTACAAATTTCCAAACTAATATTCAATTAACTGACAGTTAACCTACTACTTATCAACGACTACCTTAAGCCTTAAAACGTCCAAAATGAATACATCCCAAATTTATAACGAACCCCTGAGGTTTTCAAAATTCAACTTTCAAAAATTCTCGCTCACAAACATGAATACATGAATGAATTCTATCTAGAAAATAAAGAAAACATATTTACAAAATCAAAACTTGTTTCCCCCTCTCTCTCGCCTCGCCACCCGAAACTCTCCTACAAATCTATAACATGCGATCGCATTCGATTAGGTTCCCTCGAATCACCTGTGTTTCAGCTAATGTGAGATAAAACCAGATATTTTCCTATGAGATATAGATTATGACCTAAAGCCGTCTGTGTTAACTTAAGGCCAAATCAGCAGCCTACATTCGTGTGGCATAGAATTGGGCCATTGGTTTAACATGTTGCTTAAATTGCCTTTGGCTTTGGCGTTAAAATCTTCTTGATTACTTTAATAGCTGTCAACTTCATCCGAATAATTTGGGGTTTATTCCCTAACACACTTCTTCGTGGAGCTGATACGGCGTTTGGTAATTGATTATTCACGCCACAACAATTTGCAAACAGCCAACAAAATATTTTATTTCAAATTTATTTTACTATTTTTTCTTACTTTTGCGGTTTCTCTTTAATTCTTTCTTCGTTGTCTGTACAAAAAATGCTGTGAACATTATAATTGGGATTACCCAAAGTGGAGGGAAGAAGAAGAAGCAGAAGAAGTTGTTAGCCTAAATTCTTTTGATGAATTAACTAAATAAATAGAATTTTATAAAATTGATTATGTAAAGGGAAGGTCTCGCTGGCATCCGTTGATTCGTCTACAGTAGAAGCAAATGCAAATGAAGTTTGTTGCTTAAGTCTTTTGTTTGAGGTGAGGAAATGCTATAGAATACTAAGGAATGATGATGCTAGGCAATGGTTTTAAAATCAAATATTATTTTTGCGGTAAATAATACATTTATTTAGCAATGTGGTGTTTTTACATTACCACATAAACATCACGTTCGTTTCTTAAATATTTTAAGGGTAATTATGGCATAAGGATAATTATGAAGAAATTATCATTGTGATATAGTTATTTTTATGATATATTGTAACAGCAAATGTTGCTTGTCGATGAAAGATTAATTTTACAGTGTAGAAACTTATAATACAATTAATACAGGCCTTGTACTGTACTGTATGTGTCAGGTCTTTAGAATACTTCATTTGGGGTTTACGTTTGTATACCAAAATATTGACCATATGTGACGCGCAAAATAGAAAGGTCTTTAGAATACTTCATTTGAGGTTTACGTTTGTATACCAAAATATTGACCATATGTGACGTGCAAAATAGAAAGGGACCTAAGGGTAAAAACCGGTTTTGTTCAGGAGAGCCATTTTAAAGATTTAAGTACGTGTATCGTTGGTGTACCATCACTGAGCGTGTTGGTATTGGTCTCATTTGAAAGCGACACATCTCATGACATCAGGAGTAGTAGTAGTCCCTACCTCTTGTTTTGTGTAGTTGGTTTTTACTGTTTTCTACCTAACGCGCTGTTTCCATGAGTTTGATATCAATTTAGCCCGCGTTTTTCCAGCTTTATTTTCTGAAATTATTTATTGTGAATTATAATAAATACTCATTTATAATTCTTTTAAATCGTGAATATCACTCTGTTAGTACGAAAATTTTTTCACATAACCTCACTTTCGTCGACTTCACTTTCAAAAAACCCGCATATCTCTGGGAGGGAACACTTTTGGGGCATGGGATCGGTCTCATTCGATGCTCAGATGTTGTCCACATCAAAAAAAAAAAAAGTGAAAATTGATTTTTTTTACCCTTAGGTCCCTTTCTCTATGCGCTGTCACATATGGTTATGGACTGGAAGAAGATTTCACGACGGAAGTAGATTACATAACACACACTTCTACCTTTGCGGGAACATTCTCCACTTATATCCCCGGCAGGCAGGACTGGAAGGAACGCATACCAGGTTATAGGAGGTATGTGGGCTTATGCACGGATGGCTCCAAATTAGCGGGTTTGGAATCTATTCCAAAGGTCTGGATCTAAAAATTGCACATAAACTACTATATCATTGTAGTGTTTTCAGGCACAAGTCATGGCCATCGAAGAAGTTGTCTGTTGCGTAGGGCAAAACATCATCACCGATTGGGAGATCAACATCTACTCCGACATTCAGAGTGCTATAAAATATCTACAATATGTATTCATAGCTAGTTGTGAAATGCCCACAACTGCCGCGAGTCTCTATATATGAAGACCAAGTAGATTGATATCCTCCGTATCATATATGCGACTGATAGAGTCATTGGAGTCTGGAAGCACAGGATGCAGGATGTATGTCGAATTATGGATGAATTTCGAAAGTCAGAGAGATATATGAAATAGCGGGAGGGTGTACAAAGATAAATATACAAACACAAGAACTAAGCGCCATACAATTAATTGTAAGCAATACATGATTATAAAAACCATGTATACTAAAATTCAAATGTAACTACTCAAAATCTGAACCATTTTATTCCTCCTGAGATTCATAATTAGAAACTGTCAGGAAAGGTGGTCGATGGTTTCAATTTCCTCTTCATCCTCAAAATAACGACAGCAATCAATCATATT
The DNA here is from genome assembly GCA_963931995.1 of Phaonia tiefii. Lineage (NCBI taxonomy): Eukaryota > Metazoa > Arthropoda > Insecta > Diptera > Muscidae > Phaonia > Phaonia tiefii. Next base: position 86,239,730 of record OZ008367.1, on the reverse strand, counting down.
ATTATCCCATACTCTGGTACGGCCTCTCACATCACAGTAATCAATCATATCATTATCCCATACTCTGATACGGCCTCTCACATCACAGTGACCCGTTATTATCCCAAGCTGCAGATCGGGGTGTCCCAATTATAGTAGCTATTGGGTGGTAATAGTATCCAGCATCGCCACAAATCCATAGGTATCTTGCATGCTGTAATCGCAGGCAGAATTGATTTTGCGTAGCGACCACATGTCAATCAGGCCATACAGGTAAGAAATCGGTGGTCTGACAGAGGCTTACGAATACTGACTAACACTAGCACCAGGGGTTTTGGAGTCGGGGTTGAAGTCGGCCTAGGAGTCGGAGTTCAGAGTAGTAGCATTGCGAAATTGGAGTCACAGTTTTCAACATTTTAGGAAAACTCCGCACCTCTGACTTCTAAATCCTTCCATGTCCAGCAGAACTCTGACCTAATACATGCCGAAAAATCTGTATTTTTTAGCTGTTTGAATGCAAATATAACGTGTTTGCAGCTTGTCGCAAATATAGTATACTTGTGTCTCAATACATTGTGTTTGTTATTCAATATTACATGTTTCAGACACAATGATTATGACCGAAATGTGGCTTTGTTTTTTGAAAACAACGGAAAACAAAAGCGTGATAGACAACAAAGAAACAAAAATGCAGCAGATTTTCAATTCATGAAAACAATGCTTGTAAACATGTATATGGTTCTTCCAATATGTTGCTGAGGCATTTTCGGAAATCGTTGGCATTTCTTAACCACTTTCGATCTGAACGAGTGTCCAATGAACGAATTGAGTGACGCTTTACTGTTCAGTAACCTGATAACATCTCCTATAGCAAATGAGCCCAACTTAAGTAGCTCATCTGCAGCCCTCATGATGGCAAGCACTTCTGCTTATAGGACCGACCCTACAGTTGTTTTAGAGACAAGTTGAGTTGGAGGTCGCCTTTAAAGATCCTAGCCCCAGTGACAATATCCATCTTGGTGACATCATTAAAAATTAAATTTCCCGAAAGTGAGGGGAGTATCCCATCTGTCCAATCGATTCTGTCCAGACCCCTCTACAATTCTATAATCGGCATAGAATAGTCAAATAGTCGATTTAAGTATCCGGACTTATATATCTCAATTATATCCGGTATACAAACAAGACCACTTTATGGCGACTTTTGCGTAAAGATCTTGGTTTACATCCATACAAGATCAAGCTGACTCAAGAATTGAAGCCGATGGACCATTTGACGCAACATACGTTCTCCGATTGGGCTCTGGAGAAGATGCGCCAAGATGATGATGAAGCTCATTGTTAGCTCAATGGGTTCGTCGATAAGCAAAATTTGCGTTATTGGTTTGGTGAAAATCCACATGCGCTTCATGAATCAACACTTCATCCACAAAAAATAACTGTTTGGTGCGGTTTGCATGCCGGCGGCGTCATTGGGCCATATTGTTTCGTCGACAATAGCGATGGTCACGTTACTGTGAATGGCGATCGTTATCGCGCCATGATTACCGATTATTTTTGGCCCGAATTGGAAAACATGGACTTGGACGACATGTGGTGTCAAAAGGACGGTGCCACAAGCCACACAGCACATGTTACAATCGATTTATTGAAGAGTAAGTTTGGTGAGCGTGGTATCTCAAATGGACTAGTCAATTGGCCGCCTCGCTCGTGCGATTTAACGCCTCTACGTCAAATCATTGGTCTATGCCACCAAGCCGACGACGTTGGAATAACTTCAGAGCCAACATTGAACGCGAAATAGCGGCCGTTACGGCCGAAATGTGTGACCGAGTCATCCAAAATTGGGTCCAACGAATCGAATAGTGTCCGCGGTGGCCATATGAACGAAGTCGAGTTCCATTCATATATGTTTTGATCTCAAATGGTTTGCGTTTTATTTTAAAAAAAAGTTGTCAAGTCCTTATTGGAAAACCCTATATATATCCCAAACACCAAGAGAGCAGCACACCGGTTAGTGGAAGGGTCCAGAGTAGTGAGATCGACAATTGTATCCATAACCGCTCCTCATGGCGCCATAAACTATGCTGCTCCTGGCGCCACAACTGTACATGACGCCACACGGTAGATTTAATTGCTTGCTCCTATCCAAGACATTCCACCAAACCAATCATCTATAGGACATTATTGATCGATCCTGGTGGTGTGCGCGGCTCTTGTACTTGGCAACATGGGTTCGGTCCCTGTCTTCTTTCGACGACGGTCATCTCGCCTTGTAACGCGACACTTTCTAGTTATTAGCCATGGAAAAGCTTCTCAGAAATCCGTTCGGAATCGGTGTAAAACTGTAGGTCCCATTCAGTAAGTGTCAAACTAGAAAGCGCACAGCTGACTAGTTGTGAGAATGTAACCCCAATCCCTTCATGGGATGTAATGGGAAACTATATTGTATTTCAAGTAGATAAAATTACCGATTTCACAAACCGGGTTTAAGGCTCGGTTTTAGAAACCAGTCCTAAAATTACAAAAAGGCATTTAAATTAACAGGTTGATAACCGGTTCCTTTTGTTTTAAGCCAATTCTGTTGATTGCAATCGGTTGTAGTTATCTGTATTTGGAACCGGATGTTGCAACTGGATTTTAAAACCGTTTATTGTATCTATTGTATGTGGCCGTCGATGGTGCAATGGTAGTGAGCGCGGCTTTTGTGCATGCGAAAGTGGGTTCGATCCCTGCTCTGACCATTTTAAATTTCTTTCGACGGGCGGTCACCTCGCTTACTGAAGGCGACACTATCGAGTATTTAGCCATGAGAAAGCCTCTCAAAATAAAGTTTGGAACCGGTGTAAAACTGTAGGTCTCAATCAGTGAGTGTAAAACTAGAACGCGCACAGCTCACAGGTTTGTGAGAAGCTCTCCCTAATCCCTTCATGGGATGTAATGGGAAACCATTTTTTTTTATTGTATATATTCATCAAATCGATTTTTTAACCGTTTGAAGTTCATGAGCTTAGCTTTTCACTCATATTTTGACTTGTAATGAGTTTTTTTATTTTATTTTTCATAAAGCTGACCTCGACTTCTCCACTTGTTCTTCATTACGCCCCCTGAAATATTTGCCATTAATCAAATCCAAGTTCGAGTGCAAGACCTCCCATCTTACATCTCTAAATATTTGCAAAACCGTCATATGTAATCACGATAATTTTCATAAAAATTTATTCAAAATCACTTCCAACTAATACAAATTATTACTGTATTACCCAGTGCAAAAAATTGCTGGGAAAATAGTTCCCACCACCTCGAACAAAGGAAAAAAACAAAAAACGCCTAAATAAAATTTTGTTAATAAAATCACGTTTACTGTTATTTCAGCAGCCTCTACACAAAGTGGCAACAAATTGTAAAGGTCATTTGCATAAACTTTTGCTAACAGCCAAAACAACTTATGACCATAACACTAATACAAGCCCGACTATTGCAGCGCACAGTTGGCTAAAACCCAAAATGGGCGTAATTTCCATAGGAAAATTTATGAGTAAAATTAACGTTAACTGTGTGTGTGCGAGGAAGATATTTCGGCTGAGAGAAAAAAGAGGCGGCAGAGAGATTTGAATTAAATTTGAATTTCGCTGAAAGCAACTAAAGATGAGTTCATGATAAAATCTGCAACTCACTATTTATTCAAAATTATGCCATGTGTCAACAACAAAGGTGAATATTGTTTGTAGGTTTTGAATTCAGTGCCAGAATTCTGTAGGCTTTTAAGGATAAAAATGAGTAGGTAAATTTTTAAAATGTATAAAATTTCAGTACAAAATTTTCAAATTTTTTATTTTTAAAAAGTTACAGAGTTCCTGTGCTGAGGGTGAACGATATACAATTTTTGAAAAAGTTGAAATAATTTTTTTTTTTTAAATTTATTCAAGTTCAAGACCTTTTTAATATAAAGCTTATTTTTATTAGCTTTATATTATTTTCAAAAAGGTCGAGCACAAAAAGTGTTCCAATAATAATCATTATTTTTGGAACACTTTTTAATAAATTTCAGTGAAGAGCCTTCAGATAGAATTTTTGAATTAACATCTTCCTTCATCTTAAATATGCCACAAAACCCAGAAGAAGTACCCTAGAAGCAATGAAAGAAAAACTCCTTCAAACTCTCAGCATACACTGCTAGCAAAACTATTCTAAAATATTCTATCTAAAGTATTTGCAATTAGGAATTTGTACCGCAATCCTGTAACATCCTGATACCCATCACTTGCTTAATATATCCAAGTTTCTGTTAGTTAAGAAACACCATTGCTAAAACTTCATTAAATCTCTGTCTGCCATTTTGATACGAAAAATTTGAATTAAATTCTTGTTTAACTTTCGAGATCATGCTTATGTTAGCATTTCATTGAATGAACAACGTCTGGGCAATGTTAACTGCCAGTCGATGTCCTTTAATCAGACTTGTCTGCGAAACAAACAAACGCCTCAACTAACTGCTAACGAAGAAACCACCCTGCATCCGTCCCCTTTACCGCACAAACTGCAAAATTTGCATTGTTTCTCAACGAATCGTAAACAAATTCTTGGCAATTTCTTAGAATTCCTTAGAGCCATGAAAGCCTTTCTGCTGTAACAGCTGAAGCTGCCAACGAGTTGCGACATTTATTTGCCGTTTAACCACATTTCTATCTAACGTGACATTAGAGACAAGTGAACAAACAGTACAGCAGCAACAACAGCAGCAGCAGCAGCATCAGCGGTGTTTAGCTTTAAAATATTTTCAAATCTTTGGCAGACCGAGAAAACACGGGCATTGTTGGCCGGAAAGTGAATTAGTTTAAAATGTATCGTTTATGGTATCTGCTTTTACCTGGCTGATGTCTATGTAGCTCCTGCGAGTACAAGGATTTAAATCTTAGCCAGTGTCGGCTGGAACTACAGCAAATGCATTGATTTTCACGTTAACACTGAAATTTGAAATTTAAAAGAGTCTGTTGTCTGTCTGTCTGCCGGCCTGTCTGTCCGCCTGTCTGCGTGTCTATATATCTATCTGTCCTTCCGTTTGTTGCGGCAGTAACAGTAGTTACATTTAAAGGTTTTTAGTGTCACATCTCAACAACCTTTTTGTATTTGTTAACGTTTTGCAGACAGTGAAATAAACGTGACTTAATATGGGTGTTTTATAGACAATAAAACATTTTGTTGTTGTCTCGGTTACGGGAATTTTCTGTTAGGAAGAAGAAAACATTTGTATTTTTTTGGGAGGGATGGGGAGATTTTGTTAGAAGGAACAAAAGGTGAGTTAAAAGGGTCAACTGTATACATTTTTTTGAAAGCAACATTGTTTATATCTGACATTTTTCTTTTTGTTTTTAAATATATCCTTAATATTTTTATACTAAAATTAGGAATATCGTTATCAGCGTAACGAAATTAAACAAAAATGTAAATATTTGCTTATATTTTTATATTAAAATTATATTATCGCAATTGTTATAATTTTCTCTCTCTTTTCGTTACAGGTATGTTGTGTATTGCTTTGTAAAAATAAAATTTTATACTAGAAAATATGTAAGTATAAACTAAATTCTCTCGTTAAAATTAATGAAATTACGATAAACATAACCATAATAGTAGCAGCAGCTAAAGGGGTTTCCAATTTGAGATGATTAGTTTGGCTTTTGAATATTTCAAATGTGGCACAGTATAATAACTTCTAAACTAATGGTCGGATTATTTGAGTATATACTAGTATTTTGTTGGTGATGAGCCAGGCATTCAGAATATTATGTTTGGAGGCACCTTGTTGCAGTGCAGAATGTGCCACAGGGTGTCAAATTAGACAACTTTTGTGATTTTGCAGGGAAGCACAGTATGCCAATTATAAAATAGGGATAATAAATAGGGAGCGTCTGACAGCTCTGACCTATTTGTCGAATCGTTTTGGGATATACTGGGATTTTGTTGGAGAGGAGCTTAGGCTTTCAGAGTAAATGAAATTGCGTCCGCTAAAATTACGAGATCAGCAAACAGGCAAATTGCATTCATATCGAAAAAGTCACTTAACTCGAAAATAGCGCCACACGGGGTCGATTGCAAAAAATGTGGTAATAATATCACAACTTCTGAACTATTCGTTTTAGAATCTAGGGGACAAGCTAGGCTTTCAGAATTTGTTTTTAGAAGCACCCTGTTGTAACGCAGAATATGCTGCAAAGTATCAAATTGGAACACGTTTCTGGTGTTCAACGTTTCAATATGCCTGTTTTAATTTTTTTTTCTTCTAAGAATCTACGAAATTAAACAACATTTTGCAGTGTTTCCACTGCAGCGGAGAATTTAATGAATTTGGAAAAGACAAACGACTTCCAGAAGCAAAGAGTCCTGGGTTTGCAAACAACACATACCTGAATCGGCGTATGCTAAAAATTGTTTGTCTGAAATATTCTAATGTTCAAATTATCTTTAAAAAGTTACTCGTGGAGTTGGAGCGCTGCAGGTGAACAATTTCACTGAACAATTTGTGCAGGTTTTTACTAGTCATTTTTTAATTTAACACGATAATTGGCTGATACTTTCTTTAATACTGTCCAATTTTGTCAACAAGTAAGGGGAAAACAAATGGCTTCAACACAGTGTCCGCTGTTTGAAACCAATACATCGACTATGGTTCAGCAGTTTTGGCTACACTTCTGGAATAGTAGATACAGAATCATAAGAAAGATCCAAAAAGCTGTTACTGCTCTACATTAACTTAGAAAACACTGTCAGTGTAGAACAAACCGAAAAAAAACGAATCATATTTTTCAGTAAACTTCATTGCATTCAAGGCTCTGATCTGGCATTTCCTACAACAAGATAGTATTTTAAACAGATCGAGTTTATATTTGTATGTCCTAAGGCCTTTATTTAAATTTAATTACAGTGGTTGTTTAGGTATTGTAATTAATTGTGTGAAATTTAAAAAAAACTAACAATTTCATTATGTTTTCCTTAGAAAAATGCGAGTCTTTTTGTCTTATGTCTTCCCTTATAAAAAAAACAAACAAACAACAACAAAACAAACCTACAGTAATAATTGCCTTCAAGAAATTCTTTCCACCAAGCCAGAGTTTCGTGATTCCCTCAAATATCATAGTGTGCGATGTTTGTGTCTTAAGTCTTTTGTTTTATATTCCACAGAGACACTTGGCGATTCCCCTTAGGCCATTAATGACACAATCCCTACCACTCATTGACACATTGGTTAGGAAAACAACAGCAACAGCAACGAAAAAAAAAGAAAATGTGTCTATTTCTCTGACTAAATGCCACGTCTACTATATTTAGGCAAAATCAATTATATAACCTTTTATGTAACATTAGTTAAATAATAATTTCTTGGCATTTTTCTTGTCAAGTTGATTTTCCTACTGCTGTTTTCTTGACAATATCTGTCGATTCATCATATCAAACCGTTTGACACTAATGCATCTAGTGTTTAGCACAGTAGATGGCAAAAACAAAAGCACAACAAAAACAAACGACGATGATCCATGGATCGTCGATGGTCAAGGAATTAGAGGTAGTCGAGACGGGGCTACAGGTGGTCTGGAGGTGGGGTGTATAAACGTTTGGTCTTAGATGCGTGTGTTGAAAAACGTTTCGCTGTAAAACTATTTGAAATATTTGTGTCTTGACATTGGTATGCGATATCAGTACTTTTATTGCCCCGGTAACTGTCACCCAATCGTCATCATTGCCGGCCGTGTCGTCATCATTTTCCAAATGACAACTCAGCTGAGTGACATTTCTAAAGCTTAAACATCAGTCAGCTATGGCTTTATATGTACACTATCTTTTGGCCCCATCGTCATCATCAACTCTTCATCTTTCAGCATTATTCTTTTTGGCAAATCATACATGTGTCTCTCTCGCCACATTGGCGAGATGTTGTTAATAAGATTTTACCATAAAACAACTTGTACATGATGATACTTAAGCTGATGTGATTTTTTAAGCGAATAATTACAGTTTTACTTGGCAAGCGGAAGATGTAGCAAACATATGTACGTAGATATATATCCCAACTCTAACTCAGGGGATGTTGTTTCTCTTTCACAGAAATTGTTTTTGATTCTGATGGATTTGTTTCCCCTTCCCATCTGCCGCCTGTTCACCATGAGATAAAAATACAAAAAGCAACGGTTTATGGAGTTAACTTACATAAGCTTCTTAGTATACGAGTCGTATACAGAAGAAATGAAATATCAAAAGAAAATGCATTAAAACACAGCGGGAAGTCATAAATATTTAATTATTTTCTTAATTTTTCTGTAAATCTGTTGGGGCAACCTGAAGCAGAAACAAAGCGTACTCCACTCACTGGTCTTTCTTTCACTTTAATTCGCTCGTGTTTTCCTAGACTTTCAATCATGTGTAACGATGCTGCCAGATTTTTGGATTATAAAATCATTCTCTGCATTCAATAAAGTTTTAGTTAATTTCAACGCTTTAGCAACCAGAATGACCCAGTTTTATCATAATCTCTTGAAACGAAAAGAAAATAGAATGCACAAATCCGTATACTTCAAAGTTTTATAGTTTTTTTTCTTCTTTTATTCTATGCTGTTGTCTTCCTGCCAGTATTGACTAACCAAGTGTCGTGTTTCCTTAATTAGTTTCAGTTCAGATTGCCTGTTTTTTTTTTTTTTTTTGCTGAATCGGTTGAAAATATTTTATGCCGCTTTTTTAACCGTTGGCTGTGGTTAATTATGTGCATAAATTTGGTTAATGGTGATTTTATGTTTTCCCAGAATCATGATTTAGTTCTGAAAGGCATTAATCAATTAAAAACAGATACAAATTGTGAAAACTTCTGTGGGGGAGGAGTGAGGTTAAGAATTTCAATAATTTTAGCCTTGGATGAAAAATGAGATGGTGTTTTTCACCAAGTGTTGGAAAAACAATAAACTTTGCCATTAACAACAACAATGTTTGCTACTTCTCAGCAGGCAATTTGTCTGCTATAACAGCCAACGTACTAGCAAAACAACAAACTGTTTGAAGTGTTGAAAACGAACCTGACAAAATGTTTGCTTGCTGAAGTATCAAACATCTGTTTGCTAAAACACCAAACATCTGTTTGCTAAAACAACAAACATAATGTTTGCTTAAATAACCAAAATGTTTGATTTTCGCTTTTCAGCGGTCTTCTGCTGTGTTTAGTAATTTTGTCTTTTTTTTGTGTAGAAAAAAATTAATATAGACCCAGAGTTTCAGTTAGTAGGGCATTGTAGACCCTATGAAACCTAATATAGGGTTTTCCAATTTGAGTGATATGATTTCTAAGTTACGTTTCGGCCATTTGTAGTACATCATAATCTGTCATTATTTTTTCATTGTATTCAGCAATGTTTACAATTTCATCATGGAGAGATATACGCAAGAACAACGTTTACAAATTATTCACTTTTTTTATCAAAATTATCGTTCTCCAATTGCAACTTTTCGAGCGCTTTTACCATTTTATGGTCGTAATAATCGTCCACTTGTGCCCGCTATTTTTCGAATTGTTGGAAATTACGAGCGTACAGTTTCTTTACATAATGTCCAAGCGCCAATAAGACAAAGAACCGGTCGAAGTAATAAAAATATTGCTGCCGTTCAGGCAAGTGTTGCTGAAGACCGCAATTTATCGATTCCAAGACGTTGTCAGCAATTGCGGATTTTGAGAAAGGATTTGGGCTTGCATCCGTATAAAATTGTTATCACACTCAAGAGCTGAAGCCATTGGACTGCCGTTAACGTCATGAATTTGCTGATTTTGTCTTGGAACAACTTGAAAACGATAACGATTGTTTTTAAGAAAATCATCTTCACCGATGAGGCACACTTTCATCTGAGTGGTGCGGTAAATAAACAAAACTGTCGATTCTGGTGCGAAGAAAATCCACAAATTTTTCATGAACAACCATTACCATAAACCATAAATTGACAGTTTGGTGTGGTTTTTAGTATGATGGAATCTTCGGTCCTTTCGAAATGAAGCTGGTAACACCATGACTGTCAATGGAGGGCGGTATCGAGTGGTGAGAGCGAACTTTTTATGCCCGATATTGGAAGAAGTTGATCTTGACATGTGACCGTCGGTGGTGCAATGGGTAGTGTGCGCGCCTCTTGTACATGAGATTCTGCGTTCGATCCCTGCTCTGACCATCTTAAAAAATTTCTTTCGCAGCGGTTACCTCGCATAGTGACGGCGACACTATCGAGTCTTTAGCCGTGAAAAAGCTTTTCAAAATACCGTTCGGAATCGGTGTAAAATCTGTAGGTCCCAATCAATGAGTATAAAACTACAACGCGCACAGCTCACTGGTTGTGAGAAGCTCTTCCCCATTCCTTCATGGGATATAATGGGAAACCATATTTTTTTCGATCTTCACAACATCTGATTCCAACAAGACGGGGCTACGTGCCACACACAGCACGTGCAACAACTGAATTATTGCGAGAAATGTCTAAAGATTCGATTATTACAAGAAATTGAGACATTGAATGGCCTCCAAGTCGTTGTGATTTAACACCATTAGACTATTTCTTGTGGGGTTATTTGAATTTATTGGTCTTTAGGAATAAACCAGACTCTCTGCAAGCTTTACAAGTCAATATTGAACGTGCTATTCATGACATACGACTTGATTTAGTGGAAAAGTGCTCGAAAATTGGGTTCATCGAATTCTTTCCTGCAAAAGAAGACATGGAGGCCATTTGAAAGACGTTTTAATCACAACTTAATTGTATCGATTGTACTTCACATTAAATAACAAACGTTTGAATTGCCCTAACAATTAGTGTGTTTTTGTTTTAAAGAAATCATAACACTCAAATTGGAAAACCCTTTGCATGTGTGTCAAGAAGGAAAAACGTCTTAAATCTTCTTACGAAAAGCTTGGAGTCGCAATTACCGCCAGTTACAGATTTTGTTTAATTTGACTTATACATTAAGAAGTTGCCGTCGGTGATGCAATGGTAATGTGTGCAGATCTTGTACATGAGTACGTAGGTTCCTTCCTTAAATTTCTTTCGGCGGCGGTCACCTCGCATAGTGACGGCTACACTATCGAGTACTTAGCCATGAAAAAGTTTCTCAAAATACCTTTCGGAACCGGTGTAAAACTGTAGGTCCCAATCAGTGAGTGTAAAACTAGAAAGCGCACAGCTCACTGATTGTGACAAGTTCTCCCCAATTCCTTCATGGGATGTAATGGGAAAGGGGTTTTTTTATATGTTAAGCTATCTCTACATATAATGAGAATTCTTTAGTTCAGCAGTTCTTGAAAAGGAATGCAGGCAGGCAACACAAGGAACTGCAAATAAGTTTTGTCATTAAATTAATAAAGAATTTCGGCATTCCCACAGAAAAGTCAACTGTTTGCAAAAATTGTCAACTTCTGTCAGCCCATTCAGCGAAGTGAAAACGCATGGGATGGGCACGAGGCTTCTGTTCTTGGATTTATTGGACTTTATAATCTTTTATACAGATGTCTTTATGCAAAATTCTCCACAAAGAAGTGCGAGAAATGGTCCATTGCTGCGAATGCTAGCGAGTTATTTCCATTTAAGCAGTATTTTCCATTTAACGCACTGGACGAGCACGTACACGAGTGTTTTTGTCCAATAAGGAACCGGATTGACGAACTCTCTTCACAAATTGATCCACAAACTGCGTTGATGGCACTCACTTTCTATCAAATTTATTTCGTAGTTTTCTTACAGTTTGAGTTAAAGGCTCAAATCTTTGGAATCAAGTTTTCAGTATTTCCCAAAATTCTTCAAACCTAAAGCGAATAATTTCTTATATTTCTAACCTTTAACTAATAATCTGTCACTTCCTAAATGTCAAAGTGGCCATGTGCTTCGAATTAATGGGGATGATATATGTACTAGAATGCGTCCGTTCGGAACCGTTATAAAACTCTTGACCCCAATCACTTTGTGTAAAACTAGATAACGTTCAGCTCACCGATTGTAGGAAGCGCAAACCCCGCGGCCTCTTAATGTTGTGTAATGGGGAAACATTTCTTTTATTTGTTTAGAGATGTGTGGATGTGGTATCCGACTCGAAGGACCAGATGACTGGTAATCTTTATTTTATCTCCTTGTGATGAAAATTTTAAAATCTAATTTAACTCATTTAACACGTATTTCTGTTTCAATGTTAGCATAATAAATTATTACCATAAATCAGAAGAATAAGATACAAATCTGTTTATATATTGCCGGATTTTAAGGAGAATATACTGGGACAAATTGACATTTAAATTTTATTAAATTTCTTTTATCTTTTTTTTTTGTATCGCTATACATGTTGTGTGCCTTGAGGTGGCTATAACTGGCATCACAAAATTTTTTAGTTGATACATGTTCTTATTTTTTTCGAAAATATATAGTCTTCTCCAAACAATCTTTACACTGCAGTCGCCAAAAATCCCAAATGAATCATTAGGAAAGAGCGAATATCTTGAAGACATTGTTTTATGCATATTCTTAAATCAAATGGCCAAGTCGTGATGTTATTAAGCTTATTTTAGCCACAAACTTAAGACACAAAATGCGATTTTCTCAGCTACAAACATGTATAATTATGAAAAACGCAAAATTTATGCGTTTATGCCACTTAGTGTGAATAGTGTAAACGTTGGCCGCGTTCTTATATGCGTACCAATCAGACTGCTCTCTCTTTCTCTCTGTATCTCTTATTTAGCCTGAAAATAAGGTCTAAAGATATTCCAAGTATCTTGCACTTTTCCCAATCCAGTGCCTGTAAAAGGCAACAATACATTTCGATATTATACCCAAACTAAAAACCAAAAATGTTTGCTTGCTTACTTATGTATGTTTATAAAAAAAAGAAGCCTTAAGCTGACACGTCTTTTCAACAGCGTTTGATATGAAACTGGCTTTTTTTTTCATGCATTTGGTGGCTGTTTTTCGATTGGCCGTGTGCAGACAATTCTTGCCCAGAGTGGCAAATAAGCCAAAAGCCACAACATCATTCGCATATAGAAGCTGTGGCTTTTTATCATTTTAGGAATCTTTATGAACACAGTAAAACAAAATCTGAGCCAAACCCATTACAGAAGGTTGTTGCTGGCAACATTATACCTCGTGATAAGGTAAAGTGTGGTGGGAAATGTAATGAGAACGCAGCAGTCCCGCGCTCAAGTAAGAAATTAATAAAGAATTGTTACAAGTCTAAATAAAAATGGTGTCACACATAGTAATGAGAGGAAAGAACACAAATTGAATGATGATTGAAAGACAATTTTGGTTTTATAAAAAAAAATAAACACCAAAGGGTTGACTGTACTGTTTTGCCCCAGCAGTCTAGACTTGTTGTCCTTTCCTGTATTCGCAATAATTTTACTTTTCCCTTTGGAGACACCACCTTGTCACTGCTCTCAAAAAGTGTAAACATCTTAAATTTCCTCTGCCTCCTTTCGCACTATTTTCCTTATCATCCACTTGACTACCTACCATATATAACTATCTTAGTTGGCCACCATGTTTTGTCTTCTCAGCCAACTTGGCCTATTGGTGTGGCGTATCAGTTACACTTGAGGTAAGAAAATAATAAAAAAAAACAACAGCAACAACATATGCATACATGTGTGTTTATCTTTCCATATGTCTGGAAATTATACATTATTATAGTGTTTTGGTCCAGTGATGGAGTCTCTTCCTTTTCTATGTGGAAATCAAAAGGAAGCCATGACTGCAAGTGTTTTCTTTGGGATTTTGTTTTATTCTTATCTGAACGTATCTATGCTGATTCTTTGAAGATGGGGAAAAATAAGTTAAGTATGTTAGGTTTTTCCCCCTTATTCAGCTTTCGATTGATGATGAGTTTTTCCTGTTTTATAGATTTTATTCAAATCATTGTGAGTTTTTAAGTTTTCACTTGGCCGCTCATTGACTTTTTAAATGTCATAGTATATTTTCTCTTGGTTATTTTATAATAAGTACTTACGTACTAATACTAAGTTCTTCTGTTATAGTTGAGTGTAATGGTTTACGCTGCTTACCTACAAAGAAATGAAAAACAAAAATATAATTTTATTGCTTAATCATAAAAATATTAATGTTGTGAAAGTTCTCGTTATAATTGGTATAAATTATGATTTATATTGTTTTATATAGAAAGTGTTATAATGTGTCAACTTAATGGTTGAATTTGTTAAAATTCTTTAAATTTCAATAGAATTCCGTAATTTATATACAAATTAGTTATAGGTTCAGTAATAAAAATGTGGTATATGCCAAACAAAAGGCTATAAAAGATTCCATCCAATAGTATTTTTTGTTTTCTTGACATTCTTGACATAATTTTGCGATAAAACACGCAGCTTTAAGACTACCATCATCTGTCAATAAAAAACTACGTTAATTTCGACCGAATTGTATATACCCTCCACCAAGGATTCACTTCGAATAGTTGTAATATATAAGAAACATAGTTTTTGACTATAAATTCTTTATATATACAGTTGTGTGCGTTGAAATAGAGTCAACACAAATCAATATTTTGAAAGAAAAATCAAATAGAGACAAATTAAATTTTGTTTATAACTTTTATTTTTTATTGTTCAATTAAGAACTAGATATAACATTTTAGAACATTAATGGCGTAATTTAAAATTAAATCATTAGGTATAAATCAAAATATTTCAAAATTTCCCGTTTTGCCTGTGAATTAAAATAGAGTCATCGCGATTCATCATCTGATCTAGAATAAATAGCTGTGTCAAATAAAATGTATGTTTCATTAATCCTTCACATTATCTCAGTACTTTATGAAATAACTATTATTTTTTATCACAGCTAAGCAACGCCTTGGCATTGAATCCCCAAGTTTCCACAAGTCGTGTTTTCCACGCCGATTGTACCAGTGCCCTAAGCTCATCTATATTAAATTGGTTTATCCCTTTGATAGGCACTTTAATGTCCCGCCATAAATTCTGAATAGGATTAAAGCCCGGCGACTGCAGAGACCATCTTAAAACTATGACACTATTATTTTCAAACCAAGCTTTTGCTCGCTTCGATGTGGGTTTGGGGTCGATATTATGTTGAAACACACGTCGGAGCGGCATTTCCCAGTCAGCACAACAAGGCATCATGATGTTTTTTAATATAGTGGTATAATATGCAGCGTCCATTGTCTGTTCAATTTGGAATAAGGTTTCTGTCCCAATGTAACAGTAACAACCCTGTACCCTTTATGTTTCCGCTACCATGTTTAAGTGTTTGGATTGTGTTCCGGGGCCTGAATTCGGTGTTGGAAGGCCTTCGTGCAGGAATATTACTCCTATCATAGATAACCAATCTAGTTAACCACATAGTAAACAACATTTTTTGAACGTTCCGGTGGATAGAAATGGAACTTTTCGAACACTTTTTGCCTTTAAACTGTTTTTAGTTACCATTTTTTTTATGTAGATGTGTCAACATCCCGATCGCATTGCCTTTTAAGGGCGGAGGAGGTAACAAAAATCGAACTCTATGTGGCGCAATTTTTTTGGTTCCAAATGTTCTGTAATTTTCAGGGTTTCCCGTCTGTTTCCTGGACTGGCGTTATATTTTATTCCCGTCCCAACCATTTTCTTTGAGCATCCAATTATGTCAGTAATTTGTATGTAGCTTCTGAATCCTTTTCTCATCTCTTTAATTCTTTCTTGGCGCTCATGATTGCAATACTTGATCGGCCCATTTTGGAACGTCAATCTTGACAATTTATTAATGCTACTAATAAACTTTAATCATATTTAGAAGCTAAACTTTGTTTTCAAATTTAAATCCAAACTACCATTAACCATTTCAAAAAAATATATATTTTTTTGTAATTGACTCTATTTTATAGCACACGTCATTACATAGCCTTTAAAATACTGACACTGCACAGTAGAACAGTAGTGTACAAAATTTATTCAATATGACGGCATTATATTCAACAGAGGGCCGGTCAATCAGGTTCAGAATTTCTTGACATGAAACACCTAGGACAACTGATTTGCAGAGAATAAAAGTTTTGAAGAGTGTGTGACTCTATTTCATCGCACACCACTGTATATGTCCAATCCCGCCCATATTCATAGAATATATATATCTAACCAACATACCCAATTTTGTTCAAATGCCGGTAACAGGAGCAGAAATAATGGATTTTTAATTTGTGATTTGTATGGGAGGCCCGCGCCCCTTTGTCCAATCCTGCCCATATTTTGATAGTTCATTTTTGTCCTCGCCATTAGTTTGCCTGCGAAGCTTCAACGCGATTGGTTCACGGAAAAAGGGTTAAAAATCAATTCAAAGTTTTTTGCATACAGACAGGTGAAGTTAATATAAATATTTTGAAAAATATAAATTATTTTAATGGTTAATGATTTTAAGTTTCCTGGACACCTTCCATTTTTTCATGTAAAAACTAATTTCTTTATTCTCTAATAATACACGAAGCAAATGTCATCCTCCTTCCTACCTCATATAATACCAGAGATTATTATTCAAAGCTTTGTGTTCCGCCAACACCCATTATCCAATCACAATATTATATGGCTACACGTTGAAAAATCGGCATTTTTGTTGCTGTTTGTATGCAAATATAACGTGTTTGTAGCCTGTTGGAAATATAGTATACTTGTGTCCAAACACATTGTGTTTGGTATTCAATATTACATGTTTGAGACACAATGATTAATAGGTTATAATATACGGGTTTGTGATCGAAATGCGGCTTTGTTTGTTGAAAATATATGAAAACAAAAATGTGACAAACAACAAAGAAATACAAATGCAGCAGATAACAATGCTTGTAAATTGTGTAAAGGGTGTCTCAGTAAGAATGCCCTTTTTCGTTTTAAAATAAAAACATGTATTTTTTGAGATAGTTGTGATTTTTTTATTGGATTGTAAAGAAGACATGTTCCGATTAAATATTGAATAAAATGCCCATGGCCCTGATGACAGGCCATTACTCTTTTCATTAAATTTTCCTTGACTTTTTCACAGAGATGTGGTTGTATCTCACCAGTGATTGGCACAGTGAGAGTGCACCTTTTCGTTTTAAAATAAAAACACATATTTATTGCGATAGTTGCCATTTTTTATTGAATTGTAAAACAGACATGTTCCGATTAAGTATGGAATAAAATATCCGCCAAATGTACTCCACGGCTCTGATGACAGGCCATTACTTTTTTCATGAAATTTTCCAAGACTTTTTCACATCGATGTGGCTGTATCTCCCCGATGACACGTTGGATTTCGGATTGTTTATGGTTTCTGGTTTTCTGGAATTGTTTCTGGTTTATTCGCATAAACCCGAGATTTCACACAACCCCAAAGAAAGAAATCGCACGGCGTTAAATTGCATGATCTTGGTAGCCAGTTGACATCACAATTTCTTGAGATAATTTGTTCTGGAAATCGTTGCTGCAAAATAAATCGATTGTTTCATGTGCGGTGTGGCAGGTGGAGCCGTCTTGCTGAAACCACATGTTGTCCAGATCCTTGCCGTCCTGTTGAGGCCACAAGAACTCCGATATCATGTTCCTGTAATGAATGCCGTTCCCAATCACTGCAATTTCGGCCTCATCTTCAAAAAAGTAAGGCTCCTGACCAAAACATGCACCAGACAGTCGCTCGTTGTAGGTGCATTTCTTTCTCATGGATTGCATGAGGATTTTCTAAGCCCCAAATTTGACGATTTTGCGTATTCACGAAGCCATTCAGATGGAAATGAGCTTCAACGGAAGAAGATGATTTTTTTTTGAAAAATTGTCGTTAACTTCACTTTGATGCATTACCCATAGAACCCATTTGAGCTCCTGAGTAAGCAGAATTTTGTACACATGAAGGTGGAGGTCTTTTGTAAAAATTTCGCTGCTTAGTGCTTCGTGAAATTTCAAGTTGTTGAGAACTATGTCGACTTGATGTTTTCGTATTTTCGGCGACAGTCTCGTTTACAGCAGCAATGTTTTCAAGAGACAGGCCGGTACGTTCCAGTTTCTTCAAATGATTTGACCACTCTTCGGATGGTTGACACAGTAGGTGCACTTTCTCGACAGAAAGCGGTCTCAGCATAACATTCAAAATTTTTTTTAATGAGTTTTCACAATTATGAGGTGTTGTTCTTTCGTAAAGCGCTCCATTTCTAATAATCGAAATAAACATGTGACAACTGCCAAATTTCAGAACTGCCAATTGCACAAAAAAAATCATTACACTAAATTTAAAAAGTGCAATCAGTACCACCTGTATACAATTCACTCGCACTAAATCGATTTATATGCTAAATAGTGTATTGTTAGGGATGTTTGGGACATGGCTGCGGCAAATGAACTCCGATTAGTAAAAAATACAGTAAAATGAGAAAAAATATCTTTATCACCTTTTTAGCTGCGAACTTGCTTTTTTAAAGTTGGCGAGAAAAACATGGTTATTCACGTTTGAGGACAAATAATTGTAACATTTTTCGTTAACCTTATGATATTTTCTGAGGATTCAATTTTATACTGGCAGAAGTTACCCTACGCAATTGGCGACCTCATCAACCTTTCCAACAGTATATTTTCATTAATGTCCAAAAGAGTAGGTGCTAAATGCAAAACAGGCCACAAGTGTAAAAAGTAAAATTTTCTTCGCTTTTATTGTTGTTATACATTTGTGTTGATTTTGATAGAATTTTTATACCAAACAAAAGCACAATTTGATTGATGTTACTCCAAATATGAAAATTATTATAAAAAAAGGTGCTAAAAAAGATGCAGTCTATTCAAAAATGTGCTAAAAAGCACCTAGCACCTTTCCTAAAAAAAAGTGTCGAGACCAAAAAAATATTCCAAAAAGCACCTAAAGTGCCGTTATGGCAACACTGGGTAGAACCTGGAGTAGAACAAGTTGGATTTACATTATAAAATGTTCGACAAGTGGTTCGTTACAACCGAATATTTTCCGGGTATATTTAATTTTCTATCATCATATTTATTTATTTATTCAGTCTTTAGAATACAATTCTCTACAGACGAGAAAATATATTATCTAATTCTAACATCTAAGTGTAAAATAGATCTAAAATTCAACTATATTTGACAATAGTCATTGAAAAATCCAAACCGTAATAAATTCACCTTCTCAATAAATTCAAGCATATAAGATATATTTAGGCTTGTAGCAAACTTTTCATCTGCTTTTGATATGCAATGCTAATTTTAAATATTATTTATTTATTAGAATTATAGATTAGATTGTAAATGTTATACAATACTAATTCTGTCTAAATCATGTAATTTCCCTAGATATTCAAAATTAAGAACAATTGCACGGCAGTGGATTTAATTCCATTTAATAATATCGTTCTGCTGTAGTACATTTTTAATAGTAGTTTTTACCTTCAAATACAAATGCAAAAGACAAAGACAAAGACATTCATTATAAAACAATCATATTGTGATTTAAAACAATAACATATTAAAATGCTCATTTGCTATTAATCTAAACTATATTGTTCAGTGTAAACCCACATATACAAATTAATTTCATAAGAATTGAGATCTTACATCTTAATAATATCTAATGTCAAACTAATTATGATAAATTATATGGCAGAGACAGAAGTAGCCGTTTTAACATATAAAAAGAATCCCATATTCATTGTATAGTTATGCCACAGAAGAAGATATTTGTGTCTGTCCAACATGTGTTCCATTCTACCTTACATAGTGGTTGCCATTGTATTGCAAAATGAGATAATATTTAATATGAATTATTACCACCATTACGTCGAAGACGAAGAAGAACAAAAAACTATATAAGACAATATATGAAAACAGTTAACTTAATGTTGTACACAAATAGATAGTTATGTTAATACATACACTCAAAAAAATATCTGTATCAAAACGACATATCGCTATCTTAATTTAGAAATGACGTAACTAGCCATTCTTTGTAAATAGTGTTTTTTTTCATATTCGTATAGAAAAACATAAAATACATCTTTAGGGGAAAAATTTGTGTGCTGTGCCTGTAAAATTTTGAAAATCTTAGTTTTGTCCTTTCTAAATTCAGGTAACGACGATATGCATTTTTCATACTTTTCAGGAGAGCATTTTTAACGTCTAAACAAATTTTTGAAAAAGTCGTAAAGTGAAGCCAACACACTAATCTAGTTAATAATAGAAGACAAGGGTTTTTTTCCAAACTAGAAAGTTGTATTTTGGAGATCTTGCGCCTCATAAGCTATTCCTCCCATAAACAAATTTAATGCAATGAAGCCTTGCCTTATACGCACATACAGTCAAAATATTGAAAATTTATATTTCTATCCACTATCATCATGAATGTCGGTTGAACCCCATATTTGAAAAAAAACTAATTTTTTTTTTGCAAAATACACTAGGGATTGAAACTTCAAACCTGGTAGGGGACCCCAAAAGCGTAGGCAATCACAATTCTTATCAAACTTATATACCCTTCATTTAATTGTGAATAAATGCAAAAACTATTCATTGATTTTCATTGTTTTATTCATAATATCTGATAAAATAATAAAATTAAACACTTCCCATTTGTTACGATTTTTTCAAGAAAGTAAAAATTATATTTTAACGAAAAAAATATTTTTGTCACAATTTTTTTTATAACTCCGAATCTTTTGATCAAATTAAATAGTGGTTTAGGCACAAGTTGAAGATTATGCAAACCTAAATTTGTAGGAATTTGTTTCGTCAAAATCGGACGAGTCATTTTCGAGTTATGATAACATATGTGAAGACATTTCTCAAAAAATTAACAATTTCTCGACAGAAAATATGATAATTTATTCGACCTTTGTGTATTTTATTTAAAATTAAATTGTTAGAATGTTGGACAATATTTGAAATTCCGTTTATTTTTCAATATTTCGATACCTCTTGGGTAGCAACAACAATTATTGTTGTTTATTTCTCCTGACGATGCTACCCAATGGGTACCGAAATATTGAAAATGAAAGAATTTCAAATATTGTTCTAACGCTCGAATATTTTCATTTTAAATAAAATTTCTAGACAGTTTTGCTATTATAGAGCACTAGATAAGGTTTTTTCAAACCAGTGCATAAGTTAACTATACCATTCTATTTTTAAATAAATCGATTACTTAGTTCAGGATATGTAGTTAAAAACAGAAGACAAGGGTTTTTTTCCAAACTAGAATATTGTATTTTGGAGATCTTTGTGCCTCTTAAGCTATACCTCCCATAAAAAATGTAATGCAATGGAGCCTTATACACACATTGACGCTAAAAAATATGCCCTTTTTTGTTGTTTGGACTTGTACTCAAACACATTGTGTTTGCTATTCATTACATCATTTTTGAGGCACAATGATTAATAGGCGATAATATATGTTTTTGAGTCCCAAATGTGGGTTTGTTTGCTGACAATCACTAGAAACAAAAACGAGACAGAAAACAAAGAAATACAAAGGCAGCAGATCTTCAATTCATGAAAACAATGCTTTCAAACATGTACATGTTTCCTGCAATATGTTGCAGGGGCAATTTTTTTCAGCGTGTATGTCGTTTTTTATATTATTTTGTGTTTACATAAGTTGTGTGCTATTTAAAAAAGAGCAGACTATAATTGTTTGGAAAAATAACTACAGTTGTTGTTGTTGTTTTAAATAATATAAAGTCTTATGTATAATTAGGTTGTTATTCCGTATGAAGTTGCGACTGTAAATTAGATAAATCAAAAGTCTCACTCCAATAACTTCCGCTGAGTTAGTTCAAAATGTGGCAGTTGGTACCTTCGATACCTTCACCTAATGTCTACCTAAGTGCTCTTAAGACGTGTTGTCTTTTAGATACAGATGTGTTAGAAAAACCCCAGCAGAAAAGACTGCTGAAAAGGGGAAAGGAAACATGTTTACTTTTACAGCAAACATGTTTATTTTTACCGCAAACATAGTACGTGAACATTCATCCAGTATTTTATCAACACTACCAACAGTTTGTTGTTATGACAGTATAGATAACTGTTTTTGACCGAAAAGCGGGGGTTTGACCGAAATGGCGGATTTTTTTTATTTCTAACCAACGAGTTAGTCAAATTGTATTTTAAAATAAAATATATTTATTTTCGATTTATTATTTAAATCGCATATATACGTTTGGAGCTTGTCGCATACTTGTGCCCAAACACAATGTTTTTGCTATGCGATATTTCACGTTTGACACACAGTGATTAATATGTTATAATATATGTTATTGTAATCCAAATATAACTATGTTTGTGATACAAATACAGTTGTGCTTGGTTCACTGTTTACTTCACTTTTCTGTAGTTAGCTAGATAACAAAAGAGGGAAAAAGAGAGATTGTTCCCAGAATACACGTTTAAATGTCTGTATTTTTTTCTTGTTTGGATGCAAATATATCGAGTGTTTGAAGCTTGTCGAAAATATTTTATATGTGTCCAAACACACTGTGTTTGCTATTCGATATTTCATATTTGAGACACAATGATTAATATGTTACAATAAGTGTGTTTGAGATCCAAATCTGGCACTGTTTGTGATACAAATTCAGCTGCTATGCTATGTCGAGAGCTAGATAATAAAAGAAGGACAAAGAGAGATTGTTCTTAGCCTACGTTAACTTTATTGCATGTGTATAATTGTTTTTTTGCATTATTCTTTTAGTCAGTGATTTATAAATATTCATGAAGGTGTGTGTAAATGAATTGAGTGTTTCTTATATTGACTGATCTCTTGCATTTTCGATTCATGTATTCAGTTTTCAATCGTTCGTTTGGGAGGAAACACGCAAATGCTTCGACGTAAGTATATGGATGTTTGGGATGAAACACGCATTGCAATAAAATATAAGTGAGTTTAGGACTTGCAAATATATGAACATTTGGAGTGTGTTTTAAACATATGCATGGTTCCTGCAGAATGTTTTTTAGATAATACGTGAATTCAAATTCTGCTTGCGACAGTTTAAAATTGTATGTTAAAAAATATTACTTCCAAGCTAAATTATACATTATATAAATTTGCCTTAAAATATAAGTGAGATTAGGACTTGCAAATATATGAACAGTTGAACAGTTTGGAACAAGATATACATGGTTCCTGCAGAATGTGTTTTAGAGAATATGTGAATTCAAATCCTGCTTGTGACTGTTTAAAATTGTATGTTAAAAAATATTACTTCCAAGCTAAAATATGCTTTATAATTTCGAAAGACCAAAACGGCATAAAGCGAGACTTCTCTTTAAAAAGCGGGATTGAAATTCAAGGCGGGACGAGACATCGAAAAGCGGGATAATCGCGGGATGGTTGGTCAGATTATGTATAGAGCACACAAATTACCTACTGATAAGAAGCAAACATTGTTCGCTGTTAAAAGCAAACATTATTTTTGTGAGTGTATCTAGTATAGATTTGTAAAACACATCTGGTAGTAGTAGTACATTGTTGCCATTGGTGTTAGTGGGGTTTTAAAGTTTATCCACTTGTTTTATTTATTATATAATAACTATACAATATTCAAGCCGGTAACAGAAATATCGAGTTCAAAGAACAAACAATGAAGTTATCATCTACATTTTTATAGCGGCCACATTAATACAACAAAGAATGAACTATAGACAACAACAACTACAGTCACAATGAAAAGTCATTTACCAAAAGAACAGTCGTCATACCTTCATTCATATGCCTGTATGTTGTATTTTGTGCTACTTCGTCTTATTCTACTGTAGTTAAGTAAATTTCCGTTTAAAGACTTCTTGTTTTAAGCCACCAGCAAAAAGTTACATAAGTGTTTTTATTGTTGTTGCTGTTTTCATAAAAACACAGGTTAAAGTACTTAATGGTCCTATGCATGCACCTAGGCCATAACAAAATGTATTAAAGCAGCAAACAAAAAAAAACAAAGATCCAACTTTGGAACACTTGTTTTCGTACATGAACACACACTTTATCTCGTCATGTTTTTTGTAGTTTGTATTTTTTTTTTTAAATATTTTTTATTTTATTTTTATTTTAAATGAAATTGTAGTTCTATATCACATGGTAATGACCTTCAGTAGTTATTTAGTTATAATGGCAAATTTCCAACTTAAGACAATTGTTGGTCTGGGTACTGAGTACTTTACTCCACTGCTCGCTCACCTGTTGGAAAATCAGTTTTGAACTTTATGATTTTTGTGTAGTTCATTCAATGAGGAAGTATAAAAAGTTAGGCTATCTCGTTACATCAGTTGCCTTGGAAGATTACTACAAGCATAAACTTCTTACTCGTATATTAATATACGTAATATTTATATTAATAAGTATGTTCTAGTAGTTTAGTACATCCATGGTAGTTTAATAGATTTTCCAAACATAAAATGTCCGCTTGTTATTGGCCCCACTAAATTTTTACGATCTTTTTATGGCATGTTCGAATATGAATCTCATAGTGGAGGTAGACTAAATTATAAGCGTGGCTTTTTACTCCCTGCTAGTTTAAATACTCACTATCACATCTATCTATTTGTATCTCAAAAGATGCGTATTGAAGAGCTGATTACGGAAACGTCAAACTTTTTTTTATACGAGGGAACTTATGGTCCGCTACCGGCCATTGAAGTTTCAATTCCTGGTGTATTTTGGAAAAAAAAAAAATATTTTTGTCATGATGAGTATATTGGAAAAATAAATGAACAGACAAACAGAGACCTCGATAATCATTTATTAGGTGAGAAAAATATGTTTTCAAAATGTTGACAGCTTTTTTGTGGGGTGGCATTTTGAAGTTTTAATCAAGTGTGTTTCCCCAATTTTTCGATAATATCTCAGTGTATTTGGCGAATGCGCTTTTAATTGTATTTATTTTATATCT
This sequence comes from Phaonia tiefii, assembly GCA_963931995.1. Taxonomy (NCBI): domain Eukaryota; kingdom Metazoa; phylum Arthropoda; class Insecta; order Diptera; family Muscidae; genus Phaonia; species Phaonia tiefii. Next base: position 86,214,835 of record OZ008367.1, on the reverse strand, counting down.
TTGTTAGTATTTTCATGTAAAATATATAAAAACCTAAATAAAAATAATAATTTGATCGAAAAATTTGGTTAAAAAAAAGTACGCTGATCAAAACAAAAAATAAATGGCTGAGTTCCATGACCGGGGGCGCAGGGTTCAAAAATGTATGAAAGAAAAACAAAATTAACTAAAACATCAATCAAAAAAATTAGCCGTCGGACGGGCCTTATTATTATTTTTATATTTATTTTCATTGTGCGACGTCTATAAGCCGCGCAGAAAACTTTATAACACAAAAATACTCTTCCGAACCCGCGAAGCCGGTAGAGGATAAAATCCCTAAGACCGACCGAAGACCGGCCACGCAGAAATCTTTATAACACAAGAATAGTATGCCGAAGCCGGTGTTGGACCTACCGTGGAAGGGAAAATCCCTAAGCGCGTCCACTCAGAGAGCTTTATGACACAAACGTACTATACCGAAGCCGCGACTCCGGTTTTGGACCTACCCCAGAGGAGAAAATCCAAAAGCCTGGCCAAAGGCCGTCCACCCAGAAAGTTTTATAATACGAAAATACTATACCGAAGCCAGTGCTGGACCTACCGCAGACGACCTACCCTACCCTTATTCAGATCCGTTGTAAAAAAAATTAAAAAAAATCATATTTTTACAAAAAAAATTTAGATTTTATGTGTTGATAACTCGATAACTATAAAAAATAAATAAATGGCTTCCCATTACATCCCATGAAGGCACCGGGGAGAACTTCTCACAATCACTGAGCTGTGCGCTTTCCAGTTTTCACTCACTGATTGGGACCTACAGTTTTACACCGATTCCGAACGGTATTTTGAGAAGCTTTTTCATGGCTATATACTCGATAGTGTCGCCGTCACTATGCGAGGTGACCGCCGCCGAAAGAAATTTTAGGTGGTCAGAGCAGGGTTCGAACCCAGGATCTCATGTACAAGAGCCGCGCAGACTAACCATTGCACCACCACAACTCGATAACTAAGACAGTTAAAGAAAAAAAAACAAGTTTAAGTTTTACATTTATATTGACCCCTTACTATAAAACGCGTTAAAAAATAAATTTTTTTCAAATTAATAAACCTATTTTGGGGCCGTTTTTGGGCGCCATAGGACCCTCCGAATTTTTTTTTTTTGATTTTCGTTTTCTCCAATTTTTCTCTATTTTTAGATTTTTTGACAAAAAAACTTTGTTACAATTTTGAAAATATATTATATTATGACACGTTGTTTGAACCCCATATTGATCAAAAAACATATTTTTCCCCAAAATACACTAGGAATTGAAAGCTCAAGGGCTGGTAGGGGATGTAAAATGTGTATGCAATCACAATTCGTGTCAAAATTATATACCCTTCACTTAATTGGGAATAAACGCAAAAACTATTCATTGATGTCCATGATCCATGACTTGTTTTATTCATAATATATGATAAAATAATAAAATGAAACACTTCCAATTTGGAATGATTTTTTAAACAAAGTAAAAATTATATTTTAACGAAAAAACTAGTTTTGTCACCATATCTTTGATAACTCCGAAACTTTTGATCAAATTAAATAGTGGTTTAGGCACAAGTTGTATATTATGGAAACCTAAATTTGTTTCATCAAAATCGGACGATTCATTTTCGAGTTATGATAACATATGTGGCGACATATCTTAAAAAATTAACAATTTCTCGACAGAAAATATGATAATTTATTCGACCTTATTGTATTTTATTTAAAATTAAAATGTTCAAGTGTTAGGTCAATATTTGAAATTCTGTTTATATTCCAATATTTCGCCACCCATTGGGTAGCAACAACAATTATTTGTGTTTATTTGTTAATGACGATGCTACCCAACGGGTAGCGAAATATTGAAAATTTAAAGAATTTCAAATACTGATCTAACGCTCGAATATTTTCACTTTAAATAAAATTTCTAGACAGTTTTGCTATTTTAGAGCACTAGATAAGGCTTTTTCAAACCAGTTTGTTTTATATTTATTTTCTCCTAGTCAATTCATGCAATTATACAGAGGGCAGAAAAACAGAATTCCAATAGTTTAACTAGATATAGTCGTAAGAAATATTAAAGTTTCTTTTAAAAAATAATCAAAATCAAGTTTCAGCCAAAATATAGTTTTTTTTTATTTTAGCGGCCATTGGCCTGGACGTAAACCGCTGAAGACGAAGTTACACAAAGTTTGACACCATCAAATCCTACTACCGCTGGTTTCAAAATTTTCAGTACAAGAAACCCAATCTCGCATACTCAAAAAATTTTTGAGCTAAATTATATTTTATTACTTTCCAATAAAAAAAGAAGGCACACACCGGGATGTTTCTTTAAGAAGCGGGTTTGGGTATCAAGGGGCGATGAGACGACGCAAAACCGAATAATTTTGCCAAAAGAGACATGTTTTGTCAGGTTGGCAATGTTCGATACCTCCAGATTATTACCTCAGACATGACCGACTAAAAAGCATTTTGAAATTGCAAAACGTATTTTGATTGCTTTATCCGTAAGCTATGTTTCCAATGTCGTGAAAAACTATTTCCGAATTATTAAGGACTAACCTGTTTTGAATCTATAAACGCTGAAAAATCTGTTTTTTGTTGTTGTTTGGATGCAACTATAACGTGCTTGTCGCAAATATACTATACTTGTGCTCAAACACATTGTGTTTGCTATGCAATATAACATGTTTGAAATACAATGAGTAATAAGCCATAATTTATGTTTGTTGAAAACCGCTAAAAGCAAAGACGAGACAGATATCAAAGAGACAACAAGGCTGCAAATCTTCAATTCATGAAAAAAATGCTTGCAAACATGTTCATGTTTCCTGCAATATGTCGCTGGGCCGATTAATTTTCAGCGTGTACCTGTTTTACCTAGCTAGAGACAATGAGGCATCCAACCTTTTCCTTGTCAATTCGTCAATTTTATTGCCAATTCCTCAAAATTCTACCGATATAGAGTGAAAACATATTCTTCGTAATATTTATGAAACATTCTTCGTAATACTTATGCAACTTTCTTCATTAATTCCGTGAAGTTTTTCGTAAGTTCATAGATATTAAGAATATCTTTCATAAAACGTTTACGAATTGTCGAACTGTATTCATAGAAATCTTTCATAAAATATTCTTTATTAATTGAATAAGAAATCTAATTTGCAGTATCTTGTTTTTCAATGCATATTTTACTTTTCGAACAATTGTGTACTAAATAATTCTCAATATATTTAGAGATTTCATTAAAGATAGTAGCATAATTGATTCACGACAATCGTAGATGAGGACGTGTCTCCAGAACTGCAACAGTTGTAAGGTTTACCTGGGACCCTGAAGATGAATTATAATTATTTGACAGATTTCATAGAGTTTATGAAAATGTTTCATGCATATTATGAAAATATTTCATAGTTTAAGTTTCATAGAAGTTATGAAAAAATTTCTTAGATTTAATTTTATCGAATCTATGAAAGTGTTTTGTAGATGTTACGAAAACATTTCACAGATTGCGTTTCATAGAATCTAATGAAATGTTTCATAGATTCTATGAAATGTTTCATAGATTCTATCAAATATTACTTTGGTTGAAAATTAGTGAAGGATAGAATCTTTGAGGGATTTCATAATATTTATGAATCCCACATTTTCAGTGTAGGATACGGATCTAGAATCAAAAGATCAATATCTACGGATTCCATTAGGTTTGATGCGAAAAAGCGAGTAATTTTGTTTCGCAGTGGTATTTGTCTTTTGAACGAATTTAAATCTTATTTAAACCATATTTTTTTTTACATAACGTTCTTAATATTTCCTTAACAGATCTTTAGGTATTGTCATTATTAACTACATAATAACTTTATTAATTTTTAAAGTGTTGTGAACGTCGCCATGAACCGAACATACTACCCTCGTTTACGGCCAACTAGTGTTATACAATCTTTTCTATTCACGACTTAAGTAAACACAGAACACTGAATATTGTTTGTTTAACAAATTCATATGAAATAACGAAAAACGGAAACCTTAAACTAATAAGCTTTCTTTCTTTTCAATAACAAACTATAAAATTCCTATATATATTGTTTAGGATAATAATACATTTTGGTTGATATTCAATAGAGGCAGGAAAACAAAACACAAGAAACGATTTTATTGCTAGCAAAAAATCAGAAAGGTAACAGAAAAAAAACAACCTAAACTCAAGTCTTCCAACTCCATTGATATGATTGTTCTGCATGGCTGATCAATATTTTGTTGTGCTAACTTTATTTAGTTACTGTTTTGTTTCCTTTATTTTTTTTTCCTTGTGCGCAACAATTCTTTTGTCTATTCTCTTTCATATCCATCTCTAAGATGTTGACTTTCTTTTAAGCCTAAAGGCTAAAGTTCTTAGCCAAAGTAACGAATCGAACAAAACAATCAAAGACAACACAAATGAAGTCTTAATAAAGTTGTTGTACAACCCCAACAATGTTTGCCGTTGTTATTGTTAGGTGGTGGTTGCAAGTACACACTATACTCACTCTTAAGGAACAGCGGCGACGATCGACCAACAAACCAAAAAAAAAAGGTCCATTGTAGAACTATTGAAGCACGAAGAACTGGCCAACTTTAAATAGACACGTTGGCGGACAGACAATTGAAACAAAAAAAAAACATAAACCTGCAACAGAAATTTTCATTTAAACAGGTGACTCTGGGGTTTCATTCGTTTGTAATCGAACAGGAAGAAACTCAAAGGTATAGGGAAGCACGGATGGTAGGTTTGGAAAGAGATCATTGTTTATTGTAAAAAAAAGAAACAATAATACAACTGAAATTCCTATGCATCGATGATGCAGTCGAAGGAAAAAAATAGAAATTGCTGTAAAAAAACGAACATTTTAAATATCATGCTCAAATGCGCCATGTTGAGAATTAAATCAATTTTTACTGCCGAGAGTTAAATGTTCCCTAAATAGTTCCACTGGAGTTTGAGGAAGAAGATATTGAAATGATTTTGGAAAGTGGGCGTCGGAGGAAACCATATGAAATACTTACCAGTCGATAGTATTTCTAACTTGACAGCAACTAAGTGCTCTGCGAATGTAGCAACTATCTTCATTAAGAACTGCCTATCAACATAGATTTTACTCCAGTATAAGTATAATCTCATAGTTGAGAGTCACTATTAGGCCACTGTTGCTTTAGTTTTACGTTGGTTCTTTAGTTTTAATTTAAAATTATATTACCAGCAGGTTGTAAATACAATTATCATTCTTTTTCATAATAATAATTGAATTTACAACCTGTTGGTAATATTTAGTAAATTGTTCAGGTAGCATCTGGTTACCTGTCGAATATTAATTAAAACATGCCAATCAAATTTAAATTTTAATATCAATTTGGGTTTGATACCCCTCTATCACAAACTTATTGTTTAACATATGGCTTTATCGACTTCTAAATAGTTTTTCAAAACCCAAAGATAATAAGAAATATTTAATAAAGGGGGATTTATTAAATAGTTGGTTTTCAATTTTCAAAAAAAAAACCAGAAAAATGTTCGAAAGTGTAAGAAATTTTGATTGTGAGTCGATAAATAAATGATTGTCATTTACGTTTCAACGATTATTTCATATAAATGTTAACTTTAACTACGTTCTAAATATGGGCATTTCCACAGAAAGGTCAACCTTTTTTCTCATCACGTCATTCTCGATAATTACTTATATTTTAGGACCAGCTAGTTCGATTGTCTTCTTTTCTTTTACTAAATCCATACATATGTAGTTACATACATTCTGTATTTTGGAAAAGAATAGACGACAATCGAACCACGTGGTCCTAAAATATAAGCAATTAACGAGGGTGACGTGATGCGACATAGGGTGGCACTTTCTCTGGAAATGCCTATATGCGAGAAACCCAAATTAGAACCAAGATTTTGATTATAGCCTTTTTCCAACGTTGCAATTGTCGCTGGTTTGTTGACATAGACGATTGGTTTTACGTAATCCCACAAAATAACTGTCTCAAGGCGTCTAATCGCACGGTCTAGGTTACCAACTCACCAGAACGAACCCAGTTTTTCAGAATGAATTAATTTTAGAATGAATAATTTTAAGATAAACATTAATCCATTGAACAAAGTTAAACAATTAAAAAAATATGTTAAAATTTCTTCATGGAGTTGCAATCGGGGTCATAGTCGGAGTTATATTTAGAGTCGGAGTTCAAAATTTGAATCGAAGTTTTCAACATCTTAGGAAAACTCCACATTCCTAATACGAATTCTGTTTGTAGCCATATACAAACAGTTATAATTTAAAAATAGTCCTGTGTGGGCTGTAGAGACCGAATATCGACTAAATTTCAGCCCGTGCATTATGGGCGCAAAGAATTTCGAAATTATTGAACGATAGCCAGTATCATTGACAGTTATCGTCATCTTTAAAGAAAGCCTCATCTTTAAAGAAATGCGAATCGATGACCCGTTAGATGTATTGGCTGCTCTTCTCCATCATAAAACCAAATACGACAATTCAAACAGAAATGAGCTTCTCCGCTGAACGATCAGAAAATGACCGAAGTGCACCAAAAACATTTCTCACCGAAAACGTATTTTGACAATATAATTCAACTATTTGTAACCGTTGTTCGGGTATAAATATTTCCAAACTGAAATGACAACTCTAATTCAGCATATTCGACTTCGATACATGTCACGAAACACAAGGGATTTATCAAAATTTCTACACTGAAACCCCAAACAGCAATCAAAATAACCCTTTGTTAAGAAGTATGCGGGTGTAGCTACCCACCACTTTATCCCATATGGCATTCCGAAGGCGAGATATCCGAATGACCGCGAACATATCCAAAGTCGACTTTATGGGTGGTTGAGCAATTATGAGACAAAACCCCAACAAAGAAAGAAAAAGATTCGAATAGGCTTTCCAAAGCCCAGTACATTATCAAGTGACTCGAAAAACTATTGGCAAATTTCCACTCGAACCTAATAACTAGAACTTAGACTGAAGACTAGGGTCTTCAAAACCGAAAACGCTTTTGATCGGTTTCATTACTAATAACCGTTTGCTGGTTTAAAAACCTCTTTTTCGAATAACGGTAAAGCCAAATTTCTCACGTCGGGTAACTGGTTTCATATTCAAAATACAAATTTCCAGGTCCATTAAATATTTATAATTGCTTTCAAATCAATTCGGATCAGTTCAATTCAACTCAATATAATTCAATTCAATTTGAATTCCATTCTATTTTCAATTTCAATCTTTAACTCCATTCTATTCTATTCTATTCTATTCTATTATATTATATTCTATTCAATTCCTTTTCATTCCGGTCCAATTCAATTAAATTTAATTTAATTTAATTTGATACAATACAATTCAGTTTCATTCAACTTACTTTAATTCAATTCAATGAATTAAAAAGAACAAATGCAATTCAAAGCAACATAATTCTAGTAAATTTCAATTCCATTCAGATCAACTCAACCCAATTCAATTCAAGAGAATTCATTTAATATCACTTCAATTCAGTTCATTTCAATTCAATTCACTTTTATTCAATGGATTAAGACGAAAAAAATTCAAGTTAATGCAATTCAACTCAATTCATTTCAATTCAATACAAGTCAATTCCATTCAATTCAAATCAATTCCATTTAATTAAATTCAATTTAATTGAATTCAATTCCATTCAATTCAATTCCATTCAATTCAATTCAATTCAATTCAATTCAATTCAATTCAATTCAATTCAATTCAATTCCATTCAATTCAATTCGATTCAATTTAATTCAATCCAATTCAATTCAATTAAATTCAATACAATTCAAATAATTCAATTCAATTCAATGCAACTCAATTCAACTAATTCAATCTAATTCTTTTGATTTCAACACAAATCAATTCAAACCAATGCAATCCAATTCAACTCAATTCAACTTAATCCAATCCAATTCAATTCAAATAAATTCAAATCAATTCAATTCAATTCCATTCAATTAAATTTAATTCAATTCAATTCAACTCAATTCTATTCAATTCAATGCAACTCAATTCAATTTAATTAAATATAGTTCAATTCAGTTCAGTTCAATTCAATTCACTTTTATTCAATGGATCGAAAAAAATTCAAGTTAATGCAATTCAACTCAATTCATTTCAATTCAATACAAGTCAAGTCAATTCCATTCAATTCAAATCAATTCCATTTAATTAAATTCAATTTAATTGAATTCAATTCCATTCAATTCAATTCAATTCCATTCAATTCAATTCAATTCAATTCAATTCAATTCAATTCAATTCAATTCAATTCAATTCCATTCAATTCGATTCAATTTAATTCAATCCAATTCAATTCAATTAAATTCAATACAATTCAAATAATTCAATTCAATTCAATGCAACTCAATTCAACTAATTCAATCTAATTCTTTTGATTTCAACACGAATCAATTCAAACCAATGCAATCCAATTCAACTCAATTCAACTTAATCCAATCCAATTCAATTCAAATAAATTCAATTCCATTCAATTAAATTTAATTCAATTCAATTCAACTCAATTCTATTCAATTCAATGCAACTCAATTCAATTTAATTAAGTTCAGTTCAATTCCAATTCCAAGTTCAGTTCAATTCCAATTCCAAGTTCAGTTCAATTCCATGCAATTCTATTTAAATCTTTCAAGTCAGATCAAGTCTATTCAATTCAAATCTATTCGATTCACTAATAACTGATGTGTACATAATATACGAGTAGAATAGCAATAACCTTTTTTCTTGCGAAAGGGAAACAGTCAGGAATATTTTATTTTGTGCTGATTTTGTATTAATTTTTCAACAAACATGTATACATTTAGTCCCCATGCAAAACCTAAATCTGAAAATAAACTGTAAATAAAACCGAAAACTAACCGGTTTCACCATTCTGCGAAACCGAGAACCGGTTTGCAAAAAATTGGATTTGAGAATCAACTGAAAACCGGTTATTAGAAAATGTCGGGGTTTTAACACGCAGTTGAAGACCGTTACTCATCGCTTTGCCACTGGTTAATTTGACCAGTGTACATTTACTTTGTGAAAGATTTAACGACAACTTCTGTACGGACTTACAAATCCAGGCGGCTTTTAAATAATCAATTTTCATTTTTCCTGAAATAAAAAACTAAAAATAAATGAATAAATGGTTACCCAGTACATCCCATGAAGGGGCCGGGGAGAACTTCTCACAATCACTGAGCTGTGCGCTTTCCAGTTTTCACTCACTGATTTTTACACCGATTCCGAACGGTATTTTTGAGAAGCTTTTTATATACTCGAAAGTGTCGCCGTCACTATGCGAGGAACCCAGGATCTCATGTACAAGAGCCGCGCACACTAACCATTGCACCACCGACCATTAAAAATTATTTTTAGTAAAAACTAATGGTTTCCCATTACGTCACATTAAGGGACTGGGGATACCTTCTCCCAATCAAATAGATGTGTGCTTTCTAGTTTTAAACCCAAGAACGTAAAGTTTTAAAAGTCGGTAAAACGGCCGAAAATTGGACATGAAAACAAATCGATAAAATTGTGACAATTTTTGTGATCTAAAATATCCAACCTGTTCAAACTCAACACTCTTTATATCCATTTCCTGTAGTTGTTACTTCCTTCCTTCCTATATTTTATGTTGACTTCATTCAGTAATAACGAACTGGAAAGCCCATCACAAGCTTAACATCTCCCACAAAACTCATAGACCTCGTCATTTGTAACGCTAATTTAAACTCTTAATACGGAAAACATCAAACACAAAAGTTCGTATCTTAAGTCTATTGTTTTTCGCAACGCCGACATTACTTGTCGGAAAATCAAAATAACAAATTAGTTTCTAATTGCTGCTTAAACTTGATCTACTTTCTTTGTAAAATGAGGATGGAGAGGTAAAACAAACAGATAACCTAATAATTTTGACACATTAAACAAACAGTAACAGCGGGTTTGCGAAAGACGGTTATGAAAAGCGGCAAAGCACTTGTTAGTAAGGCGGTAAGCCACGTAAGCCACGGATGAACTGAAAGACAAACAGTAATAAATAATAAAACATGACATATGAAAATTTTATGAATAGAAAACTAACAAGATTTCGTTTTGAAAATGTTAAGAATTTTACGAAAAGTCAACGCCTCTGAAGATAAAGAACACAACCAAAGGCGTTAGGAAAATGTCTAAGATTAGAGATAAAAAGATAAGTTTTATACTTTTAAATGGTTGTTAGCAGCTGATCAAAATGATGGATTTCTTATTAAGTCATTTTCAATTGACTACAACCCATGAAAAAAATTTTACATGTTTGTTAACATCCCATCGATATGATGGATTTGATATTGAAATGTTTTCATTTTATTACAGATCATATGAAGAAAAGTCAAATAATTTTATTAAGAGATTCTTTCCAAAATTTGGAGTCATTTTGGACAAGACATTGAACATTGATTGAAAGGTTTATATTTCTTAGTGATTTATCTTCGACGTATTTATATGAAATGACTTAACGATCATGTTTACCAAAATATAAAAAAAGAGAAACTTTTAAGAAAAATTTCTCACACTTAAGTAAGACATTGAATGTACGATGTATTTGCTGATTTCTTATAAATAAATTGTTCTTATTTCCGCTTCCAAAATTTTGGTGCCAACAATACTCAAAACTGAGTCAAAGAAGTATTTAAAAACATTTATCACTGATGGTTAGGGCGGGCCAGGCGGAACGTCAAAGTGGTTTCATCGACACCAACAATCAAACAAAATGGAAAAAAAAATTCTCCAAAAATTTAACACAATACCAAGTGAAACATGCCAACATACATACATGTGTACATAATTTAAAAGATCTTGAAATTAAATGGAACTTCGAAAGACAGACAGAACCTTTTAAAAGGTTCTTGTTAAACAAAAATAAAAAAAGAACAAACTTTCACCAGGTTCCATTGAATCTTAATCACTTGCACAGGCAGGGAAAAACGATTTGAAATAAATTTAGCACTGTCATCTCGGCAAAATACCAACAACCACCAGTACAACAGGCAGGCAAACCAATAAGAAATGGGCTCAAATTATTCTTAAAATTGAAATTCTATAAATGTTTGTGGTTTTGTGGTGACTAAAGAGAATAACCAAATCTCGCTCCCTGGCATCTGAATCATGCTTACATGGTTAAAAATACAAATAGCTCCAATACCCAAGATACTATATTGTTATTTCAGGTGACATAGTTTTTTTTTTACTTTGAGCTACGGATTATATGTAGGTACTCATACAATGTTTTCTTAAGATTTCTATTCCATAACTTCATTAAAATAACACTTCTAACAGTATTTTTCTTTATAATTAATTATACAAAAATTGTCCAATGGAATTTTTATGGTGTCCATTGATGAAAGTACATTGTCACGGGTGTTTCTTAAGTCTTTTGTTTGGACAAGTTGGTTTTTCTCAAATCATCAAGTTTTTGTGTAAGCGCAAACGAGCAACACGAGCTACGTTTTCTTAACAAAGCTTAAGGTTTAAATTCAAATCTGCTTTGGCTGCACTTTGGAATTTAATTTAAATTAATCTTTTAAGAAATTTTTGTAGAAAGCTTGTTGTGATAAGTCTCAAAATGTTTGCTGGTCTTGTAAAGTCATGTAATGACTTTAGGATTTCTTTTATTGATAAATCATAATAAGTAACCATCAGCTTGGTTTGTGTGCGAGACTCTCGTGCAAATGATTCGATTCCTGCTCTGACGACCTTACATTTCTTTAGACGACAGTCATCTTGCTTAGTGAAGGCGACAGTATCGAGGACTTAGCGATGGAAAAGCTTCTCAAAAACACATTGGAACCGGTGTGAAATTGTAGGTCGCAGTAGGTGATTGTAAAACTAGAAAGCGCACATCTCACTAAATGGCAGAAGCTCTAACCTGTCCCTTCATGGAATTTAAAGGGAAAATGTAGAGTTATTAATGTTATAATTGAAAACGATTGAAGTCATTCGTAGTGATACTAGCTTAAGTTTAGGTAACTGGAAAATGACCACTAATTTGTAAGAATAAGAAAAATTACAAAAGATAGAATAGATAATTAACTTATGCTCTGATTATGGAAGGTAACTAATCGAACAAATGGAACCAACAAAAAAAATATCTCTAAATAAGTCTTTGTAAATCTCGCAGAGAACAAATTCAGTTTGTTTGATTGATTTCTTAAATCTGGTCCTTCGACCCGAAATATACGCTGTCTTTCAAAACGGTAGCTACCAAAAGGTACTTAAGTGTGTACTTTGTCTCCAAGCAAAATAAACACAATTGGAAGACATCGTCGTAGCGATATTAACGAGAAATATATATATTTTTTGTCGTTATGAAAAATATTATCCATGTACATATCTCCCTCTCCAAATTGCCGAGATATTTCAGCAGTATTATATGGATTTTATTTATTTTTTATATAGCGAAAGTATCGCCTTATTATCATTTAGACGATAAATTAGATAGTGATTTCAGATTGTTTCGAGCTATTCTAGATTTTATTGGCTTTTGATTTTTCTGAAATATAGCAAATATATTCTCTTCATTACTGTCGTTACAATGACGTTCGCTTTAGGTCGAAACTTCTCACGGTTCATGTTTTATAGCTGTCTGAAATTGGTCATCAGCAGCATTTTTGTGAAGAGATAGCTGTGTTCATGTTGAAATAACTTTTGAATGCGACATCAATTCGGTATCGCCTGATAGGTTTCAACCTCCTCTTGAGATATAAAAAATAAAAATGGAAAGTCCTTGTGGGACTGCGGCAATGTCCTTTGATATTATAATATATATGGTTTCCCATTACATTCCATGAAGAAGAGCTTCTCACAACCAGTGAGCTGTCCGCTTTCTAGTTTTATACTCTCTGGTTGGGACCTACAGTTTTACACCGATTCCGAACGGTATTTTTGAAAAGCATTTTCATGGCTAATTTCTCGATAGTGTCGCCGTCACTATGCGAGGTGACCGCCGTCGAAAGAAATTTTAAGGTGGTCAGAGCAGGGATCGAATCCAGGATCTCAAGTACAAAATGCGCGCACACTACCCATTGCACCAACGACGGCCACCTTTGATATTCTGGGGTCTAATTATTTAAAAAACGATATCGAATTCATTATCGTTTTGTCGGTAGTGAAGTTTTATATATGCATATATTTTAAAGGGCTCAATGAGCAAGCATTGTCAACATAAGGATATCGTTCGGACGCCCCCTAACAAAGTATTTTTTGATTTTCTTAATTTTATTTTTTACAAATTGCGCATAATTTTCTCTAAAAGACGTGAACAGATGGGTTCAGTATGGCTTTAGAAAATATTACCGTTTTAATACTGCAATTATCATACTCACGATCCAGTGCTAATACGCCGGGGGGAAGACCAAAAATCAAAAATTGTCTGTTCCAGTACCCATTTCATATCAGTAAGTGAATATGAATACACCGTCGAAAAACGATGGTCCCGTTATCCCATTTGTTTTTGTCTGATAAAATTTTCCCATTTTTGGGCAGAACTTTATTGTAAATGCCGAAGAAGACATCCGGGTTTAAGAAATTTGTACGTAGAAACAAAACTGCAAGCAAAAATCTTTGCTGAAGTCCCAAAAACAGTATTAGATCAACACCAGAGAATAAAATTCTAAGCAAAAGGATTTGTTACACAAAAACCTATGCAGAGGTACAAGCCGACCGCTAACGAGGGTTTCTCTGAGCCGATAACCGCCGCCGTTTTCATCGGTTTATATCGACTTGAAAGACGTAGCACAGTGGCCCCAGCAAAATATCTGTGGTCACAAAGTCATAACAGCCTAAGTCGATTCTAAAAATTTTCAGGGAGAGCAGTTTAAAGTTTAATATCTTTACTGGGAATCAGGGGTCGGAGTTTTTGTGGTAACTTTGTTACAGATAAGATAACAAGGAAACGAATTCTCTTACTTACTTCTTAACAAAAAAAGAGTTGCTTATTTTTAAGCACGGTGACTTCTCAAATTTTTTTTTTAAATTTTGTCCTAACTCGAGTTAGGCTGTTATGGTTTGTGACCACAGATATTGCAGGAACCATCTACGTATTTGCAAACATTGTTTTTGTAAATTGAAGATCTGCTGTTTGTTTCATTGTTTGTCACATTTTTATTTTCAGCAGTTTTCAACAAACAAAGCCACATTTGGGTCACAAATACATACCTATTATTCGTTGTGTTCCAAGCATGTTATAGTGAATGGCAATCACAATGAGGTTGGTTGAAAGTATACTATATTAGCGACTCGCTACACACACTTAATATTTGCATCCAAACAACAAAAAATTACAAATTTGTCAGCGTGCATCGGCCAAAATTCAATATATTTTGATCTAGAATTCATTTGTAAGTGCTGTAAAAACCCGATTATCGGCAAGGAGACACGGATTATTGCGATATAAAAACATTGAAAATTGCACAGTGGAGGTAAAGTTCACAAAAAATTCCAAAGTTAAAATTTTTGTTCGATTTTCAAGAAAAAAAATTGTGGTTTTTCCTTTTTATGTTTTTGAAGCACATTTTGAACACAATAATTAATGAACATAACATCTTAAAGATCGAATAATACAACTAAAGTGGAAGAATACGCAGACGGTACCCTGTACGCAAATCTCATGGCAATCGCTGTTTTTTTTTTAAACAACAACGAAATTTTGTGAATATTGATGGTTATGGCGAAGTATTGTTGTGGATGTTTTCGCACTAGTAGGAGTTTATACAATTCTCGCTTACTTAAGATTTGTTTATCCCTATAATGTGGAATAATATACCTAAATACTTGTGGAGAAGGGAGCTGATGATATGCCTTGGTGGACATTCAAATAGATTTTGATTTTTTTCGTATTACAGATATTCGTTTTTTTCGAATTTGAAAATTCAAAAATGTTTGAACTGTATCTGATGCAGTTTCACAGATATTGCACTCAATTTTTCTTTATTAAAAGACGTGATTGGGTGGCTTTAATATGGCGGCTAAAATTTTGTTTATACCAAATACAGTTCGGTTGTAAGAAATATTTCAAAAATATCGTTTTTTGAAAGAAAAAATGCGCCTTTGGATACAGTAGTGAAATGCATCACAAGGTAGACAATGGTATTATTATGTTTTTATATTTAATGAAGTTTTTCTTTCGTATGAGTAGAAGAATTAATTTAATTTGTTTTTAAGTTTTTGTTGTTTATAATAATATTTATATTCAAGAGCTTCTTGAAACCGTTAAACAAAAACAAATTAAATACCGTTGGTTTATTTGTGGAGTTTGAGTTAGAATTCGAGTAGGAGTCGATATTCATTATATTAACATTGCGGAGTTGGAGTCTGAGTTTTTTTATATTTTAAGAAAACTCCACATCCCTGATAGTAATTTTTGTTAGAAACTGTTGTATTTTGTTTGCCGATTTTGCACACTGAGGTTTTTGCATTTTGTGGAAATCAGGTCACAGCTGATCGAAAAGGTACTAGGGAAATGATGTAGAATGAGACACCAAACAAGACTGGAACGAAGTTTAAATGGTGTTTATTGATACTAATGACAGCTAAATTATTTTTTATGTTGTTTGCATTGATCGAAAATACGCATTCCCTTTGATCTCTGTCCGTTTTATGTCCAACCAAAATGTAAAATAGGTAAAATACAGCAGCAAATCGAACTCGATGAAATGACCTACTACCTCGTCGTCATTAAGAGTAATAGAGGCTCTTAAGTATTACTCTATGGCAGAGTATTACTCTATCACTTAGTTTAAAGAGAGTTTCATTCGATTTTTCTGTCTCTGCAAATCATTCTATCGTATATGCGCTGATAGTGTAACACTGACATACCTTAGATTCTAGAAAACTAGATCTGAATGAAGTCCTTCAAATAAGAATAGTGTCGGGCTGTTTTACTTTTCCTTCTTATTTTTTGTTAAACTTTTTTTTTTTTTTGTTCAACTTTTTGTAACATTGATATCTCAGATTCTCATATAAAAACTTTATCGGGTTGTGTCATTTTCTTCTTTTTATTTTTGTTTAATTTTTTAAAGGCATTAATGAATATCACCTTGCCCTAAACCCATCTTATTTTATTGGCAAAACAAAAGACTTAAGCACAGAAACTTGCAATTACACGTGGCGCACACGTTTTCAACTATTCGACATTACACAGTGGCTATAACATTTCAGCAATAACTTCATTGTCCCTCTTCCATTCTATAAAGTTGCAATAAAACTAGATACTCTAAGATTTATCGTTTAACTCCCTGGAGAACAATAACTAAATGACACCATAAAAACCAAATCAATAAAATTTAATTAAAAATATCTCTCCTGTTACTGCGCCATAAAACAATTGGATTTCTATATAAACCATAAATGGCAATAAAATATTACAGCAATTTATTAATGGCTTAAACTGATATCCTTTTGTGTTTGAGCCAAAAGGAAAAAGTCTCAATTCAGTTGCATATGGAGGAGCCAGTCGGGGAATGTCTGTATGGTCGTTTCTTTAAAAAGAGATTTATTTTTGCACTTGTAGCAATTAAAGGGGAGCGTCGTCGTAAAATCGTCTCACTGATTTGATTATTTGTTTGTTTAGGTTTAGGTTTGCGTTTGCGTTCTTTGGTGTCTGCGCAATAGCTTAGCGTCTTTGTTTTCTTAAGAATTTATTAACATAGTGTGAATTTTATGGAAAATTCATTTAAAACGTCTACCTTAGCCTCTAAAAGGGATGTTAAATAGGTTGCTGGGAAAGCGAGGAGAGGGACTGAAAAACAACGTAAGTCCTTTGGCGGCTGTGTGATGTTTAAATAAACATAAAACACGTGACGGTGGTGGTCATTTACAACGAGTAACACTTGCTGGCTTTGTGTTTTGTGAGATAATAAACGAATATTAGTTGCCCTTCATTAGGACTAAAGTATAATTTATTCCTTTATTTAAAATAAAAAGATTCGAAATTGTTCACTTCACATTTGACATTTGAAAGTAACGTATCTGATAAATAATAACTCCTAATCACTGTCAAATTTACAATTTTGTTGCACATCTCATACATCATGTTGTTAACTCCCTAAGTTTACAGGAACTTGAGCAGAATTTATTTTTAGTCCTAAGGTCTTTAAACCAATCTCCACCTATATGGACCATATACATAAGAGCGCATGTAATTCGCGTTAAATTTTGATTGATATGTGCCAGCAATTAAACTTGGCTTGAAAGTTTAGAGTTAAGAACAAAACGTTAAAAAAAACGAAAACGAAACTCTGCTATTTTAAAAATCACCTCCAACGAACTTCTAGCAGACGATTTTCCTTTTCAAAACATCATCACAGTCAACAGCAAATAAAACAACACAACCAACAACATTAGTCTACAAACTATGTTGGCAACAAGTTGGTTGCATGAATGACTTTGACTCATGCGAGATGTAAAGTGAAATAATCCAGAGTAGCTCAATGTAATGTATGGAACCGGTGTGGACGTCGTACATGTGCCTGTAACTAGATGCCTTTGTGACTGACTGAATGACGGCACAACATAGTAGTATGAAGACAGAGTAACAGACAGACAGATGGACGGACGGATAGAGAAGATTGAAAGTAAAGTTTTTGTGATTTTGCAGAAACTATCAAGTTAAATTGATTGTAGGGTATGGTGTGGTCGCATCATCTTAAACACTTCGTGTATCAGGGGAAAATGTAATATTTTGTTCAGTGAAAAAATAAAATGGAAATTATGCAAATCAGAGATTTTTCATAAATGTTTACATCAATGTCCTGCTAGGCTAAGCATAGTCCTTGGAGTCATACATAAATTCTAAAACTTCTAAAAGTATTAGACATACGTAGTTCTAACAACTTGCAATGTTCGATCAATATTAAAGGCTTGAAGGACCAGGCATATAACACACCTACACGCTGAAAAATCTGTCGTTTTTTGTTGTTTGGATGCAAACATAACGTGTGTTTGAAGCTTGTCGCAAATATATTATACTTCTGTCCAAACATATTGTGTTTACTATTCAATATTGCATGTTTGAGACACAATGATTAATATGTTCTAATATATGTGTTTGCGACCCAAATATATCTGTGTTTGTGATACAAATATAGCTGTGTTTGGTGCACAGTTTATGTTTTATCGAGAGCAAGAGAATAAAATGGGGACAATGAGAGAGTCTATCTTGTAGGTGTGTATCTGTATTTTTGCATTATTGACTGAGCCAGTGATTCATAAATGTTCTTGAATGTGCATGTAAATTGCAGATGAAGTCTTTGCTATTTTGGCTGATGTATTGCGGTTTAGCTTCATGAACTCAGTCGTCATTGGTTGATCGGAGAGAGGATATCAAAAAAAAATTGATCAGTGAAAAAAGAATAAAGTGTCGGACAGTTAAATGGTTTGTGATGTTGCTTTGATTTTTGGTGTATGTGTTTCGTATATATGTATGTGTGCCACCAAAGTGAGAAACGATTTTGAGGAAAGAAACTGGAAAGGGTAGGAACGTAAATCTCTTTGTCTTTCCGAGCCTTTACTGAGAAATTCGGAACGGCGGACTATTTGCGAAATATAATTTAAAAAAATACAAGTAATTAATACACGCGTGGCTTGCATGAAGTAGATTTGTATATAAGTATATTGTTTGTGTACCAACGCATAGTTGAAACCTTCTGAAAGTAAAGTCGTGAGAGACACCAAAGAAAGGAGAAGCAAAAGAACACAATACCCATATGTTTCCAAGTATGGGGGAAACACGCGAATGCTTCCACGAAGTATATTGATGTTTGGGATGAAGACCGCATATGTGTCCACGTAAAAGCATACACGTTTGCAGTAAACATGCTACTGTTTGCATTTAAATACAAGTGAGTTTGGGACCTGCAAACATATGAATGTTTGAAGTTTGTTCTAAACATATACATGGTTCCTGCAGAATATGTGAGGGAGAATATGTTACAGATACCTTTTGTTTTCAGTGTGTGTATACCAAATACTACATGTATAGTTTCCTAACACATCCCATGAACGGACTGGGGAGAGCTTCTCACGGTGTGCCTTCTAGTTTTAGAAACATTGACGTTGCTGAACGAAATGTAAGGTAGTCAGAGCAGTGATCCAACCACGTCTTTATATTTAAAAGCCGCGCACACTAACCATCAAGATGACACCCGATGTTCTTTGACGGTACGATACACGCGTTTGACGGTCAACAGCTAACAACTGCTGCACTTTGTAAATTAACATATTTAAGTATGTCACCACAATTCCCTGTAAAGCAATTGGTGTATCGGGCCACCAGAACACGACCTTGGGGAAATGTCCAAACTTTGTAGGTCCCTGAATGTAATCTACACTGTAAACAAAGTTAATTTTCAAAACTTGTATACCTTTAAAGCGGAAACTTTTGGAAAAAGTGCTATGCGCGGGATTTTTACGTTCAGCAACACTGTGCGTCATGTGGTCGATACTCCGCGGTCCTCTGCTACATCTTGAACCAAAACCGCGATACTATCAACAGAACGTCTTATCCGGGGCTAACCAGACCTGCCAGCGTCTCGCGTTGTCCCATATTCTTCAAGGCGAATGGATACTCGCCGTAGTGTTTGCCTACTTTGTGTCGCACAACCGGGAAATCCGCGCCGAAATTTATGCTGCGTCAACACAATCGACGAATTGAAATAATTATTCCGTGTTCTTGAGGAATATAGGAATCCATCCATGTATTTTATATATTTTAACTTCACAAATGTTAAAGCAGAATTGAAATTTTCCCGCCATTTGCAAAAATTGTAAAATCTTACGTTAGGGTGACAAATTTTGCACCACCTTGTACATTACAATTATTCGACAATCAAAAGCTAGTATTTCTGTACCATAGAACTAGTGCTCCTTCACGCAAATATGTATCTATAGAAATGTAGGTAACAAAATCATTGGTTGCAATGAAATTGTGCCTTTTCTGTTACTTTGCAACTAGTACCAATCTACTATTTCATTAACGTATGGCACTGGAACACGATCATTTTTCACTACACCCACAATGCTTATTGTTTGAAAAGATGTTGCAGCAACCGTAAATTGGGGCCAAATTGCTGTTGCCACAACCGAATTGAAGTTGTTGTCACAGCCTAATTGGGAGGTTATCACAACCGAATAAATTTGTTTGGTGGTTTGGCTACCGAATCTGATTTTCAAATTAGGTTGTCTCAACCGAACTAAAGTTGTCGCAAACGAATTAAAGGCTGTCACAGCCGAATTAATGGGTGTCACAGCCGTATTGAGAGGTTATCACAACTGAATCATGTGTTTTGGTGGTTTGGCTACCGAATTTGATTTTCAAATGAGGTTGTCTAAACCGAATTAAGGTTGTCTCAATCGAATTAAAGGTTGTCACATCCTAATTGAAAAGTTATCACAACCGAATCAATGTTTTTTTTTGGTGGTTTGGTTACCGAATTTGATTTTCAAGTGAGGTTGTCCCAATCCAATATTTTCATTTTTTTTTCTATAAACAAAAAACCTATTTTTCGAGAATTTTTTATTTCTTTATGTTTAATTTCATTACATATATTCTTGTAAATAATTACAAAACGAAGATTTAATACAATTTATATGGGCTAAGAAAGAAATTTGGGAGAGAAATTAATTTCACATGTCACTTCCGACCGATACTGAGATCGATCCTCGATGAATCACAGTCCCAATTGTGATGTGTTAAAGCTGATTGTAGGCTATCTTACCTGTGGCGTGTATATGAACACATCTCCAAAGGTCTGCCTGGGAAATGGAATTAATGGGAAATTCGGTTACAGCAATCCCATTGTGTCATAAATACAAGTGTTGCAATAAAATGACCGCCAAATTTAGTTATTGCAACACAATTGATGCCAAATTCAGTTATTGCAACCGAATTGGTTCAAATTCGGCTGTGGCAACCGAAATGATTTCAATTTCGCTTGCTGCAACCGAAGTACATCAACCGAATTTATAGAAAATTTAGTTGATAGAACGAAAACAATTTGAAATTGATTCGTCACAACCGAATCAATTAAAAAACTAGCTTGTTTAAACCGCATTTCGGATGAGGGGACTATATCTAATTCGTTGTGGCTACCTCTAATTCGGTTGTGGCAGCCGATAACTGAGGTTGTTACAACCTCTAAATTGGAGTAGGTGTAGTTCGGCTGTGACAGCCTTTAATTCGTTTGCGACAACTTTAATTCGGTTGAGACAACCTAATTTGAAAATCAGATTCGGTAGCCAACCCACCAAAACAAATTGATTCGGTTGTGATAACCTCTCAATAAGGCTGTGAAAGTCTTTAGTTCGGTTGCAACAAGTTCATTGTGAATACCTCTAATTCGATTGTGACCACATCTAAATGGTTGTGGCATCCTCTAAATGGTTGTGATAACCACTAAATGGTTGTGATAACCTCTAAATGTGGTTCTGAGAACCACTAAATTCTGTTACGACAAACACTAAATTCGGTTGCGGCAGATTCTAATACGGTTGGGGCCACATCTAAATGTAGTTGTGACAAGCTCTAAATGTGGTTGTGGCAACCTCTAAATGAGGTTGTGGCAACCTCTAAATAAGGTTGTGGCAACTTCTAAATGAGGTTGGGCCAACCTCAGTATAAGATAGTGCCGAGCTCTAAATGTGGGTGTGAATACCTCTAAATGTAGTTGTGACAACCTCTAGTTCGGTTGTGACAACCTCTAAACGAGTTAGTGACAACCTCTAAATAACTGAGGTTGTTACAATCTCTAAATTGGAGTAGGTATAGTTCGCTTGTATCAACTGTATTTTTCTGTCGGTGTAGTTCATGATCTAGCATTGTTTTTAGCGAGCAGCGTCGTTTTCTGTTGGAGTTCGTCACCGATTTATTAAAAAATCTAGTGTCATTCATCATGTAATATATGAGGTGGATTATATTTTTCATGAACAATAAAAGTTTAAAATATGGAACTTCGTTCCAATAAGATATCAGAGTTTAAAATGTTTTCCATATACATTTTTCTGATTTTTGGGAATTATATAAGTTTCATGAAAACATTCAACAGGGCTGAGTGTTGCCTTTTTAAAAATAGAACATTTTAAGAAAAGGACTAACCTTTTAACGAGCATAACCCAAGTAATTTTGGAAGTAGAGTGCCTTGGCACTTCTATAAAAAGTAAAGTCGATCATCAACCTTATACATTCTCCTCTAGCAAATCGTACGTAGTAGTAGTATAAGTTTTAGTTTCAATTCTTCTCTGATGTGTTCGCCTTGAGGCGACAAATGAGAATACAAGTCCAACAACAAATAAGTTCATCTTGTAAGTACTATATATAAATATATATACATGTAGTAATACATATATATGTATTAAATATTTAAACATAATAGTGCAGCCAACAACCTAGTAGAACTATTAAGATCGGAAAATTGTACCAGAAATCACACAACATGTGTAAGGATATAAGGAAAAACAACATCTTGGCCGCAAAACAACCATTAAACTGTACAGCAATAATTACTTATACGCTGGACTAACAGTCATCTATTTCTTTCATTATCATCACGAGCAACGTCATCAACTTGCATTTCTCCAACAACCGCAGCAGCAGCAGCAACACCACATTGCACATTTTTCTACCAAACTTCTACAACGTTCTAATTTTCTAATTATTCATAGCAACATCAAATTGAATAGCTTGGATGCTGTTGTTGCTTACTGCTTGGTGGTTGATGTTGCTGCAGTCGTATTTGCTTCACCTGCTCATGATGTTGCTGTTGCTGTTGCTGCTGCTGCTGCCGCCTGTTGCATGCATATTAAAGCATACAAAATTTTATATTTATTAACATCACAAACCAAACCTTGCTTAACCCTTTGTTAGACCCTTAGACGACATATTGTCCCAGGCACAGTGTGAAATCATTACAACCTGTTGGGGGGCCGTAGCTCTGCAGCACAATGTTAGCTTAAATCCTAGCAGCTCCGGTGGCCAATGTAGTGATTTTGGACTTGGCAGGGGGCTTTAGGTGGTGCAGAAAGTAAAGAATTTATTTTGAATGCTACACTTTTGGATAATCAATCATTTTTGATGTTCGATTTAAATGATTGTGGACTCTCACTCTCTTTCGCTAAATGATTTATTATTATGCTCTTTTGTTATTTGAGAAACTACGCACGGTGGATCGATGTTATGAGAGGGAATGTTTGAAATCAATTAAAATTGTTGTTAATACCTTTGGCAGTAGCTGCTGCTGTATTGGGAGGAACTGGACGTTTGTTGTTTAATTCTTTTGTTTTATGCACAGAATTTGTTTTCCCTTTAGGTTATAATCTTTATATATGTAAGGTTGGATTAAATGTGCTTGTGTTCCTTTTTTTTTTTTTTTTTTTGTATAAATTTGCTCGAGGAATGACAAGATAATGCAGCGATAAAAGGATTAGGGTTTGATTTTGGGCTTGTGTGCTTGAGAACATGTGGTGAATGTTAATTGTTTTAAAATAATCAGGAGGATACTACGAAGGAAGAGTTATTACCTGATTATATCTGTTTAAACTGAGTAACTTTGCGGCGTGACTTGAAAGGATAGGAACTTATTTCATATATTACAATTTGAAGTAAAAGAATCCACAACGGAAAAAGGCATAATTTTATGAAAATCATATAATGTTTATTTAACTGAGTTTAATTGAGAGTATTTTGCAGCGGTTTTTAACAGCAAACAAATCATGCGATCTTTTTTTATTTAATACCTAAATAAAAATAAGAAAATAGACAAATATTAACATGGACATTGAATGATCTTGGGCTTGATAATGAAATAAAAATGTGCCAGTGAAGAGGCCGAATAAATAAAAATCGTCCCTGATAAATCAAGTGTCTGCAGCCGGTACCAGTTTTGAATTTGCATTTTTGTTTGGCTGGCTAGTTTGAGTTTGTTATGGGAATTTGGAGCTGACGAAATTCTGGTAAATCTATGCAGCTATTGACGGCCGTGTTAAAATAAAAATTGTGTTTTTTTTTTGAATAGATAAACATTCTGATGGTTGACATTGAATGGGTATCAGAACCACCACAATGACTTCTAAATTCTAAAGGCAACTTTCATTAAAATTTAAAATTTAAACGCTCTAAAAAGTTTTGAATCTTTTGATTAAGATGCCTTCACTTTTTATTTTATTATTATGTCATTAGTGAAAAAATATTTGGTATTGTATACAGATTTCCCATTCTTTTCGTTTACATTTCTGTTGCTGTCAAATATTTCGTTTAATTTATTTGTAATAAAGTCTTAAAACAAACACCTTTACCTATAAAGCAAAAGCTTATATTGTTTGAGAATTTTAAATATCTTCAGATTTGTCACGTCAACAACACCAAAAGTTTGTGTCTTAAATCTTTTGTTTTAAAGAGTGTGTGAGGCATTTGTGTTTCCTTTTACCTACAGTTTGAACTGGCAAAACGATGAAGTTTGTTTCTTTAGATTAATGGCTTTTAATGTTATTATTAAAAAATTATATATCTAAGAAAATTTGTTAAATGGGAGTTTTATGACACATTTTCTAATGGCTTTTGTTCTTATTTTGGTACTTATGCCTGCTATTTCCCTTCATCTTTAAAACGGAAGTAGAATTTCAAGTTTGAAAGGAAATTGTTTAATCACAATAATCGTCGCTTATATTATTTTGTAAAATGCTAGAATTCTTAGGCCCAATTTTGAAGATCTCCAAATTGTTCTGAATCGTTTGTTATAGAACTATTTAATACCTTTACAGTTAAATGTCAAAATATATTTAAAATTTTTAAGTTATGTCTCAAATTGCATTGCATTATCTCGGGACCTATTGGTAATGTAACACAACAAATGACTCTAAAAGTACTATACCTAACCTGGCCAGCTGGTTGTGACCAAAAAGCGGAATGCAATGGGCAAAGAAGCGGAATTTGTTGGTTTTAAATAAACTATTAACATGTATATAGTTAAACTAAGGTTAAATATACACAATACATAATTTTGCTTTGTATATAATCATTTTGGTATTTTAGATTCAATTCAGAAAGGGACCCCAAACAGTAAGAGAGTCCCGCAAAAAGCGTGACAGTCTCGCCAAAAGCAGGACAGTTGGTCAGGTTTAACTACACCAGAATTAAATTCCAGAGTAACTTTTTCAAACCGTAACGGGTCGAAAACTAAACATAGAAAATTAAAGATCACCATAAGTGATTTACTAACCCTATCTCACATCGCTGGCAAAAAAATGGTATTGATCGGAGTCGGTCTTTCTACACTTATCAGCCTCTGTGACAGTGCTAACATTAAAAATGGAGACAAATTGATATCTTTCAGGTTGTATTGTATTTCTTTATCTGCTGTCATTTTGCTATTTCTAATAAATCGGAGTCGGTCTGAAAAAAATCGACTCACAACTCCTACTCCGACTCTGGACAAATTTCCTGAACTACAACATTTTTAAGTTAAAATATCCTTAATATGAGGAATGTTGAAAAACTTTGTAAGAATAAACGTCCCCTGTAACATTATACAGGAACCATGTATATGTTTGGAGCATCCATATATATAGTTGAAGGTATTGTTTGCATGAATTGGAGATCTGCTGTTATTTTGTTTCTTTATTGTCTGCCACGCGTTTGTTTTGAGCGGTTGTCAACAAACAAAGCTATATTTCGTTGTAACATATTATAACGTATTAATAATTGTGTCTCCAACATTTAACATTGAATGACAAATACAATATGTTTGGATACAAGTATACTATTTTCGGAAGTATACTAATTTCCATATCCAATGTATGATTATATATTATTCGATCTGAAATTATTTCTTAGAACAACATGTTTCGATTTCCTTTGAGCTACTCAGATTAGGGGGTTTTCTGCAATTAGAAAAAATTTAAGCAGTCGGAACCAGGATTTTTTTCCATCTTAATTCGTATTCCCGCGAAGCCATTGCGGCTTGTCTGAACTCACGTTGGCGGACGATTGTTTCGAAGTTTGTGAGTCTTCTCATCAGCGACTTAGCGTTCTAGGACAGTGACCGTCTTGTTCACATTGTCACTAATAGCAGTTGTCATTAGTGTTGTTATTGTGTTTATTACCTTACCAATTCTCATTTACTTCATGGTGACCATCGTACTAGTAGTCGCCTTTATTGGTTGATTGTCTGAAACAAACGCCCTCCCAAAGCGAGTTTGTGACGACTGGTAATGTACTCACAAGGAAGTTAATAGTTTATTCAATGAAGCATTTCCTTATTTTAATTTCTTTATTCCTAAATTTTAGGAAATACGAGGGCGGATGAATAACTCCGTAACTTTTCGAACTTTGCTCGTAGTTATATGAAATGCAACACTGCTCCCATCAAGTAAATAAATAAATGGTTTCCCATTACATCCCATGAAGGAACAGAGGAGAACTTCTCACAATCACTGAGCTGTGCGCTTTCCAGTTTTCACTCACTGACTGGGACCTTCAATTTTACACCGATTGCGAACGGTATTTTGAGAAGCGTTTTCATGGCTATATACTCGATAGTGTGACCGCCGCCGAAAGAAATTTTAAGGTGGTCAGAGCAGGGTTCAAACCCAGGATCTCATGTACAAGAGCCGCGCACACTAACCATTGCACCACCGACGGCTCCCATCAAGTACCACCTGTTAATAGACTAATGTCAAATTTTGAGCAAGTTACTTCATTTACTTTGTGTTTAACAGCTGTTCAAACATACAACCTCATGCATTTTTTTAAAAATGGAAAAAACTGAATTTCGAGAGTTCATTAAACATTATTTTGTGCTAAAAAAAACCCATCAATCAAACCAAGGAAAAGCTTGATAAATACTATGGGGGTACTGCACCATCGATTTCAATGGTAAAAAAAAGTGGTTTACTGACTTTCGTTGTGGTCGCACAAGTATCAATGGCGCTGAACGTTCTGGACGTCCAATTGACGTCAATACACCCGAAAATGTCGAAAAATCTACGATATGGTGTTGACCGATCGCAGAGTAAAAGTGCGTGAGATTGTTGATGCCATAGGCATTTCATATGGCAGTGTGGTTTCGATTTTAAATGATCAGTTGGGTTTAAGAAAGCTGTCTGCCAAATGGGTGCCGCGTTTGCTCTCAATTGACCAGAAACGTAATCGTGTGACAACTTCAAAGGATTGTTTTAAGTTCCATGAATTGGTACCTGAACCGCCATTTTCTCCGGATTTAGCCCCCAGTGACTATTTACTGTTTCCAAACCTAAAGAAATTGCTCGGTGGAAAGAGATTTACCTCCAACGACGAAAATATTGATCAAACAAGTGCCTGTTTTATGGACCTCGAAAAATCCTATTTTTTGGCAGGGATACAAAAATTGGACAAATGTTAAACTTAGTGCATTGAGCTAAAAGGAGATTATGTTGAAAAATAAATTTTTTTTTTTCAAAAAAAACTTTCATTCAAAAAGTCACGGACTTATTGAAACGCCCTTGTACTTAACGTACTTGTCTTGAAGAAATAATGTACGTGATTGAAAGAATAGTATTCTCTTCCATAAGAAAATTGACCCCCAAACAATGAAAAGTATAGTTACTTCATATGCAACATTGGGACTACTAGGGTGGTTTGAAAGCACCGTGACTATTTCAACTTCCCTCGTAGTTAATTAGAATCAACACTACTCCTGTCAACTACCCTCTGTTGATATACTACTGTAAAACTTTAAGCAACATGTAGCTTTTGTTTGACAGCCATTGAAAGCAGAGCATAGTTTAAGTACAAAATTCTTTGAAAATCTGAAAAAATACCTTTTTAAAAATGGTCCAGCTCACGGGTCTTAATGCTAAACACAAAATATTTTGGAAATCATCATAAAACAAATCAAAATACATTTTGAGGGGTGGGCAAAAGGATTTTTTTTGTGAGTCGGTCTAATGGACATGACATTTATCATTGCCTTAGGTACAAGTCACAACATATATGCTAAGTGTAACGGGTAGTGCCGCATTTATATCTGAGTGAAGCGTGCATACACGCTGAAAAATAGTGGCCCAAGCAACATATTGCAGGAACCGTGTGTATATGTTTGCAAGCATTGTTTTCATAAATAGTAGATCTGTTACTGTTTAGTTCCTTTGTTGTTTGTCATGTTTTTGTTTTCAACACTTTTCTTCACACAATCCCATATTTGGGTCACAAAAACAAACATTACATGTACTATTAAATAGTAAACACAATGTGTTTGTACACAAATGCACTATATTTGCGACAAGTTACAAACAACTTATATTTGTATCCGAACAACAAAAATAGACAGATTTTTCAGCGTGTAGATCAACAACCCCTTAAACATAGCATAAACTTTATTTTATATTTTTTAATACAAAATAAATATAATTTATTGACCTATAATCATTTTTAAACGAGATTTTATTTCGAAATTATTTTAAATTTATTTTTTTTAAATTTAATAAAACGTCTAAAAGAAATCTTAAACAAAAATTTGTATATTTTTAGTTAATCCATTAAATACCGTCATCATGTTTTTGTTTTATAGTATTGTTTTAGTTTGTTCCTATTTAATCCTTTTCCCATGCCATTACTAAACACTATTTTCAAACCTGGCTTCAACTCGAAAAGAATGCAAAAAAACGTGGTCACGCATTCAGGAAAAATATCCCTTTTTCAATACAATTTTCTCTGTCTGTTTTCCAGACGATTCTTTTTGCATCTTTTGCTAATAAAAAAACCGATTTTTAATAGGTAGCATTTATCAAGCTTTATTATGTGTCTCGAAACGAAAAGATATAATACAAAAAAAAAACAGCATCATATCATGCATTTATTCGTCTCCCCCTGACCAAATCCAAAAATGCAAAAAAAATAAACAAAAGCAAAACAAAACGAAAAGAAAAGTATAGTAAATTCCTTATAACCACAGCCACAAAATCAAAAAAGGGTCCCTGTAAATGGAATTGTAGGTTTGGCTGTGCAAGTCCCAAGGAACGACGACACAGGAGGAATCACAAAAGGTCTTTTATTATTTTTCATTATTATAACACATACGAGTGCATGCATACAGACTGTGATTGGACCCGAGTCTATAATCATTGGTCACTTTAGGACAGTCATACCTACAAACAATTTTCTATATAAATACATAGTAAAGTACGGCTAAATATGTCTGTCTGTCTGTTATAAAAAAGGAAAAAAACAAACAAAAAATTTAAAAAAATTCAACAAAAAGTGGACAATATTTGAGGAAGGAAACGTTTTTTGTTTCTTTGTTAAGTGTTTTCATCTCGATTTCTCTTTCTAAAAAAAGGGGAAAAGGCGAACCGTATAAATAAGCCAAGTTAACTATAAGTAGTTGTGTACTAGCTATCATTAAGAGCTATTTTGTTGGATGTGAATTGGTTATGAATGTTCAAAGGTTAACCGAGAAAGCTGAATTAATAAGAAAAAATATGTACTTAGATTTTACTATTTGAGAAATGAATTTGAAAACGTAAAGGAAGCAGGAAAACAAATTTCAATACTCATCAGAAGATGTACAATATCATTAGGGATTGCGTTTGAAATAACATCCAGTATTATTTCGAAAAATAAATAGAATAAAAATTCTTTGAAATTAACAAACAGGTGCTAAGTATTTAGAGGTTAACACCTAATTAGAAATATATGACATTCCTGACAATTATGCTGAACTATTGGCCGATTTTTTGTACTAATGGAGGTTAACAATCTTAGTATATAATATTAAGGAGAAAATCGTTTATCTTGTACAAGCAGTAGGACCAGAGATTTGAAAAAAATAACAAATAAATAACTAATGTACATACATTACAGGGAAAATGTAACCTTTTCAAACCGCTGTAGAACTTGACAATAATAAAGTGAAATTCGCAGAAATCTATAAGAAAATCTTTAAAGACAAATATAAACAAAAGTTCAAGGAAAAATGATCAAAAATAAACAACGACGAAGAATAGTTAGCAGTTGTAAAAGGTGTCTCAGTCAGTTTGAACTTTTTAAATTTATTGTAATTTTTTTTGTGCAAGTGGCAACTCTGAAATTTGGTAGCTGTCACGTATGTTTATTCCGATTATGGAGGGCTGTACGAAAGAACAACGCGTTATAATTGTGAAAAGTTAATTTCAAAATTTGGAAAGTTATGCTGAGACCACTCGCAAACTTCGGTGAGATACAGCCACATCTCTGTGAAAAAGTTATGGAAAATTTCATGAAAGAGTAATGGCCTGTCGTCAGAGCCTTGGGGCCATTTGACGGATATTTTATTTCATACTTAATCGCAACATATCTGCTTTACAATCCAATAAAAAAATCAGAACTACCTCCAAAAAATACGTGTTTTTATTTTAAAATGAAAACGTGCATTCTTACTGAGACACCCATTATAAAGATCAAAGAGACAAAATCTGTACATCCGAAGAATATATAATATTTCAAAGGATTTGTAAAATTTGGAATTTCAACCCCCGGTTATATCCAAGCAGATGATCAATTTGACATTTATAAAGTGACAGATTATTAGTTAAAAGTTGGAAATTTACAAAATGGGTGGCTTTACGCTTGAAAGAATATTGAGAAATATTAAAAATGTTCTTCCAAAGTTCTGAGTCAGCAACTCAAACTGAAATCTACGAAATAAATTCGATAGAAATCGAATGCCATCAACGCAGTTTATGGATAAATTTGTGAAGCGTGTTCCTCAATCCAGGTCACAAAAAAATCCGTCTTTTCGCTGAAAAATCTCTTTTTTTTTTTTGTTTGAATGCAAACATAATGTGTTTGTAGCTTGTCGCAAATATACTATACTTGTATCCAAACACATTGTGTTGGCTGCTGAATATAAAATGTGTGAGACACAATGATTAATAGGCTATACATAATATGTTTTTGAGCTTTATTTCTTGAAAACCGCTAAAAACCCAAACGAGGCAGACAACACATAAACTCCAAGGCAGCATATCTTCAATTCATGAAAACAATGCTTCCACACATGTACATGTTTCCTGTAGTATGTTGCTGGGGTCATTCTTTTCAGAGTGTATGTATCCGTCAGTCCGTTCAACTCGCCACTGTTCGCCGCAACTGAACATTGATTGCAAAGTTTTATGAAGTTTTATAAAGTCCAATTAGTTCAAGAACTGTAGCCTAGTGGCCATCCGATGCGTTTTCGCTTCGCTGAATGGGCTGAAGAGCGCTTCATTTAAGATAAATATTTTTTTTTTTACCGAAAACTCATATTTTCCAATGAAGGTCATTATCACCTCAAGGGTCCTACATTATTAATCCAAATTGTTGCACTTGGAGATCGAAAAATCAACACGTCGTCGAGGGGAAGCCAAAACATTTACAACGAGTGACTGTTTGGTGCGGTTTTTGGCATGGCGGTATCGTAGGCCCATTTTTCTTCGAAAATGAGCAAGTGGTCGTCGTTACCGTCAATGGCGAGTGCTACCGAGCCTTGCTAAGCGATTTTTTACAAAAGTTGAAAAGGGTGACATGGACGGCGTATGGTTGCACAGGACGGGCGCTACGTGCCATACAACCAACGTGACAATTTATATTTTGCGCACTGTGTTCGAAAACCTCACAATCAGCCGAAACTCAGGACGGCATGGATCGCCTCGCAGCTGCAATTTGACCCCGATAGGCTATTATCTCTGGGGATAAGTGTTACGCAAATAATACCGAGTCTACTGAGGGCATAAAACCCGAAATCGACGCTGCCGTTCCCGAAATAGAGGCCAAAACAATCGAAAATGTACTGAAAAATTGGGTAGATCGAATGAGGTGCAGTAAAACAAATCCTGGAAGCTATTTGAACAATGTTGTGTTTCATTCCTAAATATCAATCAAATATAATTTTCAAAATTTTGAAAAAATTTCGGTTAGTACGAGTTACACCAATTCATATTCAACCTGAATGCTACTTTTTATTTGCTTATGCAATTTTACGATCAATTCCTAATAAACAAGGAGAAGTTATTGCATTAATTATTTCTATCGCAATCTTGATTATTTTACCATATTATCATATACGAAATTTTTGTATCCCTTCCAAAAAATAGGGTTTTTCAAGGTCCATAAAATAGGCATTTGTTTGATCAATAATTTCCTCGTTGAAGCTAAATCTCTTTCCACCGAGCCATTTCTTTAGGTTTGGAAATAGGAAATACCAATTCGTAGCCCAATTAAAGAACTCCAAACAATCCTTTGAAGTTGTCACACGATTATGTTTAGGTCAACTGAGAGCAAACGCGGCACCCATCTTGCAGACAGCTTTCTTAAACCCAACTGATCATTTAAAATCGAAACCACACTGCCATATGAAATGCCTATGGCATCAACAATCTCACGCACTTTTACTCTTCGATCGCCCAACACCATATTGTTGATTTTTTCGACATTTTCGGGTGTATTGACCTCAATTGGCCGCCCAGAACGTTCAGCGTCATTTGTACTTGTGCGACCACAACGAAAGTCAGTAAATCACTTTTTTACCATTGAAATCGATGGTGCAGGCTCTCCATAGGATTCATCAAGCTTTTCCTTGGTTTGATTGACGGTTTTTTTTTCGGAAAAAATAATGTTTAATGAGCACTCGAAATTCACTTTTTTCATTTAAAAAAAATGCACGAGGTTGTATGTTTTGAACAACTGTTAAACTCAAAATAAATGACGGGACTTGCTCAAAATTTGACAGTAGTCTATTAACGGGTGGTGCTTGATGGGCGCAGTGTTGCATTTCATATAACTACTAGGGAAGTTCGAAAAGTCACGGACTGATTGATCCGCCCTCGTATTTTTTTAAAAAGAAATTAAATTTCAAATTGAACATGGCACACGCTAACATCGGATAAATAACATTACATTGGATTTATAACATCTGATAAATATTATTTTATGGAACATGGATCTTTGTATTCCAATTCGTACGAGACTATATACATTGATCCTTGCTAGGAAAATGAAATCAACCCTGGAGCTTTTTATGCGTCTTGAAGGACCAACAACTTAAACAGTAGTCAATACTGCCTAAAATATGGGTGCTTTTACATGTACGTGAGCCTTTGTTGCATGTTCGGGAGTTGTTCAGTTGTATCTGCTAGTAAACTAAAATAAATGGTATAACTTTTGTTGCGGCTCGAAGGGCCAACAATTTAAACATTAATCTGTACTACCCAAAATATGTTTTATTTTGTTCTTTGGCGTTTCGTGGATCTTTGTTTTATCACTCATACGAGATTTACTCATTGATAATTGTTAGAAAAACGAAACAAAACGCGTAACTTTTTATCCGGCTTGAAGGACCAATAATATAAACATCAATAGAACCTAATAGAACCTAACATGAGTTTTCTTTGGCATCTTCGCGGATCAGTTTCGAGTCGTCATCATTTGGGAAACTAATTTATATTAATTAATTTACATAAGCGTCCCTAGTGTTGCTATCTTATCAATACACGCTGGAAAATCTGTATTATTTGTTGTTTGCATGCAAATATAACGTATGTTTTAGCTTGTCGCAAATATACTATACTTGTGTCCAAACACATTGTATTTGCTATTCAATATTTTCGCGTTGGAGACACAATGATTAGTAGTTTATAATGTATGTTTATGTGACACAAATGTGACTTTGTTTGTTGAAAACAAAAACGTGTCAGATAGCAAAGAAACCAAAAAGCAGCAGATCTTCATGTCAAGAAAATTGTGTTTATCAGCATATATGATGGTTCCTGCCATATGTTGCTTGGCGGGCCGATTGTTGTCAGCCAGGCACGGACGCAGGGGTCCCGCGAGCTCCTGCGTACGTTACTGTTTTCAGACGATAGTTTCCGAGATAATGCCATGAAATTTGGAGCACAGGAGAATGGTAATGGTAAGCCACTCTACCCTTATATAGTTTCCACTGTGTTGTTCTAGAGATAACTCGGAAACTACTGTGTTGTTCTAGTTCTAGAGATAACTCGGAAATCCCTTACAGAAATTTTACTAATGGATATGGTTTTTAATTACTACAAGTTTGACAACCATAATTTTTTTCTGGAACTATCTTAGTAAATGCACTTACCACATACAATCGTTTGACGCCACCTTTAGGACCTATAATCATATATCCAGAAACACGAACGTTATTAGTTAACTTAGCTGAAATATACATCCTTTCGGTCGGTGTAAGTTTGGGTGCATTTTTGGTCATGGGCTTTCATGTGGGCAAAAGGACGATTTTGACAGAGTTACATCTTAATAATGTACATATGAGAAGTTCATACATACTACAAACTCACAAGGTCAGGAACATATTTCTAAGTGACAAAATGTTTGGTGTTTGTTAGAATTATAGGGAAGCCAGTAAAGCGGACTCGCTGAAAAATCTGTCCTTTCTTTCTTGTTTGGATGCAAATATAACGTGATTTTGGAGCAGGACGTAAATATATTATACTTGTGTCCAAACACATTGTGTTTGCTATTCAATATTACAAGTTTGAGACACAATGATTAATATGTTATAATCTATGTGTTTGTGATCCAAATACAGCGTTGTTTGTGATACAAATACAGCTGTGTTTGGTGCACT
The DNA here is from genome assembly GCA_963931995.1 of Phaonia tiefii. Lineage (NCBI taxonomy): Eukaryota > Metazoa > Arthropoda > Insecta > Diptera > Muscidae > Phaonia > Phaonia tiefii. The sequence continues at coordinate 86,180,132 of OZ008367.1, read as the reverse complement.
GTTAACTTAATTTTGTTTGTCGCTATGCACTGTCGAGAGCAAAAATAATTTAAAACAAAATGTCTGCCGAATATGCTCTATTTTGATCTGGAGATATAGCAGCTTGTGCGCAGGCTAGTCTTTATTTATAATTAGGCTTGAAGGACTTTATATTACTATAAAGATATACGGCCTTATTCAAAAAAAGTTGAGAGGTTTGAGAGATGATTTACCATACAAAAAACTTCTCTCAACTCTTTATGAATAAGGCAGATAGAATTTTGTGCGCAGGCTGAATTTTATTTATACTTCGGCTCGAAGGACCAGATTATAGATCGGTATAAACAATTTATATTTACAATAAAATTTTGCGGTTATTTAATTCCGCATCTGCAAGTAAATTGCTCAATACTATTTAGGCGGCAATTGACTGTTATTTTTACAAGTTAAGACACATAATGTCTAGGAAGAAAATCTGACAAAAATATTTTGTCAGCAATTTCTAAATATTTTCATACTACACAATTCCAATGTAAGGGCAAATAAATATTTGCGATATTAAAAAAAATAATAAAATTTTCAAATATTTTAAGTTATAACGACTATTTAAATATACCATTCATACATAGGTAGTTAGAAATGTACTATTCAACAGTTGTCTTTTAAACTGTATAAAAATAATTTTAAAATGTTTTCAATTTATTGTCTTGATTCTCTCTAATCGTGAAATATAATATCTCTAGCTTAAATTAAAAAACACCTTAGTTTTAAAAAATGTTCATACAATGTCGGAAAATATTTTATAATTCAAATCACATCATCACAAGAATTCGCAAAACTCTACAGTTAAATTTTCAATTTCAATTAGATTTATTATAAACAGCCCAATCATCATTACAAATTCAAATCACATTTTTTTTAATAAAACTACTACAATCAGATTGAAATTTTTGTAACAAAATAAATGTTGATTTTTTTTTAATTTTTCTACTGTTTTGAAATCTAGTTATATTTTATATTCACAGTCATTGAAATAGTTTTTGTTTCAAGCTCACCTTTAACTTTTTTATAATTAATAGCGTTAGAGTTTTACAATTTATCTGCAATTTTTATCATGTATCTTCTTCGTTGCAATTGAAACACCTGTTGTCATTGAATTACGTTTGTTTTTGAAAAGCACCAATATTTGTTGTTTTTATCAAATACAATATTTTCTTTCTCAACAATTTTAAAAAAATTATTTCAATATTTTATTTCATTAACAATCCACAAAATGAATTTTCTTTCAAATATTTTAATTCTTATAACATCTTTATAAGATGTTCTTTGCGCAAAAAAAGAAATGCAATTTCTTTTTGTTTCTCAATTATATTTTTTACAATTTTTCCACCCAAGTCAAGGAGTAGTCACAAATTCACCATGAATCACAAAAAATAAATAAAAGAAAAGAAGAAATTGGTAACCGATCTTGACCAATGTAAGGTCGACGTAGAACTAAAGTCTTTTACCAATGTAATGAGTTGTTATATAAGTTAGAAGACTTCTTTCTTCTTTTAATATTTCCACCAAACTCAAACTCAGTAGCAGCAGCAACAGCACAAGTACCATCAGTACCACCACACAACTTGATTGCTGGCTCGCTGGCTGGCAGTTGAAGCGGGAGAAGTAGAAATGATACCACAACATAAAAACACGGGAGAAGATGGAGCAAACATTAACTCAACACCGTGATCATCATCATCATCATCATTATTAACTTCGAGATAATAGCAATGATGTTCATTACCATTATAAACATGATCTTTATAGAGAGATGGTGCTTAAGAAATGAAGCCAAACCCCGCCACACAACCATAGCAAAAACATTCCAAACCTTAATTTACCTTACAGCAAATGTTGATTCTTGGTCTTACAGCAGCAGCTAATGCTGACTCTTCAGTCTCACAACACACAATTGTTAACAAGAGGGAAACATACCAAAGCTCTTTTGCACGGTCATACATATGCTAAGTTCTGAGCACGCATGCGCGCAATGTTGTTTCCTTAACATCAAGCAGTACAGAACCATCATACCACCACCACATCATCATTATCATCATACTTTGGTGTGTTGTGTTGTGCTGTTGGTTGGTCTTGAAAGAGTCAAGATTGTAAATAACCACAAGACCAAACCACAATTATCTTCAACGTCATTATGGACGGAAGGCAGAATGCTGTTGTTGATGATGAGATATGGTTACAATAAAAGCAGAAATGTGGTTTAAAAGAACCGACGAAGAGAATGTGCAAAGTATTTGTTTTATGAGAGCTAATTTGAGAGAGTAATTGACGAAATTGCTGACAGAGAGTTACATAGAAGAAAGTTCTTTCTTCTCAGAAAGTGTTTTATGGTGTCAGTGTTGCCAGTTCAGCATATTTTGTTTTACCACGAAATATGTTTGATAAAACACCTTTGAACTAAAGAGCTAAAAAAGAGCTACTTAATTAATAAATTATAAGTAAAGAAAAGACGAGCCTAATTTGAGCTACAAGTGGTTAGACGTTGAACAGCGGGGCCGATTGCAAAAAAATATATATGTATATATATAATGTCGTAACTTCTAAGATATTGGACGAATATTTTAAACACTATTAGCCTTGTGTAGGAGAGAATCTAGGCTTTCAGAAAATTTCATTTAGAGGCACCCTGTTGTGACGCAGAATGTAATACACAGTGTTACCATATTGGCATAATTTGTGAAGATTTGGCAATATTTTTTTTTGGTTTCGCGCTGGTTTTTTAAAAAATTATGCCAAATGCAGTTTAGCACAGTTTTCTAAAAAAAATTTAATTTTGGGTATTTGTTTTCCATTTTTCACAATTTTGCATACTCAAATGTTATCCCTTTAATTTATCGCTACCTTGGGTATAATATCACATTTTAAGAATCGCACATACCTCAGCGTATACTCGGTACATAATGCCTGGATGTGAGCGTCGTGTCGCTTTTATATTGTGTGCTGCGTCCCTTATTGCGTGTGCTGAGCTTACTGCTTTGCCTGTGCTGCTGCGGTCGGTGAGATAGCATAGTATCTCAATGTTGAAGTAAACGGTGTTAAGAATCATTCCTAGAAAGTTCATACGTTCTAGAAAGTTGTTTACTGAGATCTTTGGTAAATTTTTGTAGTTGATTGTTTCCTTGAATTTTTAACGGTTTGCTAACCTATGGACCTGAACAGCGGAAAAAAGGTAAAAAAATCGAATTTTTTAAAGTTTTTTTTGCAATTTTGACCTTGAAGATGAATTTGTTTTGATTTTATATGTTCACAATTCTTATGACACGAGCTACAACTTTCCCTCAGAGAGTAAATCAAAATTTCGAACGGTTTGCAAGATATGAGCCTGGCAAAATGATCACTTTTTTGCAAAAATGACACCACGGTTCGAAATCTTTGGGGGCCTATAAAAAATGTGCATGACTTTGGGCAAAACTGGGAGACACGGGTCTTTTTTCTTTACTTTTATCTCGTAGTGGTGCCCGTATATGGTTAAATTTCCATGACTTAAAAAATTACACACAGTGTAATACAAGACCGAAATATTGTTGGAATAATTTTTTTTTATAATCTGGTATATAATTTCATGCCATTAACTTTTTAAATATGATTTGCGGCATATGCCCGCCGCTGCAGCGTGTTGCATAATCCATTCGATAAGTCCAATATTTGACAACTTTTTCCAAAAAATCTGACCATGTGACTTGATTATTGGCTACCAATGCTTCACGAGTTGCTGGTTGTTCGGCATAAACCAATGCCTTAACGTAGCCGTACAAAAAGTAATCCAGAGGCGTTAAACGGTACGAACGTGGGTGCCAGTGAACAGGACTACTTCTGGAACTAAAGTTGTCACCAAATTGATTTTGCAATAAATCGATTGTTAACCTCGCTGTATGGAAAGTTGCGCCGTCGTTGATGTTTAGCCGATTAATTTTTGGTAACAAAAAATCAGTCAGCATGGCTCGATAGCGTTCGCCATTCACCGTGACGGCAGCTCCTTGCTCATTCCGAAAGAAATAAGGACCAGCGTTTAAACCGCACCAAACAGTCAATTTTAATGGAGAATTGATGGTTTTGAATCGATAAGAGTAAAATTAGTGTGAAAACGATCAATAACTGCACGAATTACTTGTTCACTAGGCCGATTATGTTGACCGTAAAATGGACGAAGTGCTTTATGAACTTCGCGAACAGATATATTTTTTTGAAAGTAAATTTCCACAATTTGGAAACGTTGTTGCAGCGTTCAACAATTAATGATGACTTGGCTTATCTTGGAAGACCCATACAGTCGATTGCTGTTTTGTCTCGGGTTTACATGCATCAATCCATTATTCATCGTCTGTCGTGATCTTATACACGCTGAAACTCGGATTTTGTTGTTGTTTGAATGCAGCCATAAAGTGTTTGTAGCTTGTCGCAAATATAGTATACTTGTATCCAAATAGGGTGTGTTTGCCATTGAATATTACACTTTGGAGACACAATGATTAAAATGTTGTTGTGCCCCAAATATGGCTTTGTTTGTTGAAAACTGCTGAAAACAATATTGTGACAGACAACTTCGAATTGACAGGCTCGATATCGCTCGCCATTCATCGTAACGGCAGCCTCATTTCGAAACAAAAAAGACCGATCATGCCGCCAGCGTGTAATCCGCACCAGACAGTCAATTTTAATGGATAATTGATGGTTTGAATTAGAAGAGTAAAATTGGTGTGCAAACTATCAATAACTGCATAACTGGTTGGATGCAAGCATAAAGTGTAGTTGCAAATATAGAATACTTGTGTCCGAACACATAGTGTTTGCTATATAATATTACATGTTAGAGACACAATGATGAATATGTTAGAATATATGTTGTCATGCCCCAAATAAGGATTTGTTTGTTGAAAACTGCTGAAAACAATATTGTGACAGGCTACTTCGAATTGATAGCTCGATAACGCTCCCCATGCACCGTAACGGCAGCTTCATTTCGAAAGAAAAAAGGAAAAAAGGAAAGTGTAAACCGCACCAGGCAGTCAATTTTAATAGATAATTGATGGTGTTGAATCGAGAAGAGTAAAATTGGTGTGCAAACTATCAATAACTACACGAATTGCTTGTTCACTAGACCGATTATGATAACCGTAAAATTGACGAAGTGCTGTATGAACTTCTCGACCAGATTTATTTTTTTCAAAGTAAATTTCCACAATTTGGAAGCTTTGTTGCAGCGTTCAACAATTCATGATGACTTGCCAAAACCTTCAACGAACCACAGACTTGTCATTCATGAACATGACATAGGTCGATAACCTTTTACCTAACTGATGAATGATCACCAACTAATTTTGTGGACACGATAGTGATGTGAACAACTTCGATTACATTCTTATTTGGTATCAAAAAGGGCGGTAATATTGTGGGAATGAAATTTTTTTATTATAATCTGGTACATAAATTCATGACATTTATTTTGTAAACATGATTTCCCTGCATATGCCCGCCGCAGCTACGAGTTTAATTTTTATTTCAAACATAACATCAACGATAGCTGATGTTCATGGTCATGAAAGACAAGTCTGTGGTTCGCTTTACTGAACAGAAATGTCAACACAGTTTGGCATTCTCAGCTGTGACACCATAGTTATCGATATCGACAGTTCTCATGCAGTTAAAAAAAAACACTCTTTACATGTTTCCTGCAAGATGTTGTTGGGACAGGGGTTCTTCGGCGTGTATATTTAGAATATATTATGCCGGGTTCAAGAACACACAAAGTCACAATTTTTATCCAAATCGGATGATTTTAGTAATTGCGACTTCTATGATTTAATCGCCATTTTCAGGCCATCTGCCCCACTGTACGTCGGCGGTACAGTGGTTAGTGTGCGCGACTCGTGAATATGAGAACTTCGGCTCGATCCTTGCTCTGATCAACTTACAATACTTTCGACCTCCTTTAGTGTAGGCGACACTACGAGGGTGGATCAATACGTCCGTTACTTTTTGAATGAAACACATTTTTTTTTGCAAAAAAAAAATTGTTCTCTCTCTTTTTAGCTCAATACACTTAGTCCAATGTTTCTCTAATTTTTGCATCCCTTCCAAAAAATAGGATTTTTCGAGGTCCATAAAATAGGCATTTGTTTGATCAATAATTTCATCGTTGGAGCTAAATCTCTTTCCACCGAGCAATTTCTTTAGGTTTAGAAGTAGGAAATAGTCACTGGGGGCTAAATCCGAAGACTATTGCGGATGAGGTACCAATTCGTACCCCAATTCATGGAATTTTGCCATTGAGACTACACACGTGTGCACTCGTACGTTTATGGTCAATTCAGAGCAAACACGGCACCCATCTTGCAAACAGCTTTCTTAAACCTAACTGATCATTTAAAATCGAAACCACACTGCCATATGAAATGCCTACGGCATCAACAATCTCACGCACTTTTACTCTTCGATCGGCCAACGACATATCGTGGATTTTTTCGACATTTTCGGGTGTATTGACCTCAATTGGCCGTCCAGAACGTTCAGCGTCATTTGTAGTTATGCAACCACAACAAAGGTCAGTAAACCACTTGTTTGGCATTGAAATCGGTGGTGCAGAGTCCCTATAGTATTTATCAAGCTTTTCCTTGGTTTGAAAAAATAATGTTTAATGAGCACTTGAAATTCACTGTTTTCCATTTAAAAAAAAATGCACGACGTTGCATGTTTTGAACAGCTGTTAAACGCAAAAAATGTCGGAACTTGCTCAAAATTTGACAGTAGTCTATTAACAGGTGGTGCTTGATGGGAGGCAGTGTTGAATTTCATATAACTACGAGGGAAGCTCGTAAAGTCACGCACTTATTGATCCGCCCTCGTATCGAGTACTTAGCCTAGAAAAAAGCTTCTCCGAATATCGTTCGGAAGCGGTGTAGAACCGTAGGCTCCAATCAGTAAGTGCAAGTCTAGAAACCGCACAGCTCACTGGTTGTGAAAAGCTCCCAACAATCTTCATGACTTCTTGCGATGTCATGGGAAACCATAATGGTTTTAGCACTTTTTCTATAGGACCGGGCAACCCTATTGGCAAACACTTGTTGTTGTGCACTCTCTCGCTGTAATAATCCTCTGTTGATCTTTAGTTTACCCACGCTCTATCTCTTGCCATTTCTTTTCAACTCTAATGATCATTAAGGAATTACGTTTTTCTCATCATTATCTCTTTCACTCTCTATATCTCTCATTTGATTTTAAACTAATCATCTTACCAAAAACCTTTCTCTATCAAACATGTGTTTTTTTCCGCCATCGGCCTTTACAACATGTTGTCTGGTGTTGGTTCTTAGCCACATTGATCAGTTTCGTCATTCCACATAATGAGTGACGTGAACGTTACGGTTTTGTGATCTCACAACTCCTTTAACGCCAGTCCCATTTGAAATTGCCATTAAACAAATCTTGGCTTAGATACCAACCCAATAATGGCGATAGTTGGATACTAAAGCACATGAAAAAAAAACCGAAAATTAATGCCTTTTTGGAGAGAAAAACGGCATGATTTATCATATAAGCCCATTTGCTGCAGTATGACGTGTGGAAAACGACCAAAAGTCATCGAAGCATTTCATTCTAGACATCGTACATTGACCGTTCAAGTAGCGCATATAGCACACCTCGTCGCCTCTCCAAGCACACATAAACACACACTCAGTGGGTTGAGATCATCCTCCCGGAATACCTGGCTGAAACAAATAAACAACGCGAAAACAACTTCAGCACCTCATCATCAGACATGCACGCATGCCCGCGCATACTTTACATTGTGGCTTCTAAATTCATAAGACACATATGTATAAGCCAACCAACCTGGCACTGGCACTGGCTGGCTCTGAATCCACTCCGACTCTTTGTGGCTACTTGGGGTATGATGATCACTGTTATTGTTGTTGTTGTTATTTCCATAGTTGTATTATTAATTTAACTGTAAATTCATTGAGTCCAATATAGCAACTCTTCGCTGAGTATTTTCTCAAAAATAAAACATAAAAATGCCAGAGTTTATGTTGCTTGTGCACCCAACATCATCTCAATGATTATGCTGCTGGTAACCATGATCATGAACTTGGTCATGATCAATGTCCAACTTGTGTGATTATGGTCGTTTCAATGAACTTTAAAGGCATATGGCTCGCTCTTCTCTTTAACATACATACTTCACTAAACTTGGTCAGGGTTAACAGCTGTCAAGTCGTAGTTAACATTAAAAGAGCGCGGGAGAGAGCTTTCTCTCTCTCTCTCTCTTAGTTAACAGAAAGCTTTTTTCCAATTCTGTTGATGTTGTGATAAAAATAGCAGCAACGCTCTAAAAATATTGTTGATTTTATGTTGCTATGTTTGTTTTGTTCCATCCGAAAGGTTCCGGAAAAAGATCATTGAACGATCTTGACGCGATCACATGTTAATGAAATTTTTATGAGTTTTTATTCAAACAGTGCGTGAGAAATAGTTAGAAAATAAAGCAAACGGTAGCTACCCTTATGAATTTACGAGGTTTTTATTAGTATAACAATTTGTGTACACACATTTGTCGTGTGTTTTGTTTAATATTTTGGTAAAGTCGTAGTTGCGTTTAATGACCGGCAAGTGGTTTTTTATTCATTCAATAAGGAAAGAATGGAATCAGTTAAATATGACAATGAAAGAGCATAAAGATAAAATCAGTCAACTGTAAAAAAAACACAAAACGGTTCAGCCTTCATTGCTGTTTGTAGATAAATGATTTTGAAATTGCTCCCATTAACTAACATCAGACAAGACTAATTGAAATTGGAAAAATATAAATGTGAATGCTAAAAATGTCCCACGAAAGTCATTAATTGATATTCAAATATTACACGCAAACAAAAATTTCGTTCCCCACAAGCGAAATATTGAACAATTATACCCCATATTTGAAGCCAACGAATATTTATGTTATTGAGAATCGAAAACGTGTCATGGCGGTAGCACATCCGACTAGAAAACTGGAGCTTCCGAGTAGCCCAGATTCAAATCCGGGTAGAGTTGTTTTTAACTGTAGTGGTAGTTCTGCACCCAGCCATGACTACCTTTTTGTGTAGCAAAAAAAAATATGAAAATTATATTGCATGAATTTAATTTTGAATGAATTTGGAATGAATGAATTTTGAAAAATATAAATAATTTCTTAGATCTTGCATATTTGTAACGTTGACGTGTTGTAAGTTATCGTTGTCGATCGTTTGGCCTAAATAAAAACAAATGTGAAGAATAGTTTAAAAGAACAAACGGATGTGTCAGATACCTTTTTTATTTCTTCTAATCCAATATGACTTCCGCAATACTCCTCAGGGATATTTTGAACTACTATAATTGCCATACTTACTTGTATACGTGGGCGGATCAATACGTCCGTGACTTTTTGAATTAAATTTTTTTTTTTTTCAAAAAAAATTATATTTCAACATAATCTCCTTTTAGCTCAATACACTTAGTCCAACGTTTCTCCAATTTTTGTATCCCTTCCAAAAAATAGGATTTTTCGAGGTCCATAAAATAGGCATTTGTTTGATCAGTAATTTCATCGTTGGAGCTAAATCCCTTTCCTTTACGTTTGGAAATAAGAAATAGTCACTGGGTGCTAAATCCGGAAAATATGGGGGATGAGGTACCAATTCCTAGCCCAATTCATGGAATTCTGCCATTGGGACTAAACACGTGTGCACCCGTACGTTTACAGTCAATTGAGAGCAAACGCGGCACCCATCTAGCAGACAGCTTTCTTAAACCCAACTGACCATTTAAAATCGAGACCACACTGCCATATGAAATGCCTATGGTATCAACAATCTCACGCTCTTTTACTCTTCGATCGGCCAGCACCATATCGTGGATTTTTTCGACATTTTCGTGGGTATTGTCCTCAATTGGCAATGTCATTTGTACTTGTGCGACCACAACGAATGTCAGTAAACCACTTTTTTACCATTGAAATCGGTGGAGCAGAGTCCCCATAGTATTTATCAAGCTTTGATTTGGTTTGATTGACGTTTTTTTCGCAAAAAATAATGTCTAATGAGCACTCGAAATTCACTTTTTTCCATTTTTAAAAAATTGCACGAAGTTGTATGTTTTGAACAGTTTTGAAGTAAAAGACGGAACTTGCTCATAATTTGACAGTAGTCTATTAACAGGTGATACTTGATGGGAGCAGTGTTCCATTTCATATAACTACGAGGGAAGTTCGAAAAGTCGCGGACTTATTGATCCGCCCTCGTAATAAAAGGTGTCTCAGTAAGATTACTCTTTTTAAATTTAGCATAATTTTTTTTGGGCCCGTGGCAACTCTGAAATTTGGCAGCTGTCACACACGTTTATTCCAATTATTAAAAATGTAGTGCTTTACCAAAGAACAACGCATTATAATTGTGGAAACTTATTACAAAAATTTGGAAAGTTCTGCTGAGACCGCTCGCAAACTTCGAAGAATTTTCAGTCGAGAAAGTGCACTTAATATGTCAAGCGTGGTCAAAAAATTTGAAGAAACTGGGTCGGTTATGGACAGTATGACTCCTGTGCGTCAAGGTACCGGTCGGTCTCTTGAAAACATTGCTGCTGTAAACGAGAGTGTCGCCGAAAACCCGAAAACATCAATTCGGCATCGTTCTCAACAACTTCAAATTCAATTTCAAATTTCAATTTCCAAACTTCAAATTCTTCAACCTTCATGCGTACAAAATTCAGATTACTCGGGAGCTCAAACCAGCAGACCATGAAAAGCGCCGGCAATTCGTTAAATGGGTAATGGAGCAAGGTGAAGTCAATGCCAATTTTGCAAAAAAAAGCAAAAATCATCTTGAAGCGCATTTACATCTGAATGGCTTCGTGAATACGCAAAATTTTCGAATTTCGGTTCAGAAAATCCTCACGCAGTCCATGAAAACAAATGCACCCACAAAGAACAAATGACTGGTGCGGATTTTGATCAGGCGGCGTGATTGGGCCATCTTTTTTTTGAAGACGTGGCCGAAATTGCAATGACGGTGAACAGCATGATAACGGAGTTATTGTGGCACCAAACTGGCTCTGAACGACATGTGGTTCCAGCAAGAGGGCCACACCGCGCATCTAAAACATGTAATATTGAATAGCAAACACAATGTGTATGCACACAAGTATATTCTATTTACGATGAGCTCCAAACACACGTTATATTTGTATCCAAACAACAAAAAACTACACATTGTTCAGCGTGTATTCTTTTATGAGCATTTTCAAATAATAGTTTGTTTCGACATTATCTAAATAACCCATAAATAAACAAAGCGGCCTTACCTCAGCTATCAGTTTCCATCGTACCACAAATTCATTCATAACAATTTTAATCGCACTAGCCAGCTTTTTAAAACCGAGAATTAAAAAAAAAACAATTAATTTGTTATCTTTAATTATCACAATTTGTCATGGCCTTAATCCATGAAACTTCTCGTCTTATTCTATTAATTTTTGAAATCGTAACGATTTCATTCTTCGTCTTCTAATCACATTGAAAATAAATCGTAATAATTCTTAGATATAACTTTTTTCTAACCGGAACATAACGTTGATGTTCCATTCGAATGCTAACGATGGGTGGGCATTCAATATTGGCAAGGTATAAATTATGTTAATTCGATTGGAATTTCTTGAAATAGTGTTAGTATAAATGGTGTCTTTGGAAAAGGGTCACCCCACAAAATGAAGCAACTGTGTCAAAATATTTGTCAGATACAAATTACACTAGGTCACAAATAACAAAATTTTCTCTGTGATTTGTTTCTAGCATACTTTTTCTCATTGATTTTGACCTACTAAACACGAAAATGAGTTTTAAAAATTTTTCTGTTGATTGGTTTTCGAGATACAAATTTTTGAACTTTTTTTTTTAAATTTTTGGAGGTACACTTACAATTTTGAGCATATCTTTCGTCTTCTTTGACGTATTTGATCCTACTACTACTCAAATTAAAGCAAATTGAGCCGTCTACAACTCATTCTCAGAAAATTTTCAAATCGGGTGAGTAGTTTTGATGTTGGCGGCTTAAAAAATTTAAAAAACTGCGTTTTTTTAGTAAAAATGTGGCAGAAAAATTCATATAAAAATTCATATAAAATATAAAACGCGATGCTAACAGCGATTTTGGTTTTTTACGTATAGCTGGCATTTTTCCAAAGAAAATAAGCACTTACTTAACAAAATCTGACAACAAATGGCGGACTTATAATTTTTTTGGTAAAACACCGAAATTCCGCTATTTCACGATATTTTGATTTTCATTATTTGCACAGCTAACCTACTAGGAGGGATCGAAAAAGCAAGTTTTTTATAATCCTTTTGGAATAGAACGGAATAGTTGCTCCTATACATAAGTTACTTCTGTTCAAAATTTCACCACCCTGGGTTAATGTCTTCTGTTCTGGCAAGGGACGTGAAATTTCAAAAATTTAGTGCAATCAGCAATTTTTTTTTTGGAAATTTTTTTCAAATGTCACAGCACTTAGCAGTTTTGATAAAATTTTTAAATTAATATTAATAACACAAATATTTCATAATTGTAAAAAACCTATTTACAATACCGTAGGGACGTTTCGTCGATGTTTTTAAGAAAATGGTATAATGAAAATGCAGAACATAGAAACACAGGTGCATTTTACGATACGAATTTTGGCAAACCCACTTTACATGTACAAAATTGTTTGGAAAAAACGTTTACGTAATTTTTATGATTCTCAGAATTAAAAAAAATAAGTAATACACAAATAGTTATTTAATTTTTAATCTTCGTGTTCCTTTATGACTGCTACTCCGTTCACAGTCAATTAAAGGGAATTACACTTTTTTATTGATGTGTGTTTTCCCGATGGCTACCTGTATCGGTTTTTTTTTACAGAAATTCCCCCCACATTTGTGAGTGGTCATTATTTGGTGTTATTTATAGGTGTTCATTTATCGTTTTTTGTCATTCAACAAGTGTCTACGAACGCGAGTAGTACGAGTAAAAAGTGAAACAAATTGAATTTAAGTGCATATAATACCTACCCAACAAGTAAGACAATGAGTAAAAGACTACGTGTGTTCGAGTGTTTGAACAATCCAGACAATTTCTGCAATGTTTGTGGCGAGTTTATAAAGAATAATCACGCACACACGTTTACTCCAGCAGTGCAATTGCACTATTTGAATTATTTTGGTATTTCACCAAATATCACAGAATCATGGACACCTAAGTCGCTATGTGATCTTTGCTATATAATCCTAACCAACTGGGCAGCTGGCGGAAGGTAAGAATTTTTATTTAAACACATTAAGCAAAGCAAATATAGTAATTTATTTTAATTTTAGGCGCCATATGAAATTCGATACACCAATGATGTGGGAAAAGCCGCTATGCCATTCCACAGACTGTTATTTTTGCCTCACCACAAACAGTGGGGTAGGGAGATTTTTAAAATGGAACTACGCTCAAGTGGGATCGTTTGCACTTCCAGTACCACATTCGAATGATGTACCATATCCAGTGTGCCCTGGTGCATCTCTTCAAAAAGCAGAATCGTCAGATCAAGAGTCCGAGTCAAGTGCAAGCGAATTTGGGGCGTGCAGAAAGCGAAAATTACTGTCACAGGCCGAACTAAACGATTGGGTGCGCGATTTTGGTCTCACTAAGGAGAAATCCGAACTTTTTGCGTCTCGGATGGTACAGTGTGGATTTGCGGATTCAGAAGTGAAAGTAACAGCGTACAGGAAGCGTCACCAGCAGTATGCAAAATTTTATACAAAGAAAGACCAAATATGTTTTTGCAGCGACATTTCCGGCTTGTTCCAAGAGCTTCACCAAATTCACAACCCCAATGAATGGAGGTTGTTTATTGACAGCAACAAAGAGAGCTTGAAGGCAGTTCTCTTACATAATGGGAATGAAAAGCCATCTCTTCCTATTGCTCATGCGGTTCATTCAAAGGAGAACTATGAAACTATGAACATTTTGCTGAAATGCATAGAGTATAGCAAATATAATTGGAAAATATGCGCCGACCTCAAAGTTGTGGCCATTCTGTGTGGACTCCAATGAGGCTATACGCGACATTGCTGTTTTCTGTGCCTTTGGAATAGCCGCGCTGATGATCAGCATTATATTCAAAAAAAATGCCCGGAACGAACGAAACCTGTAGTTGGAGAAGCGAATGTTCAGCGCAAACCACTAATAGAGAACCGTGAAAATATAATACTTCCGCCGCTGCACATAAAATTGGGTTTGATAAAAAATTTTGCCAAAAAATTGGACAAAGAAGGTGAAGCTTTTGCCTATTTACGGTCAATTTTCCCTTACCTTTCGCTGGCAAAAATTAAAGAAGGAGTCTTCGCAGGACCCGATATAAAAAAAATGTTGAAAGATGAAACATTCCCGAAGCTGTTATCACCCATCGAAGCCGCAGCATGGAATTCCTTCAGGCTTGTTGTGGAAAACTTTTTAGGAAACAACAAAAGCCATAATTATAAGGACATAGTTGAGGATCTGGTAAAGAACTATGAAGCAATGGGTAGGTTTTTTTTGAAACAAATGTTAATTTAAATAGAGTTTTAATTCTCGTTTTTTTTTCATTTTTGGGTAGGAGTGCACATGTCACTTAAAATACACTTTCTGCATTCTCATTTGGATTTTTTCCCTGAGAATTTAGGAGACGTGAGCGACGAACACGGCGAGCGCTTTCATCAGGAATTGAAGGCTATGGAACGACGCTATCAGGGCATCTATGACACGGCTATGATGGGTGACTACATTTGGACCCTAATACGTGAGACCAATTGCAGCGAATACAAAAAACAAAGAAGAAGTCAGCTGTTTTTCCACATGGCATAAAATGTACAGTTATATCTTTGTTTCTACTCATTTTTTATGGGCGTTGATTTGGTTAATTTCGTTAGTTTAGCTAACCTGGCACATCCATTTCTAATTGTGCCATACATTGAGTATGTAGTGCTCTAAATAAATTAAAAAATAATATACTAAGACTAATTTGTTTATTTTAAATTAAGTTCAAATGTATTTATTCGTTTGCGTTGGGTAGGTAAGCTGTGCAAATAATGAAAATCAAAATATCGTGAAATAGCGGAATTTCGGTGTTTTACCAAAAAAATTATAAGTCCGCCATTTGTTGTCAGATTTTGTTAAGTAAGTGCTTATTTTCTTTGGAAAAATGCCAGCTATACGTAAAAAAACCAAAATCGCTGTTAGCATCGCGTTTTATATTTTATATGAATTTTTATATGAATTTTTCTGCCACATTTTTACTAAAAAAACGCAGTTTTTTAACCTTTTTAAGCCGCCAACATCAAAACTACTCACCCGATTTGAAAATTTTCTGAGAATGAGTTGTAGACGGCTCAATTTGCTTTAATTTGAGTAGTAGTAGGATCAAATACGTCAAAGAAGACGAAAGATATGCTCAAAATTGTAAGTGTACCTCCAAAAATTTAAAAAAAAAAGTTCAAAAATTTGTATCTCGAAAACCAATCAACAGAAAAATTTTTAAAACTCATTTTCGTGTTTAGTAGGTCAAAATCAATGAGAAAAAGTATGCTAGAAACAAATCACAAAACGACTGTTGGCTAGTGTTATAGACTTTAATTTTGTTTTCAAATCCTCTGATACAGTTAGTTGGGCTGTATTGAGTTATTTTGAAAATATAGGGTGACTTTTAAACTTTAGGCTATTTGTATTAACTGAGAAATTCGATGTTAGAAATAATCACTATAATCGTTTTAAAAAAGCCATTCAATACAAAAATAATTGTACTTAATCACAATTTTTTGTTCTCTATTTCCAGGTATGTCGTGCTGTTCTTTTAAATCACATATTGATATGTATTAGTAAGTACTAACAATAATAGGTATGCCAGTCAAGACTGTCTTAAAACCCTTCATAAATGCAAGTTTTAAATTTAAATCGTTTTGAATTTTTAAAAATATAATTAATTTACATTTGTATTATTATAAATTGGTAAGTCCTCCTAACTTTTAATTATAAACACCTAATAATATAATTTAGCTATAATATATACTTACATACATAAAAAAAAAACAGTTATAACACGTTTTTCTGAATATCCAGCAAGTACAGTGTGCAGAGACGTTGGTTATTATCTGCAGTCGGAGCTATTTTCTCATCTTGATTGTATTTCAAGTTTATTTCAAGGGTATTTCAAGTTTATTTGCCAGCATGTTTAAGATATATAAAAAAAGTAAAACAATAAGAAATTAATTTTTTTTGCGAATTTTTTTTTTTAAATTTTTTTTTCCCAAACTAGTTATAGTACCTAAAACAAGTACACGCTGAAAAAAAAAACGGCCTCTGTAACATATTCTCCCAAACATATTCTGCAGGAACTATGTATATGTTTGGAACACACTTCAAACATTTATATGTTTGCAAGTCCCAAACTCAGTATTTACATACAAGGGGGCGCAAAAGTAATCCTATCAGGAAATGCTATAAATTTTGCGATTGGCCCCTAATGTCAGTTCAGTTTTGACATTTGTGTAGTAAACACATGCAAAATACACATTAATAAACAATTTTACGCTACACTGCTCCAGAACGCGGAATATTGCTGACTATTTATTTGACCAATAATCGGTCGGTGACTTTGGCACAACGTGAATTTCGTCGCAGATTTCCTGGCCGTCCAACGCCTACTGTTGAAACACTGCGACGTTTAGCCGCTCGCCTCGAAGAGACTGGCACAACACGAGATGCTGCCAGGCGTGGCAGACCCCGGAGTATCCGTTCTGCAGAGAATATTGCTGCTGTAGTCGAGGATGTCATGGAAGCGCCGTCGATGTCATGGAAACGCCGTGAGCGCTACAGAGCAATGATCAACGAGTTCTTTTTGCCGCAACTTGATGAATTGGGATTGGAAAACATGTGGTTCCAACAGGACGGTGCAACGGCACACACTGCACGTGCCACAACCGATATGCTGAATGATGCATTTCCCGGGCGCCTAATCTCCCGTTTTGGCGATTTGCACTGGCCAGCAAGATCGCCTGATTTGACTGCTCCAGACTTCTTTTTGTGGGGCGTTTTGAAGTCGCGGGTTTATGTCAACAAGCCTCAGACTCTTACAGCTCTTAAAGACAATATCCGTCAAGAATGTGAGGACCTATCGCCGGAAGTTTTGGCCAAAGTGATGGAAAAATGCCATAAAAAGGGCTCAAATGACAATCAACTGTGGCGGCGGCCATTTACATGACATCATATTCTCGACTTGATGTAAAAAAAACTAAAAGACCAAATAAAAATAATCCACAAGAAGAATCAAAGTTTTTCATTTTTTTTTTAAATTACAGCCAAAAAACATCGGAAGTTTACTTTTGCGCCACCTTGTACAAACATTAGCATGTTTACTGACAAATATGTATGCTTTTACGTGGAATCATATACGTTAGGCCGGGTCAAATTGTATGGAACGATTTGTTTTGATGAAGCGTATAGCAAAAACGTAATCTATAGGTGATTCTGAGAAATTTTGCTCAAGAGACCATAGCTCTAAGGCTGCTGACAGAGTGGCGCGAGAAGTCGAGCCGAGCTGGTTGCTGATTTCAGGCTGATTTCTGGCTGACTTGTTCATGCGAGAAATAAGTTAGGGGATGGCAGAGTAGCGCTGGCTACCTGCGCTGGTTGTTTTGCGTGTTTTGTGTTTATGAAAGTTTATATCGCTGTATTTCTATTCATTTGTGTTATAAAGTTGAAGTGAAAAGTTGTGTTTATAAAATTGAAGTGAATAGTAATGGATTCGTCTGATGAAGAGTATTTCTCATCTCCCAGTGTAATAAATGCAATTATTAATAAAAAAGATTTTGGAAAGCATCCAATAAATGAAAAAAGAAATGAATTTGGTGAATTTCATCATTTCAAGCTACTATAATTCTATCCGATTTTATGACGAATTTAATTAAATTATTCTATGTATATATGGAAAAATAGCTATTTTGAAATTTCTTTGGGCTCCAAATCCGACTTGAGCAAACATTTGTCAAAATCAGCTATAGATTACGTTTTTGCTATACGCTTCATCAAAAAAAAAATTAACCCGCCCTAACATACGTATATACATATATTACATCCCAAGAAGGAATCGGGGAGAGCTTCTCACAATCAGTGAGCTGCTGTGCGCTTTCTAGTTTTATACTCACTGATTGGGACCTACAGTTTTACACCGGTTCCGAACGGTATTTTTGAGAAGCATTTTCATGGCTAAATACTCCATAGTGTCGCCGTCACTATGCGAGGTGACCGCCGTCGAAAGAAATTTTAAGGTGGTCACAGCAGGAATCGAACCCAGGATCTCAAGTACTAGAGGCGCGCACACTACCCATTGCACCACCGACATATACGTGCTTCATCCCAATCATCCATATACTTACGTGGAAGCATTCGCGTGTTTCCCCCAAACCTCCATATACTTACTTACGGGGAAACATATGCGTATTTTCTCCCATACATAATAACATTTAGAAACGAATTATTCTTTCTTTGTTTATTTATTATAATAACGACAAATAATTAATACAAAAAAGTACAATTTAAAAAATTACCCTTTTTACATTTACTTGCATTACTTTTTTATGAAATCAGAATATGCTGCTCTTTTACTTCTCCTTTCTTTATTGTTTCTCGCGTTTTTTGTTTTTAGAAGGTTTCAACTATGCCTTGGTTATCACTATGCATTGGTTCACTAGCAAGATATTTATATACAACTCTAGTTTATGCAAGACAGGCGTGCTCATGGTCCCCGATTCCGATTTTTTCAGTAAAGGCTCAGGCAGAAAAAGGGATTCACGTTGTTGCCCTCTCCAGTTTTTCTCCTCAAAATTGTTTCTCACTTTGGTAGCACACGTAAATATATGCGAAACGCATACACAAAAACCAAAGCAACATCACAAACCATTTAACCGTCCGAGCGTTTGTTTATTCTTTTTTTTACTAATCAAGCGCTTTTGATCCCCTCTGTCCGATGAACAATTGACGACTAAATACAGGAAACTAAAACGCAATTCATCAGCCAAAATAAGAAATACTGACTTCATCTGCAATTTACACACAACTTCAGGAAGATTTATGAATCACTCACTGAGAGAATAATGCAAAGATACAGATACACACTTACAAGATGTACACACTCGTTGCCCTTTTTTTATTCTCTTGCTCTCGAGAGAGCAAAAAGCAGTGCAACAAACACGGCTGTATTTATATGACAAACACAAATATATTTGGGTCGCAAACCCGTATATTATAACCTATTAATCAAGCTCCAAACACATGTTATATTTGCATGTCGTCCGCCATTAAAAGTTGCGAACTAAAATTTTTAATTTGTTAATCCATAATTCAGAAATAAAACTGGACATTTCTTTAATTGAGAAAAAAATTGTGAATTTTCTTCAACCCGTTATCAAAAACTGTGTCGACAGAAATAGAGTCGTTTCAATTCAATGTCGACGTCAATTCTAGTTACAAAATAGCAAATATGTGTCGACAGTCGTCGTTAATGATCAATAACGAACACAAATACCGATTTTCAACTGTCGTCACAAGACGACGTCGTTTTATGTCGACGACGACAATCGTAATAAGGGTGATTGTCTCTCCAACATGTAATATTGAATAGCAAACACTATGTTGTTGCACACAAAAATACTGTATTTGCGAGAAGCTACAAACACGTTATATTTGCATCCAGACAGCAAAAAATGAAAGATTTTTCAACGCGTAAAAATTTAACACGGCCTTAAGTGAGTCGACGACGACGTAATAAGGGTGATTGTCTCTCCAACATGTAATATTGAATAGCAAACACTATGTTGTTGCACACAAAAATACTGTATTTGCGAGAAGCTACAAACACGTTCTATTTGCATCCAAACAGCAAAAAGTGAAAGATTTTTCAACGCGTAAAAATTTAACACGGCCTTAAGTGAGTCGTTCATCGGCTGCAACTAAAACCTAAATTTTCCTCGATCAGAACTCGAACACACATTGATGTTCCGCAGCGCGTGTTTTTATTGACCTATGACAGATATGCGTTTAAACCAGCAATAACCGCACAAAAACATATGAATTAACAATAAATTTGGCTGGGTAACTTATGGAAAATGCAAAAAAAAATCATATTTATCGAGCCTGGTAATCGATTATAAATTCACCACATCCAAAAACACAATAACGTCGCCTGATCGCTTACAATCGGCTTTAGCATTTTGCTACAATCTTTCAGAAATTGCTAAACAATTTCCATATTTGTCTAATGGCTTCGCAATCAGCACATTAATACCAAATGTCATATCTCAGAAACTCATTCTACTCTTAAATTCTAAATACTTTTTGATACCCATCAGATGTTATCCGTAAAGTATAAACAATGCAGGCTACGGAGTACAATTCGCAGTACAGTTATCTAACAATGACCGATATGTAAAGTGAAGTTCTTTTAGAACTTAGAACATTCATCATGCTAACATTTGACATGTGTATCTATACGCAATCGACTTCTAATTTTTATTTAACAAGTTCAATGAATTGTTTTTCTATAACACCAATTCATTTAACACTTCCACAAATCTTCATCGAATGCGATGGAGCTCCTCACACGCCCAATTTATGTAGTCATTTATTAGAACAAAAGCGGTGGATGATCCATTTTGGAAAGTACAAGCAAAAATACAAAAATATAAAACTACAAAACAATTAAAATTTTGCCGATCTATTTTAAAACGTTTTGTATGAACAACAAACAGAACAAGAAACCAATCGAAAAACGCTTAAATATGGGTCACTTGGCAAAGTCATTGTTCTCTGTGCGCAGACTAACTGACGGGTTGGCTGGCTGGCTGGTTGTCTGTTCAAACAATCTCCCCGGTACCTTAGCTAAATATTGAGAATCTGGCACTACAGTGGCGGTAATATCAACAAATAATTTGCTAATTTTTAGCACGTACCCGCGTTAATGACGACGACACCATCGTCATCACCCCTCCCGAATAAACGTATGAATAAATACAAATTTCAGATTGTTTGCGGTTGAGATGTGAACATGAATAGAACTTTCGTTGTTTCGCATTTTGTGCAAATCAGATATGGTTGAAAGATAATTTACATGTAAAGAAAAAATTATAAAAAAAAAATAAACCCGAAAGAACTACTGGCGGTACAGAAGAATAGATACATGTGTTCTTCGCTTGTCTGCATGTGTAAGAAGCTGATGAGGGTGTTAATTATAAAATAATTTGTGAGCAAGAGGTGGCAGAATGTTTAGAATCAAATAGATTCATTTGTTTCCACTTTCATCACGCCCACAACGTAAAATCCACCAAGTGTCAAGTTGAGAAGGGGCAAACAATTTGATTTGAATTGGTTTTTGTTTGGGGAATTTTTTAATTACTCATGCGTTTGCAAAACGAAAGTATTTGTGAAAGTATGAGACGCCATGGGCGGTTTTAATCTTATTGTGATTTGAAGATGGAAAGGGAGAGTATAATATCATGCAGTCCGGTGACCAAATTTGATCTTGTTTTCCATTTCAAATGCCACCAATATAAAAGAAGTTATGAAATTAAAACATAGTTTTTTTTTTGTCGAAATGAGAATAATTCAACAGAGCAACACTAATTTTTGGCTACTACACACAGGGAAAAGATTAGTTGGAAATAAATTCAGGTATTGGAAATTCCATGCTAAAGTCCATATTTTGATTAGAATTTATAATTGTCATACATCAGAATTATTTGAGAATTACTAGAGAAATTAAGTTGTATTAACCAATTTGAATATTTCAAAAACCTCATTCATCTGAAATGGAAGATACAACTAATAAAACGTACAATATTAGAATTCGTGTTCAAATATTAGTCACTGTAACCATAATTTAGTTTCTGTTGCAAAAACACTTGTTACAAAGATATGTATTCGATTTTTCACAAGATGCTTTCTTGCTAAAGAGAAACTACATAAATTTGAATGTTACACGAGGACTTTACGGACAAACTATTATTTTAAACAGAAAGTGATAAACAAAGTTGTGAAAAATCAATAAAGTGTATAGATATCAGCCTGCGAAGAATTCATACTATCATAAATTGAGGTGAAGTGAGACTTTTAAACACAATCGTTGAATCTGACGCCACTATTGATGCCTTCACACACACATGCAAACAATTGTGGGCACTTGTCTGGAGGAGCTATTATTGTGAATGACACAAATTAACTTAAACATACATATGATACCCTGGATAACCAATCCCCATAGTTGAAAGACAAGGTTGTATCGTTAGAACAGCTGATTTGATTTTTTTCATTTGACGCACTTGGGAAATGTCAAATTTGTTTACATTTGTTGGTTATAAGTTGTTTACAGACGCGGAATTAAACAACAGACGCGAATACGAGTTAGAGTTTCACACCGGGAAAAACCAATTCAACTGCAGCATCAAACAATTTCAATTATTAATTTCAATCTTCATTAATTTGGCAAATATTTCTTTTCAATTATATCACAACTAATTCACATTTTGTTTACATTTTTATATGCTGAGTTTGACAAAAGCCAAGTGCAATTTTGCACATGATTACACACATATTTACTGCTACTACCGTGATTAGTGTGCCCTGCTAATCCCCAAGTTTGATCGAAAATATCGCAATCCAATCCAAATCCCAAAAATAAAAAATTTTTACGGGTTTCTCACAGAGTGTTCCAATTTGCATGAAATATTTTTTTTAAAAAATCGACAAAATAAGAAAATCGCTATAATAAAAAAATGGCTATATCTCGGAAACGGTGCGTCCAATCGCAAAAATAATAAATTTTGTACCTCCTTTTGTACACAATTTTAATAAAAAATGATTGTTTTTACTTTTTTTCTATAAAATTCATAATGGGTTAAAGTATCACCAAATGGTTGTGACAGCCATCAAATTCAACTACGTAATTAGTTGAGCATACCAATATATTATTAGTTGGTACCACCGAATTAGTTTTTACATTTTTCGTTCATCCAACTAATAGAATATTCACCACTACAGGATAATTTAATTTCTAGAACTAAAACTTGATTGAAAGATCACATTTATTTCTTGTTGCTGTGGCTTCAACTAAATATTTCAGTACTTGCAACCAATACTGAATTACAGTTCAATTGATATGCACAACATTTGGTGACACGGAATATAATTATTGGTAATCATAACTTAATAATGTGATAGTCCAAGGAACCGGCCAATTTTATTTGGCTGTAAATATAGTTGTGACAACGAATCTCTTCTCTGTGTGTATTAAATCTGTGCTGAAAAAGAAAAACGACTTAAGAGCTTTTAGGAAAAAAAAAACACTAGACCACTGTGGTCAAAAATACCACCAGATGCAGTTTTTATATAAGTATATCTCGACCGATATTTCAGGAACGTATGTATGTACTGGAGATTTTTGATTTCAGTGATTAAATGTTAGAACTTCACATGGAAAATATCTCATAAAGATGATCACCTAACAAAATTGGAAATGTTCATAATTCGTTTTTCCTTTTCAACACAGAAATTATAAATAATTTTCATGCTATAATGTCAACATTGGTGTTCGGTTTTCGCTGTCAGCTCTAGTTTTCGTGTTTATGCCAGAAATTATATTTAAAAAAAAAAAATCACATGAGGTGTCTGGGGACACCCGGTGGATCCTTTCGCTATATACTTCGCAACTAGAGTGTCCAAAAACCGTAATTTTTTGGAAACCGGGTTTCGATTTGTTCGAAAAATCAAGTTTTCAAGACACTGGTTTTTTTAGGCTTTCTTTTATTGTCATTTCACTTATAAATTTGCGCAATTGGTCGATGCGACAATCCTATCAACAGATCGGACTTTTTTCGGTTTTCAATTTTGGCAAAAACCGGTGGAACCGGATTTTTTCGGTTTTTTTGCTTTAAATTAAATTACACAAGTAGCACTTGCAATACATTTGTTTAGCGATAATTTAATATAATTATTAGCGTTTAAAACTCAAAATTACACAACTCTATTTAATTTTAAATTAATATTTAACTCATATTCTAATTTGAAATGCGTGTTTAATATAACATGGGACTGTCCGTGGAGGTGGAAAGTTTCTGATTGCCATTCACTTGGGAGTGGCCAGAAATGATTCCTTCATTGGGCAGTCCAAGCAGCTCACTACTTCCACGCAGTATGTCCTGGGCAATGGCTTTTCGGAAACCTCCGTTAGCTAGCTAGAGTGAGAAGGCGAAACAAATGAGCATCAAATCAGGTATAGTAGGTGACTGATGTCACTGAAGCTCATCAAACAATCGGGCATATTCTTTTGTCCTTAGAAGGCGGATGAGCCAAACATACGGGCCAACGGCGGATAGAAACTAAAAGAAGAAAATCCAGGTTCAACATATCGCATCCTGGTCAGCGTCTGATCCATAATGGGCGGCTGCAATCAAATATCCTGGCAGTAGGTAAAATGCAAAAACCCGGTGGGCTGGGTTTGCCTCCCGCCACCGTTCATAATGGCAGTGAAAATACAAAAACGAAACAGAAAACATAAACAACCCCTATTTGTTGACGACCCCCGCAAACGTTATAAGGACCACGATTTACGGATATGCACTTGGAATGTAAGAACTCTATATAGATCCGGTGCAAGTATCCAACTGGCAGATGTCCTCGAAAGTTATAAGGCTGACATTACCGCTATCCAGGAAATGCGATGGACAGGACATGGCTGCACAAGAAAAAGAAACTGCGATATATACTACAGTTGCCATGAAAAAAAACATGAATTTGGTTGTGGATTTGTAGTTGGCAAAAGACTGCGACATCTAGTCTCTAGGTTCAATCCTGTGAGTGAACGAATAGCCACAATCCGCATAAAAGCGAAATATTTTTATATTTCCCTAATTTGTGTGCATGCCCCGACAGAAGAGAAAGATGATGATGCCAAAGACATATTCTATGAGCTCCTAGAGGAAACGTATGACCGCTGCCCTGGCCATGACATTAAGATTGTACTAGGAGATTTTAATGCCAAAGTAGGAAGGGAGAATGTGTTTAATCCAACTATTGGCAATTTCAGTCTTCATGCTGACAGTTCCGACAACGGTATGAGACTGATTGACTTTGCCGCGGCAAAAAACATGGTCATCAGTGGCACAAGATTCCAGCATAAAGACATCCACAAGGCTACTTGGGTATCCCCTGATCAAAGAACTAGGAACCAAATTGATCACGTGGTAATTGATGGAAGGCACTCATCCAGTGTAATGGACGTACGAGTGATCAGAGGAGCTAACATCGATTCTGATCACTACCTGGTAGCAGCAAAGGTTCGCACAAGATTAAGTAGAGCGAAAATCGTACGAAACCAGACGCAGAGGAAGCTGGACATCGGAAAGCTGCAATTACCAGAGGTAGCCACAGCCTACTCAAGGAAGCTCTCGCAACTTTTGGCACAGAACCCACCCCCTCCCGATGACGATCCTGATGCGCAGTGGAAACCCATTTCCGACTCTATAAAAACTGCCGCAACAACCGTACTTGGTTTCGAAAAACCGCTTCGCAACAAACCGTGGTACGATGAAGAGTGTCGCATAGCAAATGACGAAAAGAACGCTGCACGTATGGTAATGCTTCAGTCAATTGCAACGCGAGCTGCAACTGAGCGGTATAGGGAGAAGAGAAAGGAGGTAAACCGTCTCTTTAGGCGTAAGAAACGGCAGTGGAGAAAACGCGAGAGTGAGAAAATTGAGACATACAGAAGGAAGAACGAAGCCCGAAAATTCTACCAAAAAGTTAAAAACGGAACTAATGGACATGGTTCAGGGCCCCCCTTCTGTAAAGACAAAGACGGAAATCTCGTCGCAGATGTGCAGAGCATGTTGGGAATATGGAGAGAGCATTTCTCCGCGCTACTAGTACCTGAGATATCCGATGACGATGGGACAATCGATCACAATATGGACGACGACGTCGATTGCCCCCCTCCTAACCAAGACGAGGTCAGAACAGCTATTGCCCGGCTTAAGAACAACAAAGCCGCAGGAGCCGATGGATTACCGGCGGAGCTGTTTAAGGCTGGCGGCGATGAGCTGATAAGGTGCATGCATCAGCTCATTAGCAAAATTTGGTTAGATGAATGCATGCCCGGCGATTGGAGTCTCAGTGTACTATGTCCCATATTTAAAAAAGGTGACCCGAGTATTTGTGCCAACTACCGTGGAATAAGCCTTTTATCCATAGCATATAAGGTTCTATCAAGTATAATGTGCGAAAGACTAAAACCAATTATCGCTGACCTGATTGGACCATACCAGTGTGGCTTTAGGCCTGGAAAATCGACAACTGACCAGATTTTCACGCTACGCCAAATCCTGGAGAAGACACACGAAAAACAAATCGACACCTATCATCTATTTATCGATTATAAAGCAGCCTTCGATAGTCCGATACGGGAGAAACTCTATGAAGCAATGTCTGAGCTTGGTATTCCTGCAAAACTCATACGCCTTTGCAGGATGACCTTGACGAACACCAAATCCGCAGTGAAAGTTGGTAAGGATCTTACCGAACCTTTCGAAACTAAGCGAGGCCTCAGGCAAGGCGACACCCTATCGTGCGATCTCTTTAACATCTTAATGGAGATCATTATGAGAAAAGCTGCAGTCAATATGAATAAAACCATCAGCAGCAAAAGTCACATGCTGCTCGCGTATGCTGATGATATAGATATCATTGGGCGCACAATTAGAGAAGTTACTGCGGTTTTTTCGAGAATTGAGAAGGAGTCAGCAAAAGTGGGTCTGACGGTGAATGAGGACAAGACAAAATTAATGGTTTCAACGAACAGGGCCTCCACGCGATTAGACCAAAGCGTGAACGTTGATAACCGTTATAACTTCGAGGTAGTGGACGAATTTATATACCTCGGATCTGCCGTGAACAAAAACAACAACGTCAGCCTTGAGATCAAACGGAGAATTGTGCTTGCGAATAGATGTTATTTTGGGCTAAGCAAGCACTTTAGAGATAAAGCCCTCTCTCGAGTAACAAAAGTCCAGCTGTACCAGACTCTCATTCAACCTGTCTTGCTTTATGGCGCAGAATCCTGGGTCCTATCGCAAGCAGACGAAACATCTGTAGGAGTCTTCGAGAGAAAAATACTCCGAAAAATTTATGGCCCTATAGTGCACAACGGCGAGTATCGGCGACGCATGAACCATGAGCTGTATGAGCTTTATCCTGACATTGACATAGTTAAGCGGATCAAGATAACGCGATTGCGCTGGCTAGGCCATGTCAGTAGAATGGATGAAGATGAACCAGCGCGAAGGCTTTTCGAAACCGAACTCGAAGGAAGACGAAAAATAGGAAGACCAAGACTCCGCTGGAGGGATCAGGTTGACGAATCCCTGCGTACACTTGGTATTGCCAACTGGAGAGATAAAGCAAAAGATCGAACTGGTTGGCGAAATATGTTATCTTCGTTTTGTAAGGTCCCTGACCCCCCGGGGTTGTCCGAGACCGGATAAGTAAGTTTAATATAACATTTAAAAGTTTTATTCAAATCTATATTCAACTGATTTAAATTCGAAAATCATATTCAAATTTGAAGAAGTTTAAATTTGAAAAAAAAAAATTTTTTGGAAAGTTCAATTAATTTGTAAATAATTTGTAGTTATTTGTTATTCAGTCATAAAATCATTTTGAAATTTGATTAAAATTATTGTTTGGAAATGTTATTTAGAACTGTTTGAACATAAAATCATATTTGAGAATAGAAATCATGTTTCTTAACTTTAATATTTCATTCGAATTCGAAAATCATATAATTTATTTTTAATTTGGTTAAGGATATGAACACAAATTAAGTAAACCCCGGTTAACCGACGTCAAATAACCACTTTCCAGTTTGTTCGAAAATTACGTTTTCTAAAAAACTGGCACACGGTTACGAGTACAAAAACCGGTTAGCCGGTTGTATCAGGTTTTAGGTTTCGGTTTTGGACACCCTAGTTCCAACACGCCTAAGGCGCCCGTTGAAAAATACGATAATTTAACTGGAACTTTAAGAAAATATACTTTTTGTAAAATGATAAACTTTTTTTAGAAGGTATTTTTTAAAAAATATAAAATGTTAGATCCTTTTTGTAAGAATATGTATTGTATTTTCCCGCAAAGGTCCTTTTTTAAAAAGAGGTACTTCTTTTATTAAAAGCTAATGTTTTTTTTAAGAAAAGGTACTATTTTTAAGAAGAAGTACTTTCTGTAAGAAAAAGCCAGTGTATTTTTTTCTTCTACAAAGAAGTACTTTTTTAAGAACACATTGGTTGGTTGATTGGTTGAAAAGGCTGGAAGACAGCACGCTGTCTAGCACACTTAGGCTAAAGACTCCCATTGTGATACCTGCAGTTTCCTCCATAGTAACTATTGACTAGTCGTCTAGCCAATTTGCCCTTTCAATAAATTTGTCTATGAGACCTACAGGAAGATCCTGTAGGGCTACGGTGCTAACTAAATGTGTACCGAATATCCTACTTCTCAGTCCTGCCAGAGCAGGGCAATCTAAGAGAATGTGTTTCGTCGTTTCCTCGTTCTCTTCCACGCAGCATCTACAGAGAGTAGAGTTTTTATGTCCCAATCTTAGGGCGTATTTTCCTACAAGACAATGTCCCGTAAGTGTTGCTATCATTGTGGATAAGTAGTTGCCTAGTCCTCTTCCTGTCCACCTGTGGCCAGGGGACCCTGGTTTGGTTGCAAGTTGAAGTAAGTCTCCACTGGTCCTTGAACATATTATCGGCCCACTGCCTGATCTACAAACGGCATGTAGAGATAGGCATACTAACACTTTCTTTTGCCGGAAGATGATGGCCTGATGTCAAAATACTCTGCCATCACCCTAAGTGATGGGTGGCATTCTTTCATCGTCAGGGACGTAGCAAACATGGTTCCAGGGATTTTATAGCTGTGTTAGATACATATTCTCCGCAGGGTTGTGACACTACTTTTCAGTAGTTCAGCAACCTCCAGTATGGCGATAATTTCCGCCTGAAATAAACTACAGTGATCAGGCAGCTTGAAGGAGATATTTGCATTTAGGTCCGGTGAATGGACCCCATAGCCTACTTTCTCGTCAAACTTTGACCCATCCGTGAAAAATCTGATACTACTGGTACCACTTTCCAGTGACTTTTCCCAGGTATTCCTGTTCGGAATAAAAGTCCTTAGATTTGTCGCTGGTAGAAGGTAGGGGATACAGTAGTCCGTTTTTACGGGAATAGAATTGATCCGGTGTAGTAATTCAGCGTGTCCGGAATGCCCTGATATCAAAACGCCACAATCTCTGATTCTCACCAGGGATGTAGCGGCTGCCGATTCGGCCATGATATCAGGAGTACAGATGTTCAGGATAGCACTAAGTGCAGTACCTGACGTCGTGCCCATTGCTCCACTAACGCTAATCAGTGCTGATCTTTGAATTTTCATCAAGGAATTCAGAATATACTTCTTTTGGAGGGACCTCCACCAAACTACTATTGGTCACCCTCTCCGCCACATTCGGTTTCCAAGACAGTTTTCTGTCGAGAATTATTCCCAGGTACTTGGCCTTTTCCGTCAACTGTAATTGCACCCCATTAACTGACGGCAGTTCAAATGCGGGTATTTTATATTTCCGAGAGAACAGGATAAGCTCGGGTTTAAGTGGGTTAAGTGATAGTCGTAAACGTACTTTTTAAAGAAGTGGTACTCTTTTTAGGAAACGGTTATTTTTTTTTTCAGAAAATTTTTTAGAAGTGGGATTTTTTTACAATTGGTCCGTTTTTCAAGAATAGGTAAATTTTTAAGAGTAGGTACTAATTTCAAGAAAAGTTATTTTGTTTCACAAAAAAGGTGCTCTTTAGAGAAAATGTAGATTTTTAAAAATGGCAATTTGTTGTAAGAAAATGTACTTTTTTAAAAAAGGTACTTATTTAAAAAAAAAAAATTTTTTTTAAGAAAAGCTACTTTTTGTAAGAAAATTTACTTTTTTTAAGCAAAGGTACTTCATTATGATAAGGTATTTTTTTTTAAAGAAAATGTAATTTTTTAAGAATATGAATAGTTATTTTGTTTGAGAAAATTTACTCTTTTTAAGAAAATACACTTATTTAAAAAATTTTCATTTTAAACACTTCTTTCACTTTAGCTTTTCTAAATTTACTTTTTGTTGGGTTCAGAACTACAATATATACTAAATATTGGTTACAGGCTCCTCCTAGAAAACTTCCCATTTAACAATAAATTTGATAATAGTGGGTTGAAACATAATAGTGTTAAAACAAAAGTTGTTTAATAATACCCTCACCCATAGGATGGGGGTATATACCATTTAATACGGAAAAAAATTAAACGCATAGAAGGAACCATATTAGACCCATCCAGACAAAGGAACCATCTTTGGACGAAATTCGTTTTGGGGCTTTTTAAGACGATTGATCTATGTCCGTCTGCCTGTCTGGCTGGCTGGCTGGCTCACAGCAAAGGACTATTATTTGTCCATGGTTAGTTTGGGATTGAAAATGGGCGTTTTGGCCACGCCCCTTGTGGTACCTCCCATGCAAATCGACACATTTAGTACGAAACCATATTTCTTCCAAAAACCTTTTTCTGGTAGATCTGATTAGCTTCAACTCAAACATTGGTTAATAATCTGTAAATATCTACTTAATTGGAGAAAACGGTTGAAGTCGCCACGCCCATTCTGGTACCTCCCATGCAAAAGCTTGGTGGTCGTCCGTGTTGTCAATGCGATAAGTCGCGTGAAACACTTCCGGTCTTAATGGAATTGGGTATTAGGCTTTATGTCAATAAACGCCAGTCACCGTTTAAGACAAAGGTGGTTTTGCCACGCCCATTTTAGTACCTCACAAACAAAAGTTATTCGGCCAGCTGGATATTCGGCCAGATAACTCCCGTAAATCTTTGCCGATCACAATAATATTTTGTTAGTTACCATTATTTGTCAAAACATAGGTCCGGGTTGAAAATTCGCGTTTTGCCAACGCCCCTTCCGGTACCTCCCATACAAATCGACACATTTTGTACATAATCATATTTCTCCTAAAACTTTTTTCTGGTAGATGTAATTAGATTCAACTCAAACATTGGTTAATAATCTGTAAATGTCTACTTAACTGGAGACAAAAGCTTGGTGGTTATCCGGGTTGTCAATGAGATAAGTCGCGTGAAACACTTTGTGAAACACATTAGGTTGTAGGCTGCGTGTCATCAAACGCCAGTCACCGATTAAGACAAGAGTGATTTTGTCACGCCCTAACAATATAAGTTGTGCGGCTAGATGACTCCCGCAAAACCGAACCAATCTTTATGAAGTTTGGTACTAGACAAAATCTACTCAAATGCGCACAAAAGGCGGGCGGATGACCGGTTGATCGACACGATAACTTTCGTAGACTACAAGCGATCGTAATGAAATTCGGTGCTCGGCAATGTTTTCCTAAAAATTAAAGATTATCTACTGTCCGCGCCCATTTTCGTACCTCCCATACAAAAGTTGGCCACATTCCGTCTGGCCGACTCAATATCTCCCGTATACCACAACCGATCTTAACAAAATTTGGTACTGATATATATTTTGTGCAATACTGTGTAAAAACAGATGAACAACTTCGCCATGCCCATTTTTGTACCTCAGGCTCGTAATTAAGTTCGGTATTGGATAATATTTAGCGCAATGCCACTCTGCTATTGAATGTTTCCACATTTGCCAATATGCAATAGAACTCGGTCGCAATGGATGACTTCGGGTGAGGGTATGTTTAAGTCGGTTCAGCCGACTGAAATTTTTGTACTGGTTGTGTATGTGTTTCGTATATAAAGTATGTATGAGTGCTACCAAAGTGAGAAACGATTTTGGGGAAAGAAACTGGGAAGGCCAACAACGTGAAGCCCTTTGTCGGAACGGCGGCCCATTTGTGAAATAAGTAAATATAATAAAAACAAACACAGGTAATTAATCCACGCTCGGCTTACATGAACTAGATTTGTTTGTGTATTAATTCTTTACAAATGTGGATTTATATTGATAAAAATAATAATAATAAATAATACAAATATATTGCAATCAAAGTATAATTCGTTTCTAAATATTATTATTTTTGGGAGTAAATATACATATGTTTCCACGTTAGTATATGGGTGATTGTTCGGAAATTGTTATTTTTCAGATAGCAATTTTTCCAAACCTCGATATGTCTGCAGTACCATTTTTTTTACGTTTCTGAATGTTATCATGGTCCAAAAGTATGATCTGAAGATCACTATACTACAACACCAAAGCAATCGAAGTTATGGAGCATTGATGGTATTCCGATGCCACGGTAGTGACAGCCTGAACGAAGCTTGACAAATCAAAGTGTTAATATGATAAAACAATTTTATATATATATCAGTTGAATAAAACGCACTATTTTAATGTTTTAACTAATTTATTTAGTTAACTTCGCCAATAGACTAATACCTTTCACGACCTACACACGACTGACGATTGCCACAAGATATGTCAAATACTTCACTCTCGTTTTGCCAGGTCTTCGCAAAAGCCTACTGTGTTGTCAGGTCTTTGCAACAGCCTACTCCACATGAGTCATTCAGTGTCAAGAAACCATTATTTATCAATTTTAGTCAGTATTGGAAACTATATGACTCGGTTGTGACAGCCACGGTTGTGACTTTCAGTGTTTAACCTAACCGTGCTCCAGACCGGTTTGGAATTCGACAAGTTCCAAAGACAATGAAGTTCAGGCAATGAAATATTACTTTCATAACCGGGAATCAAGCCTACATATCGTACGGCATATGTGAATCATAAGAGAACGGTTGTGACGTATTATTTTGTGACTTAGCTTTTCAATTTTTCGAATTGAATTCCCGTTCGTATATATGTGCGTGTGTTGACTTCTGCCGGTGTAAATACTGCCACTACCCCTTCCACTCCAAAATGCCAGCAAGTGGGTCATATTGAAACCCCGGAAATGGCGCCACCACAGTCGAATTCAAATTGTACAAAATTCTGACAAAACTGTTGGACAGACTTCGTGGACCGTTCAATAACTATGGCGTGCATATTCCTCCAATTTTTTTGCGTAGAATTGTAAATCTAAATGTCCCTTAGAACATATATGCAGGTAACTTCTTTCAAGCCACGTCCTTGACGGATATTACTGCTGAAGTCCTGAATTCGATACGGAGGACAGGCCATGGTTGTGACATTTTGAACAGTTTTTTCTCCCTAAATCCGATTTACACGGTTCCGAATGGAATGTGTTTCATGGAAATAATAGAGTACCATCGTAGCTTCGGGAATATGTCGCAATTTAATCACCATTCGACCATTTTAGGGTGGGAAAATTCAAAGGACGAGAAAATGACAATTTCCGAACAATCATCCATATTCAGGTTTGGGGAAAACACGCGAGTGCTTCCACATAAGTATGTATATGGATGTTTGGGATGAATAACTCATATGTTTCCACGTAAAAGCATACATTTAACTACAAGTGAATTTGGGACTTGCAAAACTATTAATGTTTGAAATGTGTTCCAAAAATATACATGTGCGTGAAGATAAATTCGAATTTAACTAGCAAAGACACAAACCACTTTCGTTAGCAGAGCGCTGTTATTACGTTAACAGATATCTGTTAATGTACTAGAAAGGGAAGTATATTGAAATAAGCAAGGTTTTTGGAGAATTAAATTAATAAAAAAATAGGAAACTGACAAATCGTATAAAAA
This sequence comes from Phaonia tiefii, assembly GCA_963931995.1. Taxonomy (NCBI): domain Eukaryota; kingdom Metazoa; phylum Arthropoda; class Insecta; order Diptera; family Muscidae; genus Phaonia; species Phaonia tiefii. The sequence continues at coordinate 86,146,233 of OZ008367.1, read as the reverse complement.
ACATTACGAGCTTTCAGTATTAGTGGCACAAATCTTGAACAGCTTACCAGCGAGCATTATATTTTAGTTCAATGTATATAATTTTAGAAAGGACATTGAGCCCAAATCAAGGATTCTTCCCCAACTAACTGAATATTTAACAATAGGTAGGAGTATGTTCTTTTGGGTTATATTACTCCGAGGTTTCAGACGAATTTGAGAATACAATAATTTTGGGCGTTTTCTTTTAAGCACTTTACACTACTTTTGAACATTTCACTGTGTCCAAACCAAGGACTCTTGGCGGACAAGGCTTCCACCAGATTAAAGCCCCTCGCTAGTGCTTTCCCAATTTACCTCCCTTATATTTCAGAGGAATTTCAGAACAGCGATGTATGGAATTTAGTATTGTCCCATGTATTAACAATTTCGCCCACTGTGTCCAAATTAAAAAAACCTCGCGATTTATATTTATGCCAGACGTTAGCACATCACTAGTGCTTTCCAAATTGATATTAACTAAGATCGTAGCGAACTCGAGAACAAACTTATTTGAAATTTTGTATTGGGCCATGTACTAACATTTTCGCCCACTGTGTCCAAATTAAGAAAACCTCGCGATTTAAATTTATGCCAGGCGTTAGCACATCACTAGTGCTTTCCAAAATGATATTAACTAAGATCGTAGCGAACTCGAGAACAAACTTATTTGAAATTTTGTATTGGGCCATGTACTAAGATTTTCGCCCACTGTGTCCAAATTAAGAAAACCTCGCGATTTAAATTTATGCCAGGCGTTAGCACATCACTAGTGCTTTCCAAAATGATATTAACTATGATTGTAGCGAACTCGAGAACAAACTTATTTGAAATTTTATATTGGCCCATGCATTAACATTTTCGCCCACTGTGTCCAAATTAAGAAAACCTCGCGATTTAAATTTATGCCAGGCGTTAGCACATCACTAGTTCTTTCCAAAATGATATTAACTATGATTGTAGCGAACTCGAGAACAAACTTATTTGAAATTTTATATTGGCCCATGCATTAACATTTTCGCCCACTGTGTCCAAATTAAGAAAACCTCGCGATTTAAATTTATGCCAGGCGTTAGCACATCACTAGTGCTTTCCAAAATGATATTAACTATGATTGTAGCGAACTCGAGAACAAACTTATTAAACTATGCACTAGTGATGTCCTAACGCCTGGCATGAATTTAAATCGCGAGGTTTTCTTAATTTGGACACAGTGGGCGAAAATGTTAATGCATGGGCCAATATAAAATTTCAAATAAGTTTGTTCTCGAGTTCGCTACAATCAGACTTAATATCATTTTGGAAAGCACTAGTGATGTGCTAACGCCTGGCATAAATTCAAATCGCGAGGTTTTCTTAATTTGGACACAGTGGGCGAAAATGTTAATGCATGGGCCAATATAAAATTTCAAATAAGTTTGTTCTCGAGTTCGCTACAATCATAGTTAATATCATTTTGGAAAGCACTAGTGATGTGCTAACGCCTGGTATAAATTTAAATCGCGAGGTTTTCTTAATTTGGACACAGTGGGCGAAAATGTTAATGCATGGTCCAATATAAAACTTCAAATAAGTTTGTTCTCGAGTTCGCTACGATCATAGTTAATATCAATTTGGAAAGCACTAGTGATGTGCTAACGCCTGGCATAAATTTAAATCGCGAGGTTTTCTTAATTTGGACACAGTGGGCGAAAATGTTAACACATGGGCCAATATAAAATGTCAAATAAGTTTGTTCTCGAGTTCGCTACAATCGTGGTTAATATCAATTGGGAAAGCACTAGTGATGTGCTAACGTCTGGCATAAATTTAAATCGCGAGGTTTTTTTAATTTGGACACAGTGGGCGAAATTGTTAATACATGGGACAATACTAAATTCCATACATCGCTGTTCTGAAATTCCTCTGAAATATAAGGGAGGTAAATTGGGAAAGCACTAGCAGGGGCTTTAATCTGGTGGAAGCCTTGTCCGCCAAGAGTCCTTGGTTTGGACACAGTGTAGTGTTCAAAAGTAGTGTAAAGTGCTTAAAAGAAAACGCCCAAAATTATTGTATTCTCAAATTCGTCTGAAACCTCGGAGTAATATAACCCAAAAGAACATACTCCTACCTATTGTTAAATATTCATTTAGTTGGGGAAGAATCCTTGATTTGGGCTCAATGTCCTTTCTAAAATTATATACATTGAACTAAAATATAATGCTCGCTGATAAGCCGTTCAAGATTTGTGCCACTAATACTGAAAGCTCGTAATGTTTTTTATACGATTTGTCAGTTTCCTATTTTTTTATTAATTTAATTCTCCAAAAACCTTGCTTATTTCAATATACTTCCCTTTCTAGTACATTAACAGATATCTGTTAACGTAATAACAGCGCTCTGCATACGAAAGTGGTTTGTGTCTTTGCTAGTTAAATTCGAATTTATCTTCACGCACATAAAATATACATGATTCCTGCAGAATATGTTTGGGAGAATATGTTAGAGAGGCCGATATTTTTCAGCGTGTAATGAAATGTTTTCATGTATCCACACCGGAGTTGCTAAATCTCAAAACTTAGGTGACAACCCTCGTACATTTTACAAAAATTCTTAGCCAAAATTGTAACATCAATTGATATCTCCAAGAATGAGAACTTTCCTAAATAGTTGATATCATATTGTTAATTTAACGCCCTATTATATGGTATATTAACGTATTAGCAGAAACCTTGCTAATTGACTACTAGACATTAATTTGGTTTATTATCTGTGTTGGTATCAATTCAAACGATTTGTTTCTTCCCATCTCAATATGGATTCCATCAATCACCACCTGACACCTTCAGTATTTCGTGACTAACACAAATGAATATGTAAATTCAAAGATCAGATATATATTTCCGTTAGTGTTTTATTTTGTCCAAAGTGATTGATTGATTTTAAACAGAATTTTTTCAGTTTCTCACAAATTGAATTAACCTAAACTATATTTGAGTAAGAATATTAAAATTAAGTTAAGTATAGATATTACTAAAGTACAGTTTTCTCGAATGTGTTGCGAACTAAAGTAGACATTTATTGACTGAATGTTCAAACATGTTTTATTAATTTATACGTGTCTTTTGCAGTTATTGACATTTAATAGAAATCATCTAATACAGGCAGGGAGTTTAATATTTGAAAATCTAATTTATTTACAGTTTGTGATTAAATTATTCTTTGCTTTCAAATGGAGATCGATTTGTCTCACACTCAAAACTTAAAGTTTGCTTTTAACAGCATGCAATGTTTGCTACTCATCACCATGAAATTTGACTGTTATTACATCGGATCTACTGACATAACAACAAACTGTTTTCAGTCTTGATAAAATACCGGACAAAATGTTTTCTAGAGCAAAACACAGAAATTTGTAGAAATAACTGAAAAAACACAAACACATGTTTGCCAAAATGATAAAGATATTTGCTTTCCTCTTTTCAGCAGTATTTTCTGCTGGGTTTACTAACAAATTTTTTTGAGTGTTAAAGTAAACTAATCAATTGGTTGTGGCTGGTGGCCAGTAATTAGGTGCATGTAGCAGCTCATTTGCAAAATTTGGTTAAGTGAATGCATGCCCGGCGATTGTAGTCTCAGTGTACTATGTTCCAAATTTAAAAAAGGTGACCCCAGTTTCTGTGACAACTTCGTTGGAATAAGCCTTTTATTCACAGCATACTCGTATAAGATGCTATTAAGTATAGTGTGCGAAAGACTAAAACCAATTTGCGGTGGTCTGATTGGACCATACCAGTGTGACTTTAGGCCTGGAAAATCGAAAAATTACCAAATTTTCACGCTACGCCTAACCCTGGGGAAGACGCACGAAAATCTAATCGACCCCTATGATCTATTTGTCGATTGTAAGGTGGCCTTCAATAGCCCGATACGGAAGAAACTCTACGAATCAATGTCTGACGAACACCAAATCCACAGTGAAAGTTGGTAAGGATCTTACCGAACCTTTCGAAACCAAGCGAGGCCTCAGACAAGGTGACACCTAATCGTGCGATCTCTTTAACATCTTAATGGAGGTCATTATGAGAAAAGCTGCAGTCAACATGAATAAAACCATTAGCAGCAACAGTCACATGTTGCTCGCGTATGCTGATGATATAGTTGATATAATTGGGCGCACAATGAGAGATGTGGCCCTCGGTGGTGCAATGGTTATTGTGCGTGCCACTTGTACATGAGACCTTGGCTTCGATCCCTGCTCTGACCTCCTTAAATTTCTCTCGGCTGCGGTCACCTCGGATAGTGATATTTAGCGATGAAAAAGCTTCTCAAAATACCGTTCGGAATCGGTGTAAAAACTGTATACCCCAATCGGTGGGTATAAAACTATAAAGCGCACATCTCACTGATTGCGAGAAGCTCTCCACAATTTCTTCATGGGATGTAATATGGAGAACCGTTTTTTTGTGAAGGTGTTAGCAAAAATGGGTCTGACAGTAAATGAGGAAAATTAATGGTTTCAACGAGCACGGCCTCCACGCGATTAGATCAAAGCGTAAACTTTGATAACCGTTATAATTTCGAGGTGGTGGACGAATTTATATACCTCGGATCTGACGTAAACAAAAACAACAACGTCAGCCTTAAGACCAAGCTGAGAATTGTGCTTGCGAATAGATGTTATTTTGGGCTAAACAAGCACTTTGGAGATAAAGCCTTCTCTCGAGTAACGAAAGTCCAGCTAAACCAGATTCTCATACAACCTGTTTTGCTTTATGGCGCAGAATCCTGGAAATTATCGCAAGCAGACGAAGCATCTCTAGGAGTCTTTAGTTCACAATGGCGAGTATCGACGACGCATGAACCATGAGCTGTAACGTGACATTGACATTGTTAAACGGATCAAGATAACGCGAACCAGCACGAAGGGGTTTCGAAACCGAACTCGAAGGAAGACGAAAAATAGGAAGACCAAGACTCCGCTGGAGTGACCAGGTTGACAAATCCCTGCGTACACTTGGTATTACCAACTGTAGTGCCATAACAACAAACTATTGTCAGTGTTGATAAAATACCAGACAAACTGTTTACATTATACATTTATTATAGCGGAAATAACTAACATATTTGCTATCCCCGTTTCAGCAGTCTTTTCTGCTATGTTGACTATTTTTTTTTTATTTTTTTTACTCACTCTATTTTTTATTTTACATTCTTTTATTTGAACTCACATTTAGTCCACATTCTTTTTTTTTTTTTGTTTCGCTTGTATGAAAATAAAATGTGCGTTCAAATGTAATCCAGTTGTCTTAAATGTATTTTATATCTCCTCATTTCACTATCTTATTCATACAGATATGATAAATGGTTTGGGGTTGGCCGCTACTATATCATGTTTTTAATATCTAAATCAAACATTGACAATATCTAAGACGACTCCAAATACCAAGACGACCCGAAAGTAGTTCACACATCTGGACGACTGACAAATTCCAAATCGTACTACAAAAATCAAATCAATGAACGCGCTTAAGCAATTATTTTCAATTTTTCAGCACAATTTCGTTACATTTTCCACAACATTTTCCTCAACATTTTCCTTAAAATTTTCCACGTACACATGCGGGGCGAAATAGAGTTGTACATTTGCTATGATTATTTTGGTTCACTCTTGAGAATTGTTAGTGACGATGGTGTTATTATTCTTAGTGAATTTGTTATTTATGTTTATGCACAACTGATTCTGACATTGTACTTTTATTTGTGGTTAACACGCCCATTAGGTGTGGAATTTATGGATCTCTAAAGTTCCACAGAACTAAGCATAACACATCGAAATCAGAATAGTATATCGTACGTAGTGTATAGAATAATGCGAACCATATGAATTCGTTCGTATTCGAGTGAACTCTTCTTTCAATTCGGTTGCGTGCAAAAATCATTCTTCAACACTTGTTGCCGTTGATCTGGATGTGGTCATGGCTGATGGTATAGTAACTCCGCCAAAAAAAAAGGATTGGAAGAAAAAAATTCTAAACTAAAAATAACAGCGAAAATTGTACGCTATACTTAAATAAAGCAAACATGGTCTAAACAATTTCCTTCTATGGCCAACTCCGGATTTTCTATGTTTTTCCACTTGACGCTGGTGTTGTTGTTTGGTTTGTGTAACAATGAAATCTAAATCGTTGACCATAACGGCTTTGTATTCTTAATTCTGTTCCTCAATTTTTTTTTCTTTCTTTCTTGCGTAAAGGCGAAGATGTGCTGTAGAAGTTTGTAAAATACATTGTCGAACATTTTAAGTTAATTAAAACGTTAATATTAAATTGCTATAAGACCAACTCACAGAAATGTCATTAATGGATGTCCCTGTTAAACTAAACAAATTTCGTTTGTTTGCTATTTATGGACGTTGAGTCATAGATGTCTAATTCCACTACTCAAGTTTCAGTTTGCAATTCAAAAATATCAATTGAAATTAAAATAATTTTTTCAAATACATAACACAATCATTTAAATTTCGCAAACTCCATTATTAAAATCCATAAATGCTGAGGATAGTACGAAATTGATGATTTTTTTAATTGAACTGTAATTTTTGAACTTAAATAAAGGTTTACACATTAAAATTGAAGCTACAACTATACGAGATAGGCTTGAAAGATCCGTGATATTTGGAACTTCCTTCCCAGTTAACTAAAAATCAACACTGCTCCAGTTAACTACCATAACCTCATATACTACTGTTAAGTCTTAAGAAATCTGCGTCATTTAGTTTTTGTTTGACACACGCTGAAAAGTCTGTATTTTTTATCTTTTGTATGCAAATATTATATGTTTGTAGCTTGCCGCAAATATAGTATACTTGTGTCCAAACACATTGTGGTTGCTCTACAATGACTAATATGTTATAATCTATGTGTTTGGAATCCAAACGCAGCTTTGTTTGTGATACAAATACAGCTGGTTTTGGGACACTTTTTACTAAATTATATTTGTCGCTATGCTCTGTCTGAACAGATGAAGTTTGTGGTCCATTGTGAAACAACAGGGACATAAGGAAACATGAAATTTTCCTAGTCCCACCCGTTGAACCAATTTGATTGCTTCAAAAAGTTCATGAGTTGTTGGATGCTAATATCAGCCAGACATGCTAACTGCCCAAATAAATGTGAGCCTAGTGTAGCCTGCTGCCTTTTCGAAAGACCGGCGCACAGACACAGAAGGTGACTATATGACTGTACCTCCTCTTGGTATCCTCGACACCGCAGCTTCTGCAAAAGAAAGTTCTGTTCGTGTCGCCCAATGAGACGGAATCCCATCATAGCAGACACGATAAGTGAGACTCCTGATCTCAGTAACAACCGCAGGGCGTTAGTTCGTGTCAAGTCTAGGCTGGGCCACATCAGCTTGAAATGTACTTAGTTCCCTAATAATGACCACCTACCTTTAGTTACTGTATGGGCACAATCCCTCCAGAAGATCTTGCAAGTTGATAGTAGCATGCCCACATGTTCCAGTTCCCCAGGAGCGTGCAAGGTACAAGTTCATACCCTTTGTGACAAGTTCATACCTTTGCAGTTCCCTGGTAAGTCAGGCAATGTGTTGTGATCGTGCAGTGGATTTCATTAGAGCCGTCCAACAGACGATACCGCCATACAGCTATATCGGTCTAACTACTGCCGAATACATTCAATGAACTTTACGAGGGTTCAGACCCCAGCGTTTTCCTATTACCCTTTTCCAGGTATAACGCGGGATCACAGGCTTTTTTCCAGAATGTTGGGTTTGAATTTTAACTTCCTGTCGAGTAAAATACCTAAGGAGACAGGTAAAACAGTTGGTACCTTATACGTCCAGCTGAAAATAACTAGTTCCGTCTTTGTTGGGTTCACCCCAAGACCAGTTTCAAAGCTCATCTTGCGGTGCTATGAAGGGCCTGTTGCAGGAAGTTCCTAAGAGTACTTGGAAACTTCCCCCTCGTAGGCAATAGCCTTAACACACATCGTCTCCAGAGAAATCAGAATACTGTTCATGGAGAGATTCCATAGCAGAGGCGACAAAAAGCCACCTTGAGTCGTTCCTCCGCTGACAAATCTATAGAGGTCCGATGACCCCAAACTATTCGTCTCTCTGTGAGAAGGTTGTGAACAACCTGATCTTGCTGTCAATCTCCAGATCCCTGATTACAGATTTCGAATATACGAAACGTATTCATTCAATAAAAAGTTTCGTACAATATTCTTCGTTAATTGAACGTGAAAACAAACTCATTTTGTGTATCTAGTGTTAGGGTGAGAGGTCTAAAGAATTCCCATTACATTTAGAGGGTTATACACCGGTTCCTTACGGAATGTATTTTTGGAAGCCTTGTCATGGCTCAATATTCTAAGCGTGGTGACCGTCGTCGAAAGAAATGTGTCGGATCGAACCTAGGTACTCATGTTTATATTCGTCCCTTTGGAGCACCAATTTGTACCCAGACAAGTAGACAACCATTATCAACTGTGACGCACAACCGCCACTATACCAATTATAATTCTTGACAGGTTTAATAAAATTTACGAAATTTGTTCATAGATTTTTTCATATGATTCTTGGATTGGCCGTCGGTGGTCCAAATGTAAGTGTGCGCTCCTCTTGTACATGAGAACCTGGGTTCGATCCCTGCTCAGACAACCATAAAATTTCTCATGGCGTCGGTGAACTCGCATATTGACGGCGACACTATCGAGTATTTAGTCATGAAAAGCCTCTCAAATACCGTTCGGAATCGGTGTAAAAACTGGGCCCCAATCAGTGAGTATAAATGTAGAAAGCGCACAGCTCACTGGTTGTCAGATGCTCTCCAACTCATTCATGGCTTGTAATAGGAAACCTCTTTTTTCATTGTGTAGAGAGGATTGTTAACTTGAGCACCGCCAAGATTGGGAAATAATTATATAAAAACGTAACTCCAAATTATTTAAAAAAATAAAAAGTGAAGCAATGTATTGTTTGCTGTTGTGCTCAATTGCCTTTTACAAGCAGTTTCTCTTTTGCCTAGGAAATTTTGTACCTAAAGAAATTTCCAAAACTTATACAGTAGACTCTATAGCAAAAATTACCAGACAATTCTGTACCCACATACATACATAGTATTTGTGTTTATTCCTTGATTTCACATATATGAGCAGTTTAGGTTAAAATTTCTTCATTCGCAATACAACAACAACGCCAACAACAACAAAACGTATAACATACATTAAATCGTAACAGCTGCGCGCATGTGTAACAACTAACTTTTTAGCCATTCTGCCATGTGCCGACGCGCGTATTTTTGTTTGTGTTTTGATTCTTTTCTTCCTGCACTTCATGTGTTGCAGTTACTGTCGTCGTTCTGACCACTAATGATAACGATTTGTTTGCTATGCACCAAACCAACCAAACAACCAACTGAATAACCAACAAGCAATCACAGCCAACAAACAAACTCTAAAGGAGAGGAAGAAAAAACGCGAATAAATTGTTTGCTTTTGTTATTCAAAATGTCTTTATTTGTGCAAAATCTCAGCATGTGTTATTAAAACATTTGTAGCCAAATTAAAATTCTAACCGAATTTATTTGCGGTAAGAAACGGACTGAAAAAGTGGTTGGTTGGTGCATGTGTTGTTGTTGTTGCTGGCCGTGGTATTTTGTGATGTGATCTGATCTCCTTTAAAGATTTTGTGTTGAGCAAACAACAAAAAAAATTGCTAAGCTCCAGTTAACATTGATAACATCGCTAGCATTCTTGGAATAAGAATTAAAATTAGTTGCCAAAAATAAGAATTTGAGACAGTTTGTTCGGCGAGAAGAAATATTTACTAAACACTATTGAAATCCACAATTACCTGGACATTTGAATGCTTTACGTATTTAAAGATTCCAAGGAGAATATAACAGAATTTTTTTTAAATAAATGAACAATTGGTCGCAAAGCACACGAATTTCTGCTATCGCCTATATATGGTCAAGAAAAGCTATCACTGGAATCATATTATTATTATTAAAGAGGCTTCAACATGATCTCATGCGTGTTCAATTCCATCCATTATCAAAGTCTACAAAATCTGATACCAGTATTTCTGATTTTACCCAAAAATCCTAATTCGCTCTAAATGGTTCAAACTGAGCTTAATTTATTTAGGCTTTCAATGTTAACTCCATTTAAACGTCGCGAAGATCGCAACCAAGCTTGTCGCTTTGGTTGAACCTCTTTCAAATCAATGAAATTTTTACCATTTTTCATTTCTATAAGTCACCCTGCAAAGGCACAGGGTAATTCCAAATATTTTTCGACTCATTTCAGAACCCAACCACCATTTAATGTTGCAGACAGTTTGCAAACATATTCCAAAGAAGTTTTCATAACAAATATGAGTGATTTTTATAGAGCCGAATTAGCCGTGACCGAATTTAGAGGTTGTCTCAAACGAATTAGAGGTTGACACAACCTCATTAGAGATTGACACAACCTCATTAGAGGTTGACACAACCTGATTAGAGGTTGACACAACCTCATTACAGGTTGACGCAACCTCATTAGAAGTTGACCCAACCTCATTAGAGGTTGACGCAACCTCATTAGAAGTTGACCCAACTTCATTAGGGGTTGGCCCAACCTCATTAGAGGTTGACGCAACCTCATTAGAGGTTGACGCAACCTCATTAGAGGTTGACGCAACCTCATTAGAGGTTGACGCAACCTCATTAGAGGTTGACGCAACCTCATTAGAGGTTGACGCAACCTCATTAGATGTTAACACAACCTCATTAGAGGTTGTTACAACCGAATTTACATAGTGTCACAAATAAATTTTGAATGTTTTTTTTATTATTAAGTGATGATTTATTTTCCTGTACTTATATATTACAAAGCGAGGAAATAAAGTCATTTGAATCATTCTGACCTTGAAGTCCCGGCCATCATTTTGATGTAGGTCCTAAACCGTTGTACATATGTACAGACGATTACAGCATATCTCAACGGACCGACCTTAAAAAACTTGAAAACTCTTCATATCTGCTTGGATATTTTCTGCAAAATAAGAAAGGCATTTTAACACAAATGCCGTAATTACAATATTTTTACTTACCATTCTTAATAACCACAAACAAACCTTGATATCGCCGGGACAGAAATAATTATACATTCTTGATCTTTCTTTAACATAATGTTTGTTTTTAGAATTTTAAACGTCAGGTTTGAAATACATAGAATTCGGTTACACACCTACAGAACTAATGAAAATTCGGTTACAGCAACCGAATTGACGCCAAATTCTGTCATTGCAACCGACATAAGTCTAAACTCGGTTGTTCCAATCGAATTGATACCAAATGCGATAGGTACAACCGAATTGATGTCAACTTCTGTTACTGCAACCGAATTGATGCAACATTCAGTCACTCCAACCGCATTTGGTGCCAATTTCGGTTGTGGTATCCGAATTGAATACAAATTAGGTTGTTCCTACCGAAATTTTAGAAAATTTAGTTGACAGAACGAATATAATTGAAGATTCGGTTGTCACAATCAATTTTGCTACAAGGTTGCTTCAACCGAATTTCAGTTGTGGGAACTAAATTCGGTCGTGACAACCTCAATTCCGTTGTAGCAACCTCAATTCGGTGGTACCAACCGAATTTACGGTTGCTACAACCTCTTCTCAAACAATTAGTTCTCTGAGTGTAGTAAAAGAATGCTATGAAATTTGAAGCCTTTTCGTAGATTCTATGAATCGAAATTAATAAAACAAATTCATAGCATCTAACATTGAAAAATTCTCGTAGAGTTAATGAAACCTACCATAGACTACCATACTACCATAGAAACCTACCATACTTATACTTATTAGTCCAACGTGATACCATCGGATAACGATATTAACCATTAGCCTTATCGGAGAAACATTTAGTTTGCCCCAAGAAGCTCAAGATCTTGTCTACGCCTATCTGAGATAATACTTCCAGGTCCCTAAATAGGCAGGATCCCATAGCAGACATCCTTCTGACGACTTGTGCTGGGCACGTGCCGAGAACCGAGAAGATGTTTAGTGAATTCCTTCTCTTCCTCATCCTTACAGCTTCTACATAGGTCATTTGCTCTGACCTTTAGTCTCGCCACATGTCTACCAATCAGACAGTTTCGCGTCAAATCTGAAACACGCACTGATACCTTGAACGTTGGTAGATACAGAAGGTTAATGGATCTCCTGCTGCCCACTATCGGCCAGATTTGTGTTGTGCGTATACAATATGTACACCGCGTTCATCTTTGCTTCATCGTCATATAGGAGCGTTTTTACAGGTTATGCTTGCAAGCCACTAGGAACTTGTAAAACGTTGTAATTCCTGTGGAAAATAATGCCAAAAAATATCAACTAAGACTTTGTTTAACCACAAAAATATGATCCAATTACTTTATAATTGAGTCAATTACTCGAGTAATTGACCGAAAAAATGTACGCGGAAATTAGAAAATAAATAAATACAATTGGCACCCACTACTATTTCACTTGCGCCAACTACACTCTGCAACCCCAATTTTGACGATTCCTGCGCCAAAGGATCCCACTAGGTGAGTATAGTCAAACCCCAAAAATTTAGACCGCTGTGAAGCTACACTTTTATTTTTTCATGGGCGTGGCAAGTTTGAATTTTTTTATCCGATACTGTCCGAAATAAATTTAAAAATCTAGTATAAATATAGAATTCCGTGAATTCTTGTGATCACATGTCTGCAGTGAAATTTTACAGGGATTATTTTTGTAGAATATTCAAATGATCTATTTCAAAGCTTAAAGGTTCCTTTTACTCCTTTCTTCAAAAAGTACATAAATGTACAATAAAATTACAAGCTACGGATTCAGAATGTTTTACGACTTTGTTCCTCATTAAATTTCATTATCTTATTTTCCTTTTTGTCCTTTTTTGATGTAAGGTCAAGAAAACTGCACCAAACTGACCGGCAAAATATCCAAATGTTCTACCAGTACCAAATTTTTCAGGAATTGTCCACTCCCAGAGCAAAAATCGACATTTTGTTGAATAGTGTAATTTGTTCAATTGAAATTACAAAATAAAATTTAACTGAATTTAATTGGGAGTGTTTTGAAAATTTTCATACTAGTTGGTGTCGAAACAATTCACATTAAGTTGAGTTTCATTTATCCCTATAAGCTATGACGATATAGCCAAATACTTGTGGAGAGGGTAGCTGATGAGATGTATGCGAGCATCAAAATACCGACAGTCTTATTAAATTTTAATTATCAAGTTGATTACTTATCTATATATATAAAAGAAAGTGTCCGAAGCGATGTAATCCCATAACTCGAGATTGGCTGAACCGATTTTGATGATTTGTACTTTGTTGGAAAGGTATTTTCTCAGTACGGGTTTTAAAAAAAAAATTAAAAAAAAGTGAAAAAAACGTAAAAAAAAAAAATTTTAAAATGTCTTATTTTTACCACCCAGCGTGCTGCGATAGGTTTTTTTTTGATTTTTTTTAATCTATATATATAAAAGAAAGTGTCCGAAGCGATGTAATCCCAAAATTCGAATGTAAAATATCGTATCACAATTGAACTATCAGATAGCCACGCCACGTAACGCCATCTGTTATCGATCAATGGAGAAGTCAATTTTGTTTCATGTGGGGTGGCGCTGTCGACGTTGACTAAAAAACTCTTGACGTTGTTGTCAATTTTACATGGACTTGACGTTTCATTTCCACTCTATTTTATTCATATCTCTATTGTGCCATTTGATTCAGTTGTGTACTTTCTTCGATTCGAATTCGTGTTTTGTTCGATTGAATAACGTTTGCCGGCCATTGTGCATTACAGATTCGGATTTCTTCATTGCGATTTGGTGAGTTTTTGTGAATTAAAATTGATATCAAGAATATATAGAAGAATACAAATGAGTGTATTCATATTGGACTATTTTCATTTCATGTGAACAGTGGCGATTGAGCGATTAAGGCATGCCTTTCGAATTCAAACGCATTCAATTCCCGGTTCGTCTTGCGTTTGCCATGACAATTAACAAGGCTCAAGGCCAATCATTGGACATTTGTGGTCTGAATTTAGAAAATGAATGTTTTTCACATGGGCAATTGTATGTAGCCTGTTCACGTGTTGGTAAGCCATCTGCTTTGTTTGTGTTGGCACCGGAACAAAAAACGAAAAATATTGTGTATCACAAAGTACTCAAATAAAGAGGATGGTTTGCTAAGAAAATTTTATATTTAAGAAAATAATTTATTTAATGTTTCGTTTAATGGACTGTAAATTTTTTGGTTTATTTTAATAGTACAATGCCGCCATATTTAATTCGAAACGTCATCTGATGGATTGTGAAAGTTTAAGTGGCATTGTTACAATTGCATTGTCTTGCAATAGTTTTGTTGTATTTTTGGGTGGAACGAAGTCCGCCGGGGCCGCTATGATGTATATAATAAAAAAAATAAAATTTAATCATTGATGCAGGCCTGTTATTAATATGATTGATCAAGGCGGTCTCCAAAAGCATTGGTGTACAATACAGTTACAGGCAATACTTTTGTAGGCAGGACGAAGTCGGCCGGGTCAGCTAGTATACTTATAATTGAACAAATAAGTAAATTATTGATTAACTTTGTACTCGACACAAGTATGCATTTAATCGAATGTATTATAAAGGTTTGACTAACTTTATACTCAAACCGATTGTAATTTTAATTGAAATTTATATTTAATTACCGCACCAACAATTTGTATACTTGATTAAAACAATTTTTTCATTAGCTAAAATCCGAATACACAGAAAAAAAATCGAGGTAAAATTACCTAAAAATAAAGTCTGATTTTGCCTAAGTGCTAAGGCAACAACATAGGGTTTGCTAAGAGTTACGGCAATATCACAATTAAACTTAGGTATTTTTTATGTTTGAAAACCCAGCTAAAATCGTAGGTATTTTTAGTAACGGGTCCGCCAAATAACTTTTTTTTTTGAAAATGCTATAAAAAAAAACTACTGAATATTTTCTCAAATTTCTTTTTTTATTTCCGGTTAATAATGGAAAATAATTTCATTCAAATGGCTGCCTCGGCTGGCCATGCAGTAGGTCTAATTTTTAAGCACATTATCGATTGTGTGCAGCTGTGTTTCACCAATGGCTTCACAAATATTGTCCTTTAAAGCGTCAATTGTCTCTGAGTTGTCGGCGTAACACTTATCTTTGAGGGCACCCCACTAATAATAGTCCAACGGTGTCAAATCGCAGCTCCGAGGTGGCCAAACGACATCATCTCTGCGGCTGATAATGCGATCTTCAAAAACAGGGCGCAAAACATCGAGTGTAGCTTCGGCTGTGTGGCACGTAGCGCCGTCCTGTTGAAAGCAAATGTTGCCAATATCCTCATCTTCAATTTTTGTGAACAAAAATTCGTTCCACATGGCCCGATAACGATCGCCATTGACTGTAACGGCCACTCCTTGCTCATTTTCGGAGAAAAATGGCCCAATTTTGCCTCCGGACCAAAATCCGCACCAAACAGTGACTCGTTTTGGGTGCATCGGCTTTTCAATGTATGCCTGCGGGTTTTCTGTGCCCCAAATGCGACAATTTTGCTTGTTTACATACCCGCCAAGATCAAAGTGAGCTTCATCTGAAAAGATGATTTTTTTTTGGCAAAATCGGCATCTTCTGTAAGTTGATCGCAGGCCCATTTTTCCCCTATTTCCCAGCGTTGTTCAAGCGTATACACAACCATATTCGTTCAGCGGAAGGATAAAACTAATTATCTGTCAAATCAGACATGAGCTAAGTGTTACCATTCACGAAATAATCACTAGTTGAAAGAAAAACGTTAGATGGCGGACCCTTTATTATATTATGGAAATGTAACTAAAGCCTAAATGTAGTTGTATACAAAAAACTTCGGTAATTGATCGAAAATTTTAGTGAGTTTACCTTAATTTATTAGCTATAATAACTTGTTTCTTAGGTAAAAATATGGATGAAAATATGCAGAAATCCAAATTCAATTACTCATCAAATTTGAACTAATTTTCCTGTTTCTCAGATGAGATCCTGTTTCTCAGATGAGATCCTAATACACAAAATTAAAAAGTAGTATACCTTTGTTTCAGTACATTGTATATTAAGGGAAAACATTAAATTATTGACTAAAACTACCATGGAGATACCATCTCCATTAAACGCTTCATTTTAGCAGAGGGCCATAAAATTAATAAATAAATACAGTTCCTGAATGTTACAGATCTCGTTGAGTATAAAATCGACATAGGAAATGATGAAAAACAAGTAATTACAATAGGCATACATTGCCCTTTGGTCCCAATATATAGCTTTAACTCTGCAATCGTTCTTGATTTTCATTAAGGGTTTCACTCCCCATGGATAGCATACATTCTTTCCGGGACTCATTCTATTCTTGGGAATCTGTTAAGCGTCCTTCAACATTATGCATATTCGCTAAAAAAAAAAAAAACATTGATTTACATCAAAGATTATTATATTGTCTAGGCGAACATTTCAGATATATATATAAATATATATGTTGTATATAACTTACATTATTCGAAGTCTCGATATTTATTTTCCAATATATTAATCAGAGAATATTGTAATATCGTGCTTGGGAACGATAAACATTTCTATACGTCAGCCTGTGTTTGTGAGATTATTTTCAGAATATTTTTTTCTTCAGTGGCGTTTCGAAAACAAAACAAATTTAGAAAAGGTTTACCTATTTTCAAATGTTGAATTTACCCAGGCGGTTAAATTGAGAATTGTCTAAAAACTTAGGTAAAAAATTGTACTTTTATATATTTCATACAAACAAATTTTACCTAAGTTAACCAATGTAACATAAAGTTGAGGAATTTTTTCTGTGTATAAAAGTAATTGAGTTGACAAATTTTGTGTTTGATTTGAGTATAAGTTTTGTCTGTGAACATGTAATGTAGTCCCTAGACTAGCCAGCTCATACGCTCTGTAGTTCCTCGGATTGATCCTGTTGTCTGGCACCCATATTAGGTGTGCGCGGCTCTTATGCATGATAACGTGGGTTCGATCCCTGCTCTGACCACCTTATAATTTCCTTCGACGACGGCCACCTCGCTTAGTGATGGCAACACTATCGAGTACTTAGCCATGAAAAAGCTTCTCAAAATACCGTTCGGAACCGTTGTAAAACTGTAGGTCCCAATCAGTGAGTAAAAAATTAAAAAGCACACAGCTCTCTGAGAAGCTCTCCCCAATTCCCTCATGGGATGTAATGGGAAACGGTTCTTTTTTTATTATTAATTGATTTTTAAATTCAACTAATAGAAGTTTTGATAGCATTTATATAGTTTTGAATTTCAGTTGATGCTTTTTTTTAATTGTAATTTTTTCTTTGCGTTTTAAACAGAAATTTTGAACACGTGTTGATTGATATCAGCTGCATTTTTAAAGATTTGTGGATTAATACAAATGGCATTTGAGATTTTATGGTACACTCCGGTTCACTTATTTAAAGACACTAAAAACTCCATATTCAGCAGCCTGTATCTTTTGCAATTTGTATCCGATTGCAGAATTTTAAAATGGAATTTTAAAGTGTCTTTGTTCAAGTGAACCAAAAAAATAGCACATTTTTTGACTTTTTTATAAATTGCTCAAAAAATGTTATTTAGTTAAGAAACCACTATTGTCATGATTTGTATTTATCTCAAGATGTCTAACGTCCAATTTCCATTTTAAAATTCTGCAATCGGTTACAAATTGCAAAAGATACAGGCTGCTGAATATGGAGTTTTTAGTGCCTTTAAATAAGTGAACCAGAGTGTATATTCGAATTTAAATTGCAACTTTTAAATATAAAAGGATATTTGATATAATTTAACAACTTTCCAAAATATTGTGGTAGTCTGTCTAATAGGCGCAATTTCTCAAAGACCTACCTACCTTGGTAGTCTTTTGTAGTTAATCCTTATCTCAGTTCGCATTTAACACATCGATACAAAACGATGTTTGAAAGACGACTTCTGCAGTAGTTGCGATACAGACTGTAATCATTAGATTCAAATCCCAAGACTTCAAATATACGCCATTCTGTCATTTATTCACATTTTGCTATACATCTGATTTATATTTTAGTTTCATAACCTTCGATTGGATCCACATCCCCCACATCAGCATTGAATTCATATAATTCCTAGACTACCTAAAGTCCCACTTCTACAAGACCCTTAACCATTTAAGATCACACGCTCTTGCTTAGCCAGTTTCCAAATTATGACCTATTAGCTGATTGGGTGGTATCACTTCCAGCTCTTTTAAATATATCGCTTGTTTCTCTTCTAACTGTTTCCAGCCGACACGAAAAAAAACCAATTAGCATACATCACTTCGGCAACAACCAAGTAAAATGATAAAAGAGTCAAATCAAGAACAGAAAAAAAATGTTTTCTAATACCGCCATCAAATACGACGAAACTTTGAATAGCAAACGAAATAACAGCAATTTCGGATCAATTTCATTAATGTATCATATCTCGCCGTGGTGGATGATATAGTCTCGAAGTGGTGTGTGCGGTGGCTACAAGAGATCATCCAATTAAAACCATAAACAACAACACACCGGGAAACAGTTAGTAAAACCTTTAAGGCATTGGTTTTTTTGTTTTTTCTGGTCGGTGCTAAACCAATTCAAAAGACAGCAACAAACAGGAGGTATCGAAGAAGAAAGAAGACTCACATCCGAAGAAATGTTCTATTTAAAAGAAATTAAACTAAATCAACTTGTAGTACGCGCAATATATTTTGAAATTCATATCGCTATTGGCTTTTAACTTTCAATAGTTAATACTACAAATTGTGTATAGTACACTCAGCAAAACACTATTCGATTTGTTTCGACTCCTTTGTGCCGTGCAAATGGACGAGACGCCTAGACCAACCGGCATTTGCCTCGTATGCTGATGCGATTTTGACGGTAGTACTTGAGGTATAAATGTACTCGTATTTTGTGTTCAGCTGATAATGCCACCCAATCAATGATGGCACAGTGTTGCGAATTTGGAAAATAAGTGAAAACATTCAAAGAAAAGAAGATGGAGAGAATAATATGATATTAAAAGAAAAAAATCACATGAGGTGTCATGGGACTATGTATAACTATACTATGTATTAGTTAGTTCCAGCCCCGATGAAAAGTACGATAATTTAAATGGATCTTTAAGAAAATTTACTTTTTGTAAAATAAAAAACTTTTTTTAAAAAAATTTTTTTTTCTGCAATGTATTTTTTAAAAAAAAAAGTATATTTTTAGGCGCTTTTTGTAAGAATATGTATTATATTCTCCGGAATATGTATTATATAGGTCCTTTTGTAAAGACAGGTACTTCTTTTATTAAAAGACATCTTTGTCTTTTTCCCAAATACCCAAAAAGTGAGGGAGAATTTTTTGAATGATCTTCGATGATTGAATGATCTTCGATGAAGTGGGAGTGTCGGCTACTACAAGCTTCCTGGATCTTTGCCATAACTCTTTTCGCAGAAGGATTCGCGAGCATTGGTGGTCAAAATAACCCAGAAATTGTATACGCGTAGGTAAACTATTTAAAATGTAATGAAAAAAAATTGGCTAGTCCCGAAAAATTGTTTTTACGTAAAATCCATCAGAAGACCCTGACTGAGGATAAGAAAAAGTTGTATAAACGTGTAGCCATCCTAACACATGATTTAACCCGTTTGTTCTTCAATATTGGGTAATTTTGACCCAATTTGTGCAGAAGGGTTAATGAGTGCGTACGAAATAAATGGTGCATACTCTTAGCCTTAAAACTTTTTGTATCCAATGCATTTTGATGTCATTGACACTATCTATTGCGACACTATCTAAATTTGTTGGTTAGAACCACTATCGACGTTGTGTCAATCTCTAATGAGGTTGTCTCAACGTCCAATGAGGTTGTGACATCCTCTAAATTCGGTTACGGCTAATTCGGCTGTCACAACCGAATTGTTTTGTGAGTAATGTTGCAGAAAAGTACAGAGTTCAAAAAAAGACAAAGTTGCCGAAGAAATTTTTCGCGTGGCATGCCATTTGCACTTGTTGACAACGGAGCTGCTCATTCGTTACAACTGGCACGATAAATACTGAAGTGTATATCAAGGAATGCCTATAAAAACGACTTCTTCCATTTTTAAGAAGCACTAAGATTCTACATTCTATTGGCCCGATCTCGCGTCTTGCCATTACAGCAAACGAGCTATTGACGGGTACTAAAACAATAATGTATTGTTTGCACCAAAGGAGGCAAATCCACCTAACTGACCAGAACTCCGTCCCATCGAAAGATATTGGGTCTTACACGCAAAAACAAAACTCGTTCCTCCCAAACGATATCTCAGATAACTGAAGTTTGTTTGGGGACTATAGTTGGGAGAAACGAACTTCTGTTAAGCCATGCATGTCATTTCGCTGGGGATAACCGAAAAATGTTTGCAGCAAACGAGTTATGAAAAACATAGCTGAAAAAACGTTTGCGAGAAACGTAAAACAGTTCCGATAACCATTGTTTCGGTTACAGCAACCGAGTTGTAGTTGCTCTAAACTAAAAATCGTTTGCGAGAACTGAAAACTGTTTGCAATAAAAGAGTTATGAAAAATTAGAGCTGGAAAAACGGTTCCCCCAACTATTCTTTCGGTTACAGCAACCGAGTTGTAGTTACTTTAAACTAAGAAAAAGTTGATTTTGGTTTTACCCATAAAGTTTGTTTTAAAAAATGTTGGCGTTTTTGACTATTTATTCACTGTCTACATACACGTCTGTCTCGATTTGCATTCAAATAACAACTAAAAGCGCAGCAAACTACAAC
Organism: Phaonia tiefii; assembly: GCA_963931995.1. Lineage (NCBI taxonomy): Eukaryota > Metazoa > Arthropoda > Insecta > Diptera > Muscidae > Phaonia > Phaonia tiefii. The sequence continues at coordinate 86,125,330 of OZ008367.1, read as the reverse complement.
GCGTCAGTTGTCCATCCAAGGTATATTGACAAGGTAGAAGCATTAGAGTGTGTGAGATTACTTTTATGTGTATGCATGAGTGTGGATGCCAAACGAGTGGATAAGACTGTGTATACAGTCGACAGAATGAGATTACGTTCTTCGTAATCTGTGCTCTTATTAGGAAAATGGCTAATTTCAGTTATCGCAAACTTTTTTTTACATTTGAGGCAAATGTAATTTGTATGCGTTTGATGCAAACGAGAACTCGTTTGCAACAACATGATATGCATTTGCGATATACGTGTTTATTTGATAGAACTACTTGAGCGGTTGCGATTAATAAATTAATACAAATCAATCAAAGTATTATTGCGGCAACCGAGCAATAAAAGTTTTTTTCTTTGCGTGTAGTTAAGCGGCATTTAAAAGCTACGAAAGGAGCTGCTAAGGATGCTAAAGTTTTTAGAAGAAAATGGGCTACAAGCACTAATATAATACCAGAGAGTACAATTAAAGCCCTAATGGATGGCTTCCATGGACAAATTATAAAATTTGTAAATAGAAACTAAATATTTGTAAGCCAGGGTAAAAAGTGAATTTGAACTTAATTTTTGTTAATAAATAAATAGTTGTAAACAAACTAATCCATGCATTTTGATTTTTTTTAACAAAAATGTGTGCACCATTTATTTCGTACGCACTCCTTAATATCCCTGACAAACCCTACAACTATTTCCGGTCTCACCACAGATTCCCTGATGAAGATCTGTGGCTAGACTTGTAATAGTTATATAGTTTGCCAGGAATATTCTGAAAGATTTTATTACAATAATCATCGGGCTAAATTTTTTACGGAACCTCTAAATACAATAACAATGCGTTCGGATAATAATGCTGGCAACCAAACACAAGATACCGAAAATTAAATAATTTTTTTGCCTTCAAATTTATAGTTTTATGTTTACTTTTTTTTTATTTTTATTTTTTAATTTATGTTTCATGTTTTTTTCTATTTTTTATATTTTTTTTTTAAGTTTTATTTAATATATAATTAAAAATTTTTTTTGATTAAGACATCCGTGTACTGTAATTATAAGACATTAGATCTTGTTCTACGGGTTAACAAATAAATAAAAATAAAGTAAATATATAAAATATTCCCCTTCAGTTAGTGACGAAAATTTTATGAATACATTTCGTAAATTCGTAAACTCTTTATAACGTTTTCCATAATATCTGTCAATTCTGCGAATATTGGTAATTAAAAGTATTTCAAATATGTTACGAAGTTTTTTCCAGTGTATTCCAAAGTAATACGAGTGTTGCCATTTATATTTCGGGTCCTGGCAATACTAGTGTTTCCAGATGCAAATTGGAACTTTCGTTGCAACTTTCTCACTTACGAGCATTATTTATTATTTTTTCTAGAAGTACCCTGTAGGAAATGTCTATAGTGAAACAGTACTGACTTACTATTGACTGTGTCACCAGTACTACTGACCAAATATACCCCAGGCAATGTAAAATTCTATTGACATTTAACATGTGCTTGTCATTGAGAATGAACTACTGACACAAGAACTACTGACTAGGTGGTACTTTTGGAACCATATGGAGACATTGGAACCAGTGAATCAGTAGTCCCCATTGTCGCTATTTTTGTCAACACTTGACATTTTTTTTTACCAAATTAAAGAGACGTAAAATTCAAAATTAAAATCATATTTATTATCTAAATTACATTAAAAAAATGTTATCCGTCTTTTAAAACTCACTTTTACTTTTTAAATTATTTCCAACTAAATGTACGCGACACCACGTGTTTTCACAACCAAACAAAGCGAAACAATGAAAAAGAAGAAGAAGCATTGACGTCCATTTGTCATAAATTTCTCTACACATCAAAGCCAGACAAATATTTGTAGACAAATTGTCGACAATGTCACCATAATAGTTGACAAAACTGGTGATATGGAGACACTTGTCCCCAGACTTTCTACAGGGTATATACAGCGTGTTGAAACATTCCTATTGGTCAATAAATGGAATTAACCTCTGAAAATTTTTGTGGGATAATTTTTTACGAGTTTTAGCGTGGATTATCGAGACAAGAGTGTCTCAATCAACTTGTTTCGACTTTTGGTGATGAAGCACCATCAAAAAACAGTAAATCGCTTGTACCAAGGTTCAGTCTTGCACGCCGTTCGCTCCAGGATGAATTTCGTGAAGGTCGTCCAACTTCGGTCGTTTTGCCGGAAGCCATCGATGCTGTGCGTGAACTGATAAACCAAGACCGGCATGTCACATACCGTGAGATTGAGACATCCTTGGGCATTAGTATGGCAAGCATCAATAAGATATCGCATGTATTTAGCCGCGAAAAAGATTTGTTCTCGTTGGATTTAATTCAACTCATTCAATTGAATGCAATACAGTTCAATTCAACTTAATTCAATTCAGTTCAATTCAGTTCACATCAATTGAGTTCAATGCAATTTAATTCGGCTCAATCATAGAGAAATAGACAAGAGCCGCTATCCCTCTCTTCACGTTGTCTTGATGACGACGAGGTAGTACGTCATTTCATCGAGTTGAGTCGCTATTGCAAAATATTCTTTGGGTAGACATAATACTGACAGAAATAAAAGGGAATGCGTATTTTCGTTCGATGCAAACAACATAAACATAATTTAGCTCTCATTAAATAAATAAAATTAATGGTTTCCCATTACATCCCATGAAGCTCTCATTAGTATCAATCAAACAGTATTTAAACTTAGTTTGCTGCATGATCAGCTATGGGCACAGAAGCTGCTTGGAAGCCGCGCTCTCAAAAGTGCGTATACGTATGTATATGAAAATGAGAGCAAATAAATCAAGCAAGAGGGCAAGCAAAGCAACGAAAATTGTTTTAGTTGGATTGAAAACAGCATACAAGCAAGACGTGTGCCGCATTGTGCGAGTTGACAAGATGAAAATATACACGCGTACAATTTTTTTTGTTCACAGCGCTTCATACTAGCTTAGATGCGCTCGCATTTTGTCTCGTATTAGAGTAATTTTTATTTACATCAAAAAGGAATTTAGACTTTACTTCTTTTTAGCTTTAAGACTTTGTAAATTAATAAGAAAGCCATAATTCAATAAAAAGTTTGGACTTATATTTCAAATTTCAACCATGTTTCTAAATTTAGAATTTTTAAACATCCCAACTTCATTCTTACCACCATCGTCTGTTGTTACCGAGAAATATTTTTTTTAAATATGAATTCCATTCACACACAAAATTTTTGTCAGTGCCACACATCCAAGCAAGCTCACAAGCACTTCACTGTAGTGGTGCCCATAGCAGTGCATGATCTATAAACTCTATCTCTTCGGAGGCCTCTCATTCCACACCATTTACCTAGTACCTTTTCGATCAGCTGTGCCATAGAAACCCCCTGATCGAGTTTGAGTTGCTGTTGTATATTGTTGTTTAGTTGAGTATAAAACGGATAGAAATAAAAGGGAATGCGCGCTTTCGTTTGATGCAACCATAATTAAACATAATTTAGCCGTGATTAGTATCAGCATAGAGAAATAGAAAAGAATCGCTATGCCTCTCTTCGTGTGCTCTTGATGACGACGAGGTAGTAGGCCATTTCATCGAGTTGGAGTTGCTTTTGCAATTTACTCTTTGGTAGCCAATACGAACAAAAATGAAAGGGAATCCGTATTTTCGTTCGATGCAAACCACATAAAACATAATTTTAATCATTAGTATCAATCAAACACTATTTAAACTCAGTTTGCTGCATGGTCTATAATCGCTATGTCTTCTTTGGTATCTCATTCTACATCATTTCCCTACTACCTTTTCGATCAGCTGTGCCATAGGAGAACTCTGGTTCAATTCAAATCAGTCAAATTCAATATTAACTGAAATTAAAATTGTATGTATGGAAAGGGAAAAAGTAAGGAAAATTTTATTTTGTGTTATTTTTGTAATAAAATATTTATAAATTTGTCCTCATGCAAAACGGAAAAATCGAAAGGAACCCGTAAATATAACTGAAAACTAACCGGTGTTTTCCATTCTGTGAAACCAAAAACAGATTTTCCAAAAAAGTGATTTTTCTAATAAACCGAAACCTGGTTATTCGAAAATGTTGGGTTTGTAGGTCCAGCCTACTTAATTAGAATATTTTTATCTGTGCCAATAAAAACTCATATTATTATCTCAACACAAAGTTATTTTCAAAGGACAAAAATTAATTATATTCCGAAATATGCCAACTTATTTTATAATTGTAATTTCAAGAAAAGGCTTGGGGAGAGCAACTCACAATGACTGCGCTGATCTCTGATTGGGACCTAGACTTTTATACTGATTCTCAAAACTGTTTGTTAGTGAAACATTTTGATGGCTAGCAAAGTGACCGTCGCCTAACAAAAAGTAGTGTGCTTTCCTGAATTGTCTAATATTAGAAAAATATATCAGACCTTGAAAGCTGTAGTCCGAAATTCTCGTATATTAAAATTCAAAACTAAACTGAAATAAGGCCATTGTGAAAAATTCGAAAATATTTAATGGTGATAAACCCGGAGCTTGAATCCGCGTTTATATTTATATAATAATCCACGCTAGCTAACCATTATAACAAGATCAGTCACGGTTTCATGGTTAGTTAAATCATGTAAATCTAAATCGTTAAATATACATTATTAACATTTAGATCTACTCAAAACTTCAAACAATTTCAGTTGCAAAACACTGTGCCCCTTTCCTGGTTGTCATCTGTTTTTTTTTTTTCTTCTATATCGTTTTCTTCGTTGGCGGCGCTTTTTTGCTTTTGGTTTCGTTAAAGCTGCTCCTTAGTCCAATTTTGCTACTACCTGGGTTCTTCATCTTCATTTCAATCGTTTAACAATTTCCTGCCCTAAAGGGGAGATATGTAAATATTCTTCGCATTTTAATAGAATTACAATACTATCACATCGGGCGAGCGAGTACCACTCGCATTTCTCTCCGCCACAACTATAAAATAAAAACTCAAAAAACAATAATACTCAGTTCAATTAAATGGGTTAAAACACTTTAGTTGTACTATTACTAGTTAAAGGCACAACTAACATTTAATCTTTTACGAATGAGCCAATCGTTTGTTTTGAATATTTACGAACAATTCAAATTAAAGAATGATGATAACAATATTTTTATTGGAAAAAATTTACTGTAAAATTACTTTATGAGTGAGGATAATAAATGAATTCGGAATGACTGAAAATTTGTGCTTCTTAAATTCAAACTAACCAATTAATTTGTAACGAATGGTTGTAGGGTGTACATTGTAACAGTAAGGGCGAGTTTCACACTCGTCATTTAAAAGCTCACATACATATTTCATGTTAAATGACAATCATCGAACATTTAAACTACATTTAAATTTAGAATTTTCAACTGTGAAACTGACCATAAATATATTTACTAAAAAGTCATAACTAAAACTTTAACAATTTTCAATTGATCCAAAAAATGGCTTTGTTAAGTTAAAAAATCTATTCAAATTCTAATTAAACAATTAAATCATGAATATAGGTTAATCAAAATGAAAATTAATCGATTAATTGTAAATGTGATTAACCAAAATGTATTATTAATCAATTATTTGATTAATCAGGGTGGCGACTAATCAGGTTGCCTGATTAAACAATTATCGCACATCCCTAGTTTTGATTAAACGAGTTCATCCACATTAACGGCGTCAAATCATACATAGTTACGAGGGCAGTTTAACAACTCCATGCTTCCATATAAAAGGTTTTCGCAAGTTCCTGAAAATAGGCGTGTCTTCTGTGCGATTTTTAAACCCGAAACTCTACAATTATTCGGGATATTAAAATCAATAAACAAATTATTCGATCTTAGTTCAAATATGCAAATTAGTTATTCCGGAAAACTTATGCTCAGTTTCACAGTTGAAAATTTTGCGTTTAAATGAACTTTGAATGCCCGATGTTTGTCATTTAATATGGAAATTTTCTGTGAGCTTTTAAATGACGAGTGTGAAACTCGCCCTTAAAATTCCTAGAACGATAAATTTTTGTGTTAACATGAAAATGAGCTTGCGGAGAACGAAATTTTGGAACGAAGTTCCTTATTGCACGTTGCGGGATGGGGGCTAAATGAAAAAAAAATCCAATGAGTGTTCGAACTCACGGGCGATGTGTTAACACCTTTTTGCTACACGGTACCTGTTCGATTTCTATGAACACATTCGTAAATGTTACATTGGAAAATAAAAAACAGCGTTCAATCATATGATGACGTTACAGTTAAATAATATTAATACTTAAAATTATTTAAAGACCCAGTGCAAGCACATGTGTCATTATTTTCTTGCTCAATACTTTTTGTTTCATTCCCACAAAAGTCAAAGAATGCAAAGCAACAGACACTTGTACATACATACATACATTGTTATATTCGTACGATATAACCGAAGATCAACATAAAATACTTTTTTACTATTACTCTAAATTAATACTCCAAATTAAAACACTTAAATCTCGGCTCGCCGATATCGGATCGCCTTAATTTTTGGCCTAAACTCTTCGTCGAAACCCGCACTAGCTTTTTAATCTGCACTAGCTTTAATTAATAAAATCGGCTATGAATTTCCGGAGAAAATCGCGTGGGAAAATTATATGAAAATCGCCCAATAATCACTTTCGATACCGACTGCCAAGCAACGAACAAACAAACGATGATTTACTCTTACAAACCTAACACTTGCGTATGTATTAGTTTGATAGTTTACTGCCCTAGAGGCGCGCGTATAGATGTTAACACATCAAAAAAACTACGTTCAATAAATAAAAAAATTTTTAAAGAAACTTTAACATTTTACAAAAAGTATATTTTTATTTGAATTTGAATTTGTATGACCGATTTTTGTTAGTTTTCGGTTAATGTATGAGAAATTCATACTACAAGCTTACAAGTCATGAACAATTTTCTAATTGAAAAATGGTTGGTTTTTGTTGGAAATAATAGGCAATTCAGTTAAGCACACTCAGTGGCATGACTAGTTTCGAACTCCGTGACAAGTTCATCATCAGATGCATAACTACTGTGCCTACATTAACCAAAAACTAAAAGTATATTTTCTTAAAGATCCATTTAAATTATCACATTTTTGAACGGGCCCCTTAGGTGAACTAACTAGTACATAACATATAGCGAAAGGAAGTTCGTTCCAACCGGGTGTCCCCTGACACCTCATGTAATTTTTATTGGGTACACAGTCTCAATGTTGTGCCTTCTATCATAACTCAATTTTGTAGTACTCATGGTTACATTCAGGGCCAGATAGTGCCCTTAGTCTTCTGCTTGATGAGTCGCAAGTCCGCAAAACCTAATTTAGAAGTTTTCTTCAGTCTTACCAAGCTAGCTTGCGAATGAAACGTAGACTTAAAGCCACTAAAAACAAAAATCCATTATTAACAACGCAAAAGAATTGTTCCCGTTTGCTGAGTGAAAACTGATTCAAATTTGGCTCAAGATACAGAAAGAAGGTTTAAGTACTAAGTGTGACAACTCAGCAGAATTTTTAAAACCACAACTGTACAATTATTCGGGATATTAAAATTCGGGACTTATTATAATTCGCAATTTTATAAGTCGGTATTTTGAAATTCAGTATATATTTGATAATTCGGGATTTTGAATTTGGGATTTCGTGGTGGGGAAATTTGCGCAAAGATCTTGGGTTACACCCGTATAAGATCCAGCTGGTGCAGGAATTAATCAGCATATGCGTCGTTTTTGCGCCGATTGGGCTCTAGAGTTGTTGGAAACTGATCCAATGTTTTATCGCAAAATTGTGTTCAGTGATGAGGTTCATTTTTGGCTTAACGGGCTGACATTTTTTATTTTTTTGTTGTTTGGATGCAAATATAAGGTGTCTGTAGCTTGTTGCAAATATAGTATACTTGGGTCTAAACACATTGTGTTTACTATTCAATATAACATATTTGGGACACAACGTTTATTGAAAACTTCTTAGAACACTGCTGTCTGCCACCATAAAGGAACAAAAATCAGCAGATCTTCAATTCACGAAAGCAATGCTAGCAAACATGTACATGGTTCCTACAATATGTTGATGAGGGCAGATATTTTTCAGCGTTTACACAAACTTGTCGTATATGGAGTGAGATCAAACGACAACAGACTCTACAAATTCCATTACATCAGAAAAATGCACTGTTTGGTGCGGTTTACTCGCTAGTGGCAACATAGGACTCTATATCTTAAAAAATTATGCCGGAGCTCGCGTTAAGGTGAATGGATATCGTACATAGGAATGGCATTGATCCAAAATTTGGCGATAAGTTGATGTCGAGCAATGGGCATGTCAATTGTCCTCAAAGGTCGGACGATTTGATACCTCTCGATTATTTCTGGTGGGGCTACGTGAAGTCACTGGTTTATGCTGGTAAACCAGCAAGAATTGACGCATTGGAGGCCACAATTGTTTGAGTTATTCGTGACATACGGCCAGCAAGTGTGACCCAAAATTAGACGTCCAAAATGCGCTTCAACAGTCGCGGTGGCTATATGCCCGAAGTCATATTAAAATGTTAATGCCATGTATAAGTCATTTGGATAAAAAAAATTTTGATTACAATTGAATTTTTTTTGCGTAATTTTTTACACTTTCAATTTCTATCGAGTTTAACAAAAAAAACACTCTTGATATGACTCATGCAATATGTTGCTGGGGCCGATGTTTTTCAACGTGTAGCAGTGTTAGTTTTTAATTAACCACGAGTGAAGTTCAAAGTCACGGAGCTTTCGAAACTCTCTCGTACATACAATTTGTTTCTCAGTCATATTAGGTCATCTTGACACTTTCCCTCGAGGAAACTTTTTCTAGAACATTGCAGAAACGTGTTAAAATTCCAAAACCCGTAAAGTTTAACCTCCTCCAAGATGAAATATGATAAAATTCATTATATTATGTGGACTATTTTTAATGGAAACAGCAAAATGACAAAATTCATTATTAACCCTTAGAAGGCAGTTAGTTTTTGCTTATTATCTAGCACTTGGGCTAAGATTTGTGTTTTGGAGTGCTCGGACACGTATAGTGAAATTTTATGGCGATAATTTTTGTAGAACATTTTGACCACGCCCCCCCTCATTTTGGAGCAGTTTTTTGCGAGTTTTCAAAAAAAAAGTAAAAATTGTGGTTATACATGACAGCTAGAGGGTTAATTTGTTCCACAAAAATGTTTATCTGAATCTTTTCTATAAAACTTCTGAACATACTTTGTACCTCAGAAGTAAGGAACACACAATTTTGCATGCCGATATGTTGCAGGAAAGTTCCGAGGGGCGGAAACTTTGACCCGCCCTAAACAAAAAATTCTGATCACATCTGGCAAAACGCCGATACACGTAAATATTTTTTCAGACTTTTCTACCAGAACCCGTTGACAGAACCGCATCATTTTTGGTGTCGCACAGTGTTATCGAAACGTCAGACTTTTGTTTTATACGAGAGCACTCGATTCCTAGTGTATTTGGGTAAACAAAAATTTTATATTTCTTGTCAATATGGTGTCATATTGAGCATAATAAGAAAAATATATTTTCAAAAATTTGACAGAGTATTTTATTACGGCAATATTTTGAAGTCTTGATCTACCATATTTTTTACGGGTTTTCGCGGATCTGCAACTGATAGTTAAAGGGCAATAATCATAGGAGTGAAAAAAACGGTCCAGCAACATATTTGAAGAACCATGTACATGTTTGCAAGCATTGATTGCATGAATTGGAGATCTGCTGCTTTTTGATTTCTTTGTTATCGGTCACGTTTTTGTTTTCAACAAACAACGGTACATTTGGGTCACGAAAACATATATTTTAAACTATTAATCATTGTAATATGTAATATTGTAATATTGAATATCAAACCCAATTTGTTTCGACACACGTATACTATATTTGCGACAAGCTACAAACATGATATATTGGCGTCCAAACAGCAAAAAAAGACAGGTGTATTTACGTGCAAGCATTGCTTTCATGAATTTTGTTTTTTTTTCGTTATCTATCACGTTTTTGTTTTCAGCAGTTTTCAACAAACAAAGCCATATTCGAATCACAAAAACATACATTATAGCATATTAGTCATAATAATAAACCCAATCTGTTTGGACACAATTGTACTCTATTTGCGACAAACTATAAACACTTTATATTTGCATCCAAATGACAATATAATACAGATTTTTCAGCGTGTAGTCAGGTATAGAGTGTCCAAAAAACTGAAATTTTTTGGAATACGGTTTTCGGTTTGTTCGAAAAATTAATTTTTCAAGAAACTGGTTTTCGATTTGTGCGAAAAATCAATTTTTCAAGAAAGCGGTTCTCGGTTTTTATTTTGGCAAAAACCGGGTTTTTGCTTTAAATTAACTTACACATGTAGAGCTTATAATACATTTATTTAACAACCATTTCTCTTCTTATTCATGTTGTAAACTCAAAGTGGCCGTCGGTGGTGCAATGGTTAGTGTGCGCGGCTCTTGTACATGAGCTCCTGGGTTCGAACCCTGCTCTGACCACCTTCAAAAAATTGTATTTCGGCGGCGGTCACCTCGCATAGGGACGGCGACACAATCGAGTGTATAGAAAAAGCTTCTCAAAATACCGTTCGGAATCGGTGTAAAACTGTAGGTCCCAATCAGTGAGTGAAGACTGGAAAGCGCACAGCTCAGTGATTGTGAGAAGTTCTCCCCGGTCCCTTCATGGGATGTAATGGGAAACCATTTATTTTTTTTAAACTCAAAATTTCTCAAATGTTATTAATTACGTTTCAATTTTGAATAAAAACTATATTAAATGAAACAAAAATAATGAAATTAAAAATTAAAATTAAATTTTTAATTAATAATTGTGTTTATTTTCCTGACGATGCTACCCAATGGGTAGCGAAATATTGAACAATAAAATAATTTAAAATAGACCTACCGCTCGAACATTTTAATTTTAAATACCTACTTATATAATACGAATTTGGAATGCGTGTTAATATAAAATTTAAAGGTTTTGTTCAAATTCGCTTTAACCTATTTGAAAATCGAAAATCATATTCAAATTTTAAAAAGATTTTCATGTATGAAAATCTTATTAAGTTTAAAACATTTCGTTATCAAATAGGTTTAATTTTGAAATTCTTAATTAATTTTTAATTAATTCTAATTCAAATCGTAAAGTCATTTTTAAAAAACAAATTGTTTGGATATGTCATTTAGATCATATTTCAAAACGGAAATCATGTTACTTAATTCCAAAATTTCACTAAAATTCGAAAATCATATTATTTATTATTAATTTTTTTAAGGATATTAACACAAATTAAGTAAAATCCGATTAACCGGTTAACCGACATCAAATAACCGGTTTCCGGTTAGTTCGAAAATTAAGTTTTTTAAAAAACCGGCACACGGTTAATAGCAAAAAGACCGGTTAACCGGTTTCCCCGGTTTGTTGGTTTCGGCTTTGGACACTCTAGTCAGGTACCAACTGCATGAATTTGTAGAAATGAATTTGCCCCAATTTGTGCTTAGGTAGAAAAAGGTCAATGAGACAGTTCACATTGTTGTTCTAAACTTGGAAACTATATATGATACTATACATTTTAAGTACAACCGTTTCCATTATATAAATCACGCGAAGTGTAACTTTAATATGCTTCTTCGTCTCTAAATGAAGCCCTGAGCCACTAGTCTTGTCGTCTTAACTGATCAAATCTATATTAAACTGCCACAACTTCAAGACTTCGACGTGAGGACAAGGAAGAAAAATGTATTCTCTGCGTTGGATCAGCAATGGAGAGATATATTGTTGAACCACGCTCTATTGCACTTAGCTGAGGTAACTGAACTGCCAGTGTATATATTGAAATTTGTTCAAGTAAATAAGTAATACTACCATGATTTAGTACTTGCAAGCTTAAACTGAAAATGTTGCTCATATAAATTTCACTAAATCATCTCCATTATATTTCTGTGTCAAAAAGGAAAAACGTCTTAAGTGCACTTAGGAAAATATTGACTAAGTGCACTACCATAACCACTGGAGTCTCAATTACCTCAAGATCCAGTTTTTTCTTAATTTGACTAATGTATCAGGAAGTCATACACCAGATATTGTTTACATATCTAATTAAATGTAAGACCTTCTCATGGAAAATACCTCCTAAAGATGCATACATAAAAAAGTTGGAAATGCACATAAGTCGTTTTTCCTTTTCGGCACAGATTTTGTTATGATTTGATGTTGTAAAGATAAACCAAACATATCTTTGTGGCTTTTTCCAAGCGAGTCTCCTGCTGGGTTTTAGTTTAACACTTTATTTGCGTTTAAGCCAATGATGGATGAAATTCTCATATTCATTCTAAAGGCAGTTTTGTGTAGAACGCCTCTGGCCAAAATAACCAATAGGTCGAATTTGTATTCAAAACAAACAGTAGTAACACACACGTCTCGAAATCGTTTCAAACCAATTGTCCAATTATTGTTTATTGTGTTTTTGTGTTAAATAAACATTTGTTTTTGTTTATTCGATCAATTCAAAGCGATTCCATTCGACTCGATGCCATTGTTTGATGTTGAAACAACAAACGATCGCCATCCTCACACAGATAGATCATTCATTGATTTTAGCGATTTTATATAGTAAACAGGAATCTTTAAAGATAACAAAACTGAGAAGAAACAGACCTAACACCCTCCAAAACGTATACTTTGTATTGTTTTTTGGTCATTGTTGAGGTTGATGTGTTTTTTTTTTAGTTTTTTGTTTTTTGTGAAAGAGGTGAATGATCATTTTCTAGAAATTCTCACGCGTTCTCAAGTCACGAATCCCCCTGCCAACAGCCAGCCAGACAGCCATACATGTGACCATAAATGGCTATGATACAGAACCTAGAAGGCACTGATGCACATAATGGTAGTTAGTACATATGTACAAGTTAGTATCTAAATGCCTAATGTACATGTGGAATGAATGAAGAATTATCAGGCTTTTAATTAAATAATTTTTTTATTGGTCTTTGGTGTTGGCGTTTGTAGGACGCTTGGTTAGTTGGCAGATCATGAAAACGCTTTATCCAAACACTTTTTAAGTCTGAAATTTAATGGCGCTATGAAACGGACGAACTTATGAGTTAATAATGTCTCTCATGCATTACATTGGCCACATGGCAAATTGTAATTACGCCAGTGTTCTGACGCAAAGCCAAGAAAATAAACTTCCTATTTGCCCAGTTTGGTAAAACAATATTTGTTGTAGGCAACTGAACTATGAGAAGTGTTTTATTATAAAAATAAATGTTATGGTTAATATATTATTATTCAAATACTTCCTTGTGGCGTTAGTTATATTAACTGAATTTAATTTGGTCGGCTTATTAAATTGTCAGGCATGAATCAGCACCACTTGTGAATGAATTTTATTACCTATAATCATTTAAATGTTTTCAAAAAATTTTAACAGGAAATAATTTTAGAAAAAATTGGAAAATTATTTACAAACCCTTTAGTACGTTTTGAAACTGAGTTATTCTGTATGAAATCACCAAATCGGCAAAGCTGGCATATCTTAGATTTTACTCAAACTAACTGGAAATGATATTTAGGGTCTCAAAACCCAAAATCCAAGAGGATTTAATTTTTGCACACGGTTCACGAAAAATAAAAAACGTAAAAAGTCTTGTTTTTGTGCGTAGTGGTTTCAGCTGTTCAGCTGTCGCGAATACATAAACTTATGACAGTCTTCTGGTACAAACAAGCCTATCGAGCATTCCATTGTTTTTAATTATTTTTTCACTAAGCACAGCACGTTGTGGATCGATTGAAAAATACCAAAAACCAAATGATTCATTCTTCACAAGCAAATAAGCAAATATCGCCGCCTACTTAGTGAAGCTATGTAATTTTTTTAATTTCCCTGTATATAACAATTGAGGAAAGTATAAAAATACATAAAAAAAAATCAAAAAGGCTTTTCTTTAAAACCCTGTAAATCCAAGAGGAGTGAAAGTAACTAAACGTGTCTTGAAGTGTTATAAAGTTAAAAGTAGGGAGTAAGTACTCTGTAATTTTCAAGTTTGTATCTGCTAACAAACATGACCAAATTGTAGCTTGAAATATGCAAATTTTGAAAATTTCAAAATTTGAAGTAACGATTTTTTTATAACGAGTTGCCAGATTGAGCCAATTTTAATTTTGTATTTTTCTACGACATGTCTAATTTGTATCTGAGAATTATTATGCTTTTATTTCATTAGCGCCGACACTGGAGTTCATTGAAAAACACAAAAAACCAATGAAATATGCTTATTTTCAATACCACGTTATTTTTCGGGTGTATGAACTAAGTCAAATTTTATATTTTTGATAGAAACTATAATCCTTCAGATTTAAAACGATGCCTTCATCATGTAGAAATCTCTAGCAGAAAAATGTTAACAGCTCAAACCACTACACACAAAAACAAGACTTTTTACTTTTTTTATTTTGCGTGAACCGGTAATGCCGTGTGCAAAAATTAAATCCTCTTGGATTTTGGTTCTGGGAACCCTTAGGAACATTTCCACAAAATTTTAACAAAATCCAAAATGGTCCAGCAACAATTTTTCATTTTTTTCGGTGTTTTCATATAGAATGACTCAACTATTTTCGTCCTTACCAGTTCTTAGACTTTCACAGTTTCGACGAAATTCTTATTTTTATTCTTATATTCGAACAATTTTTACCTGACAATACAGAACTAGCACCAATTTTAAATTCGATAATAAGCAAGAAATTGTAAAAGCAAATTATTTTAGAAAAAAAAAAGAAATTAATCAAATTAGTTTAACTACACACTGAGGAAAACGGCCCCACCAACATATTGCAGGAACCATGTACATGTTTGCAAGCATTGTTTTTCATGAATTGAAGCTCTCGCGCTTTTTTTATTTCTTTGTTGTCGGTCACGTTTTTGTCTTCTGTAGTTTTCAACTATCAAAGACACATTTGGGACACAGGTAGAGTGTCCAAAACCGAAAAACCGGTTAACCGGTATTTTTGCTATTAACCGTGTGCCGGGTTTTTAAAACTCATAATTTCCGAACAAACCGAGATCCGGGTATTTGAGATCGTTTAACCGGTTTTCCGGTTTTTACTCATTTTTAATTAATATCCTTAAAAAAAATTAGAAATATACCACATAATTTTCGAATTTGAATGTAGTTTTGGATAAGAAACATGATTTCTAAATTACATTTCAAAACAATTTTTTTATTAAAATTTCAAAATTATTTTATATTTTGAATAAGAATTTTAATTTTTTTTCAAATTGCATAATGCAAATTATCTTATAATAAATGTTTTGAACTTAATAAGAGTTTCGTACATGAAATCTATTTCGAATTTGGAATTTGGCATTTTTGAATTTAAATCAGTATAATATGAATTTGAATAAAACATTAAACACGCATTCCAAACCTGGAATATGATTTAAATTTTAATTTAAAATTCAAATTTAAATAGAGTTGTAAAATTTTAAGTTTTAAACACGACTAAGTATATGAGATGGTCGCTAACGAAGTGTTACGTGTGCAATTTAATTTAAAACAAAAAACCGAAAAATTTAATGCCAAAATTTAAAACCGAAAACCCGTTTCTTGAAAAACTGATTTTTCGAACAAACCGAAAACCTTGCTAACAAATGTATTGGAAGTGCTACGTGTGCAATTTTATTTGAAACAAAAAACCGAAAAAACCAGTTCCACCGGTTTTTGCCAAATTTTTCGAACAAACCAAAAACCTCGCTAACAAATGTATTAGAAGTTTTACGTGTGCAATTTAATTTAAAACAAAAAACCTAAAAATCCGGATTCATCGGTTTTTGCCAAAATTTAAAACTGAAAACCGGTTTCATGAAAAACTGATTTTTCGAACAAACCGAAAACCGGGTTTTTAAAAATGCCGGTTTTTTGGACACTAGTAACAGAGACATATATTATAACAAATTAATCAATGTGTCGTTAACACGTAATATTGAATAGCAAACACAATATGTTTGGATGCAAGTATACTATATTTGCGAAAAACTACGAACACGTTATATTAGCATCCAAGCCAAACACGCTTTCAGTTACAGCGGCAATATTTTCCATTGAACGCACTGGGCGAGCAAGTACACGAGTTCATCTGTGCAATATGAACCTGGATTGACGAACTGGCTTCACAAATTGTTCCACAAACTGCGTTCACTCTATTTCTATCGAACTTATTTCATAGATTTCTCCCAATTTTCTTCAAGCGTAAAGCAAACCCATTTCGTAAATTTCTAACCTTTAACTAATAACACTGTGAGACAAAATTAGATTTTTTTCAAAATGATGGGGTTCTGTCAACGGAGTCTGGTAGAAAGGTCTAAAAAAAATATACATGTATCGGCGTTTTGCCAGATCTGATAAGAATTTTTTTTAGGGCGGGTCAAAGTTTCCGCCCCACGGAACTTTCCTGTATCATATCGGCATGCAAAATTGTGTGTTCCTTACTTCTGAGATACAAAATATGTTCAGAAATTTTATAGAAACGATTCAGATAAACATTTTTGTGGAGCAAATTAACCCTCTAACTGTCACGTATAACCATAATTTTAACTTTTCGCAAAAAACTGCTCCAAAACGGTCAAAATGTTCTACAAAAATTATCGCTATAAAATTTCACTATATGTGTCCGAACAGTCCAAAACACAAATCTTAGCCCAAGTGCTAGATAAAAGATGAAATATGAAAAAATTTATTATATTATGTGGACTATTTTTAATGGAAACAGCAAAATGACAAAATCCATTATTAACCCTTAGAAGGCAGTTAGTTTTTGCTTATTATTATTATTTGCAAAACTCATTTTTGAAAACTATATCTCTATTAATAGAGATACGATATACTTATAGAATGGCCTCGAGCTTGAACAATAAAATCAAAAAATTTAATGTTATTCGAAAAAAAAATTTTTTCGAAAGATCAAAACTTAACTATTAACATTTGAACATAATTTCGGACATATGGCCACCGCGGCTATTCATGACGATGCGCGTTCTGCGCGTCCAATTTTGTGTCACTTTTTCGAGCATTGCTGGCCGTGCGTCACGAACAACACGAACAATTCTGGTCTCCAAGGAGTCAATTGTTGCTGGTTTAACAGCATAAACCATTGACTTTACGTAGCCCCACATGAAATAATCAAGAGGTGTCAAATCGCACGACCTTGGAGGCCAATTAACAGATCCATTTCTCGAAATCAACTTATCACCAAACTTTGATTTCACTAAATCGATGGTTGCGATCGCCGTATCAAATGTCAGTCATGTTTTCAAACAAAAAATCATTGATCGTGGTGCGGAATGATCTCCATATACCGTATTACGACCTCCGGCCTAATTTTTGAAGAAATAGGGTCCGATGACGAATAGAGTAGTGACGTGAGTGAATTGTTAGTCGCATCCCCGAATATTTATGTATAATGGAATAAAAATATTTTAAATACATATTATTACTGATTGATCGAAGGAAATTAAAATATTTGTATACTGTTGTTCGACCTTTTCGTTATCAATAAATAATCTATATTCTCCGAGCTGGGAAATGAAAGTAATTTCGTCAACTGACAAAAGTTGGAAAGGGTTGGAAACCTAATTATCCATATTAGAGAGTTCTGGGCAAAGCTGTTTTAGAATTAAGACGAAAATGCTCAAGAAGTCGATTCTTCAAGTGCCGGAAAGGGTCCACATGTACAAAAAAGGTTTGACATTTCCGCAGGCAGGTCTTCAGTACGTATATTTCTATTTTATAATTTTATTTAATTTAAATATATTTAATAATTTACATACACTCTGAAAAATCTGTCTTTTTGTTGCTGTTTGGATGCAGAGACAAAGTGTGTTTGGAGCTTGTCGCAAATACATAATATACTTGTGTCCAAACACATTGTGTTTGCTATTCAATATTACATGTTTGAGACACAATGATTAATATGTTATAATGTATGTGTTTGCGACCCACATATATTTATGTTTGTGATACAAATACAGCTGTGTTTGTTGCACTGTCTATGCTCTCTTGAGAGCACGAGAATATAAGAGGGACAGTCTATCTTGTACTTGTGTATCTGTACTTTTGCATTATTCTCTCAGTCAGTGACTCAAAATATTCCTGAATGTGCGTGTAAATTGCAGATGAAATGTTTCTTGTTTTGCCTGATGTTTTAGTTTGGTTTAATGGTTCATCGGACATAGGATATCAAAAGCGCTTGATCAGTTAAAACAGAATAAACGAAGGCTCGGACGGTGAAATGGTTTGTGATGCTACTTTGGTTTTTGTGTATGTTTTTCGTATATATGTATGTGTGCTACCAAAGTGAGAAACGATTTTGAGGAAAGAAACTGTAAAGGGCAACAACATGAAGCCCTTTGTCTGTCTCAGCCTTTACTGAGAAAATCGGACTGGCGGATCATTTGTGAAATAAGTGTAATAAAAAAACAACAAGTACTTAATCCACGCTTGGCTTGCATGAACTTGATTTGTATATAAATGTCTTGTTTGTGTACCAACGGCTAGCTGAAACCTTCTGAATACAAAAACGTGACAGACAACAAGGAGAGTAGAAGCAAAAGAGCATAAGATTCTCATTTCATGAAAAAAAATAATGCAAGTAAATCTATTAATTTTTGTATTAATTATAAATGTGGATTTATATTGTAAAAATTAATTATAATAAATAATACATATATATTGAAATCAAATAATAATTCGTTTCTAAATATTAGTAAATTTGAAGAAAATTCGCATATGTTTCCACGTAAATATATGTAGGTTTGGGGGAAACACGCGAATGCTTCCACGTAAGTATATGAATGTTTGGGATGAAGTACGCATATGTTTCCACGTAAAAGCATGCATGTTTGTCAGTAGACATTATACTGTTTGCATTTAAATACAAGTTTGGGACATGCAAACATGTGACTGTTTGAAGTGTGTTCCAAACATATGGTTCCTGCAGAATATCTTTGGGAAAATATGTTAGAGAGGCAGTTATTTTTCAGCGTGTAGGCATTTGATCAATAACTATGAAGTAATGCCATTTAAAAGTGGCAATAAAAATTTCAATTTGTTTTATATATAATTTATAATTTGTAGTTATTTTGAAGGCTGAGGCCGGTAGGACGTGACGAATATTTTTTCTGTTTGTCAGGTTCACGAAAAGTACTAAGCGCATTTATTGGTGTAAAAACAACGTTTCCTACAACAAATTTCATAGCTTGTGCCAAACACATCAGTTTCGTTGCTTAAGCGACTGTTTCGTCACTTCGTCAACTTTAAATGTTGACTAAAGCACCATAATAATTCAAATTATACAAAACTATGAGTTTGTCCAAACAACTATATCTTCTACTGCAAACATTTAACAAGTTCAATATTTTATCCCATTTATCTCCAAAATTCTCAACTAATGAATTCATTTCAGCAGGGATAATTTCGTTGTAGCAGCAACGCAACGACTAACAGTCAAAAATATCATGCGCACCACGCAACAACAACAAAATTGTGTGACGTCTTAAACTTTTCATTGCAACAATGTACACTCTCTAGCGAACATGTTTCATTCCTGCAACGGAACGTTTCTCTGTCAGTGCAGCGAAATTGCGACATCTTCTTTAACTACAAAAATAACATCCATTTATCTTCGGTATGTCCATAATTTCAAAACTATTAACAAATTTGTTAATTAAATTAACATTAACAACATCCAACCCAAGAAATACAGTCATAAAATTGATGTTAAACATTATCTAAATATTTCTACAAACACGCGATAAATTTCATTAATTTCGTCCAGAAATCCAAACTAAACTGCTTTGTATCACAAATAAAAGTAACAGCGGCAACAAAACCAACAACCAAAAAATCTGAAAACTTAAAAAATTCTTTGAATTAGTAACTTTATACTTTAGTTGTGACCCAAAAAATATTGAAATACACGCCTTTAGCCTCTCCACGGAGAGATACGACTAACCGACGGAATGTTGGTTTGTAGCCCTGCCACAAAGAGGCATTGAATTACCATCGCTCCGCGTCTGACACCAAATGAATGTAGGTTTCTTTTGAATCTGCTCCATCTGTTTTTTTTTCCAGCTCCTTCTGCGTCTAATAAAAGTGCTAAAGTTTATGAAAAGAGTTAAAATGTTATCAGCGAAAACACCCGTAATAATCAGTTGAAAAAGATCTCTTTATACCCGAATATTTGTAAGTTTTTTGTCGGGTTTTTATTTTTGTGTTTCATTATGTTGGTGATGGTGATGTCGGTCGGTTGGTCATTGGAGTTACCCAAAGAATGCCACAAAAGACGTAAAGAGAAATGTGTTAAATTAAACTTCATCATAAATCACGTGTGTTGAATCTCATTTCTCCCCAGCGAATGTAAAGCCATATTCGGTGTAGCGCACAAACATGTGGAGAAGGAGCCAGCCGTGGCACTCCATACAATGTGGCAAAATTATTTAATGCTCTTTCTCTCTCACACAGATTGAGTATCTGTTTTGATTATTTAGATACGGATCTCTAATACTCTACTACTGCGTACACGATTTTTCGCCAAGTAAATACGTTTGTTGTGACATAAAATTGCAGTGGAAATTGACACATAAGGAATTAGAAAAATTATATTTCGGGAATTTCTCTTAATCACGTTTGGGCTGCTAATTGCGTTTATTTGCCACACGAAGCTGGACAAATAAAACATAAATTTTCGGACATCCAGGATGAAAGTTTACGATGTGGGGATTTAAACCAACGGAATTACGACATTCTGGTTAAATTCGACATTCTTCATTCAATTCAATAATTTACAATAATAAAATAATCGTTTCCTTTCTTCTCCTTCCCATCCATTCAGTTCATTTCAGTTCATATTCATATCATATTCACACATATTCCGTTTGTCGTCGTCAACGTAGTTGTCGTTTTTGTGTCAACATCACATCGTTACTACGTCGTGGTCACACCAACGCTACGAGGCGGATCAATAAGTCCGTTACTTTTCGAACTTCCCTCGTAGTTATATCAAATGAAAAACTGCTCCCATCAAGCGCCACCTGTTAATAGACTACTGTCAAATTTTGATTTGTTCAAAACATACAACAAACAACATACAAAATGGAAAAAAGTGAATTTCAAGGGCTCATTAAACATAAATTTTCGCGAAAACAATCAATCAAACCAAGGAAAAGCTTGATAAATACTATGGGGACTCTCTCCACCATCGATTTCAATGGTAGAAACGTGACTTACTGACTTTCGTTGTTGTCGCACAAGTACAAATGACGCTGAATGTTCTGGACGGCCAATTGAGGTCAATACACCCAAAAATGTGGAAAACATCCACGATATAGAGTTGGCCGAGCAAAAAGTAAAAGTGCGTGAGATTGTTGATGCCTTAGGCATTTCATATGGCACTGTGGTTTCGATTTTAAATGATCAGTCGGGCTTAAGAAAGCTATTTGCCAGATGGGTGCCGCGTTGGCTCTCAATTGACCATAAACGTAATCGTGTGACAAATTGAAAGGATTGTTTGGAGTTGTTTAATTGGGCTACGAATTGGTACCTCATCCGCCATATTCTCCGGATTTAGGACCCAGTGACTATTTCCTATTTCCAAACCTAAAGAAATGGCTCGGTGTAAAGAGATTTAGCTCCAACGATGAAATTATTGATCAAACAAATGCCTATTTTATGGACCTCGAAAAATCCTAGTTTTTGGAAGTGATACAAAAATTGGAGAAACGTTGGACTAAGTGTATTGATCTAAAAGGAGATTATGTTGAAAAATAAATTTTTTTTGCAAAAAAAAAACTGTGTTTCATTCAAAAAGTCACGGACTTATTGTTCCACCCTCTTTTTTTATGATTCTGTAAAGCGATCCACATTCATTCATGAGCATGAGCTAGGTCGATACATTTTTATCTGGCTGATGAATTTGGAAAGCACATAGCTCTTGAATAACAAATCTGTGGTTCGCTTAACTGTCGTTAGACCACATCGACTGTTTATCGATAACTTATCAAAAACATAAACAAGTTCTCTCTCAATCGTAGTGAATGACGCAGGAAGAAGAAGAAAATTTTCCATTTGTGCTTCAAGTATTTCAATAGCTTATGTTCATGCTCATGAATGACAAATCTGTGGTTCGCTTAATTGTGTTTAGACGAAGTCGACTATTTATCGATAACTTATTAAAAACATAAACGAGTTATCAATCGTAGTGAATGAAAGCAGGAAGAAGAAGAACATTTTCCATCTGTACTTCAAGTATTTCCCTTAGTTCCATAAAAGTTATTGAATTTTCTGAAAAGTTGAGGAATTTTCATCCGACATTGAAGTTGCTGGCTACACGCTGAAAAATAACGGCCCCAGAACATATTTGCAGGAAACTTGTACATGTTTGCAAGCATTGTTTTCACGAATTGGTGATCTGTTGAATTTTTGTTACTTAGTTGTGTATCTCGTATTTGTTTTCAGCAGTTTTCAACAAACGAAGCCAGATTTGGGTCTCAAAACTATATAATATAGCCCATTCATTATTGTGTCTCAAACATGTTATACTGAATAGCAAACACAGTGTATTTGGGTACGACTATAGTATACTTGCAGAAAGCGACAAACTCATTATATTTGCATCGAACCAAAAAAAAAAAAGAGTTTTCAGTGTGTATGGACGTCTTCTATTATCAGGACAAGTGTATGGACACGATGAATTGGTAGAAGCCCCCGAGAGCGCACACTGCCTATACTAACCCAAGAGCTATATGTTTTGTGTCATAAAGGACGAAATGAGGAGTACACAATTATTGCAAAAATTTCACAATGAACTACATGGATATATTTAAAGATTTCAACTGTACTTTTCAATTTACTTTAGATAATAAATTTAACTCATCAATTTGGGAACTAACCGCGAGCAGGTCAGGGTGTGTGATATAACAAGCGGACACCTGCCACTGAGGATAGACAATACTGGGACAGTTCTACACGTCCTCCTTGGGGTTTTTATCTATAATTCAAAAATAAAACTCCGTAATCTTTTTTAATTAAGAATATAAATATTTACTTCCAAATTTTCTTCAAGTCGTTACCAAATAGTGAGTCGACAGACATAAAGTCGCTTCAATTCAATGACGACTTCAATTATACTTACAGCCTGCCAAATATGTTATCGATAACGACTATGGAAGAAAACGTCGTTTTATGACGATGACGACGACGACGACTGGAATGAGGGTGATTGTTTTCGGCCGGTATTCCATCGTGAACATAAATTTTTTCTCAGTAAGAATGCACTTTTTCATTTGAAAATAAAATCACGTATTTTTTGAGATATTTGTGATGTATTTATTGGATTGTAAAGAAGATATGTTCCGATTAAGTATGGAATAAAAAATCCTTCAAATGACCCCCCACGGCTCTGATGACAGGCCGTTACTCTTGTCGTGAAATTTTCCATAACTTTTCCATAGAGATGTGGCTGTAACACACCGATGGCGCGATGGGTCTCGGATTAGAGCTCAGGAATTGTTTCTGGTTTATTCGCATAAACCCGAGATTTCCCAAAACCCCGAAGAAAAAAATCGCACGGTCTGCTGGATTTGAAATTAATTTTTTTAAGGAAAGGCCCTTATTTAAGAAAATTTTCGTTTTTTAAACTTCTTTCACTTTGGCTTTTCTAAATTTACTCTTTATTGGGTGCAAAACTACAATATATATTATAAATATCGTATTGGTTACAGGCTCCACCTGGCGAACTTCCCATTCAACTCGAAATTTCTCAACATATGTGAGACATCTAGTTAGTCTAGACACAAACCAAAGCAAGAGTAAACAATATACACTCCGGTTCACTTATTTAAAGGCACTAAAAATTCCATATTAAGCCGCCTGTATCTTTTGCAATTTGTAACCGATTGTAGAATTTTAAATTGGAAATGGAAGCTAGACATCTTGAGATATAAAAAAAATCATGACAATAGTGGTTTCTTAACTAAAGAACTTTTTTTGAGCAATTTATAAAAAAAGTAAAAAAATGTGCTATTTTTTTGGTTCACTTGAATGAAGGCACTATATTACTTTTTTATTATTTTTAAAGTAAGCGATGATTTTTTGTAGGGAGCGGTTGCTTATTACAATTTATTACATCTTAATCATATTACGATTCAAAATGGCAAAACAACAAATTTTAAATCTATCGGATTAAACTAAAATCGATGTTTACTGTTCTGATGGATTTGTTCACCGCGCAATAGCTAAAAAAAATCGGACGGATCCCAACAGTTGTCGACAATTGCATCAAGGACCCCGAGGGTTTTTTAACTAAGATCACAGTCGAGAAGGCGGCGTTATGGTGTGGGGTGCTATTACGTACTATGGCACCATCGATCTTGAATTTCAAAGGGCCAAAATGTCGGGTGCAAGCTATATAACGTTATTGTAATCGGCTTTTTCGAAGTTCCGTGAACTATTTTGTCCCATATCTTGGAAATTGCAACAGGATAATGCCCCTACACACAACGCCAGAATAGTAAAGGAGTTCATTGCAAGCCAAAATGTTAATATTCTTGACTGGCCACCCTATTCGCCAGATCTAAACATTATCGAAAATGTCTGGGGTTGGTTATCTCGTAATATCTGTGAAGGAGGTAGTCAATTTGATGACCAGTAGTCACTTATTCAGGCCATTAAGGATGCTTGTAATCAAATTTCGTTGAATTACATAAATTCTCTTTATCTCTCAATGAAACCCCGTATATTTGAAGTTATTAAAAACAAAGGTTGTTGTACTCATTACTAATAGTTCTTAAATAAAGTAAAATAAATTAAAAAAACAAGAAAAACTGGTTTGCATTAAAATTAGTTAAAGTGCCTTTATTCAAGTGAACCAGAAAAAATAGCACATTTGTGGACTTTTTTTTTATAAATTGCTCAAAAAAAGTTCTTTAGTTAAGAAACCACTAATGTCATGATTTTTTTTATATCTCAAGATGTCTAGCTTCCATTCCATTTTAAAATTCTGCAATGGGTTACAAATTGCAAAAGATACAGACTGCTGAATATGGAATTTGTAGTGCCTTGAAATAAGTGAACCAGAGTGTAGTTGATAATAGTGGGTTGTAACATAATAGTGTTAAAACAAAAGCTATTAATTTTTTTTAATTAGCCCCCGTCCCGCAACGTATGATAAGGTACTTCGTTCCAATAAAAAAGTATTTTCCAATTTGGTTACGGTATACAACTGAACACACATACTAAGGGGTTTCTGTGACAAATTAAATTCATAGCAAATGTGAGAAAAATTGGTAAGTGTTTTACACCTCTAATATCAAATGAGTTCATGCCTCTTTTTTTGTAGGATATATCTCTAGTGAAAACTACTGACAAGATCTATGCAACACCTAAAACGTCATAATGTTATTGATTTTTGAACCCCTTCTTTCAGAATGTCCCACTGTGCGACATCACTCAGCGATATGACCATCAGCCGAATCAAATAAAAGGTGCTCTCGTAGCGCAATCTAAATCACCGATTGTCTCGAAAGAATGCGGTACATATAAGAGAAAACAGCACAATTAGCTGTGTCTCTAAATTTTCATTACGATGCCTATTAGTGACCAAGAGCAACATTATTATTTTTTTTTGTAATAGTTAAATTTTGGAATTATATTTATAATTGTTTCTTTAGATTTCAAAAAGATTTTCCCCGCCTCCACCAGACCTGTCCTCTAGCACGTCTAACCGTTTACACACTAATTTTGTGTTTATTGCCTCTTAAGAGAGGTCGTTAAATTGCCTCCAAAGAAATTATAGCCTTCACCACGATATTGACATTTCCTTTCGTAACCAACCAACCTCATCCAAGACTACAATTAAACAGTTTCATTAATTTTCGGTAATTAACGAAAACGAATAGAAAATATGTTAAAATAATCAAATGCATTTTAAAAGAAAATCGTGAAAATAAAAGGAAACCCAAAAAACACTCACAACATATAATTACAATTAGACTTCCAGAAGAAGGAAAGGCTAAATCTGAGAAAACAAAGTCAAATGCCCCAAACCGCACTCATGGAAGATTCATTCTTCCAAACATCAAAATGTTAATTATTGTTTTGACCTCATGCTACACATACCGACAAATCCGAATACCTTAAAGGAAGACACGAGACGGAGGGAAGCACTAATTAACCTTTTTACTTGCATTGAGGATTCCAGAATCACATATCGTACAATTGAGGTGGAAATCTTGAGTTGCAGGTTTAGCTTTTATTGTTTCTTTGCGTTTATGCCACAATAAAATGCCTACTGTTGCTGAACTGGACGACGTGATAAAGTACAAAAACAACAAATAAAAAATTTACAATTTTAGTAATAATTTGAAAATGTTAACACGAAATGTAATCATGCCAACCACCAACATCCCGAACATAAACAGCAGATCTCATAAACCATTTTCAATACTAGAGTGTGGTGCGCATATCTGTACATTCATCCATTCATTCCTTTATCTCTCTTCATAATATGCGGCATGTGAAATCTTTAGCGGGTTCAGAATTTGTAGCGCGATTAAAATCCAATTTTTCAAACACAACACTTCGACTCTGGCCGACGTTGGCTGCATACAAAGTTTGAGGCTGTTACAATTGGAGCGCTGATTAATTTCCTGTTGTACTAGACGTTACACCAAACATATGTACTGGCATCAGCCAAAAGGCATAATCAGGTATCATAAAACTGTAAGGTGTTTCTGTGGCTTAAATATGGCAACACACAGATTAAACCGTTTCAATTGAGCTTAACATGCGTTAACGCAAAACAATGTCTAAACACTGGATGGAATACAGTTTAGAGGGGGAGGTGTGTTATGTTCGCAATCTTTGTAGGTAATCTTTAGCAAGTACACGCTGAAAAATCCGTAATTTTTCGTTGTTTGGATGCAAATATAACGTGTTTGTAGCTTGTCGCAACTATAGTATACTTGTGTCCAAACACATTGTGTTTGCTATTCAATATTACATGTTGGAGACACAATGATTAACAGTGAAAACACTTTTGTGACCCAAATCTGGATTTATTTGTTTAAAAATACTGACAAAACCGTGACGGACAGCAAAGGAACAAAAAAGCAGCATATCTTCAATTCATGAAAACACTGCTTGCAAACATATACATGGTTCCTGCTGGGGCCATTTTTTCAGCGTCTACTGAAAAATTCGTACGTTTTCATTATATCCGAAATCATCTCTTAAATCCCACATCATCTACAGTAGGCTTAAGATTTTTGATCAGGGTATCTTGAAACTGCATGAGAGTTTGTAACCATTTTAATCGAATCTTTTAGATATAAAAAACTTGTTCGAAAAATGGGTTCCGCGATTTCTAACAATTGACAAAAAACAAAGTAGGTGATCAGTTGGAAATAACCTTTTATATCCGTCAAATAAATTTTTTTTGCTTTAGTGTATAACAAAGAAAGTTTTTTTTTACTTCCTTTCGAACATGATTAAATCACGTGAAACAAAAGATATGCAGCAGTATTACAGAAAGTCCGATTACTTTTTTTGGAGCGAATAATCGACACCTGTTCGATGTAAATTTTATACAAAAACACTTGTTGCATCTTTTTATAATAAATTTTGTGTTTCGTCAACTAACAGAAGTAACCTTAAATACGAATGGTATCCTTGGAATAAATCATTAGGTAGTCGACACAATTCTAAGTAAACAATTTTTAATTTTTAGGAATATTTGATTTAATGTAGTTTCATAAAAAGTTCAGTTTAACTATCGCAAAAATTTTACAGCCTGTTTTTGTAACTATCTTCAAACACCAGGCGTGCAATTGCTAGACAAGCAATCAGGTTTTCAATTGAGTTCATTGTTGCTTTTCGCTTGGGCATAAAAGCTCTTTTTCTTGGTTGTGTTCCTGTCAAAGAACAATATTACCTTCATGTTTTTATTGGCATTTCTTAAAGCGTTTTCATACAAATATATGCTAAACGGGGGCAACCCTAGCCATCAGCTGTAAAATCAACAACAGCTGATTGTAGGTATTAAAAAATAAATAAACAATCGAAAATAAACACAATTGTTTGTTTTTTTTACCAATTTAAAATGATTTCCTCCGTTCGGTTTTCCTATTAAAACTAAGGAAAATGATGATAGAGAAAGTCGCCTAAGCCGTAGGATTTGGCGTGATTTATCCAATGTGTTTGAGATTCCAGAAGACCATTAAGTATATCAGTATAATTTGCTTTTATGAATTAATGAAGTTATGTTTTGTAGATTTATTGCAAACTTCCGTGTTAATAAGGAAGTATTTTCGAATCTGTTAAAAGATTTGGGACCGAGTGGCTAGTTCTGTGAACTTGTCCATCGAGTCTACCAAGGCACGAAACTGGATAGAGTTGGTCTTTTTTACTCTGATAAGTACAATTGTTATTATCAATATAATATATTATGCTGTTTCGTTTCAATGTTAAAAATACTTACATTTTTTTAGTCAAACAATCCATTTTTATTTATTTATTCAAATGAAAACACATTAATATAACCCACACGAACAATTTTTTACGATTGTCTATTTTGACATTTAACATTGAACGTTGTTGACTTATGTGAACCTACATTTTGACGATAACTAAAAGCTTTTGTGTTTACACTCCAAAAAAAAGTTTACAAAAACAAAAAATTAAATTCGTTTGGCTCTAGACGTGCGATGAGAGAAAAAACTAGTTACAAAAACAGGCCGTTAATTTTTTTAATTTTATTATTTTTGTTATATTTTGTTTTTTTTTGGAAGGAACTTCCTTATCGCATGTTGCGGGGTGGGGGCTAAATGAAAAAAAATAAAAAATTTTTTTTGAACACTATCACTACTTTTTTTTTTTGAACCCAGTATTAGCAACTATATTGGGAATTTTTGCTTTGGTTTGTGTCTAGACTAACATATCGTCGTTCCGAAGTTATCTTCACGTATATCACAAAATCAAAAAAAAATGAGATAATACCACTTCCTGGTATAATTTTTTGAGAGCTATCGATCTGTCCAGTCTCCAGGTCCGTATCTCTTACGGTTCCTGAGATATTATGGTGTCATTTTGTTGTATATCCAGTTTTGCTAAAAATTTAACGCGTTATGTTACCGTATGAACCATATGTGTTGATATACAATAAAAAATATGAAATTTATGAATTAAGAAAAACTGGCAGTAAGTCAAATGATCTATTTTTTAATTTCTCTTTTGTTTATTTTTAATGCATACATACAAACTTAAAAGGCGTAGTGTAAAAGGGAGTTGAGGAGTTGCATTCAAACGAAATTTTGACAAACAAGACTTACTGGTCTTCGTAAAAAACCTAAGTATCACATCAATAATTAGCTACGCTACTTATGGCATAGGAGAAAGATAACTTAAAACAAAGAAAGCAAATTGTTGTCCAAAAAGAAGAGAGTGTAATTGAGGTAAATTGAAGTAAAATAAGACGTCAATCTCCTGAATTTTGTGAATGACATGGTTCTGAACATTTTTGAACGATTGTTTTCAGATTATTTCTTTTATGCAAAACCTATGAAGTAGAAAGAAACAAAAGACCACGAATAGTCCTCTCTTTTTCTTCTCTTTGAGAATAGATATAATAATGTTAAATAAGAGCTGATAAAAGATAATTATTTGACATTCAACTAACGAAGTAGTGATTAGTTTATCACAAAAAAAATAGTATGGTTTTTACGGATTATCTTCACGTATGCGCCCTAAAAAAAAAATATTTCGCAAAAGGTGGCGTGTAAAAAGTAAATTTTTTAATATAGGCAAAAATGGTTGTAACTTAAAAACTTTCTTCTACAACCTTGAATATTTTTCACAAAATCGACGCAGAATTGCAAGCACTACGCCTGTCAAAAATATTGGGCAACTTTTTTCGCGCCACTTATTTTCTATAAGAGTTTGAAACTTAAAAGTCAATTTCCCAAAAAAAAAATGTTTTGGAGATACGTGAAGATAACTTCAGAACGACGATATGTTGGCAAAGTTCTTGTTTTTAGTATATATAATATTTAGTATATATTGTAGTTTTGAACCCAATCAAAAGTAAATTTAGAAAAGCCAAAGTGAAATAAGTTAAAAATTTTTCTTAAATGAGTGCCATTTCTTAAAATAGGGAAATTTTCTCAAAAAAAAAATATCTATTCATATTCTTAAACAAAGTACATTTTCTTAAAAAAAATACCTTATCTTAAAGAAGTACCTTTGCTTAACAAATGTAGATTTTTTTACAATTTTCTTACAAAAAAATTGCCTTAAAAACCTAACTTTTCTTTAAAGAGTACCTTTTTTGTGAAACAAAATATCTTTTCTTGATATAAGTCCCTGTTCTTAAAAATGTGCTTAAAAAAAACCTTTTCTTCAAAAAATAACTTCTCTTAAAAAAATTACCTTTTCTTACAAAAATTCCTTTTCTTTAAAATAAAATAATACCTTTTCTTTTGTTTTCTTGAGATAAGTAGCCTTTCTGAAAATAAGTAAATTGTCTTAAAAATATATCCTTTCTCTAAAAATAGTACAACTTCTTTAAACAGTACCTGTTCTTAAAAAAAGTACTTCTTTGTAAAAAAAAAATTCATACTCTTATGGCTTTTTCTTGCAGCAAGTACTTCTTCTTAAAAATAGTATCTTTTCTTTAAAAAAACATTAGTTTTTACCTCTCTCTAAAAGAGGACCTTTTCGGGAAAATTTGATACATATTACAAAAAAATATCTAAAAATATACTCTTTAAAAAAAATACATTATATAACAAAATTTTCTTTTTTTAATAATTGTTCGGTTCAAGATCAATACTATTAAAAAGTACTTTTTCGATAAAAAAAAATTTTCTTAAATATCCATTTAAATTATCGTATTTTTCAACGGGAGCCTTAGCCATGTTGGAACTAGCTAGTACTTAATATACGTTTATAAGTATAAGTATACTTACAGGCTGAAAAATAAAGGCCCCAGCAAAATATTGCAGGAAGCATGTACATGCTTGCAAGCATTGTTACTTGGAACAATAATTTTCAATCTCAAATATTTCGAGAACAAGAGCAAACCTAAATAAACTGTTTGCACACTGAATATAGCGTACTTGAATTAGGTTTACCCACTGGCTGCCCTGCTTGGTAGATTTTTCAACAAGCACAGTGTAATTAAATCTCTCAATAACGACAATGTTACAAAAAACAAATTGTGTCCCATAACATCCCATGAAGGGATTAGGGAGAGCTTCTCACAACCAGTGAGCATGAATTAAAAATAGGAATACAAATTTTCATTTTCTCCCCTTTTGCAGATGTTTAATCTCTGTTTCTTTAAATTTTTTGAATTTTAATTTTCTCCCCTTTTCAGATGTTTAATCTTTGTTCACAACTTTTTTTCCATTATTCTACCTTTATTTTCTGTTATATTTTGTTTGCCAGAAATTTTCGGATTCTCCAAAACTGAATATGAATTAAAAACAGAAAGACTATACGACTCCTCTCAGGGTACAAAGAGTTTCATTCTATTTTTCTCTCCGGTCCCATTTGATTTGATAGTGAACATTTGCTTAAAATACCCTATTATTGACTTCTCTAAAAAAATATACATACATATATTAAATATTCTAATAATTCTTTAAATGTTCTACTTATATTTTGCAGCACACTCTCACCGGTCACAGCGGTAAAGTCATGGCAGCCAAATATGTCCAAGAACCAGTGAAAGTAGTTACCGGCAGTCATGATAGAACGCTCAAAATTTGGGACTTACGTAGCATAGCCTGTATAGAGACGAAATTCGCTGGGTCCAGTTGTAATGATCTCGTTACCACCGATAGTTTAGGTTCTACCATCATAAGTGGTCATTATGATAAAAAGATTCGTTTCTGGGATATACGTACGGAAAAGCAGGCCGATGATATCTTGATGAATGCAAAAATTACCTCATTGGATTTATCAAAGGGTAACAAAGAGAATTTGTATACAAAGCCATACAAAAAAGTTACACTCTACCCTCACTTTCTTTTACAGATCCCAATTACCTCATTTGTTCAGTACGTGATGATACTATAAAACTTTTAGATTTACGTAAAAATCAAGTTATATGCACATTATCGTAAGTATTTTTTAAAGTGTATTTGTCCATAACATGTAGTAATTAATATTAGCAGGGAGTCTGAAAATATTATGTTTGCAATGAAAGTTGAAGCAAACACAAATTTTGTTGCACGTTCTTTAACCCTTTGACGACCATTTATTCACGGATGAAGCGATTTATTTTTTTTTTTTATTATTTTCGTGATACTTATCCGGTCTCGAATAACCCCGGAGGGTCAGGGACCTTACACAACGAAGATAATATATATCGCCAACCAGTTCGATCTCTTGCTTTATTTCTCCAGTTGAAAATACCAAGTGTACGCAAGGATTCGTCAACTTGATTCCTCCAGCGGAGTCTTGGTCTTCATATTTTTCGTCTTCCTTCGAGTTTGGTTTCGAAAACTCTTCGTGCTGGTTCGTCTTTATCCATTCTACTGACATGGTCTGCGTCTACTGACAGCACCATTGCGTTATTTTGATCTGCTTAACTATGGCAATTTCGGGGTATAGCTCATACAGCCCATGGTTCATTCGTCACCAATTCCCGCCGTTTTGCACTATAGGGCCATAAATTTTTCGGAGTATTTTCCTCTCGAAGTCTCCTACAGCTGTTTCGTCTGCTTGCGATAAGCCCCAGGATTCTGTGCCATAAAGCAAGACAGGTTGTATGATAGTCTGGTGCAGTTGGACTTTTGTTACTCGAGAGAGGGGGTTATCTCTAAAGTGCTTGTTTAGCCCAATATAACATCTATTCGCAAGCACAATTCTCCGTTTGATCTCAAGGCTGACGTTGTTATTTTTGTTTACGCAGATCCGTGGTATATGAATTCGTCCACCACCTCGAAACCATAACGATTATCACTGTTCACGCTTTGGTCTAATCGCGTGGAGGCCCTGCTCGTTGAAACCATTAATTTTGTCTTGTCCTCATTTACCGTCAGACCCACTTTTGCTGAATTCTTGAGAAACCCGCAGTAACTTCTCTAATTGTGCGCCCAATGATATCTATCTCATCAGCATTCACGAGCAGCATGTGACTTTCGCTGCTGATGATTTTATTCATACGCGAGCAGCATGTGACTTGCTGCTGATGGTTTTATTCATGTTGACTGCAGCTTTTCTCACAATTATCTCCATTAAGATGTTGAACAGATCGCACAATAGAGTGTCGCCTTGCCTGAGGCTGTTTACATTTCGTCAAAGTAAATCAAATCAGTTGCTCTTCAACACTTGATAAGGCAAGACTACGCTGCGCAACTTTTTCAAATCCATTGAGAAAAACTTCGGGTTTTTGCGGCTACCTACACAATCACAATTGTGATAGTATAAGTGTTGCCCACCGCTGTTATAAATCAACGCAAAAATTCGGCTTTATTGTGGTGAAACATCGCCAAACACTCTACTGCGCGGCACCCATCTTGCGCAGAGCTTTCTCATCTTCAAATCTACGGTCAATATACGATGTATAGCACTTTTTGAAATGCCTATCATTTCATCTAGCTAACTTAGCTTCAGCCGACAATCATCCAATACCGTTTTGTGGATTTTCATAACCGTGTTTGTCGTGGATACCTCAATTGTTCGACCACTACGATGTTCGTCTTGGCTACCCAATATTTTACAGTCGAAAACGAAGGAGCAGACTGCCCCAGAGTAGACTCTAGCTCGGCTTTAATATTGCTTGGGCTGAGACCTTTCAAATGAATATGTTGAATTACTTAACGGTGGCCAATTTTTCCCATTTTTACAAATTCACTGAGTTCGTTTACTAGCGTTAAACGAAGCGTTATTTACAAAATTTCCCCCAAAATTTGCGGAAAATTTAATACAGGTTATCTTATTGAGCAAAATCTTTGCCAAAACTGGTGGTTTATGGATATAAAGGGTTTTTCAATAAGAGTTTTTTTAAATAAAACAAAACCGGTTTTAGATACCAATGAAATTCTTTATTCCTGTGAAAGTAAGTTCGATGCCATTATGTACGGAACTTGATTTCTTTTGCATGGCCACCACGGGCACGCTTGCCGAAGTCCAGACGCTAAACCCAATTTTCGACGGTTTTCAAGCATAAATCGGCCGATACTGCTGCAATTTCACGTTCGATATTCGTACGAAGTTCATCATCAATCGTCGCTTGCTTGTTGGCATAGACCATAGACTTGACGTAGCCCCACGGGAAATAATCTAACGGCGTCAAATCGCACGACCGAGGCGGCCAATCGACTGGGCCATTTCGAGAGATAACACGTTCACCAAACTTGGTTTCCAATAGATTAATTGTGGCATTCGCTGTGTGGCTTGTGGCGCCGTCCTGTTGGAACCACATGTCCTCCAAGTCCATATTATCCAATTGGGGCCAAAAATATTCGGTTATCATTGAACGGTAGCGATTCGCATTCACAGTAATGTGCCGGTCTTGATCATCACGGAAGAAGTACGGTCCATAAACCGCACCAAACCGCAATTTTTTCGGGATGCAATGATGACTCATGGATTACGTGTGGATTGCTGTCTGACTAATAACGCATATTTTGCTTATTGAGGAAGCCATTCAGCCAGAAATGAAATTCAGAAATTGGACGTAGCGCTCTTAAAGTTGAGGCCACTGACTCCAAATTTCGGTAGTAAATTTTAATAATTTCGACTCGTTGTTAGCTCTTATATCTTTCCATGATGAAATGGCAAACCTTACTGAAGAGAAATGTAGCGTCTCTGTTGAAAAACCCTTTATTAGTTTCATACAATGAGTAAAAGGCTTTACAATGGTATAACTCTGGAACCGTAAGCGTAAATTCTAATTTTTACAAAATTACTTGCAATTTATACGTCTTTTAAAGTGCATCATTAGTTGTTTAAATATTCATAGGAATGTTAAAAGATACTTGTTGTTTTTGAATTTGCAATAAAAGTTTCCACGTTTTGCTTTAAAAGTATTGACTTACTAACTAAGAAAATCATGTTCATTGACCGAGTTTTACGTAAAATTCAAAAAACGTCCGGAATACCCGATATTTGGGGGAAATTCGACTTGCGCGACCTCTAAACCTCTTCCGAAAAATCTGAAAAAAATCTCACAAATACTTTACCCTAATAAAGCTTGAGCAAAAAAAAATGTTATTGATGGGACACCCTAGTGAACATCTTCATTGTTTTATTAATGTCTGTCATTTTCTTGGTGTTTCTCTTCCTTTCTTTCTTTTTTGTTGTTTAGCAATGAACATTTTAAACTTAGCTGTGATTGGGCTCGTGCCTCTTTTAACATGAATGGCACAAAAGTAGCCTGTGGCTCATCGGACGGTATAATTTATATCTGGAATGTTATGGGCGGTCTGGAGTGTGAATTAAAAGGACATGCGTAAGTTTTTGTTTTTTTTCTGTTAAATTTAGTTCTTAATGAATTTTGTAGTTTGGAAAACTTTAGTAAATGTGGAAATTGGGGAACAAATTAAAAATGTAATTTAGTTTCAACACTAAATTAAATAATAAAGTAAATATGTTAGTAACATTTTGCTGACCTTGTAACTAAAGTAAAAACTAACGAAATCGGTGATAAAATTCAAATTCAAAAACGTAACTGACACTAAACCGGTCATCAAAAAATTTATACCACAGAAAAATTCAACTCTGTGATATAATAAAAATCATAGAGTAATGATGTATAGAGACGCCAACTCTCTCAGTAAATTGATGACATTTGGTGTGTTGCAGATGGCACAATATCAATTCAGGCACAGTAGTTAGGCACCTGATGATGAACTTGTCACGGAGTTCGAAACTAGTCTAGAGTGTGTGTTGAACTGAATTGTCTATTATTCCAACAAAAACCAACCATTTTTCAATTAGAAAAATATTCCTGACCTTGTAAGCTTGTAGTATGAATTGTCATACATTAATTTAAAAAAAAAATATGTTTATATTTATATCGATATAATATTATTCTAAGGATGATATGGTGTAAGTCTAGTTGTCGGCAGGTGTATGGATTTAATTTAGATACACAATGTTACAGATTTCCACATTTATAATAAAGAAGTAATATAACATTCAAGCTAGTTACTATTTAAGTAGCATGGTTTTAGCAATTTCCCCATAAAACTCTTCATTTGTATCATAAATTTCCAAATATCCCATTTCCCATCTGAGTTTAGCCCCTATTGCTTTTTGTCTCGCTTCATTTTTGCTTTTTTATTTCTTTCGCACACATGTTGTCTCTCAATCTCAATCTATCCCAACCGATTCTAAAACAAAAAAGTTCTGGTTCTGGATTATTTCATAGCGCTGCGGTAAATGCTGTAAGTTGGAGTTCCAGCTGTAACGCCATAGCATCGGTGGGCAAGGGTAAAAAGTGTTTGGTGTACACGGAAACGTAGCTGATAAAGATGATGCAGATAGTGCTGATGATGATAATAATGATGATGGCGACGATGCTGGGGTGATGATAACGCAAAGGAAACAAAGAATATTAAGGATAAAAGAAAATCTATATTTTGGAAAAATAATTGTAAAAATGAAAACACATTATATCACGCAAAAAATTATAAAGTTTACAGCTGTTACCATTTTCAGAAACAACTTCAGAAAGCAAAAGCTATTTTATGAATTGGGCAATTCACAAGATCTTTTGTTTCATCGTATTATTCTATGTTGTCGTGTGTTTCTGTTTTTGTCCAAAAAATTTGACGACCAGTCTACGAATAAAACTATACGATAGATCTTGTGAATTGCTTAAATGTGTTTTGATTTTTTTTTAAATTTCTAATTTGAGTATATTATTTGTTGCTAACTGTAAACAATTAAGATTTTTCCCAAACTTAATTTGAAATGAAACAAAAACTTAAATATTCTCAAATGTATCCTTATGTATAATCTTAAGTTAATATTTTTTTTTTATTTTATAAACAAAACAACAACACTTTTGATAAACGTTAAAAAATAATTATAAAATTGTCATCAAACAAAATAGGTAAATAATTTTGTAAAGTAAATTTATTTGGGTCAAAAAAAGTCGAAGAAGAATTTATACAACAGGGTTAGTAATTCTTCTGCTGAAGATGTACAGAATTTTACGAAATTCGAAAATGAATTTAAATGTTTATTTTGCAATGCCCCTAGCTGGTAGAGTGTCCACAACCGAAAAACCGATGTAACAGGGGTTTTTCTTAACTATTTTTAAAAATTTAATTTTCAAATTAATCGCTACCCGGTTATTTAAAGTCGCCTAACCCGGGTTTTATACACAAAATTCTTCACTTAAATAGAAGTATGGTCCTGTTTTCAAATATAATATGTTTTTTTTGTTATTTGCTATTGAAGAAATCACAGAAAATGTGTACAAGTGAGTGAAATAGTTAGATAGATCTATAAACGAATGTCTGCCATTTCCTTTTTTTACCTGTAGATGTTACCCACGGCTGCACTTCACGTGGTCCATTCTGAAAGTCAATTTTTGCTACACTTTTTCCAACATTCCGGCCGGTATCTCACCAATGTTGTCTACCATGGCAGCAATCGTGGTTGGCTTGCGAGAGACTTCACGTGCCCCACATAAAATCTGAGGCCGCAAGGCATAACAGCATAACTCGGGTTATGCTCAAATCTAATTTTTCGAAAATCGAGTTGTATACATCGTACTGGACACTATATCAATTTTTGTGAATAATCCAATTTGTAGTTCCCAAGATATTGGACAAGATCTATTAGCAAATCTCGATCAGTCACTACATTACAAATGGAATTAAAACCTTTAAAAAGCTCTCCTAAAGAGTTGCAAAAATAGATATATGCTGTTATGCCTTCTGACCACAGAAATAGTCTAGTGGGGTCGAATCGCAGAGACGAGGCGGCCACTTGACGGTATCGCCTGCAGAGTGACATGTGGCACCGTTCTGTTGAAACCACATGTCGTCAACCAAGTCCAATACTTCCATTTTGTGCAAAAAAACATGAATATCGAAATATACCTTGCTGCATTGACCGTAACGTTGTGACCATCATCGTCTTTGAAGAAGTACGGTCCAACGATGCTGCCGGCCCATAAACCGCACGTAAAATTGAATTTTGCGAGGTCATTGGCAGCTCTTGAACAGCCTCTGGCTACTGTTTGGACCAAATTCGGCAATACTGTGTATTGACGCACCTATTGAGCCGTGTCACTGAAACAATTTGTCGACAAAATAAGTGATATTCTTCCAGCTTCTCTAAGGCCCATTCACCGAAAATACGATGTTGTGGTAGTTCCCCAGGCTTCAACTCAAGCACCAGCTGTGTTTTGTACACGCAGAAAAATTTACCTTTTTTTGTTGTTTGGATGTAAATATAACGTGTTTGTAGCTTCTCGGAAATATAGTTAACTTAAGTCCAGACACTTTGTGTTTGCTACTTAATATAACATGTTTGGGACACAATGATTAATAGTTTATACGAGGGCGGATCAATAAAACCGTGAGATTTTGAATGAAACACAGTTTTTTTTGCAAAAAATATTTATATTTCAACATAATCTTTTAGTACAATACGCTTAATCCAACGTTTCTCTAATTTTTATATCCCTTCCAAAAAATATAATTTTTCGTAGTCCATGAAATAGGCATTTGTTTGATCAATAATTTCATCGTTGGAGCTAAATCTTTTTCCACCGAGCCATTTCTTTAGGTTTGGAAATAGGAAATCGTCACTGAGGGCTAAATCCGGAGAATATAGCGGATGAGGTACCAATTCGTATTTTATGGAACTCCAAACAATTGTTGTAAAGTTGTCACACGATTACGTTTATGTTCAATTGAGAGCAAACGCGGCACCCATCTTGCAGACAGCTTTCTTAATCCCAACTGATCATTTAAAATCGAAACCACACTGCCATATGAAATGCCTATGCCATCACCAATCTCACGCACTTTTACTCTTCGATCGGTCAACACCATATCATGCATTTTTTCGACATATTCGGGTGTATTGACCTCAATTGGCCGTCCAGACCGTTCAGCGTCATTTGTACTTGTGCGGCAACAACGAACGTCAGTGAACTACTTTTTTTACCATTGAGATGGTTCAGAGTCTCCATAGTATTTACGATTTTTTTTCGCAAAATATAATGTTTAATGAGAACTCGAAATTCACTTTTTTTCACTTTTAAAAAAATGCACGATGTTGTATGTTTTGCACAGCTGTTAAACGCAAAGTAAATGACGGAACTTGCTAAAAAATTTGACAGTAGTCTATTAACAGGTGGTACTCGATGGGAGCAGTGTTGCATTTCATATAACTACGAGGTAAGTTCGAAAAGTCACGGACTTATTGATCCGGCCCTAATATGTGTATTTGTGACCTACATAAATGTGGATTTGTTGATTGAAAACTGCTGTAAACAAAAACGTGACAGACTATAAACTCAGCTTCGTAGCTCGATATGATTCTTTGGAGCTTAACGTTAAATTATATAGCTTATTTTTATTTTTGTCGGTAATATTTCAAAATTTTTCGAAAATTATCATGTTAAACTACATTGATCGCAAAAAATGTTGCAAATTTTTACCAGCAGTAAAAAGCGCTATTTAATACCTTTGAAATGATATGTAAATTATGTATATCCGAAAAGAAATGGTCGTAATATTTGCATTTTTGTAAAACAACTTTCTATAAAAATGTTTAATATTGGATGTGAATGCATTACATGTTAGCGACACTAAAAGGATTTTTTTACATCAAATCGATGAAAAATGTTCATCAATTGGTTTTCATTGAATTCATGCCACATTTCATCAATTCAATGAAAAAGTTCTTCAATTTGAAGATTGTGCGTTTCTTCAACTTTTTCAACTTTGCATCAGCTTGATGTAGCATTGTCGTTGAATCAACGTAAACTATTGATAAAATGTTTTTCATCAATTCAATGAAATGTGTTGTAGGTTGAAAAATGAGGTATTGTTTCATCAAATTGAGGAACGCATTCATAAATTTGATGAAGCTTTTTCTTTCAGTGTAGGATAGCCAGCTTGAGAGTTTGAGCATTCTAGATAATCAGAGTTTGAGTATTCTACAAAATCAATCCACCAGGCGGTGGATAATTAAAGTAGGACATACAGATTACGTGTCCTTTTCGTCCTCTTCTTAAAATGGTTTTGAATTTCAATTTTAAATGAATATAGGTTTTTATTTGCTGCTCGGTGTTATCCTACTCAAATGCACGCAGGTATAGAGGAAACTAAATTCCAGCGGCAATACTTGCTGAAATTTTTTGGTGAAATAGACACACATTCCAGGCTGAGGAAAATGATGACGATTAATTTGATAACGAAGATTACCAAATAATTTTAGTTTTGTTTATTATTTTCAACGTGATTAAATACATTCATAATTTTCTTTAATATTGAAATTTCAAATGAAGGACAATCTAAAATATCCATTTTGCATTTAAAGGTAAAATTCTCAAATATTGAAAGAAAAAATTACGAAAAGGACTCGTAATCTCTATTAATATCGCACCAATAAACCAAATAGCGAAAAGAAAATCAAATTACATATGATTTTATAATTTGAATACTATCTACTTTAGGTAAGATTTTGGGAAAAAAAAATTTTTCAAAATTTTTCAAATCTAATGGGATTTTCATCTGTTTCCAATTTAAATATGATTTTCAAATTTAAGGGTCAATATCACAATGTCTGGTTAGAGCTAACTAACAAATATAATCTCGGCAGATGTCTTTTATTTTGCTTTAACTGTAAGATAACCTGAGTTGGTTATAATGGGGTAAATGAGTTAAATGTGAATTCAAATACAGAATTTTGAATTTTATTGAACCGTTGCAAATAGGATTATGATTTATGCCCAATTTCATAACTGATTCTATCCTTCGCCTTTTCCTGCCAGTTGGTAATATCAAGGATACGGAGGGATTCTTAGGCATGGTCTTTCTGCCGGAGTCTTGGTCGTCCTCTCCAAAGTTCGCCCAATGATGTCTTTGTCGTCAGCATGCGCCAGCAACATATGGATTTTCGTGTTAGTGGTCTTGTTCGTATTTACTGCAGTTTTTCTCATTATTATCTCCATTAAGCTGTTGATGAGATTGCACGAAAATGTGTCGCCTTGTCTCAGTCCTCGCTTGGCACAGAATTGTTCGGTAAGGTATTTCCCCACCTTCACTGCTGATTTGGTTGTGGTTAGCGTCATTCTACAGAGGCGGATCAGTTTTGCCGAAACCCCAACTTCAGACAAAGCTTCGTAAGATTGTGTCCTTATGGGGCTATCGAAGGCAGCTCTGTAATCGCCCAGGATGTGGTGTATCGCGATTATTTAGACTTCCCTGGCCTAAAACCACACCGATCAGGTCCAGTCAGTTTTTCAACAATTGGCTT
This sequence comes from Phaonia tiefii, assembly GCA_963931995.1. Taxonomy (NCBI): domain Eukaryota; kingdom Metazoa; phylum Arthropoda; class Insecta; order Diptera; family Muscidae; genus Phaonia; species Phaonia tiefii. Next base: position 86,083,717 of record OZ008367.1, on the reverse strand, counting down.
TAGTCTTTCACATAATACGCCCAACAAGACATTATACGCGATGGATAAAAGACTGATACGGCGATAGTTGGAACATACACGCGGATCACCCTTTTTGAATACACGATATAATACACTGAAACTCCCAATCGTCAGGCATAGATTCCCCCAACCATATGCTGCATATACGTTGCTGCGTGTGGGCTAGCAGTCCCGTCCTATAATCTACACTGTCTTCCACAACATTACCTACTAATCTTCAGTGGAAGAATCTGAGTGGAGTAGTGATGAAAAGTGGTCGCTCCACATTTTAAGCACGCACAGCTTATCTGTCTCCAGGTTTCTATTCTCGTCCTTGCAGGAGGGTAGCCCATTATTCGATCCACTTATCCTCTCATTATTCATCCTGCACATTTCGGTATTTTCGCTCGCACTCTGCTCCCACTGCCATTTTTCCGCCTAAATAATTGGGTTTCCTCCCTTCGCAGCCTCATTGATGGCTGTGTCTCAGAAACGGTAAACTTGTCGTGACGATAGCACGTCGGACTAGAAAACGGGTGCTGACGAGGGACCCAGGTTTAAATCTCCATAGAGTATAATTTTTTTGAAGCGTTACGTGGTTTGATGAGTTTTCAAAAAATAAATTATGAATAGTGTGCCTGCCCTATCCTTATAGTGGAACTGTGGGGTTTTCCAATAAGGCCTTGAAAACTTTTTTTTTTAATGAAACGCAAACCATTTGAGATATTTCCAAAACTTTATGATCGACTTAAAATATAATCAAAACATTTATGAATGGAACTAGACTTCGTTTATATGGCCACCGCGGGCACGTCGGCAGCGGTCGATTCGTTGGACCCAATTTTCGATGACTCGGTCACACATTTCGGACGCGATTTCGCGTTCAATGTTGGCTCTGAGTTCTTCCAACGTCGTCGGCTTGTTGCCATAGATCAATGATTTGTCGTAGCCCCAAAGAAAAAAGCCTAGAGGCGTTAAACCGTACGAACGAGGCGGCCAATTTACTAGTTAATTTCTGAGATAACACGCTCACCAAACGTACTCTTCAATAAATCGCGTGTGTGTGGCTTGTGGCACCGTCCTGTTGAAACCACATGTCGTCCAAGTCCCTGTTTTCCAATTCGGGCCAAAAATAATCGGTAATCATGGCGCGATAACGATCGCTATTCACAGTAACGTGACGATCGTTATTGTCGACGAAAAAATATGGCCCAATGACGCCGCCGACATACAAACCGCACCAAACAGTTATTTTTTGTGGATGAAGTGGTGATTCATGAAGCACATGTGGATTTTCACCGAACCAATAACTCATATTTTGCTTATTGACGAACCCATTGAACCAAAAATGAGCTTCGTCACTGAAGAGCCCAATCGGAGAACGTACGTCGCGGCAAATGGTCCGTAGGCTTCAATTCTTTAGGCAGCTTCATCTTGTATGGGTGTAAACCAAGATCTTTACGCAAAATTCGCTATAAAGTGGTCTTAGCGATGCCCAGTTCTTGAGAACGCCGCGGAATCGTCTAATTTGGATCGTTTGCTACGGACGCCTGAACGGCAGCGATATTTTCGTCACATCACACAATGAATATGTAGACTCAAATTTGTGCACTAAACTTGTTATTGCTTGTCTACTAGGGCGAGAATAACGACCGAAAATTGGAGTTAACGCTCTTAAAGTTACGGTCACCGACTCCGAATTTCGGTAGTACGTGTTTATAATTTGCATACGTTGTTCGTTCATGTACTTTACCATGATGAAAATGTTGAGTTTACTGAAAAAAAGGAAAGTAACAGATCGATGATCAATGAAATACTGCGTTCACAAATTAAATTCAATGTTGTCAAGTACCTATTGGATAACCCTTTACTTATGGTGTTTCAAGTTTGAAATGCAAAATGTATTTTAGTACTAACACTTTCCCTTTAATGGAGTTAATTTTTCTGAAATGGATCATACAAGATATTTATATACAAATCAAGTTCAATCAAGCCAAGCGTGGATTAATTACTTGTGTTTTTATATTACACTTATTTCACAAATGGCCGGCCTTTCCGAGTTTCTCAGTTCAGGCTCGGACAGACAAATGGCTTCACGTTGTTGCCCTTTCCAGTTTTTTTCCTCAAAATCGTTTCTTACTTTGGTAGCACACATACATATATACGAGATACATACACAAACGTCAAAGTATCAGCACAAACCATTTAACCGTCCGAGACTTCGTTTATTCTTTTTTTTACTGATCAAGCGTTTTTGATATCCTCTGCCTGATGAACCATTGACGACTGAATGCAAGAAACTAAAACGCAATACATCAGGCAAAATAACAAACACTTCATCTGCAATTTACACGCACATTCAGGAATATTTATGACTCACTGACTGAGAAAATAATGCCAAAATACAGATCCACACTTACAAGACAGACTCTCTTGCTGTCCCGCTTTTATTCTCTTGCTCTCGAGAGGGCAATAACAGTGCAACAAACACAGTTTGATTTGTATCGCAAACATAAATATATGTGGGTCGCACACACATCTAGTATAACATATCAATCATTGTGTCTCAAACATGTAATATTGAAAGCAAACACAATGTGTTTGGACACAAGTATATTATATTTGCGACAAGCTCCAAACGCACTTTATATTTGCATTCAAACAACAACAAAAGACATATTTTTCAGCGTGTATAAAAATAGAATAATAGTGGGTAAATTAATATATGTATAGTTTACGAGATATAGTTTGAGAGACCTCTATGACGTATCTAACATAAATTTAATGTACAGACGTCTTGAGGATTAAACGCTGGCAATGACACTGAGAAAAATGGTTTCCCATTACATACCATGAAGGGATTGGGGAGAGCTTCTTACAGCCAGCGAACTGTGCGCTTTTTAATTTTACACGCACTGCTTGGGACCTACAGTTTTACACCGGTTCCGAACGGTAGTTTGATAAGTTGTTTTCATGGCTAAGTACTCGATAGTGTTGATATCACTAAGAGAGGAAAGAAATGTAAGGTGGTCAGAGCAGGGATCCAACCCACAAGAGCCGGGCACATTAGTAATTGCACCACAGACGGCCCTTGACAATGAAACATCACCTAAAAATTATTTTTTCTATTATTTGGGCAAGGATGGTTTGAATTGAAAAAGTTTCATGTATTTTCAAAATCATTTATCGAACATCATTTTGCGCATTTTCGCAATGAACTATTGGAAAAGTTTGAAAAAGAAGTGTTTATTTCACGCTTGCAGATGACAGTAAATGAGTCGATTGTGAAAACGCGTTTTCAAAATTGTGAGTGTTTCCCTTTAGGTTATAATACAACTAAATAAATAAAATGTGATAACACTGAACAATTGTGTACTATGATTTTCCTTTCAAAGCCTCCCAGCAAAATATCCTATTGGTCTTCAGTTTATACATTAAGTTGCATTTGTACGAGTTTGTCCTACAATCAATGTGTTATTTTGCGCAAAAATGGAATATACAGGATGATCCGAATACAAGTATATTTTTAAAAATGAAATAAAGTGATCTGAACTTCATTTCTTTTGGATATTATGGCTTTATTGTAAATAATAATTATTCCCATTAATTTTGGAATTCGATTTCATTCATGTGGCTGTCGCGGCTGTCTTCGCAGTAGATCATACTGCCAATCCAATTTTTCAAGACTTTTTTGACGGCTTCTGGTTGTATCTCTCAAATGGCTCGGACGATATTAGCCTTAAGGGCGATCCACACTCACAGCAGGATTATTCGCATAGCTTCGGTCTTTAACAGCACGGCACAAGGTTAAGTTTAAAGGGGTCAAATCGCAGCACCGCGGCAGCCAATTTACAGCGCCAAGACGTCTAACAACACGGTTACCGAAGGTCATGAAATTTTCGTTATTTTTATTGTGTTAACATCTATAGGCACGGGTAGGGCAATCTATCATAGTGTACACATGCAAACAACACACAGCGTTAGCATCACATACGTGGTTGTTATACAACAATAGTATCTCTCTCTGAAAATAAGTATGATGGTATTGATGTAGCGACAGCGAATAAATAAGCAAGTCGTCGTCGCCAAAGAGTATTGAATAGTATAGAGAACTTGTGGAACGAATTGTATGACTGAAAAGCACTGGCGAGATCTGGCGAATTATTCGAAACGTATTACTCTCTTTTTGCCATAACTTGTTCCATTCATAATATTGATGTGAAGTATTAATGCCTTTTGAAACATTTATGCTTTTTGTATTGTTTTATGGAAAAACATTGTCGAAATGGTTCATTTATATTGAAATATTCTATAAAGAGAAGAAGACTCGTTTATGGTCTTTTACTCAGACTCTACATGAGAGCGGAAAAGGAGTGCAATAAGTTGTCTATACTATTCAATACTTTTTGTCATCACTCTGTTTATGACAAAACAAAAACTATTATTTCAGTGAGCAATTATTTCAGTGAGAATAAGTCTCGTTTATGCTCTTTTACTCAGACTCTACATAAGAATGCAATAAGTTCTCTATACTATTCAATACCTTTTGTCGTCGCTCTGTTTATGACAAAACAAAAACAATTATTTCAGTGAGCTAAATATTGCTTTATTTATTTTAAAAATATAACATCTAATGTTAAAGCAGATGTAAGAAAAAATAAAGTGCAATAGAAAAAGAGCCTTCAGCACAGAAACTATTCCTTTTTTGTATTTTCCAATGTAACATGTACTAATGTGTTCATAGAAATCGAAACAGGTACCGTGTAACAAAAAAGTGTTAACACATCGCCCGTGAGTTCGAACATTTACACACGTATTTCTTATGGCAACGAAAATTTCATAAAAACTCTGAATACAGGGCTTTAAGCGTAAGAGTTCCAAAAATTACAACTCTGCATCTTGGTTTAGCTGTGTTCACAAGTTCGACAATCATGAGGAGCAAACATAGCAAATAATTGTGAGCTGCTTGATCATATGACTTCGTTTTCAAACAAGGCGTATTATATTATGTGTTTTACTGTATTAGTTTCATGTTTATTTTTCAGTCAGACGAATTTAATTGTATCTACTTTTTTGTTAATTCAAATTGTTGCTGTATTTTTATAGTTAAGGCAAAAAAAAAACAAACATAACTGTAAACAATTATTTTCTAAACAACAACAAAAATGCTATAAAATTAAAATTCTATATATACATATAGTATATAACAAAACAAATATGTACCCAATAATAAAAATAAAAACAAGGAAAACTTTATTTCAATTTATTTTCTTTTATTGACTCTATGGAAATTCTATATCGGTCAGAGATTTGGAGCATGCGATAAACTGGGTAAGACTTTGATATAATTGTTTGGTGTAAATTCCACAGTGGTGAAGCAGCTACTAGAGATTCCTATTGGATGACAATTAAGTGGGGGATTAAATTTGTAAAACAAATAAAGTTTTATCTGTAACTGCAACGCGCACATTTTAACACAAAATGTCAATTGACCACGCATTCAGTTTCAAATTGGAATTCCATTGGAAAAGTATGTGGGACATGCAAGATATACAAAAATTGCATGGTCTCATTTTTATCATCCAACCGGATAACATTCATACATGGACAACTTATGAGCTCTCAGTTTATTTTATGGATTCGAATTTCGTAAATAAAAGTTCATATTTTTTAGCACATTTTTTTAGTCGTCTACATCGATCGCGAGTGTAACAAATAACTAGTGTAATCTAAATACTAAACGGAATGATTTTTATTTCTACGGAAAAATAAAATAAAAAAAACCAAATACAAATATAATACGCAATGTAAGACTGTTTCGGATGGTGCACGCTGAAAAACAACGGCCCAGCAATAAATTGCAGGAACCATGGGTATATTTGCGATCATTGTTTTCATAAATTAAATATCTGCTACTATTTTGTTTGTTTGTTGTCGGTCTCGTTTTTGTTTTCAGCAGTTTTCAACAAACAAAGTCACATTTGGGTCGCAAAATCATCTATTATAACTTATTAATCATTGTCTCTCCAACATGTAACACTGAATGGCAAACACAATGTGTTTTGACACAAGTATACTATATTTGCAGCAACCTACCAACACATTATATTTGCATCCGAACAACAACAAAAAAACAGATTTGTCAGCGTGTGAATATTTAAATAGTGTTTGATTGATACTAATGACAGCTAGATTATGTTTTACGTTGGTTGTATCAAACGAAAATACGCCTTCCCTTTTATTTCTATTCGTTTTATGTACAACCACAGAGTAACATACAACAGCAACTCGAACTCGATGAAATGACCTACAACTTCGTAGTCATCGACAGAATGGAAAGAGAGGTATGGCGATTGTTATCGCTTATGCTTTTCTAGATTCTGTTTACAGTTAAAAGTGTATCGGCCACTTTCGTTCGCATTCAGCAACCAACATGAAATTATATCCTTCGCATTCTACCGAAATACACGGATCTGCTCGTGAGATGTGTACCGATTGATGTGTCGGTCATTGGCCATAAATTTGTATTTTTATAGTATATTACTCCAGAGTATTGACATCACTACGCGAGGTGACCGTTGTCGAAAGAACAGAACTCAAACGCAGAAGTCTTCGATCTATTATCTTTATTTAGAAAATCATTTGTGGAACAATTGATAGTCCTTTTTGGCGTAGAATACGTCTTACCTTACGGTATAGGGAGTCATGTCAGATTGTTATTGTTGTAATCTTTATTTCATTGATTATGAGGAAACGGCGAGATAACTTTTTTTAAAAATTTGTTTGTAGGTAAATGAAGATGTTATCTTTCGTTTGATATACACTTCATATTGGTTGATATCTTCCTAATATTTAAATTTCTCAAATGAAATTGTTTAAACACATACACTCCAACATATGTGTGGTGTTTGGTTGAGTGTTTGAGTTTGTAGCGTGAACACAAACTATGCTGCTGTTTCAGTGTGGACACAAACCTTCGGCTGTTGTTTTGATTGAAGAAATATTGAAATTTCGTATATTTACTTATGTATTTAAGTGAAACAAAATGTTAAATGTGAATTTGAATTTAACATGGATATATAATTATAAAAGTAACTATCAAATAAATAAATTCATTTGCTTATGTTATTTATCATTTATTGTTATAAATGTTTTCTGTCTTATCGGATGGCGTATTCTACGTTAAACTTAATGTCCGTGTCTCTGACACAGCCTGCAGGGACAGTCGCACTGTCTGCAGTTTTTTTTTGTTAAATGTAATAGCCTTTAATGTACCTTCGAGAGATTGCGGCAATTTGAATTCTTCCATATACCCTGCCGTAGAACAAATTATTGCATGAATGAATCTATTTTACGATGTCTAAGGGAATTTAACTCAATTTGTTCATTGCGTGAAATTGATTTTTCTTTTAATTTAAGTGAATTTAGAGAAATTGATAGAATTAATTTACTATTAAGAAGTAGCCTGTAAGGAATGTGTATTGCCATTAGACGAAATTAAATTAAATAAAGAAAATAATATGTGGTCTGTACGAATCTTGAACTAAAAAAAAAAACTCATCGAAGGAGGGTTGCAACATGCCGGTTAGTGTGTTTACATTGGGACAATGAATATTACAGTAAATCCAATGATTTTGTGGTTGCTGCAACGAAACGGTGACGCGTCATAACGCGTTATGTCCATGGGCGTTATGACGCGTCACCCAACGAAACATGTGAAATTTTTTTTGACTGTTGCGTTGTTATTACAATGCAATGCATATATTCTTTTCGCATTTTGCAGACAAATGGGCGAGTAAATAAAATATAGGCTTAGTGATTTTTATTTGCATTTTATGTTTATTTCTTATCTTTTCCAAAATTCCATTTATTTACTAAGTTTTATGAAACATTTAAATTTAACGACAGATAGAAGTTGCTTCAACGTACGTTAGCAATCGTTTATGCGACGAAAATGTCATGAAATTGCATTTTGTACTTTTTCTGCTACCAAGCACTAACCCATACATATATGTAAAATCCACGGACTTTAATTACAAACCAAATTCTTTGCCGAATTATCCATAAGCAAGTGAGAAAAAATTATTGTGGTTGATGATACTAACGCTATTGGTGGTGTTTGTTATTGACAACCATTCTATCTGTAAAGCTAACTTTGCCGCTGATAATTTTGTTAATGTAAATTCTGAGTGGAATAATGTTACTAGGAGGAAAAAATCTGCTAGAACGCGTAGAGTTGTGGTTGGCTAATCCAATAATTCTGAACTAGATGTGGCACTGAATTTAAAATGGGTGCACTTGTCGTCATTCAAAACGTCTTTTACTGAAGAAAACATAATATTGTATGTAATGAAATATCTGCAAATTGATAGAGGGCAAATAGTATGCTTTAAATTGGTGAAGAAGGGCAGTTCAACGCATGATTTAAAATTTGTCAATTTTAAACTTGGAATATCAGCTGCTCATTATGAAGGTCTTTTTAATCCTAATCTTTGGAATTCTGCCATTAAAATTTGTCCCTTTGCTTTTTTTCCAAAAATTGTGAACCCACTGCAAAAACTCTAACAACTGGCACTAATTCGTTAAAAATATACTACCATAATATATCGGGTATGAGGACGAAATCATTATTATTTTGTTCTTATACATTACAGTCTGATTATGATATCTTTGTTATTACTGAAACTTGGCTTAACTTGGATTTCTATAGTGAAGAATTCTTTAATCCCTATGTATATATAGTTTATCGAAAAGATAGGGATGCGGTGATAACTGGTCATGAAAAAGGAGGAGGCGTCCTTATTGCAGTCAAAAAATCTTTATTTTGCAAATCTATTTCATTAACTAACATGGATACACTTCTGGACCAGTTGTGTATTTCTGTTAAGTTGCTTAATTCTGAGTTGTTTATTTGTGTTTCTTATCTACCTCCCAGGAGTGCTGATGAAATATATAATGCTCATGTCTCTAATATTGTAGAGTTGTACAATCATATTGGTGCGGATGATAGATTATGCAAGGCTGATCTACTTCAGGTTATAGCAACCGCACAGCTGATTCATATTCTGAACAGCTGATGCCAAGGCGAATTGAGCTCGAATTGGCAAACTTATTAGTTTTGTTTACATTCTTATTGGCAAAGTGAAGTTAATTTATAAACTTGTGTTTTTTGAAAGTTTCCCCTTAAAAGTGAAAAAAAAGTATTTAAAGATGGTAAAATGTGCTATTTGCAATAAAAAGTTTGAAAGCGGTACGGGACCGATGTTTCATGTTCCACGCGACGACAACAAACGCTTGTTGTGGGGCAGTCATTGCCGGATGTGTTTGTGCTGTTTCACAACAGAAACAGCACAAACAAATGAAAAATATGTATGTATATACGTATACGCATGCAATACAAATGTCATATTTTGACATTACCACAAAAGGCGAATTCAAGGCGAATTGCTATTTTTGACAGAACCAGCGCAAAAAGTAAGGCGAATTCTAGTGCTTCCACCTTGTATAAATTCGCCTTGAGATTATGCGTACTAGGTGATTTTAATCTGAGTGACGTATCTTGGTCTGAAGTACCTAACTCAAATTCATTTCTTACTAGTAACGTTAATAGATCTTTCGAGATAAGTCTAATTGATTCATTTTTTAGTCTCGATTTGTTGCAAATAAACTCAATTTATAATAGTCATAATAAACTGCTTGATTTAATATTTCTAAGTTCGGATCTAAAAGTTTCAGTTTGTGAATCTGCTTTCCCGATTTCTCCTTCCAATTCTCACCACTCTACTTTAGAAATTGAAATTAAATTCTATGAATATTCATCTTATGCTAGAAATGATTTTGTACGATATAACTATTTTAGTTGTGATTTCAATGCATTAACTGATATTTTCTATAGTTTAAATTGGATAGATTTGTTGAATAACCCAATTGTTGGAATTTGCTATGACAAATTTTTTTGTCCAATGTTGTAAATATTTGTCAAAATAATATTTCTCCAGTTAAGCCAATAGTGCATAATCTTCCTTGGTATACTAAAGGTTTAAAAAATCTAAAAAATCTTAGAAATAAATACCACAAAATTTACAAATCCTCAAATAATGCTATAGATAAGCAATATTTCAAACACTATGAAAGAGAATTTAACTTTCTTAATAAGTTTTTATACAATCAGTACATTATGAATCTTAATGTTTCTCTTAAGTACAATCCTAAACGGTTTTTTAAATTTATAAATTCCAAAAGGAAAAGCTCTTTAATTCCACTAGTTATGAATTATAACAGTTTAACACCAAATACAATTAACAGTTCCTTAAATCTCTTCGCTTTATATTTCGAATCTAACTTTAACATAGACTCTGGCCCGCTTGACCATTTTGATTTAAATGATATCAATTCTTGTCTTGATTTTGGATCAATGCAAATATCGGATGAAGATGTAGTAAATGGAATCAATAAACTTTCGATTTCTTTTAATTGTGATAATGATGGTCTCTCAGCATTTATCTTAAAAAAATGTTCTTCCTCATTAATTTTGCCTCTAAAAATAATTTTTAATAAATCATTAGCGTCAGGTTATTTTATTCAAAGATGGAAATACACATCCGTTTTACCAGTTCATAAATCTGGTAATAAAAATAATATTTGCAATTACAGACCGATTTCTAAGTTGACTAATGTAGCCAAAGTTTTCGAGCATATTGTTTATGATAAACTTTTCTTCAGGTTGAAGCGGTTTATTTCTATTAACCAACATGGATTTATGCCTGATAGATCTACAACTTCTAATTTAGCTGTATTCACACAATTTTGTATATCGTCTTTTGAAAGGGGATTGCAAGTTGATACTATATACACAGATTTTGCTAAGGTATTTGACCGTGTACCGCATAATATTCTGTTATTAAAGCTTTCCAAAATTGGCTTCCATTCGCAGATGTTGAGCTGGTTTCGCTAGTATTTAACTGGCAGATGCTCCGTTTTATCTATTGTTGGGCTTCATTCTGATACCTTCATCCCTTCTTCCGGAATACCACAAGGTAGTATTCTAGGTCCTCTTTTATTTAATATTTTCGTTAATGATATAACTCCTTGTTTTAAATATTCCCAGTTTCTTTTATACGCTGATGATTTAAAATTGTTTTAACAGATTTCGACACTTAATGATATCTCTAATCTTCAAGAGGATTTGGATAGGGTTATCTCTTGGTCAGCTAGAAATAGTATGCCCTTTAATGTTAATAAATGCTATTCTTTGACGTACCATAGACGCCGTAATATTTTAATGTCCAAATACAAAATTAAGGAAATTACTTTATCAGTAGTTGATGAGTTGTTTTTGATGTTAAACTGTCTTTTAATAATCATTTGAACTATATAATAGCATATTCAATGTTGGCTTTTATTCGTCGTAATTGTCAAAAATGCTTTGACCATTACACCAAAAAAACATTATTTATTGCGTTTGTAAGGTCTAAGTTGGAATACGCTACGTTTATACGGGAGCCTTCGGCGAAAGTTCACACTAATCGTGTAGAAAGAATTCAAAAAAAGTTTATAAAATTTGCTCTTTAATTTTTGAATTTTTCTACACCAGTTCATTCGAGCTTGATTCCATAATATCCGGATAAATGTATCTTAATTGGTATGAAAACTTTAGAAGTTAGAAGAAATGTGTTGTCAATTAATTTCTTGCATGGGATTATTTGGGGATTTGTTGATTGTCAGGATTTGCTGGAAGTTATAAAGATAAATGTACCTTCCAGAAGGCTTAGAAATCATGTAAAATTTTTTCATATAGATTTACATAGAACCGATTACGCTTTAAATGAACCGTTAACTAAAGCCCTCAGATTGTTTAATGAATACTCTCAACAATTAGATCTAAGTTTCATCATCATTTCATCATCATTTTAAAATTATTTTAAATAATTTATTAAAGTAATTTTTATTATATAATTTTTAGATTTTAAGATGCTAGTCTGTAAGGATAAAATTGTATCCATACACGAAATAAATAAAAAAGGGTTTGATCTTAATCATTTCAACATTCATACACACAGGGAAAATATTAGTTGGAAATAAATTAAGGCATTGGAAATTCCATGATAAGGTCTATATTTTAGTTAGAATTCATAATTATCATACATCGGAATTATTGGTCGATGTTATTGATAAATGAAAAATACGTCTTACTAAATAGATGTTGTTACTTACTACAGAAATTGTGTTGTATTAACCAATTTGGGTATTTCTAAAACCGCATTCATCTGAAATGAAAGATAATAAAAAGTACAATTTATGTTCAAATATTAGTCACTGTAATCATAATTTAGTTTCTATTCACAAAAAAATTTGTTACAAAGTTATGTATTCGATTTTTCATAGGAGGCTTTTTCTAGAAAAGAGAAACTATATTTTACAATTATTTTAAACAGAAAGTGAGAAACAAATATAGTGAAAAAACCTAAAGTATAGAAATATCATCCACCGAAAAATATGTTAAGTATACATATTCACATTTTACGCCGTATAGACCCAGAATTTATATGCTGTGGACAAAAACAACGCTTGACATATATTTTCCTATCCGAAATCAAATCCGAAAAATTTTATTGTTATTGACAAGACGAATATGCAAAATTGATATATCTCACCACACTAATTTCTGAATCGCTTGTATTTTTTTATTTTTCTAGTATTCCATAAATTGAAGACTTTTAAACACAGTCGTTGAAGCTGACTCCACTATTGACGCCTTCATAAACATGCAACAAATTGTGGACACTTGTCTCGAAGAACTATTATTGCGGATGACACCAATTAGCTTAAATATACCTGTGATATTTTGAAATTATAACTGTTTGTATGTGGTTTCAGAGTTCGTATTTACACCCCATGTGTAACCCATACACATCACCGAGGGGAATGGTTACGAACGATTACTCATTATCTACAGGGTTTTGGGAAAATATAGGGTTGCTACCCTTTATGAAGGGAAATTACCATGCACGATTATCACGATTAATATTGGGAATGGGTAAGCGGGGCTTTACCGTGGGTAATGGGTTACCCAGGGTAAGCCATCGCTAGTTTTGATCGAAAATGTGAAAAATGTAGAAAAAATTGTTATATCTCGGAAACGCAGCGTCCAATCGAAAAAATATGTAATTTTTGGCCGTTACTAAGGGCTTTTCACATAGTGGTGCAATTCGTATGTAAGATTTTTTTTTCAAAAAATGGTTATAACTCGTAAACGATACGTCCAATCGCAAAAATAATGCAGTAGAATCGCGATAATTCGTAATCGCAAGGGACCAGCAGTTTTCTTCGAATTAGAGGGGCTTACGATTTATTGAGATTTCGATTTATAGACGTAAACTAAAAGATATATACGAATTAAAGTGGTTTTTATTTCAGTTAAGTTTACATATTTCCTTATGTACTATTCTAATTTTATTTGGAAATAATGAAAATTCAAATTTTACATATAAATAATTCTTTTATATAATAGAACAAAAACAATGAAAAATTTTAAATGTTAAAAAAATAAAAATCAAAAATTATGATTAAAAGAAGTCTGTTATTTTATGTTGTTTAAAGCTTTTTTCGTGTATTCGTGTATAATTACCAAGGAATCAAAAACATTATCATTGACATCATGAATTGTAAAATATAAATCAAAGAACAAACTGATCAATTGAAAGCATAAACAATATCTTCGTTCAAAGTAACGGTAATACATAATATGCAGCTGATGATTTTTTCAAACCGTTATTCTAAAGAATTTTCCTTGTGCATTTAGAATTATAAGAGGTTTTAATCAATCAATATACGATTTATAAGAGACTTTGTATTGATCGTTTAAAAATAAAATACGAAATATCGAGGGGACCAAAATGTATGTAAATATTACGAATTATTGGAGTTTTCTCAAGGGACCGACAGTTTGCTACGAATTATAAAGATTTTCCAATTATCGGGGTACGAATTTTCGCGATTCTACTGTATATGTTTTAGATCCGTAGGAGGCTTTACCCTATGAATTTCTTGAATACGGCATCATTTGTTTAAAATCCAATCGAAAAACTAACCAATTTTTAAACATTTCTATGGGTTTTTCATAAAGTGGTCCAATCGTAGGAAAGAAAGTATTTTCACACAATCACCCAAAATAAGAAAATCGCTAAAATATAAAATGGATATAATAATAACTTTGCTACCTCCATAATACAGCAATAATTTTTTTTTATCAAGCCCCTATAAATGCAGTGCATTGTGTTGGGGAAGGAAATTTGTGGTAGTGGAGGGTGGAAAGAGGGAGTAGTGTCTGTTGACATTTGCCTTCAATCTTTGTATGTCCCCATTGGTGGGGCTGTATGGTTGAAGAATGAATTTTCTCTATAGTGTGTAGTGCGGTCAATTGGCCATTCGATAAAAACGGACGAGAGCTCCTGGAAAGCCGCGTACTTTGGCTAAACATCCTCACGTCTGGCATAAGTTGACGGATGTCCGAGGAACACATACCGTGGAAGTATCAATAGAACAGCGACACGCAACCCACATTTCGATGATGATCAAGGGAGGGAATAGAGTTGGATACCCTACTGTTCACTTGTAACACCGTCACTCTCCTCTGGACACGGTCGAGAAGCTCCAAAAGGTCCTAGGAGCCCCCTTTTATATTCCATCTTTGGCCTAATGTAGGTGGTGTAGATATTGAGAAGATCAGATGAAGTGAAGTATTTCTTACACCGCTTTAAAAATCCTAGACCCTTGAATGCTTGAATACGCAAAAGAGTAGATTGGATTCACAGTCTGACCCAGGAGATCGTCAATGAAAATAAGAAAAAGAGAAGGTTAAAGAACAGAGCCTGTGGATCACCTGCATTCAATTTATACTCGTCGGATGTAACCCCATCTATAACAACTCGTATAGTGCGATCTATGAGAGAACTCGATATAGATCGAATGAAGTTATCACCGACACCAAAAGTAGCGAGCTTTGACAAGAGTGCATCGTGCCCTACTCTGTCAAAGCATAGAGTAATACTTAAGAGTTTCCATTACTCTCTTCGATGCCTCTTCATGACGACGAGGTAGTAGGTGGTGTAGATATTGAGAAGATCAGATGAAGTGAAGTATTTCTCACACCGCTTTAAAAATCCTAGACCCTTGAATGCTTGAATACGCAAAAGAGTAGATTGGATTCACAGTCTGACCCAGGAGATCGTCAATGAAAATAAGAAAAGAGAAGGATAAAGAACAGAGCCTGTGGATCACCTGCAGCCAATTTATACTCGTCGGATCAAACCCCATCTATAACAACTCGTATAGTGCGATCTATGAGAAAACTCGATATAGATCGAATGAAGTTATCACCGACACCAAAAGTAGCGAGCTTTGACAAGAGTGCATCGTGCCATACTCTGTCAAAGCATAGAGTAATACTTAAGAGATTCCATTACTCTCTTTGATGCCTCTTCATGACGACGAGGTAGTAGGTGGTGCAGATATTGAGCAGATCAGATGAAGTGAAGTATTTCTTACACCGCTTTAAAAATCCTAGACCCTTGAATGCTTGAATACACAAAAGAGTAGATTGGATTCACAGTCTGACCCAGGAGATCGTCAATGAAAATAAGAAAAAGAGAAGGTTAAAGAACAGAGCCTGTGGATCACCTGCAGTCAATTTATACTCGTCGGATGTAACCCCATCTATAACAACTCGTATAGTGCGATCTATGAGAAAACTCGATATAGATCGAATGAAGTTATCACCGACACCAAAAGTAGCGAGCTTTGACAAGAGTGCATCGTGCCATACTCTGTCAAAGCATAGAGTAATACTTAAGAGTTTCCATTACTCTCTTCGATGCCTCTTCATGACCATTTCATAGTTATATTTGCTGCTGTAGTTTACAAATTTTACACTTTCGATGGACATAAAACGGACAGAAATCAAAGGGAATGCGTATTTGCGTTCAATGCAAACAACATATAACATAATTTAGCTGTCATTAGTAACAATAAACACTATTTAAAATTAGTTCCTGTCTTCTTTGCTCTCTCATTCTCCATCATCGCCCTAGTTCCTTTTCGATCAGCTGTGCCATAGAATCCACCTGGTCAAAGGCCTTGGAAATATCAAGAGCCACTAATTTACT
This sequence comes from Phaonia tiefii, assembly GCA_963931995.1. NCBI lineage: Eukaryota > Metazoa > Arthropoda > Insecta > Diptera > Muscidae > Phaonia > Phaonia tiefii. Next base: position 86,067,554 of record OZ008367.1, on the reverse strand, counting down.
CTCACCAAGCCAGTGGATGGATCGACTCCACTGTTCTGAAAGGAACGCCATCAGGTCTCCCTCCAGTAGATCTCATTCTACGGAATCCATACTGCCGATCATTAAGAAGGGCATTGGACTTAAGATATTTCACAAGATGGTGGTTAGCCATGCTCTCAATATCCTTATTTTGAAAAGAATCGCTAACAAATACATATTTTTTTATGAAAGGCATCCATTGATTAAAGCCTCCGGTAAAAAATTTACTATTTTTGTACCTTCCCGAGCTGTAGGTATTTTTTTGTTTTAGGGTTTTTTTTTTTTTTTAAAATTCGTCCAGCAAATTGGTAAATTTTCTGAAACACCTTTAGAATCCCGGAAAAAGTGGTTATTTGTCGATTGAACGCTGCGTTTCCGAAATATAGACCCACTCCGGTTCACTTATTTAAAGGCACTAAAAATTCCATATTCAGCTGACTGTATTTTTTGCACTTTGAAATTCTGCAATCGGTTAAAAATTGCAAAAGATACAGGCTGCTGAATATGGAATTTTTAGTGCCTTTAAATAAGTGAACCGGAGTGTATAATGACATTATAGCGATTTTTTATAGGAAAAATTTTAGTTTTAGCGATTTTTTTAAAAAAAAAGTGATGCCGTACAACTATTGGTCACCGCTTCCTGTGGAGGTAAAAAATTTATTATTTTTGTAATTAGACGCACCGTTTCCGAGTTATGTCATTGTTATTGAATGATAGTACCAAATTGTGTTACCAACTGTACTAGTTCTACAATTCAACCCAAAATTAGAGAAACCACGTTTTTAGGTTATGTGTTCTTTATTCTTTCACGTTGTGTTTTAAAGACGCTCTGGTCTTTTAAAATCATTGAAAATCATCTATACTTAACTTCAAGGAATACCAAAGGTAACGGTATACGATATTCATTCATTACTGTTGAACCAAAAACCAGTATGATGTAAATACGAGTGTGTATGTAAATATGTATTACAAATTTGAGGAACAAATGACTTGGGGTTAATGATCATTAATGAAAATATTTACAAATTAGCAATTGATTTATTATCTAAAGTATAGTGGTTCCCAACCAGTCATTTTGTTATTTTAGTGATTTTCTTATTTTGGCGATTTTTAAAAAAGGAAAAATTCAATTCGAATTGGACCACTTTACGAAAATCCCGTAGCTAACCGCAAAAGCTATTTTTTTCGAGTCGACGCTCCGTTTCCGAAATGTAGACATTTTTTCTAATTATTCATATTTTCGTCAAAAATGGGGATGGGTTACCCAGGGTACCCATTACCCTCGAAATTCGAACCATGGTTACAAATAATAATATTTTTGTTAATATTTAAATATCATATACACAATTTTAATAAAAAAAATATTTTTCTTAGTTTTTTTTCTATAAAATTCATAATGAGATATGGCGTCAACAAGTGGTAGTGACGGCCATTAAATTCGAGTAATTAGTTGAGCATACCAATATATTATTTGATACAACCGAATTAGTTTTTACATTTTTCGTTGATCCAACTAATAGAAAATGCTCTACTACAAGATAATTTGATTGCTACAACTAAAACTCGATTGACAGATCATATTCATTTCTGGTTGCTGTAGCTTCAATTAAACATTTAAATTCTTCTAATCCAAACTGAATTACAAATCAATTGATATGCACAGTATTTCGTGATACTGACTACAATTATTGGTAATCACTACTGAATAATGTGATAGTCCAAGGAAACGCCAAATTTTAGTTGGCTGTAAATATAGTTGTGACAACGAATCTCTTCTCTGTGTGTATATGAATGCCTCAGTGTTCAAATCTTTTATTTAACAAACCAATTTGTCGCAGCAATGATATTTACTCGACGAAGTGATAAAACATTTTTATTTCCTGATCTCATTTTCGCTGCGCCGATTAATCTGTTGGTTAGCTCACTATTGATGAAAATATTTTTTTCGCTCTATTAACATTCCATTGTCTGAGCACAGATACAAAATTAGTAAATGCATGTGATAAAAAATATTAATCCCACTTCTCAAACAGGCGGGTATCTTTTCTCCTCTTTGAATGGTCTCTTCTTGCGGGTATCCTGAAATTGGTTTTGATACTTAAACACAGACAAGAGTGACCTAATAACCCTATATCGCAGGTTTCAGTTTATTTGGCAAAGATTTATAAACATACACCAGTGGTCAAAGTGTTAGATTCATAATTCATTCGAGTACATTCCACCGGTGTGTGTCAGCCTTTGTGTCATTGTTTCTGGTTGCTGCGTTTCAATTTGTTTGCTGGTTGGTGTTTCCTTTTGTTGCTACGACTGACCAAAACAGTAATGAAAATTTTAATTGTATTGTTTGAATTGCAAGCATTGTCTTGGCACTTGTAGGGCAAACAAAATGTTTTTCTTTTGAATAAACAACTATAGAATAATACGTCGCCGCCTTACAAACCAACGTTAAATGATGTTGATATGACATTGTAAGGGTTGCCAGGTCATTAAAATTTGAAATAAATATAAAGGGTCCGCCATCTAACGTTTTTTTTTCAACTAGTGCTTATTTCGTGAATGGTAACACTTAACTCATGTCTGATTTGACAGATAATTAGTTTTATCCTTCCGCTGAACGAATATGGTTGTGTATACGCTTGAACAACGCTGGGAAATATGGGAAAAATGGGCCTGCGATCGACTTACAGAAGATGCCGATTTTGCCAAAAAATCAACTTTTCAGATGAAGCTCATTTTGATCTTGGCGGGTATGTAAACAAGCAAAATTGTCGCATTTGGGGCACAGAAAACCCTGATGCACCCAAAACGAGTCACTGTTTGGTGCGGATTTTGGTCCAGAGGCATAATTGGGTAATTTTTCTTCGAAAATGAGCAATGAGTGGCCGTTACAGTCAATGGCGATCTTTATCGGGCCATGTTGAACGAATTGTTGTTCACAAAAATTGAAGAGGAGGCTATTGGCAACATTGGGTTTCAACAGGACGGCGCTACGTGCCACACAGCCGAAGCTACACTCGATGTTTTGCGCCCTCTTTTTGAAGATCGCATTATCAGCCGCAGAGCTGATGCCATTTGGCCACCTCGGAGCTGCGATTTGACACCGTTGGACTATTATTTGTGGAGTGCCCTCAAAGATAAGTGTTACGCCGTCAAGCCAGAGACAATTAACGCTTTAACGGACAATATTCGTGAAGCCATTGGTGAAATACAGCTGCACACAATCGATAATGTGCTTAAAAATTGGACCGATCGTGTAGGCTACTGCATGGCCAGCTGAGGCAGCCATTCGAATGAAATTATTTTCCATTATTAACCGGAAGGATTGTACTTTCAAATAAAAAAAGGAATTTGAGAAAATATTCAGTAGTTTTTTTTATAGCATTTTCAAAAAAAAAAGTTATTTGACGGACCCGTTACATATCGTTGCCGTGCTGTTAAGAAATTCGTGTGTCTTGTAATAATGTTAAGAAATTCGTGTCATGTATAAACTTTTTCAGAGAGCCAAAAAACTAAAATTTTCTTTCAACATTTTGTTCTACATTATAGACTTTTGTAAATAAAATTAACAAAAAAAAATCTATGGAAATCACGGAAAATTTGGTCGTTGGTAAACGAAATTCTTCTCAGCGATGCTTTAAAAATATTTGGAAAATTTTAATATAATTTCATATAACATATCAATTCTCCATCTCGATTCCTTACGTGTTCTTTTCGTCCTTATTTCGACAAGTGTGAAATAACTACCTTACAACATGACTCTGGGGCACTCAAGTGCTCCACGAAAATGTTGCCCATATAATTTCAATAGGGGTTGTGAAAGACAAGACATCGATATCTTAAATTTTGACTAGTCCTGTTGAACCCTTTTCAAAGCAGTGTTGAGATAGCGACCTAAAATCGCCCGTTTAAGGGTTTAAATATTCTAGTAAATGTCATCAAATGACTTTATAGTAGGCGGTGTAAAATAAAAGAGGGATATTTATATAGATTGCGAATCCTTTTCGTCCATTTTTGGAATAGTTTTGAATTTTAAATTTAATTGGAGAATGGGTCTTGATTGTCTCCCCTGTTTTCTCCTACGCAAAGGCACGCAGCTATAAAGTAGAGGAAAGCGTCTTCCCGCTGCAAAACTTGGTGTCATTTGTTGGTGGCTGTAGACACTTATTCCAGGCTATGGGAAATTATGAAGATGACTAATTTTGTAGCGAAGATTACAAAATAATGTGTTTAAGAATAATTTCAGTTTGTTTTATTATTTAAATTTTTTTATATTTATTTATTATGTATTTAATATAATTTTCCTTACTCTGAAACTTCAAATTGAGGAAAAACTAATATATCTAATTTACATTTCAAAATATTCAAATATATAGGGCACATTTTGCATTTAACGCTAAATTAACAAATATTTAACAAAAAATACGAAAATGCCTCGTAATCTATATAAATATATTACTTTTATTTTGAACGGCCTATTCTAAAATCGAAAGGTAACAATTTTCTAACATTAAACCCCTCAACCTACACGCTGAAAAATAATGGTCCCCGTAGCATATTGCAGGAAACATGTACATGTTGGCAATCATGGTTTTCATGAATTGAAGATCTTCTGACTTGTTGTCTCTTTATTATCTGCTTGGTTTTTGGTTTTAGCGGTTTTCAACAAAAAAAAACCCACATTTGGGTTTCAAAAACATTAGTTATAGCCTATTAATGATTGTGTCTCAAACATGTTATATTGAATAGCAAACACAATGTGTTTGAGCACAAGTATAGTATATTTGCGACAAGCTACAAATACGTTATCTTTGCATCCAAACAACAACAAAAAAACAAATGTTTCAGGGTGTAGCTATTCAAGGTCTCTATCTAAATACTGCTATCAAAAAGGACCAATAGGACGGGCAAAAGTTGAAGATATCGATTTGTTATCTTTGACAACCTCTACTAAAATTTTCTGAGCAACATTTTCGTGGAACATTTGAATGGCCAATAGTCCCATTTTAGGTAATGTTTTGACATTTCTCTAAATAACGACGAAAGGGATATATAAGGAATCGAGACAGAGTATTGAATTGTACGAAAAAAAAGTCTCATTCAATTTCACTGGAGACATCAAAACCCGGAAATGAGCTTTGCTATGGCCCAACATAGTTTTTTTTAAATTTTTCAAATACTATTTTGGCTCGAAATTAAAATTTCATCAAATCATCAAAAAATATTGAGACCTAAGAAGTGTTTCATATACTTCCTGGGTTTTCATATACTCACCTAAGGCTTTCATTCGGCAAATAAATCATTCACCAAATATCCTGTGGGTAAAGAGAGTGTGGCGTGACAGGTAATTTTTATATTATGCAAAAATCTTGCTGATATCTTATGCTACAAGTCCTTGTTATCCTGCGAATCCCCAGAAATATCCTGTGGGTTAAAGAGTGTAGCGTGAGAGGTCATTCAGATGTCCTACAAGCCTTGTTAATTTCCCGCGACTTTTTGTCTTTTCCTTCGAGTCTCGGTTTTCCTGTGAATCCTCGGGGATATCCGGGTTAGGTTATTCTTATATACGAATCTTTTTCTTGTCCTGCGAGTTCTTGTTATCCTGTGAGACCTTAGGAATGTATTATGGCTAAGAGTGTGAAGTGCCGCGAGTCCTTTATCTTATCCTTCGAGTCCTTGTTACCCTGGAGGTTCTTGGAAATATCCTGTGTGCTAAAGAGAGTATGCCGTGAGAGGTCATTCTTTCTTCCTGCCAGTCTTGTTGAGGTGCCGCAAAGCCTTTGTCTTATCCTTCAAGTCTTTGTTATCCTGGAGTTCCTTTGGAATATCCTGTGGGCTAAAGAGAGTGTGCCGTGAAAGGTCATTCTTACTTCCTACCAGTCTTGTTAAGGTCCCGCAAGTCCTTTGTCATATCCTTCGAGTCCTTTGTGTTATCGTGTGAGTCCTTTTATCATCCTAAGAGTCCTTTAGAATATCCTGTGAGCAGAATGGAATATGCCGTCCTACGAGTCCTTGTCGATGTCCTGTGAAGTCCCGACTTATATACTGGCAATTGAAAGTATGCCGCAAAAGTTCACTCTACATCCTGCGAGACCTTGTTCATGTCTTCTGAAGCCCTACCTTATATCCTGACAAATAAAAGAGTGTCGTGAGAGGTTACTCTTCATCCTGTGAATCCTTAGTGATGTCCTTTTAAATCTTGGTGAATGTCTTTATAAAGTGTGTGTTTGGAAAAAAATTTTAATTTTTAAAAACAGTAGCTTTTGACAAAACATTGTCTAATACCAAATTTTATTTAAATCGGATATATCGGGATAGATCAACGGGACAGCTATACACGTTTGCATGAGAGTTACCATAATGGGAGTGGTAAATTCGAAATATCATAAAGGCCTTTTGCGGGAGTTATCGTGCCGACGAACAAACCTGACACGTAGAAGAAACATGATTTGTATTAGATGTGTCTCTTTGTATGGGAGATACCAGAAGGAGCATGGTCATAACGCCCATTTTCAATCCCGAACTAAGTTGGGACATATTGTCAAGGCTCATTCAATTGTAATCTGTCGAAACTGAAGATTAATTGTTAACCTCATTTTGAACTAAACCAACACTGGTAATTACTAAAAAGAATGCAACCATAATAAAAACATATTGAACATTTTCCGACGCGTCGCCGCCACCAAAATATTTTCGAAGCTGACGCCGTCGCCGATATAATTGCCTCTTATTGGTTTAAAATGTGAGCCGAATTTATCGACTGACCTGATTTGACCGACTGATACAATTTTAAAGATTTAGTTATTTAAAAAAATCACAAATTTGTACACAACTGACAAAATCAATAGCCGCCAATTTAATTTTTCTGTTGTTCCGCCGTCTTCAATTATTTTGTGTCGGCGCGGGCTTAGTCTAAGCACAGAGTTGCCACCTGAAACGCCAATTCAAGCTCAAAGTGTGTGTTGTAAACGGCAGTGATTAGAGAACAAGGTTATCGCTTTAAATTTATCAATTTAAATTTAAAAGACAATCAATTTAAAAGACATCAATTGAAATTTAAACATCAGTTGAAATTTAAAAATTACACTGTGATAGTTTTTGGCAAACATTTTTTAAGACATGGCCGGAGAGGACTGTTTTACCTTAATTCGGGTACGATTAATCGAACTTCATCATTATTGTTTTTGAGTTAAACAAATTTTTTTTGGATTTTTCGATTTTGACTCACTTTTGACAGCCACTAACTTCTATTTGGTTGGCTGTACCGGCTAACTTTCTTAAACAAATTTGTTCCAAACGTTTTGGGATTCATCTTTAGGGAACACAGCTTACCTCTAACCCCAAGTTTTTGGGGCGCTCTCTCGAAACATCGGCAGAAAAGTAATTTTCCGATTTTCATTGAAAATTGCCAGTAATCAGATTCTTTCTCCACATAAGAGAAAACCTTTCACTATATAACTATATTTATTTACCCATCATCATTTACAATTATCAAATTCTACTAAATTATAAATTTCACTTAATTTTACTTGTTTCTACACTGAAAAGATTTTTTTGGTAAAACGACTTTGTTTAATTGGGGTTTGTTAACATCAACTGTTACGAAAACAAACGCATAGACGTTGAATATATTCAACTTGGCTTAATCCTATAATTTTTCCTTTCTATTTTTCAATTTATTTATTTAAAAGTCAAAACCAAAACAAAATACTAAAGAAAACAGTGTAATATATGAGGTGGCTATTCTGCATTCACATTGCAGGAAAATTTTTTCATCAGGAAATTTCAAGTAAATTATATTCAGAATAAAGTATTAAAAAGCAGATGTTTGGCTACACGAAACATTCCAATATGAGATTTCGATTGCAATGGTTCAGAACTTTAATACCATATTGGTGTAAACACTATTTAAAAATAAAATAGTGTAAACGTAATAGAAAACGCGCAGCTGCTTGGTAGTTGCCAGATGTAAAAACAAAGCCAACATATACGACTCGAGAGCACTGGCGAATAATAAAACAAAAAAGAAGGCGTCCCCGAGCAAGCCGCGTGCTCTTTTACGTCTCAAACGAGCTCGGGAGCAGCTAACGTACCGGAATCGAGTCGCAAACCGCTATTCTGTAGAGAGGTAAGAGAAAATGGAGTGAAGTAATGAATGTGGATTGGAGTGCTATTTATTCACAAAGTACATAAAATGTACCAGAATCTACATACATGTACCTAAAAGTACATCAAATTTACCACAAAGTACACATCAAGGTCCATAAAGTGCATGAACTCCACCAGAAGGTGCATCAATATAGTCAAAAATTTACAAAAACTACACAAAATGTACCAAACGTACGTAACAAGTACCAACAAATTTCATCAATTGTACCATAAATGGACCAAAAATTACATTACGTGCGTAAAGTGCGTTACATTAAATGCAGAAACTACACCAAAAAAGTACATAAATGCCCTCAAATGTGTACCAAAAAGTACACGATGTGTATCAAAAAATTGCATAATGTGCAGCAAGTAGACAGAGCCAAAGGTGTTCTTGTGAATCTTGTCGAGTTATGGTAAGGTATAGGCTTCCTTCTTCACTTTACTTCCTTTTAGTTTTGCTTTAGTTGTTTGGTCTCCAGTATTGCCTTGGAATTGAAGAAGAAAAAACAAATAATGTTTTCTACAACTTATTAAATAATTTGATAAATAAATTAACTACCCCTTATATTTACATCATAATTTTCGAAAAGTCGTAGAATTTTCGTAGCCGTTCTGCAGAGAATATTGCTGCTGTAGCCGAGGATGTCATGGATGCGCAACTTGATGAATTGGGATTGGAAAACATGTGGTTCCAACAGGACGGTGCAACGGCACACACTGCACGTGCCACAACCGATATGCTGAAGGATGCATTTCCCGGGCGCCTATTCTCCCGTTTTGGCGATTTGCACTGGCCAGCAAGATCGCCTGATTTGACCGCTCCAGACTTCTTTTTGTGGGGCTTTTTGAAGTCGCGGGTTTATGTCAACAAGCCTCAGACTCTTGCAGCTCTTAAAGACAATATCCAAGAATGTGAGGACGTATCGCCGGAAGTTTTGGCCAAAGTGATGGAAAATGCCATAAAAAGGGCTCAAATGACAATCAACTGTGGCGGCGGCCATTTACATGACATCATATTCTCGACTTGATGTAAAAAAAATTAAAAGACCAAATAAAAATAATCCAGAAGAAGAATCAAAGTTTTTCATATTTTTTTTTAAATTACAGCCAAAAAACATCGGAAGTTTACTTTTGCGCCACCTTGTATGAGTTAACGTGTATACGTTACGAAAAAAACGCCCCTATAGTAGATTTTTAAATTTCAATTGCAGTTTTTTATATGTCATTTGATGCGTTCAAAATTACAATTGATGTCTTGTAAATTTCAGTTGATGATTTTTAAATATCAATTGATGTATTTCATATTTCAAATATAATTTATAAATTTCAATCCATGAAAATGGTGTAGAATAGGCCTAGGCAAATTAAAGAGCAATCGGACTTTTCAACGTAAATTTTTCCTGAAAATTATGTTACTGACAGAATTCCCGATATATGTAATGCAATAGTAGCACTAAACAGGTGGTGCGATCACAATGGTGGTCATAAGCAAAAGTCGAATACAATGCGAAGAAGAAGAAGTTGATGCTTTGCAATTAGACTGAATATCACTGGTATTAGGGTAAGTATACCCATACAGCAAATTGGCAACCCTGGATGCGATTAATGACGATTGTAATTGTAGTGATGATGATAATGATGACGTTGGTGTCGTCGGTGGGTGCTGGTGGTGTAGCCGGTGATGATAGAGGAGGAAGCAGGCATTATTTTTCATACATAAATTTGATACTTCGCAAGCTGTTAACAAAAGCGACGAAGATGAAGAAGCAGAAAATAAAAGACATTTTTGCCAAAGTCCATAGATATGAATATACAACTAAATGTGTGTATGTATGGATGTTCCTTCGTCATCTCCTGTGTAATACAAAGCCGAGATGTTGGTCACGACAATTTAAACGTGTTCCAATAAGCAATTAACAATGGCAAGATTCATACACACAAATGGCCAAGTTTGTGTCTAAAAACACCAAAAAAATAAAAGCCGCTTTATTTAGGCACACAATTGTACAAGATCAACAACAACGCCAACAACAACAATAACATGAAGAAAAATGACTACAAAAGGTCTGAATATAACACAAAATATTGTTGGTATGAATGACTATGGAGTTCCACAGAGTCATCTCATGGACCCATTTAGTCCACACACACCCATACCATAATTCGCGAATGAAACGAAACATGATCTCCTAGACACTCGTATAAAATACATATTACTTGACTTCATTGGCCAGGAGTTAAATTTTGGCATTTTGTGGGGAAAAAAATTGGAAAACTCTCTCTCTCTATCTACTGTTTGATGATGCTTTCGGAAAGAAATTATACAAAAGATTATTTATGGCTGGCAAGGTAAAGTATCTGCGCCCAAACCAAAACAAAAAAGAAACTAACTTCGTAATACCAAGTATAAAGGCTTCAAATTGGCATTGAGGATACCCAAGAACCCTACATAAGACTAAGGGTTTTCAATTTCAGTCGACATGTCATAAAAAATGGTTTCCCGTTACATCCCATGAAGCGATCACAGTGAGCTGTGCGCGTTCTAGTTGTACACTCACTGATTGGGGCCTCCAGTTTTACAGCGGTTCCGAATGGTATTTTGAGAAGCTTTTTCATTGCTAAATACTCGATAGTGTCGCCGTCACTAAGCGAGGTGACTGCCGTCGAAAGAAACTTAAGGTGGTCAGAGTAGGGATCGAACCCACATTCTCATGCACAAGAGCCGCGCACACCATCATTGCACCACCGACGGCCACAAGTCATAACTTAACACTAATTTTTTGTGACGAGTCTTTCTATTTTGCTACTAAGTCATTAATTAACCGTTGCTGGGTATCGTTAATCCCTACACCCTTACAACATATCAGATCGGCATCTAATAGTTCAGAGGGTAATTTCTTAATTTCCAAAGCCTGGGATAAAGACTCATACGGTGTTGCTGAATCAGGCAGTTTTCACACTGAAACCATTGTCTTCGTAAATATTACGAAATTCTTCACAGATTCTATAAATTCCTTCAATTACTATTTTCAGTCAAAGCAACAGGTAATTGAATCTATGAGACATTACGAAAACTATGAAATTGTTTTATAAAGGCTACGAAACATTTTCATATATAATTCCTGTGAAACAATCTCATAGATTCTGTAAAACGAAATTTATGAAATTTGTCATAACATCTATGAAAAATGTTCATAGATTTTATGAAACCTGCCATAGATTTATAATGCATATTGACAATACTTGGCAAGCCGTACAGCTATTTTGGATCTAGCAAGGGCTCCTCAACAGCGATTGCTCTGAATAATGGTATTACAAAATTCCTCAGGCTATATGTAACAAAATCTCGTAATGCAATGAGAATTCTTCAGTCTATAAACTTTTTGATGTGTTAACATCTATAGGTACGGGTAGGACAATCTGTCAAAGTGAACACATACAAATAACACGCAGCGTTAGCATAACACACGTGGTTGTTGTACAACAATAGTCTCTGCCTGAAAATAAGTATGATGGTAGTGATGTAGCGGCAGCGAACGAACAAGCAGGTCGTCGTCGCCAAATAGTACTGAATAGTATAGTATATAATAGAAACATTGATGCCTTTTGAAACATTTTTGCCTTTTGTATTGCTTTATATAATAACATTGTCGAAATTGTGCATTTATATAGAAATATTCTATATTCTTTATGCCCTTTTACTCAGACTCTCTATATGAGAGCGGAAAAAGAGTGCAATAAGTTCTCTATACTATTCATGTTAGATGCAGTACGACAACAAATACAACAAGCCAAAAACAACATGCATTTTTTTTGTTGCTCAGTGCCTGTATTGTGTCAACTCAGCTGATTGAAAAATAATGAAAATGTATAAAAAATTGGAAAGAGTGTCATTTACAAAATGCGTGTGTTTTATTTGATATTTTGAAAGTGTTTAAGTATGGAAATTAAAGCGTTTCTATGTTAGTTTTACGGAGAAAACATTTTAAAAACAGCAATTGTAGGTCACTGGTTCAGAACTTAGCAATTTTACCCTAGTACCCCCCGGCCACCAATCCGAAAATTTTCAAACCGCTGTCATTCCGCCCCTTGCATTTTTGGGGATGGCCGTAGATGGACATATTTTGGATGGACAAATTTGTCCCTGTCTAACCTTGTTCTCTAATGTTTGTGCTACTAATTTAGAGCACCTACGAACCGACCCCATGTAACACTGTGGAACAAAATTTAACTTTTCGAAAAGAGCAGTGTTCTGTCAACGGATTCTGGTAGTGAGTACGGTGGAGGGGGAGGGGGAGGGTAAATATACGTGAATCGGCGTTGTGCAAGTTCACGTCTCAAATGTTTTTTAGGGAAACCAGTTATCCTCACATTTAAGTATAGGATGTGTTCAATAATCTATAGTTTCCTTTTCTTCGGTAACTTATAGTGAAATTTTACGAAGAATCTTTTCTCAATACACACCAACCCCATAAAATGTAGTTTTGTGGGACATTTTAGCGCCAACTCGGAAGAAGTACGAAATTAACCATTAAATTTATTTTCTGTTTTAACTTATTTTTGGCATTCAAGATGAGTTTTGAAATTTGGCGTGTTAAGAATCTTATAGTAGAATTTTATGAGGAATATTTTTGTACCCTTTTCCTTTTTTACCCTTTTCCATAAAACGGACAAAAAAGAACCATATATTGAGGCGGCAGAGAGTTAAAGTATTCCACAAAAATGTTTCTCGTAAATTTGTGCATAAAATTGCTGAACACATTCATCATCAGAATTTGCAAAAGGGGGAAATTTTCACCCTCTTTCAAAAAAAAGTTCAGACGTAAACTTTCAAAACGCCAAACATCTATATTTTTTTTACCCCATCTACCAGAATCCGTTGTCAGAACCTCTTATTTTTTTGTGTTCCACAGTGAATCGAAGACAATAGTAAAATTAAATTGCCGTCTCTTGGTTTTGCCAGTTTTGTACGAATTGGGAAGTTCTTGAAATAACTGAACGTTTAAAATTAGAGCAGTCGATCAATCGGCTCATATTTTAAACCGATCAGGACCAATTATATCGACTGTGGCGTGAGCTTGAAATATTTCTTGGTATCGGCGACGCGCCTGAAATTTTTGATTTTTATTCTACGTTTTGATTATGGTAGCATTGATTTGGTATTGGGTTGGTATTGATTTGGTACTATCTGGTTTTGCATCAAATTGTACTTCACTTTAAAATGTGGCTAACAATTAACCTTCAGTGTTTACAGATTCAAATTGTATGAGTTAACGGAGTTAACCTTTGAAATGCGCTAATCTTAGTGTGTGTAACCACGTCATAAAGTTGCCCCAAATAAAAGTGCATGACTTAAATTTTGTGATATTTTTGTCTGTTCAGGAGGCGGCTCGGAAATATGTCTATGTCTTCTTTATTAAAACTGGAGGGCTAAACAAAATATAACGCGTTATCAGAGTGAAAACCCTTTACAAAAATGCGGAAAGCAACGTTGATTCTGGTCGCAGACTTCGCGAAATTTTCGGTCGTCGAAATGCACCCAATATGTTAACAATTCGAAGATAAATCAAAGCATTTTAAGAAACTGGGTTATGGGTTATCGATTATGGATAGTAGGCTTCCTGAGCATCAACGAGTATTGCTGCTGTAAAAGAGGATGTCGCTGAAAACTCGGGAATAACCTCAAACTGAGCGAAGAACCACGCGCCCCTTCCAGATTCAGCTCACTCAGGAGCTCCAACCAGCAGACCTTGCACAGTGCCAGTAATTCATTCAATAGGTGACGGAGCAAAGTGAATTGAAGGCCGACTTTTCGAAATAAATCATCTTTACCGATGACGCGTATTTGCATCTGCCTGGGTTCGTCGACAAACAAAATGGTTAAATTGACAACTGTATTGTGCGTATTTTGGTCTGGCGGCGTGATTAGGTCTTAGTTTATTGCAAATGAGGCGTAAAAGGCAGTAACTGTGAATGCTACTCATGACAGGAACATGATAACGCAGTTCTTGTGGCCTAAACTCGACGTAATGGATCTGGATGACATGTTGTGTCAGCTGGACAGCACCACCATCATCTTCCGAAATTCCGTTGCAACTGGCCGCGAATATCGTGTTTGGGGTTTTTTTTTTTGAAATATCTGGTCTATGCACTCACAGAAAAATCCGGTTGAGAAAGCCGAATTCGCCGTAACCGAATTAAGAGGTTATCTCAACCGAATTAGAGGTTGGTGCAACCTCATTAGAAGTTGACACAACCTCATTAGAGGTTGACACAGCCGAATGAGAGGTTGTCACAACCGAATTTATATAGTGTCAAATGAATTATTAAAGTTTGTTTTTATTATTAAATGATGATTTATTTTTATAAATTAATTAAAAAGAGAGAAAATAAAGTCATATATATGGGGTAATCTATGGAGTAATAAATATGTTTTACATGCCTCTTCCGACCTTTATTGAAGTTCCGGCCACCATGGGACACCGCACTAATTCTAACGTGTTGTATCGATTGATCTATGTCCTAAGCCGTTTTGTAGCAGCATATCCACCATGACCGAACTATTGATTGATTATAGAATTTTAAACGTCAGATTTTAAATACATAGAATTATGCTGTGGTAACCGAATTAAAAATAAATTCGGTTGTACCTACAGAATTCATGAGAAATTCGGTTACAGCAACCGAATTGACGCCAAATTCGGTCGTTGCAACCGAATTAAGTCTAGATTCGGGTATTTCGACCGAATTGATACCAAATTCGATAGTTACAACCGAATTGATGTCAAATTCGTTTACTACAACCGAAACTGGTACCAAATTCGGTATCCGAATTAATTTCAAATTCGGTTGTTCCAACCGAAATTTTACAAAATTTAGTTGACGGAACGAATATAATTGAAGATTTAGTTGTCACAACCAAATCAATTATGAAACGACGTTGCTTAAACCGAATTTCGGTTGTGGGGACTAAATTCGGTTGTGGCAACCTCAATTCGGTGGTAACAGCCGAATTTACAGTTGCGACAACCTCTTTTTTTTCAGACAATTAGTTCTCTGGGTGTGCGAATAAACGAAAAAGAATTACTGAGCTCAAGGCCGACACCCAGCATGCCGTCGGTGAGATACAGCTACATCTTTCTCAAAATGTCTACGAAAACATCATGAAAGAGTTCAGACCCGCGGGGGCTATTTGCCGTACATTTTATTCCATACTTAATGGGAACATGTTTACTTTACAACGCCCTAAAAATATCACCAAACGGTCAAAAACTATCCGTTTGATTTTTAAATTAATCGTGCATTTTTCTGTGAACTTACTCGTATTAAAGGATAATGTTGTCATACTACAAACTTTTGGGTGTAGCACCCAAAAAATCATATGTGGTGGTCGGATTTTCCTTTCTTGGTCACTCATTGTGGGGTGGAGTATCTATCTGTACTCCATATGCCATATGCCATCGATAGATGGGATGCGGTGCCTTTACAATGAATACGTACGTCCGAGTACTATGGGAAAAAGCACATTTGATGAAGACATTTACGTCTTTGCTTTCAACATCCACATCCAGCATGTTATGTTTATTTAGTCATACCTTTAAAAGGAAAGTTTTATCATCTCGGTATGGTGATGGTGGTGGTGGTGGTGGTGGTGGTGGTGGTGGTGGTGATGGCGGTGGCTAAGGCGCATAAAGACCAACACCAAACTCCAACATTGTCGCCACTGGGAGTTGAATCAGGGTTGACAAATGGGAATTGTGATTTGGTGCAAAACATTAAATAAAAAAGTACTTTCTACCATCAAATGGTACTAATTATTTTTATATTTTTTATTGAAAAAAAAAAACCAAAAATATATAGATATAAGGCAAATTAGTTACAAATCTCATATCTAATAATAAAATTCATTTATATATGTTATTAAAAATAAGAAGAAAAAATTGCGGACTTTTGTGCACTAGCATTTGTATATCCCTAACTTAGGACATTATATTTCGATGGCTTAAAATGGAAAAGGCGTAACTCTAGAGGGATAAAAAAAACATAAAATCTTGAAAATGTGAAATATGGAATAAGTGGTAATTCAATCTTTAAAAAAAACAACGAATTTTATTTGAAAAATATTTAAATATTTTTAATATTTAAAATTTTCAAGATTTTATTATGTTTTTTTCTATCCCCTGCAAAGTAACAAAAATCGAGTTAAGCCTTTCCTATATTAAGCCATCGATGTGTACGTTTGGTGTTTTTTTAGAGAATTAAATTTTTGGAATAAGTTAAATAATGCTTCTATACAAAAATAATAAGGTAACATGTTTGGATACGGTACAAAAACATTCTTGAAGATCATTAGTCAGCTGATAGTATTTACTTTACGAGATCATTAGAAATATCATAATTATAACCAGACTGTATCAGTTGATCTTAACATATCATTTGTTTTTATTAAGTTTGAGACTGTTTCAACTTTAAGGCGATTTCTAGACTTATGCCCAATTTCACAGTTGAAAATTCTCCATTTAAATTGAATTTAAATGCCTGGTGTTTGCCATTTAATATGAAAATTTTCTGTGAGTTTTTGGATTGAGCATTTAAATGAAGAGTGTGAAACTCGCCCTTAGTCTTTATAATATGTTGTACAGAAAAAAACTCGTTCAACGTTTGCTGAGGCATGCGGTGTAGATCGAACACCGGTAGCAATACGTGAAATATCAGGAAACATAAGTTCGCCTAATTCATTTTTGATTCTGCCAACTTGATTCCAAGATCAGCTAAAGCTCTGAACTGAGTATTTATATTTATATAAGATTGTTCTTCATTTGGAAACAGTTTGATCAGCAGTGGAATGATACTATTAGTTTTTCCTGAGATTACGTTACAGGGACTTAAGTTATTTAACATTATCAAAATCTTATTTTTAAAATCAAACTTGCATTTTTAGTTTTTCACAAAATTTTATGTAGAAATGTTGTACATTTTGTCTGAATTTAAGAATAACAACCGAGTCAATTTCGCTTTTTCCAAAGAATAAGTCTATTTCCATTCCACAAAATATTTCATTAATTTTCAAATGGTTTTCATTTAAATTTATGTCTACCACATCTGCGTTGTGTAAAGCCTGTTTTTGTATAAAATTTCGTGGAACTTACATAAACAAAAACGTTAATCTTGAACGCATAATATGTATTCTAGCATCTTCAGACAGCATTTCTAAGTTAATATTATTGACAAGTTTTAAAAAATAGGACAAAAAAAGAAAGTATACTTTAACTTCACTATCAAAAAAACAAGAGGTAATAAATTGAATTCTTTCAACTTTTTTAATCGTCATTTTTAAAATCATTCAAATTAAAAAAGTATTTAAGAGGTTGCCACTGCTCTAAAAATCTGTCTACAACTTCCTGACGTGAAAGCCACCTAGTTGATGCGTATTTGAAAATCACATGAATGTCCGTTCCAAAATATTCTTGAAATTTTATAAATTCTTTTCTTCGGCTAGACCTGTTACAGAAATAGTAATTAACGTCTATTATAAATTTATCTTAGTACTGGGTAAACAAGTACATGCAGCACAAGAAACTAAATTTAGTATATGACAAATTCAATCAGTGACAAATAAATTTGGCACTAACAACTTCAATTTCGCCTGAACTCCATTTAGTACACCCATCATTACGGAACAGTTGTCGGCTGTAAAACCTATCATGTTTGGTAATGGTATGTTGTTAGCGTTCATCACTTCCACAATTTTGTCACATATTCCCTGTGATGGTGATTCAGTTAATGCTTCCAACGATAGAAACCTGTCCCGGCCTTTTCCATCAAAAGTTTTTCCAATATTGTCAAATTTGTGGACACCGAACAATCTGTACTTTCACCAATTGCGATTGAATAATAAAAATAGTTGCAGAATTGCGAGATTACTCTTGAACTCTCTGGCCCAGTCACACAAGTAACAATCTGTTGAGCTTTTTGCCGGTTCAAAACCATTTTTTTACAACTTGCGAGTCTGTTATGCCACTTTCCATAAGACAACAAAGGTGATTCACAATGGAAATCGGCAAGTTGTGTTCAGAAACCAAAAAAAAACAAAGCATTATTTCTAATTTCTTTGTCATATCCGCTGTGGGACAAGACTTTACCGCATTTTCCAGAAATGTTTTCATTTTAGGCGTGTTTTTAGCCACACTCAATTTTTTCAAATGGCAATCACGGCTTGCGTGTCTTCCAATGTGGCTAAGCCCACCAACTATACCAATGTTGAATATTGTGAACTTTTTCCCATTGTTTTTGTCGCATGTCAGTCACGGAAACGCTGTAACATAAACTTTTGGTGTCCTAGTAAATTATAAAGTTTCTTATAATTTTTTTAATTGTGTTAATCACTCTGCATTTTCAATTATTTTAGCTCTTTACGCTAGCATTGAATTAACATAAAAACTACACCGCCAATTCGCGCAACTAGTTATGCCAAACTACAACAAATAAATTCTAGTCGTATCGATAGTGATGTGCAAAACCGATATATTGCATTAACAATATTGTCGAATAACAATGTTGCCAGGTTATAAAACAGAAACAGTACATTCGCAAGGAATCTTACAATTGTGTACTAATCAACATAACTTTTAATGGATTATACTAGTACGTAGTACAATTGTATGCCAGGGTAGACAAATTCAGTACTTTTGTAAACTAAAAAAGTACTGAAAATGTCGTGGGGGTACTGCGGTACTTTTGATGGTAAAAAAGTACTGAAAAAGTACCAAAGTACTGAATTTGTCTACCCTGAGTTGAATTGTAAAATGGTTTAAGTCAATTTCCAATTTATTATTGTTATTGGTGCTGGTGCTGGCGCTGTTGTTGCGTTTCATTCATTTCATTCATTCATTCCTGATGTCCAAATGGAAAAGAGGTTACATGAATTATAAAATTATGACATTTCTTCTGTGGCAGCAAATGCTGTTGCCGTGGATAAATATTGTCTTGTATCTTAAGGATACAACGCTTTAAACTATAAACTATAAATATTTAAATTTAAAAAAGAAAGAAATTTCTCCCGCTATCGTTGGGCTTTATTTAATTTTAATTTATTTAATTTATAATAAATTTTAGATATGTTTCTGTGCTGTGGCGCTGCTATCTGGGAAAGCTAATCTCTGAAAACTTCTTGTAGTTATACGAAAGTTATGATCGCTATTCTTAGCGGCCCACACATCCGTTCCAGAAATCAAGAAATGCAATTCATGTGAGTGCCTCTTCGCCACCGCTGAGGATGTAAAGAACATTTCAATTACGATATTGTGCATTCGTCGTCGTCGTCGTCGCCGCCGTCTGTTAAGCCACATAATCAATGGATCTTTTGCGCATTCATCGTAGTTTTTCTGGGTTTATTACATGTGAAAAATGTTACAAATTTACATAAATAAACTCAAGTGGGAGTTGGATATGCGAACACTGTATACGCTACATTTTATGAAATTGTTAAGACTTAAGTCTATGCCAGGTCTAATCTTGTTAGCCAAAGTGGTGCTAAATTCAAATGCATGGTAATGTTTGGAAAGTTTATGATATACTCGCCGACTTGGCAGTTATTGTATGTAGTAAATGGCCAGAAAGTGTCATTTGTGTTACATTATGGGTGCGGTGAGACACTGTAAATTGGAAATTGATATCCGACTAAACATGCAACAAACGAAGTGACACAGTGTCCATTCAAGTGATTTAGAAGAGCGACATGTTTCTTACACCCGCATTTTCATCATATTCTAAAATCATAATATTCTAATCAAATTTGAGAAATGTCAGGAGTTGTTAGTCAAGGACTCAAGGAGTCTATGCACAACAAGTACTTTGGCTTGGGCAAATGAATGGCCGGCCAAACGTAATATTTTCTGATGAGAAATGGTTAAATTTGGATGGTCAAGATGATTATAGTTGTTACTGGTATGATTTAAGTAACTCAGCAGTGGTTCGGTCAAAGAGGAATTTCGGTGGTGGAAGTCTTATGGCAGGGAGTGCTTTATCACACGAATGTAAGCTTCCAATTTTTTATGTACGATATCAACTAAAATGAATTCAGAAATGTACATAGAATTATTGGACGACTTTTTAAAAACACATCTTGAAAAAAAGAGGATGAGGACATAATTGGAACGAAGTTCCTTATCGCACGTTGCGGGATGGGGGCTTAATGAAAAAAATTTTAAACAACTTTTGTTATTCGGTTGTGGCAAACAACTTTTATTAAACTACTTTATTACAACCCATTATTATCAACTATATTGGGTACTTTTGTTTTGGTTTGGTTTACAGGGAAGTTTTCTAGGTGGAGCCTGTGTATTACATATTGTAGTTTTGAACCCAATAAAAAGTTAATTTAGAAACAATTGCATGACTGACAAATTCATGAAATATAACCCTGAGCATGGAATTACATTTTGAAGCACACTTACTCTTACACTCGTACGTTTGGTTTGGTTTGTGTCTAGACTAACATATGGGGGGATATTTCTTGTTTAATGGGAAATTTCCTAGCTGGAACCTGTTTATTACATATTGTAGTTTTGAACCGAATAAAAAGTAAATTTAGAAAAGCCAAAGTGAAAGAAGTTTAAAAAAATTAAATTTTCTTAAATAAGTGCGTTTTCTTAAAAAATGTAAATTTTCTCAAAAAAAATACCTATTCATATTCTTAAACAGAGTACCTTTTCCTAGAAAATATTTTATATTAAAAAAGTAAATTTGCTTAAAAAAGTACATTTTCTTACAAAAAGTAAATTTTCTTAAAAAAAGTACCCTTTCTTAAAAAAAAGTAATTTTTTTAAATAAATACCTTTTCTTAAAAAAGTACATTATCTGACAACAAATTGCATTTTCTTAAAAAACTACCTTTTCTTTAAATAGTACCTTTTTTGCGAAACAAAATAACTTTTCTGGAGATAAGTACCTACTCTTAAAATTGTACATTTTCTTTCGTAAAAAAAGCTTTCTTAAAAAAATTCTCTTAAAAAAACCTTTTCTTACAAAAATTAATTTTCTTAGAAGTACCTTTTCTTAAAAATAGAACAATACATTTTATTATCTTTTCTTGAGATAAGTAGCCTTTCTGAAAATAAGTTAATTTTCTTAAAAAACGATGATGAAACGATGACTCGGCCAAAAAGTGCTCTCATGATCTAAATGGAATCTCTGCTTTCTATATAGTAGATTTTATGTCTGGTAGCACTGAAAATGCCTTCGTTCAAAATTGCAATTCAAATGGAGGCCAAAAGCTTATTTGAAGACATCAACACGAAATTAAATTGCGGGTAAAATACAAGCGGAAGTACTAAATAGTACTGAAATAGATGAACAATTTGAAGCAAGCACCAGTTTGTTTGAGAGATTTAAAGTTCGAGGAAATTTGCACAACATTGCTTTTACTGGGAAAGCTTTAAGTGCAGATAGCGTTGCTGCTGCGCTTTATCCAATTGAACTGAAAGCATTAATTAATAAAGGTAACTATTCTCCGAAGCAAGTGTTCAATGTTGATGAGACTGGTTTGTTCTGGGAACGTTTACCATCTAGAACTTTTATATCAAAATCGGAAAAATCTGCTTCGGGATTTAAAGTCGTTAAAGACTGATTTACTCTTCTTCTAGGTGGAAATGCCTCTGGTTAATTTAAATTTAAGCCTGTTTTAATTTATCATTCATAAAACCCGAGAGCGATGACAGATCACTCCAACAATAGTTTACCAGTGCACTGGCGAGCAAATAAAAAAGCTTGGATGACAGCTGCTATATTCAGACATTCGACGCAATGTCGACTGGGTATCTACTTGCGCTATTCCTGGAATTAAGGCATGCTGTAATAGGGAGAATTTAGATTTAAAGGCTTTAGTTCTTGTAGATAATGGATTTGTCGGAAAACGTTAAATTTGTGCTTTTGCCACCAATCACCACGTCGCTTATTCAACCGATGTAGCCGGAAATAATATGTCCTTTCAAATGTTATTACCTACGGCGTTCATTTAAGCTACTTTTAAATGAACCTGATGCAGATGATAAGCCTACGATCCAAGAATTTTGAAAAAAATTTAACATTATGAAAGATTCTCACATTCGTGGGACGAGGGTAAATCATCTTGCATGAATGGCGTTTGGCGCAAAAATTTGACAGAATGTGTACAAACAAAAAAAAATTTGACACCTAACGAAGACGATAATAAAGGGTCCGCCATCTAACGTTTTTGTTTCAACTAGTGCTTATTTCGTGAATGGTAACACTTAGTTCATGTCTGATTTGACAGATAATTAGTTTTATTCTTCCGCTGAACGAATATGGTTGTGTATACGGTTGAACAACGCTGGGAAATATTGCGACACTACTTTGAAAATCATGGTAATGTTCGCTAAGTGGGCCTGTGATCGACTTACAGAAGATGCCGATTTTGCCAAAAAGATCATCTTTTCAGATGAAGCTCATTTTGATCTTGGCGGATATGTAAACAAGCTAAATTGTCGCATTTGCCAGCCATTTGAATGAAATTATTTTCCATTATTAACCGGAAGGATTGTACTTTCAAATAAAAAGTAAATTTGAGAAAATATTCGGCAGTTTTTTTTATAGCATTTTCAAAAAAAAAGTTATTTGGCGGAACCGTTATATCAATTGTTAGACTTGACATTGCAAATTTCGCTAGAGAGTACAATTTTGTAGGGACGAAAGAGGAGGATATTGAGGAATTGCTATCTTCACAAATCGATGAAAATAATAACGAAGATTTGATGCACATAGATTTAGAATATGTCCATGAAGAAGACATATCACTAGAAATACCCGAGCATCCAGAATAGGCATCAAAACTGTTATTCCAAGCAATTAGATTGATTGATGATGCTGTCGACATTTTTCAAAAAAAAAAAGTCCTGACTTTGATCGAAGTTCTAAAAAAGCTGTAACTTAAATAATGGAATTAGAAGCTACAAAGAATTAAAAAAAAACTGATCAGCCTTCCATTGACAAATATTTCGTTAAAGAAAAACTGTGACAACCAGCATCTACAGAATCATTACGTCGAAAGCTGATTGCATCGGATGAAGAAAGCTTTGTTTTACTTTTTTTTTTGTTTAAATGAATTTCCATCTTATGTTTTCATTTTTTATGAACTAATAAAAGCCCGTTGTTTGATAAATTAATAAAGTTATTTGCTGATTTTTTGTGGATTTTTTCATTCATTCAGTTTCATTCACTTTGTGTGGTTTCAGTCTGTGTTGCAAAATGTTCGAACGTATATACGATGCAAAGTGGGGCCTAGGTGTTTTCAATTCGTCCAAGAAGCATCCATGGTGGTCACCTGGAAAAAGTTTACCGATTGAGACTAGTGTCAAATTATAGCTATTGACATTTGTTTTCATCATCTAGGAGCTTTTTAAAATATACAAAATACTTGTCTGAAATGGAGGGACCATTAAGCGTTAATTAATTTTGCTGATATTTCGCACATAAGTTCCTTTGCAATTAAGACGACAATACTCAGTTGTGGAATAGAAATAATGCGACGTTTAAAAATCACAGACGATTCTGTATCATACAATCCACAGGTACGGTGTTTCCTTCTAAAACGGGTCAGGTCTCAGGTGAAAAGAATATTTCCTAATATTTTTGAAATAAACTTTACCTACAGAAAAATTAAGCCAATTAGCCGTAAAAGAATTTAGAGATTGTCATAAAAACATGAGAAGGCATCACCTCCGAATTACCGGTGTAGACCAGTAACTTTATACATCATAGCATGCGTCAAATCTGGTAGTTCTGATTTTTGCAGACTTCTTTATGATGTTGGCCGAATGAGTAATCCAAATTTGTGACCTTGAGCGCCGAACGCAACTTTGTCAAAAATCAAAAAATATTGTCGATTATAACCCTAAAGGGCTAGTTTTTGAAAAAACTTTTTTAGGAGACCAAATTTGCTACAATACGATACTAGAATTATCTCCGTAGACCCAATAGTTTCCGATATTAAGCCTTTCAAAGTTTATAAATTTTTCTAACTTGGAATTTTTGTGCAATTCTGTCGTTCTGAATGAATTTTGACCCTGATTCTACTACGATAGTATCGAAGCCCTGTACTTTTATGATAGAATGTCAATAACGAATATGAGAAGTGTAAACGATGATGTTTAAGCTAAGCAACGAATAATGAAGTACAACAGATAAGTACAACAAAAGTTTACAACTTTGTTTGTTAGGAAATTGAGTAATATTCAAGATCAAAAAATTAAATTAATTTAGCCCTCTTGGAAGGTCCCGGTAGAGGTTCGTCCGTACCTGGATCGATATATCCCCATTAGGGGAGGGTATACCCCATCAAGGGATGGTGATAAATCGTTGGCGCCTTCTGCCCACAAGTCGTCCTCCATTTCGACATCGGACAGATCGTCGCAAACTGGGATATCTAATACTGTAACATCAGGTTTATTGTCACAAGAGACACCGATGCAGTGCCTGCAGATTAATGAGTATTTTAACCCTGCCTTCCACGTGCTCCCACAAAGAATCAGGGTTAACTGAATTTACATTTTGGAAGAAGTCGTCGGATGGTGTGTAGTGTGTTGTGTCGTACACTTGCGACCGTATATCCTCTCGTATGACTTCAGCATCTGCTTTCACCACGCGTAGTCGTTCTCCTTGAGGATCTGAACTTCCACCGTCATACCATGTACTGGTGAACATTTAGTGACCTGTGTTTTTAAAACAAACAGTCGTGTGTTTGAAGGGTCTCTCAAGGATCAAACTGTCGTCCCCATACTTTGCGTCTGATCCATGAGTTCATCTAGAGGGAACTGACACTCCTCAGCGTTCTCTTCCAGAAATGAATAAATATTTTCCATGGCCTCATCAACTGTGGGATGCTAACGATTTCCCCTGGAGTTTCATATTGGTGGTGCCTCGTGGAGCTTTGTTTGGCATAGTCTGGGGCATAGAATAATACATACCATAGAAGCTTTTATTCGCTCGATAAATTAAACGTCATAGGTACGATGGAAAGTAAACATTGGATGGTGGAAAATATGGGTTTAATAATACCAGATGGTGGCAATAGTATACAGCGATCCACAAAGAACAACAACCGAATTTCGTGTTTTTGTGACAAACTAGTTGTGTTAAATACAATACAAATGTATACCAACGATAAAAGTCAACAAAAAAGCGCAAAATATATTTAAATTTTTCAGTTCTACACCAAAACGACAGGAAAAAGTTAAGTGATCATATTTTGTAACTCCACCTGGTGTAAGATAATTTTAAATTTAATTGCTCTCATTTCCACAAACCTACGATGAAGAGTGTGAAATGAAACGTCAGATGAGAGAATAAGTTTAACTACGTATGTATTATTCTATGGTCTGGGGTTACACACGTCAATTTTACTTGCGTCAAGTTTTAGACAATTCTCTTTTGAACTTGCTTTAATGTTCACACAGGTAAAGTTTGCTTGAGCAATTTTTGTTTTCTTTAGCTTCCACTTTCTTGCTTTTTTGACATTCCAATTATATTCGGAGGGGAATTTTTTTTAAAGTTTTTAATAAAATGGAAGTGAAAAAAAATAACAATAATAATTGATTGCATAGGAGAAACTTTTTTTTACTATCAATATCAAACAAACCACAATTTTAAGAACAACGAAACAAAAAATTAAAAAGAATGTCAAATTTTCATCTGCAGCCAACTTCGTTTATAAAATTGCGAATGGGAAACAAAACGAAATAAGAGTACGGGCAAGTCTGTACCCCTTTCCATTCTCTTTCCCTCTCTCTTCTATAATCTCAAGAATTGCGCAAGTAAAATTGCCGAGTCTGACCCCAGACAAATCCGATGATATCTGTCATCAACGGCTACCAAATCTGTGTTCTCAGATATACGCTCTTTTATTTGCAGAGCCCATTCATCACCATGTTTCTCAGCTGCTTTCAATATTCTTGTATTCTTCAATATTCTATGACATTGTTCCGTTTTTCTGGCTTCTTCCTCCTTTCTGCCACAAGGATCTCTTCAGTTATGTTGTCTCCGCATAGACAACAGTGTTCTCTGAAATTGAACTGCTCCGAGACTGATCTTGTCGCCTTTGATGTCGTAATATTTGATTTTCCACTGCTAACAGCTGCTTTGAGCAACTTCGGATTGTTGTATTGTATCTGACAAGCACTGTGCACATATATCTCATTTACACCCTTCAATAAACAAAGATTTTCTATGTTCTTAAGGGAAATACTTGACGCAAGAAGGGCTTTTACACCTCTTTCCTTCACTAGGCGCATTTGTACATCACTTAAAGTCTCCTTACATATAAAACACAAACCCACGCTGGGACTAGGATCAGACATTCTGTAGATTCTGCGTTCAAACGGCACTCACGTTATGGGCAGCAGGCCAGTCAACAACTGAAGCGAAAAAAAACTTAGGGTAGGTGATAAACTTGAACAATTATAAATTTTGAAAGGCTTAATCGCGGAAACTGTTGGGTCTACAGAAACAATTCTAGTTTCATATTGTAGCAAATTTAGTCTACTTTAGAAACATTCCAAAACGTTTCAAAAACTAGATTATAATTTCTAGGGTTATAATCGCTAAACTTTGAAAATTTGACAAAATTGCGTTCTCCGTTCGAGGTCACAAACATTAGACCAACATCATAACAAGTCTGCAAAAGAAAACAGAACTGCCGGATTTGACGCATCCTACCCCATACTTTCAGGCGACAAAGTTACAAAGTCACAAATGCATTAGAGGTGGTCACAAAAGTTTCTTCCTCCGAATTTCAGTAGTTAGACCTAGTTTCAGTCATGACAACCTCAATTCATTTGTGACAACTGCAATTGTGTGGTAACAAGCGAATTTGTGGAAATTCAAAACTGCGAAAAAATCAAACATAACTGATACTAGCCCGGTAATTCGAAAAAACTATCTCAGACAGAAATGCAACTGTGTGTTATAGATAAACTAATTTCAAAACAACTGCAACCCTGCGAGAATGTAAGAGGAGAGAGAACATTGAGGAAAAAAGCCAACAGTCATTGTTGGAATAATTGACATTCAGGTTGGGATGGTACTAAGGGATTTTCGATCGATACCAATTCATATACGAGGCGGATCAATAAGTCCGTGACTTTTTAGATGAAACACAGTTTTTTTTTGCAACACAAAAATGTATTTTTCAACATAATCTCCTTTTAGCTTAATACACTTAGTCCAACGTTTGTCCAATTTTTGTATCCCTTCCAAAGAAAAGGGGTTTTCGAGGTCCATAAAATAGGCATTTGATTGATCAATAATTTCATAGTTGGAGCTAAATCTCTTTCCACCGAGCAATTTCTTTAGGTTTGGAAATAGCCAATAGTCCCTGGTGGCTAAATCCGGAGAATATGGCAGATGAGGTACCAATTCATAGCCTAATTTCTGGAATTTTTCATTGAGACTATACACGTATGCACCCGTGCATTATCTTGATGAAAAATAAATTTTTTCTTGGCCATATGGGGTCGTTTTTTTTTAAATCCTCGTTAAATCGGTCCAATAAGTTGGAATAATATTCGCCTTTTATTTTTTTCCATTTCGAAGGTAATGGAAGTGGATTATCTCGAGTTCATCCCAAAAAACTGTTGCCATCACCTTATTGGCCGAAAAACTTACCTCGGCCTTCTTCGGAGCCGGTTCACCCGGAGAAACCCATTGTTTAGATCCATGATCCATGTTTCATCCACAGTTACAAAACGCCACACAAATACCTTCGAATTGCGGTTAAACCACTCCAAACAATCCTTGGAAGTTGTCACACAATTACGTTTATGGTCAA
Organism: Phaonia tiefii; assembly: GCA_963931995.1. Classification (NCBI taxonomy): domain Eukaryota; kingdom Metazoa; phylum Arthropoda; class Insecta; order Diptera; family Muscidae; genus Phaonia; species Phaonia tiefii. The sequence goes on along the minus strand of OZ008367.1, from coordinate 86,039,548 downwards.
TTGAGAGCAAACGCGGCACCCATCTTGCAGGCACCTTTCTTAAACCCAACTGATCATTTAGAATCGAAACCAGACTGCCATATGAAATGCCTATTGCATCAACAATCTCACGTACTGTTACTTTTCCATCGGCCAACACCGTATGGTGGATTTTTTCGACATTTTCGGGTGTATTGGCCTCAATTGGCCGTCCAGAACGTTCAGCGTCATTTGTACTTGTACCTTGTTACCATTGAAATCGACGGTGCAGAGTCCCCCCATAGTTTACATTAAATCGATTACATTAAAATTGAAAACTAACGGAAATAAGGATATTGCGAAAAATTCAAACCGAATTTGACGTTGCTGCAACCCCTTTTCAACTAATTAGGATAAATTAGTTTGAAAAGAAAGCTCGTCAGTTTGAGTTAAAAACAAATAACAAGTTCACTCGAGGCGGCAAATTCGGACCATTGTGGTTCCAACGATCCAATTAGGTTCAATAAAAATTCAAACTCGATTTTCTTTATTGTCTCATTCGTCTCAGCTATTATATTTAGCAGCTTCACGTGGAGCTGCAAGGCAGGCATGCACACAAATAGATACGCTGAAACCATATTTTGTTCCCCATTTGCGGTAGACACATCCTAGATCAATAATGAACATGAAGGTAAAAGATAGACTTGTGTCTATCTATCGAACTCGTACATTTCAGGTCCCCAGCCATAACAATCACGAACATACGCGCCATATATAACATGTGCATTATGCTCGTGAATGTTGAATTTGTAACATTTGTGATGTGTAGTCAACCTAAATGAAGTACAGATATACATTTGACCTTTGTTTTTTTAAATGTGATTTGCACATTATTTTAATAACTTAAACTTTTTAAAACACAAAAAGAATTTTCTTCAATTCATCACAAAAAAAGTATTAATACATTTGTAAACTATAAATACATTCTTTTAAATTATACGTTTAATCTAAAATAATCTTTAATTTTCATTTGATCTAAATTTTTAAGATTTGCTTTGCACATTATTTGTTCAAGATCCTGTAATTTATTTTAGGCACCAGAATTTTCAATAAAATAATCTTTTAAATTATTAATCGACTCTAGAGCTTATTTAGTTGTTGGTTTGGCAGGCCTAATTATATCTTCATTACCGCTTTCCTCGATTTGGTCTTCATTATGGCCACTTGAAACCTGTTCAATAACATCTTCGTCAGTTAATTCTCCGAAGAAATCGATGTTCACATCAATATCAATGATATGGTAAATTTCATCTCCTGCAACTTCAGCGAGTACGTCTACCTCATCAAATAATAATAATGGAATAAATCCAGCTTTTCTGAAACAGTTGTAAATATACTGCACGTCACATGAATAGGTGTAGTGTTTAAGCAATCATTTTAAGGTTGCTGCTCTCAAGATAATTCATGGAGAGGATTATGTTGTACTTTTTATTAAAGGTTTAACAATTGAGAAAAAGACTGTAAACAAAGAGAAGTTGAAAATGTTCCGTTAAATGTAATCTGAGCTTCTTTTTGTCAAATAAAATGTGTATTATTTTTGCGTCACTTGAATAGGTGCAGTGATTAAAAAATTAAAAAAATTTAAAAACAGGATTAATTTTAATTCTAAATAGTTTTCAATAATGTGTACTTCCGCCCTTCGCTAAAATTATTTCATAAATTCTGTTGGGAAGGGAGTTATACAGTTGCGATAAATATTGTAACGAAATTTGCGACCATCCCGATTGTATTGCAGCAACCAAAGATTCTCGGTCATCAAATTGCCGTCCAGACTCATACACTTTCCGACACAACCATCCCCACACGTTTTCCATTATATTTATGTCCGTGGAATATGGTGGCCATGGCAGCAATTCAACATTTTGCTCGCTAATCCACGTTTTAGTTACCCTTGTCGTATGGATAGGAGCATTATCCTGTTGGAAAGTCCATGGGATGGGTCCAAACAAGTCTTGAAATTTTGGAAACGCCGTTTGCAGAATAGATTTATACGAAGTTGCTGTCATTATCGTGGTTTGAAATTCCAAGTCAATGACTCCATAGAACGATATCGCGCCCCAGACCATTACACCACCTACTCGACTATGCCGACGGGCTAAAAACGTTCTTCCTTCCTCAGATCATGGAAATAGTAGTTAAAGCCATCGGGTCCATCAAAATTGAACTTTTTTTCATCTGAGTTCTGCTGCATTTATAATCCTTCTGACGGTAGAAATACTAGCACTGGATCCACTTTTTCCTTTGATATTTGCAGCAGAGTCACTAGAATAGGAGGCTATTCTTAGAATATTTCGCCTTTCCGCAGCTGTTGTGGCCATTGTTTGCCTTCCCTTCATGTTTTTGCCATATTCTTCATTATTTCTTAAATAATTCCACACAAAGTTAGCACCTTTATTAATTTTCGTAGCAATTTCCCGGCCGGACAGGCCTTGGTCATCATAGGCATCAATTTTTGCCTTTTCTTCTACCGTTAGTGATTTTCCACGGCCCATTTTCAATTAAAACTGATAGCAAATTATTTTTATGACTTGGTTTTAAAAAATTCAGATCTATTTGGTAGTCAAATTTGACACAAATGACCATGCAAACACTTTTTAATCACTGCACCTATTCAAGTGACGCAAAAATAATACACATTTTATTTGACAAATAACAAAAAGAAGCTCAGATTACATTTAACGGAACTTTTTCGACTTCTCTTTGTTTACAGTCTTTTTCTCAATCGTTAAACCTTTAATAAAAAGTACAACATAATCCTCGCCATGAATTATCTTGAGAGCAGCAACCTTAAAATGATTGATTAAACACTGCACCTATTCATGTGACGTGCAGTGTAGTTTCCACCGTTACATTACCCATTGCCAATTTTACCAACTTCAGCGCCTCCAGCAAATCAATAGTTTTTCTCAAATTCTTTAAAAGAAAATCCACATTTTAAGTGCAGAAGTTGTTTTGCCACGATTCTCTTTCGGTAGTGGCATTTAAAAGATCGAATAATCCCCTGATCCAATGGCTGAATCAATGATGTCGTATTGGCTGGCAAAAATACAATCTTAAAATTCTCCAAAATAGTACCATCAATTACTTTATGACAGGCTGCATTGTCCAAAACTTGGAATCCAGCTCCATCATTATTTTGGTCCATATATTATCCATGCATTGGCGTTAGCAAAATATTTCACAAGAATTGAGTTCGTTTTTTTAAAACAGAGTGTATTTTTAAATTTCCCTATAGTGTACATGAGCTTGTCAGTACCAGTGGAGGTTGCAATAAATAGTAGAGTAATTCGGTCTTTGGGGAGTTTTTTTCCATAAATTTTTTCTGATTTATTGGCCAATGTTCCAGAAGGCAATGCTTCATATAATAAACAGACTAATTGGCGTTTTATATTGCATCATCAGGATATTCCTCAAGGTAACCGGGTAATCATTTGCTGACTCCGTATTGGCAGAACTTTTTTCGTCGTGCACATTTTTAAATTGGATATTTTCCCTCTTCTTCCATCTTTCCATTCTTTGGTACAAATTCAGCATTGAGCTTTTCCACCAAAAATAGCCTTTTCCAGCAATAGAGGTCCAGTCTATGTGGTTTGTTTTGATCTCATTTGATTAACCCACACAAGAAGAACATTTTCAACTTCTTTGTTGCAACCTTTTCTCATTCGTTTCTTGAAAATATTTTCGTTTTGTTGCGCAAGAATAGTAATGCCCTACTTATCTTTTATGATTCGAGAAACTGTAGCTGGACTGCATTGGTAATGATCATAAATTTCCTTTTTGGTCATTCCAGAATTAAAATTCCCCAAAGATTTCCATTTTTTTTTAAAGTAAGGCAAACGTACTTGTTTGCAGATTCCTGAAAAAAACTTTCTTCAATTTAAATAAATTCACAGAAATCCATTGAATTCGATATTTACCTTCTTCGTCGACATTTTTTTCTGGATAACTGAAGACTAGACATCAAAATAAAATCTAGTTTAGCTTCTTATGGCGCACACAAAATTTCAGTTTTATCTTTGTTAATTTTTTCTAAATAAACAACAGCTGTGTTTTTTTTTTTGACACGCAAAACACTTAGCCGGCACTAAATTTATGTTTGTAGGCGTTGAATTTCGCCTCCTTTAAGTATGAAATTAGTCACTACGTAAAACTAACGATGCCAAAACATTGATTACATTTTGTCAATTAAGCGGAGTTGATATCAATGAAATGTGACTTTTTGGAAGTAATTTTTATATCAATTAACCGATTTTGCATTTAAGCGGAGTTTCAAATAAGCGGTGTAAATTGTATCAAAAGTTTACAGAATTACTTGATTCAAATATTTTGTTCCAATTAAGCGGTTTTTTCAATTAACGGTTTTCAATTAAGCGGTTTCGACTGTAGTTCATAAACTACCCAACTCCAGTAGAAGGGTCTTGCGATTCGCAGTAGGTTAGCACCTCCCATCTATCCTATCATCGCAGTATTAATTGCAAAACGTGACAGGTTTTCCACTCTATAATGTTTTATCTTAACTAAAATCCATTTCAGTTAAAAAACCCCTGTGTGTCTTTTGTGTTCTATTCTAAAAACTTAAATTTAAAGTGGAAAAGTATTAAAGCATATTACATATTATTAAATTTATTGGAAATGTATTTTTATTAATAAGCTTTTATCTTATATGTATGATTTCCTTAGCTAGTATATTTTCCTCAATCATTTCACTCTAATGAGGCCCATAAACGCGTTTCCGTTATTCCGCACTGGCAACGCTGTCACATTTACCGTACGTTCAAAGGATATTAAAGAAGTTTTACTAAACTAAGTTAACCATAATTTGCAAATTACAACAGTTTGTTTTTTACAATCGAAAAAAATCTAACATTTTATGGAATGCACTCTTAGCACCATCCGCAATTTTATCGCCAAACTTGTTCTGAAATATCAATGACATAACTAGTTAAGAATTGATATCAAAATTGTCAACGAATTTAGGACGCCCCAAACCAATGCTACTGTCGGGCGGCAATGCATTTTGTCGCTATTATAATAATAAAATCCATTGCCATTAAGATGCGACACGATTCTCGCACGGCAGCCGCTTTGGTTTGGGGTGTGTTTTAATCGTAAAAATTTGTGAATATAAAATTAGCTCACCAAAGCATGGCCCATTTTATCTATTATTCCAGGCTGAGGGTCAGCTTGTGCGCCACCAATAATCGCCAGACACAAAATGGTAAAAATAAAGATCTTTGGAAATTTCATTGTGTCTTCTTTTTCGCCTTGCCGATAGCCAAGAATATGTGTGCTTGAATCTGAGATTATTTCGTAACTGACAGCTACAAATTGGTCTTAACTGCCTTAAAAGTTATTTGTGCTAAAGTATCGTTATTCATATGCACAAGGTTTCAGTTAATGCGATTAATATTTGTCAAGAATTATTATTAAATATTTAAACCATATGTATGTCTATTGTTGAGTTAGTAAATTTTCCAAAATTTGTCATTGCGCAAGCTATCGAACATTGATACTTGTTTACTTTAAAAATAACACAATCCGACACAATTCTTAAACTGTGTGAAGACTGAAGATTTTGTGGAAATAGGATGTTAACAAATTCACCCTATCTGTTCGGGGCGTTTTACGGCCAGTATACTGATGACATACGAGTACGTGCTGGTCGAACAGATACGAATTATCTACAATAAAACGGCAGCACATTTGGATAATGTCAATTTTGTATCTTTGCTCAAGTCATTTGATGAAAACACCACAATTTTCCTTTCTTAGTTTTCTTATTTAATTAAACTCGTTCTCATATGAGCTTTGACAACCCTACACGCTGAAAAATCTGTCTTTTTTTGTTGTTTGGATGCAAATATAACGTGTTTGTAGCTTGTCGCAAATATACTATACTTGTGCCCAAAAACATTGTGTTTACTATTCAATATAACATGTTTGAGACACTACGATTTATAGGATATAATATATGTTTTTGAGACCCAAATGTGGGTTTCTTGTTGAAAACCCCTAAAATCAAATTCGAGACAGACAACAAAGAAACAAAAAAGCAGCAGATCTTCAATTCATGAAAACAGTGCTTGCAAACATGTACATGTTTCCTGCAATATGTTGCTGGGCCGATATTTTTCAGCGTGAGAACTCACAGGCAACAGTTATGTGCTGTACCATTTCCGACCCATCTTTGTACACATTTAGTGCAGTTTTTGTAGGCTTGAGCGGAGTGGACTATATTGTATGCTTCCCCAAAGAGGTTGATGATGGAACAAAGGGGACTTCAATATGCAGACAAAGAAGTTAGCGGGAGTTTCTTCATAAATTTCTCCCAATGAGAAATTAGTGAGATTTTAGTTGATGGAAGCAAAGAGAGAAATAACGGGTTTTTCAACAGAGACGCTACAAAAGTAAATCGATAGGGACAGCAAACGACGCCATATTTTTTCCCGCTCTTTTTACATTTCTCTTCAGTAAGGTTTGCCATTTCATCATGGAAAGATATAAGAGCCAACAACGAGTCGAAATTATTAAAATTTACTACCGAAATTTGGAGTCAGTGGCCTCAACTTTAAGAGGCCTCAACAATCAGCCATGAGGCTCATTTCTGGCTGAATGGCTTCGTCAATAAGCAAAATATGCGTTATTGGTCAGACAGCAATCCACACGTAATCTATGAGTCATCATTGCATCCCGAAAAAATTACGGTTAGGTGCGGTTTATGGGCCGGCGGCGTCATTGGGCCGTACTTCTTCCGTGATGATCAAGACCGGCACATTACTGTGAATGCGAATCGCTACCGTTCAATGATAACCGAATATTTTTGGCCCCAATTGGATAATATGCACTTGGAGGACATGTGGTTCCAACAGGACGGCGCCACAAGCCACACAGCGAATGCCACAATCAATTTATTGGAAACCAAGTTTGGTGAACGTGTTATCTCACGAAATGGCCCAGTCTATTGGCCGCCTCGGTCGTGCGATTTGACGCCGTTAGATTATTTCGTGTGTAGCTACGTCAAGTCTATGGTCTATGCCAATAAGCCAGCGACGATCGATGAACTTCGTACGAATATCGAACGTGAAATTGCAGCAGTATCGGCCGATTTATGCTTGAAAACCGTCGAAAATTGGGTTCAGCGTCTGGACTTCTGCAAGCGTGCCCGTGGTGGCCATGCAAAATAAATCGAGGTCCATACGTAATGGTTTCGAACGTACTTTCACAGGTATAAAGAATTTCATTGGTATCGAAAACCGGTTTTGTTTTATTTAAAAAAACTGTTCTCTCTTATTGAAAAACCCTTTAGCTATTATTTGTTTTCAGAGATTTTTTTAACAAAAAGTCGTCCAAACGAATTAGACCACTTTACGAATAACCCTGAAAAACCCGGATAGATTGGTATTTTTTCGATTGAACGCTCCGTTTCGGAAATATAGACAAAATAGTGTTGTAGCCATTTTTTATTCGAAAAATTTTAGTTTTCGCGATTTGTTTAAAAAAAGTGATGCCATTTTAAATACATCAATTGGTTACAGCTTCCTGTGGACGTAAATAAAATTTTTTATTTTTGTGATTCGACGCATCGTTTCCGAGTTATAGTAATTTTGTATTTTACTGATTTGGATATTTTGGCTATTTTTAAAAAAAGAGTTGTCCAGCGAATTGGACCACTTTACGAAAAACCCTTAGAAACTCAGAGCAATTGGCCATTTTTCGATTGAACACTCCTGTTCCAAAATGTAGACATAATGGCGTTTTATCGATTTTTTTATTCGAAAAATTTTAGTTTTCGCGATTTTTTTTAAAAAAAAGTGATGCCGTATTAAATATATCCATTGGTAATGGTAATAGAAAATTTGTATTTTAGCGATTTTCACCATCTTTACACGATACCATTTTTAGAGGCCATTTTTATCAATTCTCTTTTGAAATTGCAGCGTAAATCTTCGTGCCTTTACACTTTGCCATCTAATGATATTAGTGCTTGCTATTTTTTCTGACATTTCTCTTTAGTGAGTGTTATTGCATGTGTTGTTAATTTTTGTATGTGTTGTTCAGTTTGTAATTCTGATAAATTGTTGTTTAAATAATTTTTAATAATTTAATAATTTTTAATTAATTTTTATGTTTAACTTTCCTGTTCTTTTTTTAACTTCTGTTAAATTATTTCACGTAACGTCTAACAATGTAACACAACACACGACAAACTAGAATGTAAGAAACAATAACATCAAATGTCAAAATCATAACAAATGCGGAAATAGCAAGAAGAGAATTGCAATAAAATTGCATGAAACCCAGTGCGGTGGCGCTTCGTGCCATTTTTCCTTCATTGTTTCCTCCTTTATCAACAAACGACATTGCACGGTTAAAAAATGGCATCGTGTAAAGGCTGTTTCTTATTTAGGCGATTTAAAAAAAGTTAATTCGAATTCGAACACTTTATGGAAATCCCTTAGAAGGCGTCAAAAATTAGTTATTTTTTCGATTCGACACTCCGGTGTCCGAAATAGAGACAATCTACCATTTTTTTAATATTTTCGATCAAAAATTGTAACCCAGTGTAAATCATTACCCACGAAAGACGAACCCTGGTTACAAATAATAATAATTTTGTTTATATTTAAATGTAAACTATACAATTTTAATAAAAAAATATTCTTTTTAGAATCTTTTTTTCTATAAAATTCATAACGGGTTAAAGCATCACCAAATGGTTGTGACAGCATTCAAACTCAAGTAATTAGTTGAGCGTGTCAATATATTATTTGCTACAACCGCATAAGTTTTTACAATTTTTCGTTAATCCAGCAAATAGAATATTCACCACCACAGATAATTTGATGCTAGAACTAAAACTGGAGTGACATATCAAATTTATTTCTTGTTGCTGTGGCTTCAACTAAATATTTCAGTTCTTGCAACCAAAACTGAATTACAAATCAATGGATACGCACAGTATTTGGTCATACGGAACACAATTATTGGTAAACACAACTGAATAATATGATAGTACAAGGGACCGCCAAATTCTAGTTGGTTGTAAATACAGTTGTGACATCGAATCTCTTCCCCTGTGTGTAGAAACCGTAACGTACAAAACGCTAGTTAAGCCAAAAAAGGCGAAAATTATATTCACATGAAAAAACATGTGGCTAACATTTTGCACTAAATAGTTTTATTTGTTCTCTCTAAAAATAAGACGGCTTTTGCAAATTGACGTCAAAACCCGTCAACAATGTGGTTGGTAATCTTTGCTTTTCAAATAATGTTTCGAGGTATAGTGGAATTCCCGCCGTCTGTTTTATATAAATAGCTGAAGGCCGCAATTCATATCATAATTTGAATTCTCAAATTTTAAAAACATTCTAAAAGCCACGCCCACGTATTTGGCTTATTGATTGCTGTTTATTGCCCTAAAGTATGCTACGGAAAAACAATCTTTTTGTAACAATTTTAATATGATATACTCGTACATAAATAGTAAGAACTAACATCGAATTGCACCGAATTGATATTAGAATGATCTATCAAATTTTTTTATACTACGTAGTTTAAAGGAAGCTTTTGAGCTTTCGAACAATGTGGGACTTGCTGATGAACGGACGAACTTAAACAAATCGACAAAAAGTCGATTAATCCATATTGATATAAAAAAAACAAAAAAGAACTGTATTTTTTGAATAAAAGTTTGAAAGGTAATGCAACTAAACCATAGTAATTATAATGGTAGTAACATTTGAACAGCGATTATAACTTCTTTTTTTGATTTGTTATTCTTTTATGTAAAATTCATATGAATTTTTCGTTTGTACTTTTGTATTAAAAACAAAACCAAAATGTCTGTGTTGAATATTTTTATAACTAAAAATACGAAATTCACTTCAATGACACGCAAATTCGTGAACGTGTAAATTTAAACCCACTTCTCTTACTAAGTTTTCATTAAGGCATTTGAAGTGAAAATGTTAAGTATATTAGCCCAAAGGCAATTTCTTTTCAAAAATAATATTTCTCAAAATATTTACTACAATCAAACTATGTTTGGCACGAATAATAGTTACACATTCTGTAAAAGCCAAGAAACAACAATTTTGTAAGAACGGGTGATCTTTTTGTTATTTGGTTTTTGGAAATTGAAGAAAACACAGAAAATGTGTGCAAGTGATCAAATATTTATACGGATCGATAAATCATTGCCTGCCCTTTTACTTTTTAAAGATTACTTACGAAGTTACTTATGTGACCTCAAACAACCCAGAGGGGTCAAGGGCCTTCCAAAATGAGGATAATATGTTCTTCCAACCGGCTCGATTTTCAGCTTATCTCCTCCAGTTGGCAACAACAAGCTGCCGCAGGCAATCTTCCACCTGGTATTTCCAGCGAAGTCTCGGTCGTCCTATTTTTCTTCGAGTTCGTCTGCGAACACCTTTCGCACTGGTAAATTCTGATCAATTCATTCCATTCTCACATGACCTATGCATAACTACGTCGTTTTCCGGATACAGATTATACAACTCGTGATTCATCAGTTGTCAATACTCGCCGCTATCTATTATAGGACCATATATTTTTCTGAGATTTTTTCTCTGGAAGACTCTCAGTGATGTCTCATCATCATGCGATATAACCCAGGATTCTACGCCATAAAGCAGGACAGTTTGTATGAGAGTCTGATACAGTTGGATCTTCGTTTCTTGAGAGATGGTTTCATCTCTGAAGTGTTAGCCGGAAAATCATCTGATCGCCAACAAAATTCTCCGTTTGATTTTTAGGCTGACGTTAATGCTTCTGTTCACGGAAGATGATGGTCAATAAATTCTTCCACTATCTCCAACTAATATCGGTTATCCACGTTCACCCTTTCATTCAATCGGGTGAATGTTCTGCTTGTCGAAACCATTAATTTTGTGTGGTCATCATTAACTTTGAAACCCAGTTTTACTAATTCTTTCTCGATTCTCAAAAATACTGCAATAACTTTTCGAAAATTTCGACCAATGATGTCTAAATGACCAGCATACCCGATCAGCATGTGGTTTTTGTTGCTATTAGTTTTATCAGTGTTTGGTTAATGTATAAGAAATTCGTACATTTTTATTTGTTTTACTTGTGCTGACTGTAGGGTTACTCACAATGAATTCTTTTAAAATTTTGACGAGATCTTATGATATGGTGACGCCCTGCCTTAGGCCTCACCTCGCACTAAATGAGTCGATAAAAAATTTTGCAAACTTTACTGAGGATTTCATGTCGTGTTAGTAGGGTCATTCTACCAATGCGTGTCAGTTTAGCCGGAATATCAAGCTCCGACATAGCTTCGTAAAGTTTCCACCGTAACGGGCTATCCAACGCAACCTTCTACAAAAGTACCCAGTAGTTTTTCGTGGGTTTCCCTTGGCTTTGTCGTAATGTGAATATCTGGTCAACAGTTGACTTTCTACACCTAAAGCAACACTGATAAGGTCCGATTAGGTCTGCATTAAACGGCTTTAGTCTTTCGCACATTACGCTCGAGAGGACCTTGTATGCGATGGATAAATAGGTTATTCCACGCTCGTTCGTACATATACTTGGATCGCCTCTTTTGAAAACAGGACACAGTGTGCTAAAACTCCAATCGTGGGGCATGCATTCGTCTAGCACGATTTTGCACACGAATTGGTTCATGCACTTGTTCAACCCATAGCCGTCAGCCTCAAATAGCTTAGCTGGTAGTCCATCAGCACCTGATTCTTTGTTGTTCTTAAGACGTAAAGTAACAGTTCGAAAGTCGCTTTGGTTAGGAGGAGCAGTCGATACGAACGGCTTGTATTTGCCCTGGTCACTCATCTGCATTGAAGTCTCCTGGGACTACTAAAACAGAAAAGTGATATCTTCATATTCGCAACATACTCTGCAGATCTGCGACAAGATCACCGTCCTTATTGGTAGAAAAAAGTGGACCCTGATCCATGGCCGTTGGTTTCATTCTTCCACTCTGTATGTTTCAATTTGCTCACTCTCCCACTTTCTCCACAACCGATTTTCTACTTACATAAACGCGTTTCCTCTCTCCTGTTCTTCTTACCGCAACTGACTCAAGGATTGCCATGCATGCAGCGTTCTTAATCATCACTTGCCATGCGACACTCTGTATCGTACAATGGTTTGTCTTAAAGCGGTTTTTCATAACAAAGCACGATCTCTGTAGCAGTTTTCATAGAGTGGGAAATGTACTGCCATTGCGCTTCAGGAACCTGAAGCGAGGGTGTGTTCTTCGCCAGTGTCTGACTAACCTTCTCTTCATAGGCCGTAACTATCTCTGGTAGTTGAAGCTTTCCGATGTCCAACTATCTATATGGTTGGCTTCGTACAACTTTCGCTCTGTTTAACCTAGTGCGAAACTTTGCTGCAACCAGACATTGGCAAGAAAACATCAGTTAAACATTTTTAATTTCATTTGGCTAAATTTCATATATTTTCAAAATCATTTGTCGAATACTATTTCTGTTGACGTTTTGTGCAGATGGGTTAAAGCTTGAGCTACATCATTCAGGTGGAGGGTAAAAATCATACACCCATTTAAAGTCACGGCATGGGTCGCTATTTACACGGAAGGTGTAATTCGTCGGTGTTGAAATGGTAGTGTGCGCGGCACTTGTGCATGAGAACGTGGGTTCGATCCCTGCTCTGACCACCATACATTTTTTTCGACGGCGCTCACCTCGCTAAGTGACTGCAACACTAGCGAGTATTTAGCCATGAAAAAGCTTCTCAAAATACCGCTCGGATCCGGTGTAAAACTGTAGGTCCCAATCAGTGAGTATAAAAGTAGAACGCGCACAGCTCACGGGTTTGTGAGAGCCTCCCTAATCCCTTTATGGGATGTAACGTGAAACCATTTTTTTGTTATCCTAATTGTTCCTTATTTGTTCGGGGACGCCGTGGCCGAGTTCCTCATGCTGAAAATTGATGAATTTTGGAGGACATGATGTTTCAGCAGGACGGTGCAGCTGCCATCTGCGCTCATCCAACAAATGACATTAAGGATGCGTTTTCGGGTCGTCTATTGTCTGATTTGTTCGGAGACGCCGTGACCAACGAGTTCCTCATGCTGAAAATTTATGAATTTTGGAGGACATGTTGTTTCAGCAGGACGGTGCAGCTGCCAACTGCGCTCATCTAACAAATGACATTTTGAAGGATGCGTTTTCGGGTCGTCTCTTGTCTCATTATGGCGATTTGCAGTGGACTGCAAAATAACCAGATTTAACCGCTCCAAACTTCTTTGTTTTGGGCTTTTTTGAAGTCTGGCCACAGACTCTAGAAGATCTCAATGAGAACATCCGGCAATAGTGTGAGAACTAATCGCCCGAAGGTCGATTGAAAATGCGGCAAAAACAGCCCACATTGTCATCAACAATGGCGATGCCCACTTGACCCATATCATTGTCAAGAAGCAATGGAAAAATATCCAAATAAACATATTAATTCTTTCTGAAATTAGATCGTCTTATTTTGAATATATTGCAAAGGAACATCGGGTGAGTGTATTTAGGTAACCTTGAATAATGACGTTGAATAATCATCTTATGAGGTTTAGAACGGTTCAAATTAGTGGGGCAAAAATGTTGCTCGAATTTGACAATGTTCTACATGCTGCACAAAAAACAGCCTCTGTAACTCTCATTCTCAATTCTGCAGCAACCATGTATATGTTGGCAAGACAGTTAGAATATTCATATATTTGCAAGTCCTAAACTCACATACATTAAAATGCAAACATTACCACTTGCAAAGGTACATACTTTTACGTTGAGCCATTTGGGTGATACATTCCAAACATCCATATATTTACGTCGAAGCATTCGAGTGTTTCCTCTCAAACGAACGATTGTTGGCTGAAGGCATAAAACTACAGCGCATCATATCAGCACTCAACTCATTTACACGCGCATTCAGGAATATCTATGAATTATGAATATCTATGAATGCAAAACTACTGTTATACACTTACAATAACATTAACTTAGTCTGAGAACAATCTATCTTTGTCCCGCTTTTATTATTTTGCTCCCGAAAGAGTATAGCGTCAAGAAAAATCAAGTCAACAATGCACCAAACACAGCTGTATTTGTATCACAAACAAAGCTGTATTTGAATCTCAACCACATATGTTATAACATATTAATCATTGACTCGCAAACAAGTATTATTGAATGGCAAACACAATGTGTTTGAACTCAAGTATACTACATTTTATACAAGCTCCAAAGACACATTATATTTGCATCGAAACACAAAAAATACAAAATTTCTCAGCGTGTATATAAAGTACTAAAAAAATAATATAGCCAAACTGTAAACTCCTTGGTTCGAGTAATAACCTTGGAAACAAAAAGTCACTGTGCATCTCATATGTGCTTAAATTTTTCATATTTTTGTTTGCCCTCCTTCTACAATTTGATTACAACTTTTATTAAAAAAGAACAGGTTTCATTCAAGTTGATACAAAACAGACCTTTTGGTCAACGCCAAATTGTATGTAACAGAGGATATGTGGAACCTACTGTATTTCAGTGATGAGATGTCATATGTGAAATTTGGGGTATTTTTTGACGTAGAATACGTCTTACCTTACGGTATAGGGAGTCATCTCAGATTGTTATTGTTGTAATCTTTATTTCATTGATTATGAGGAAAAGGCGAGATAACTTTTTTGAAAATTTTTTTTTATAGGTAAATGAAGGTGTTATCTTTCATATTGGTTGATATCTTCCTAATATTTAAATTTCTCAAATGAAAATTGTTTAAACACATACACTCAAACATATGTGTGGTGTTTGGTTGAGTGTTTGAGCTTGTAGCGTGGACACAAACTATGATGCTGTTTCAGTGTGGACACAAACCTTCGGCTGTTGTTTTGATTGATGAAATATTGAAATATCGTATATTTACTTATGTATTTAAGTGAAACAAAATGTTAAATGTGAATTTGAATTTAACATGGATATATAATTATAAAAAATATATGAAAAAATTAATTCATACATTTTTATGTTAAATGAAAGTGCTGCCAAGTAAGCAAAATAACAATGCTGTTTGACAGCAGCTGACAGTTGGCGTTCAGTAAATTAAAATAAAAACTACTAATCAAAATGGCACCTACACGAAATACAAGAAAGCAACGAGTGGTTGTTATGCATAGAAATAAATACTCAGGTAAGTTTTGTGTTCCCTTGTTTATATATATTTTTATTAAAAATGTCAATTAATTTGTAGGCGCAACATCAACAACAAATATGCAACAAATCGCAACAGCAGCGGCAGCACCCAATATCAATCAAATAGGTAAGTTTTATACCTACACAGAAAAAAATATTCCCGAATTAATTTCAATTACTGATTTGCTTGAAAACAGAGATAAAATTCAATTATTTCATTATTTGACTCAATCATTTGAATACTTGGTTCAACAATTTTACATTTTATAAAGCGAAGAAGATCAATTAAAATTTCACTGGAATCAAGTACTTGTGTACTTGAAATTACAACATTCTTTATATGTTATTTGACGTTTTTTTGTTCGATTTTTAAGGCGAATTTTTGTTGTTGTCAGGGAGAACAAGTGGAAGATGCGCATCACCAAAAATCCGTTACAAACGGTGTTTTGTTATTGCAATCGGCACTCGTCAACACAATGACAGCAACAACACATGTGCTACAAAATTATTGCGAAATCAAAACACATCTTTGAGAATTTAAAAATAAATGTTCAAACGAAAAAAAGACAAGGGAAATTAATTATAAAAATAAAACATACTTCATAAGTAAAAAGTATAATAGAATTTTTTAAATTTTTATTTTTGAATCCCTGTAAATGATTTTCTTAATTATTATTTAATCAAACTGAAATTAATTATTAAAATAAAATGTTCAAAAAATATGAGATGTTGGTTTTTGTTATTTTGGGTGTTAATGTTAATCATTAAAAATTACCGATTTCGATTGAAAGCGAAAACCGACTTTTGATTACCAGAATACTCAAGTTGAGTACGCTAGTAATCAAAACATTATATAATTTCGATTAAACGCTCACTCAATTTGATTACGCGCGTAATCAAAACATTATGTAATTTTGATTAAGCACTCACTCAACTTGATTACACGCGTAATTGAAATTTTCCATAAAAAATTGATTAAAGTCATGCTTAACTCAATTACTAATTTAATCAACAATATTAAGAAATTTTGATTAAATCTGTGCTCAAATAAATATTTGCTTTAATTGAAAACTTTTCAATTACGATCTTACAATTCGAGTAATTGAATTTACAAAAATCGTCATTGGCGGAAAACCAAGTATAAAAATAATTGAATTGACAAATATCGTAATTGGTTTGAGCATTCGCTTTTTTCTGTGTACATATGTACATATACATATGTACATATGTATATATTAATGTAATGTATAAATTCCAAATAATGGATTTAATTTACAGTTCCTATAGCGGCAACAACAACAAATAGCCGATTTAAGTAAATAGGTATAGGTAATAGTAAATAGGTATAAGTAAATAGGTATAAGTAAATAGGTATAAGTAAGTAGGTATAAGTAAGTAGGTATAAGTAAGTAGGTATAAGTAAATAGGTATGGGTAATACGACAACAACAACAAAACAAAACATATTTATCCTATTTTTCCTACCATAAGCTTATGTATATTATCAAAAGTAACTATCAAATAAATAAATTCATTTGCTTTTGTTATTTATTGTTATATATGTTTTCTGTCTTATCGGATGGCGTATTCTACGTTAAACTTAATGCTGTGTCTATGACACAGCCTGCAAGGACAGTCCGTGGCCGAAGGCCTCGGACAACTGTCTGCTGCTTTTTTTTTTATAGATGGGACAAATTAATTACTTATATGACAATTATAATTTGTAGTTTAATTTGAATTACCTGTACGAATGGAAATTGAAAAAAAATTAAATACCATTGTCAATTGTTCTCATTTTCAAAACATTTCCTTCATATATGGCAGTTTGAGTTTTCAAATATTTTATATGTACTGGTTTATGAATTTGAAAGTACTATGAGGCAACACCAATCGAAGACACAAAACTTCGACATATAGAATACTTTCAAATCAGAATTGCCAGCAGTTAAAAAAAATTCAAAATAACTAAAGGGTTTTCCAATAGGTACTTGACAACTTTGTATTTAATTTGTGAATGCCCTATTTCACTGATCATCTAACTGTTACTTTCCTTTTTTTCAGTAAACTCAACATTTCCATCATGGTAAAGTACACGAACGAACAACGTATTCAAATTGCAACTTTAAGAGCGTTAACTCCAATTTTCTGTCGTTCTGCTCGACCTAGTAGACACGCAATAACAAGTGTAGTGCAAAAATTCGAGTTTACATACTCATTGTGTGATACTACCGCGCCAGTGAGATAACGGACTGATCGAAGTGACGAAAATATCGCTGGCGTTTAGGCGTCCGTACCAAACGATACAAATCAGTCGATTCCGCGTCGTTCTCAAGAACTGGGCATCGCCAAGACCACTTTATGGCGAATTTTGCGTAAAGATCTTGGTTTACACCCATACAAGATCAAGCTGACTCAAGAATTGAAGCCGATGGACCATTTGATGCGACGTACGTTCTCCAATTGGGCTCTGGAGAAGATGCGCTAAGATGATGAATTTCATCGCAAAATCATCTTCAGTGACGAAGCTCATTTTTGGCTCAATGGGTTCGTCAATAAGCAAAATATGCGTTACTGGTGTGGTGGAAAATCACCACTTCTTCCACATCAAATAACTGTTTGGTGCGGTTTACATGCCGGTGGCATCATTGGGCCATATTTTTTCGTCGCCAGGATTATACAGATTATTTTTGGAAAACATGGACTTTTGACGACATGTGGTTTCAACAGGACGGTGGCACAAGCCACACAGCACACGTTACAATCGATTTATTGAAGAGTAAGTTTGGTGAGCGTGGCATCTCAAGAAATGGACTGGTCAATTGGCCGCCTCGCTCGTGCGATTTAACGCCTCTACACTTTTTTCTATCGGGCTACGTCAAATCATTGGTCTATGCCAACAAGCCGACGACGTTGGAATTAACTCAGAGCCAACATTAAACGCGAAATAGCGGCGAAATGTGTGACCGAGGCATTGAAAATTGGGTCCAACGAATCGACCGCTGCTGAAGTGCCCGCGGTGGCAATATGAACGAAATCGAGTTCCATTTATAAATTTTTTGATTGTGTTTCAAGTCGATCATAAAGTTTTGCATATACCTCAAATGCTTTGCGTTTTATTTTAAAAAATGGTGTCAAGTGCGTATTGGAAAACCCTATACATGCGCTTTTATATTTCATTGTAATTTGGATCCGAGTTCACAACCTGCATTTTCATTGCCTGAACAAATGCAAATTCAAAATTTTTTAAGCGCCATTACGAACAATGGTAATTCTTTTACATTTGCATTAGATAAAGTAATGCAAATTAAAATCCAATTGAAAATCCTATTTGAAATCATGTTAACAGTAATCACAGTGCGAGTTAGAAAACGTGCTTACGCACTCCATCACATTGAGTATGTGCAGGATTTGCTGGTCGAAAGCTCCGATGAACAGAGTTTTCTATGCATCATTTTAAGGATATTTGGGAGTTTCATTCAAAAGCTACCTAAATTGAGTGGGCGCCCCCGTACCTTGCATCGTCTGGTGGTTCCCATTAATACGACTTTAACGCAACATTTCCAATGGACTATGATGTTTACAGTGAATTCAGATAATACAATAGATATAAATTTTATTTCTTTTGCACTTAACTGAGTTGCTAACCTCGATTCTAATGCAAATGAATAACGAAATTTCCAGAAGTTTTTGAGTTTGTCTGTGAAATTCGTTGTTATGTCAAAAAACATTTGTTTGTGCCGTGATGCATGAAAGCCCCATTCAAAGCCAAAAGTCAAGTCAAAATACAAACAAATACAAATACGTTTTCTGTTTATTGTTGTCACAAAACTTGGATAACGAATTAATAGTCTGCATTGGACTATTAAACAATCATTCCACAATTTCGGGGTAGTATAGTACATACATGCAATAATTCTGAAATTCCCGAATATTCAAAACATTTGTCTTTATATTTCATAAGTTTTATACTGCGGTCTTGCTACTGTATGTTTGTTTATGCACAGCATTTCTCTGGAAGGGTGGGGGTATCACATATGCATACCGAAGAGCTAATTACAGGAACGCCAAACTTTTTTTTACACGAGGGTGCAGTCCTTTTAGTACACTACCCACCGTTGAAGTTTCGATTCCACGACTAGAAATCAAAAAAATCCGCATTTCAGTGCACCCTAATAAAGTTATCTATTGATCGATAGTTCACTGCCTTAGTTGATTTGCTTCATATACGATTTAAAAAAATTCAATGTTAGCTATTGTTGTCCAAAAAAAATTGGGATTTTGGGCGTTATGACATGATTTTTTGGGCAATATGACATTTTTCCAAGCCAACAACGATCCATCACACATCCCCCAAAATTAATAAAAATGACGCAACACCCAAAAATGTAGGCACATTTGTAAAACAAAAATATAGGTACATTTTCTATTTAATTTGTAAATAATATATATTTATTTCACATTGTGGGTAGAAAAATAAATAAACGTCCGTGTTCATAGGAGTATTAGAATCTAATATAGTTATAATAATTATTTTGGGTATTTGAAAAAGGTAGGCGAGCCAAGTCTCTCCGGAGTACTTACAAAGAATGCAAAGCAACAGACACTTGTACATACATACATACATTGTTATATTCGTACGATATAACCGAAGATCAACATAAAATACTTTTTTAATATTACTCCAAATTAAAACACTTCAATCTCGGCTCGCCGATATCGGATCGCCTTAATTTTTGGCCTAAACTCTTCGTCGAAACCCGCACTAGCTTTTTAATCCAAAAATTAATAAAATCGGCTATGAATTTCCGGAGAAAATCGCGTGGGAAAATTATATGAAAATCGTCCAATAATCACTTTCAATACAGACTGCCAAGCAACGAACAAACAAACGATGATTTACTCTTACAAACCTAACCCTTGCGTATGTATTAAATTTATAGTTTACTGCCCTAGAGGCGCGCGTATAGATGTTAACACATCAAAAAAAAATATTATGTTAAATTTTTTTAAACTTAATTTAATTTATGTATTTTAATTAATATTTTTATTAAAATAAGTTCTGCGAATGTTGAGAGGGCCGCCCTAATATTAAAAAAGGTTTACCTTATCGAGTCTTCGCATTAGCATTCGAGCGTTGTGTGAAAGCTTTACGCTTTACAATTCAAAATTAATGTTACATTAATGTTACAATTAATGTTGCCAAGCAACATTAGCTTGCTGTTCGTTTCACTTTTTATTGGATACATGTTCCTAAGCAATGTTGAGCAACCAAAAACACTCAACCAAACACCACACATATGTTTGAGTGTATGTGTTTAAACAATTTTCATTTGAGAAATTTAAATATTAGGAAGATATCAACCAATATGAAATGTATATCAAACGAAAGATAACATCTTCATTTATCTACAAAAAAATTTTAAAAAAATTCATCTAGCCGTTTCCTCAAATTCAATGAAATAAAGATTACAACAATAAAAACCTGATTTGACTCCTCATACCGTAAGGTAAGACGTATTCTACGTCAAAAAAAATAGCACATTTTTGGACTTTTTTTTATAAATTGTTCAAAAAAAAGTTCTTTAGTTAAGAAACCGCTATTGTCATGATTTTTTTTATATCTCAAGATGTCTAGCTTCCATTTCCATTTAAAAATTCTGAAATCGGTTACAAATTGCACAAGATACAGGCTGCTGAATTTGGAACTTTTGGTGCCTTCAAATAAGTGAACCGTAGTGTTTATCATAATTTTTGTTTGTTTTTTTTGCTTTACTTGATCTCTTTGCGTTCTGGAAGCTCTCGTAAGAATCCACGAAATCAAAGTCTATTGAGAATAAATTTGGTTTTCCGTTGAGAGTTCGAAACTAGTCATGCCAGTGACTGTACTTTCCTGAATTATCTATTATTCCAACTAAACACAACCATTTATCACTTAGAAAAATGTACCAGACCTTGCAAAACCTATCAGACCTTGTCATATGCGATCGTGCGGGGGAAACTTTTTTTGACCACGTGCACACCTCTGCTCGATAGCTCATGCATTCAAAACTGGCAAAAAAAAGGTTATTATGCAATGTTTTTGGTTTCTCTCAAATTTTTATTTGTTTTAGTTTAGTGTAAACGTTTTTAGGTTCTGGTAATCGTTATTACAAAAAAATTTATGTTTGATGCAACAAACGTTCGTTTACCGCAACAAAATTCCTCAAATGATGCTAACATATTTGACTGTTTGTTTTTTGCTTGTACGTTTTACGACACACGGTTAAGAGTAAAGATACAGTTTAATCGAGTTAGTTTACTTTGTAAAGGAGTCATAGTATTGCGTTTTTGTTTCTAACAAAAATGGTTCGTATTTGGTGGTTTGTTTCCATTTTCAAATGTTAGCAACTAGAATGGCATGCTTCATTTGTTTCCATTTTCTTCCAAAGCCATCTACATTTCTGTCAATTTGAGTTCGATATTAATATATTTTGTATTAACATTAACTCAGAAATCCCCAGACTTTGAAACCAAACTCGATTATATTATACTTTTCATTGTTGCTCACGTATGGGTTTTGATGACAAACTTGTGAAAAACAATAGACATGTGTTTCTTATAATAATGACTCTATCCTCAAAGATGAGTTAGATTTCGTATATAAGAAGCTCTGATACGACCAACAGCCATCAGTTTTCAGTTATCGAAACAACAGAAATTGTACTTAAAAATGAAATTCCAAATCGTCTTTGTATTGGTTGCCATCGTATTGATGGGTGTTTGCCATGCCAGTCCAGAACCCGAACCTTTGAACTTCAAGGAAGCTATTGTAAGTATAGTTGGGCAGTAATCCTTTTGAAATTATCATAATTCTATTTGACATAAATTACTTTTAGACTGGCTTAATCAAAGATGTCAAGGAGAATGCCGTTGATTGGGCTAAATTATCCGGAAAACAAGTTAAGGAACAATTCAAGCTCTTTAAGAATTTTTTCCCAATTTCAAAGTTCATTCATGACTTGAAAATGGATAAGGCTGAACTTAAAAAAAATGTTGATGAAGCTATAAAATCGACGGACTAATTTCGCCATTGTTGAAGCGATTTTAAAAAATAAAAAATTTTTATTGCAAATGATAATGTCAGTATGAGTTATGTTTTCTTTAGCAAATATCTTCAAGCCTGACAGTTGAATTGCCACATGTTTGTAATATATTTTATTAAAGGTAAAATATTAACATTTCGAGCATTAAATACTGAAATATTTCGTTAAATACTGAAAGCAGTTTAACCCAGTCATTTAATTCAGTTTTCTTACGAACATTGGGCAACTAGTTGCTCCGACAATCCTTAAGATACTTTTAAATGTTTATTTAATTATTAATTTTTCAACTACTACTTGCGTAATTCCGAAATTCGTAAATTTCCATTTAAATTTCGGGAACAAATTTTTTTTCGATTTTTTTTTGGGCTGATAGGACATTAAAGGGTGACGAGAAAAAAAAATAAAATATTTAGCCCCAAGTCCTTATTTTCCGAAATATAGCCATTTATTATCCGATCCTGTTGAAATAAATTTCAGTTGAAAATAAAGTAAAGGAAACTCTATAAGTGCCCATATAAAGATATTTTTTTAATAACCCATTGGGGACCAATAAAAAAACCAATTTTTTAACCTCACTTTTTTCATAAACATCTATTTTTTTCAAGGTATCATAGTCATCTATAAGCGTTCAATATATTCAATTTAAAAAATAAATAAATAAAAAATTAGCCCACAGCTCAAATCAACATTTATTTTTTACCAGTTTTTCAGAACCAGTTATCGAAAAAATTTATTTAATTTAACACCGGCTTCGGCATAATATTTTTGTGTTATAAAGCTTTCTGCGTGGACTGCCTTCGGCCGGGCTTAGGGGTTTCTCCTGTGGGGTGGGTCGGTCCAACACCGGCTTCGGCATAGTATTTTGTGGTATGTTTTGAAATAATTTTGTATATTTTTATAAAACAGAAAGCGGCAAAACAAAATTTTTAATTTTTATTGTAATTTTTTATTTTTTAGAGAAAAAAGGTCGAAATGTTTACCAAAACTTTGAATATCTCCGGTCTATAAAGGGTTACAGGCGAGTATTATACCTTAAAAGAAAGGTGAGAGTCTATCGACATAGTAAGTATGTAGGGCATTTTTTCGGGAAAAATAAGTTTCAAAAAGTGAGGTTAAAAAAACCTTTTTTTGGGGTTTTAATGGGTTAACAATAACATATCTTTATATAGGATCCTTTAGAGTTTCAAAAGACCTTTGCAGTGACAACCATTTCAATCAGATCGGATTACAAATACTTGAGATATGAGCGATTATATACTCAAGCTATAACGACCTATATCTGAAGAAGTTGGACCGAGCGGGGGAAAAAGACATTTTTTGGACTCAGCGCTGAAGCCTTTTGGTGTAGATCAGAGAATAATAACTGAAGTGTATTTATGCCAAATTTTGTAATGAATCTTTTAAGGTCGCTTGTGTTTTCCGGAGAGTTTCTTGTGAGCAACAAACCGTCTGCCCAACTTTCTTTGAAAGGTATCAAAATAAGTACTATAATTCTAAAGTCGCCTCCATTCCGGGGTGCAGTAGTGTAGTAAATATAATTATTCACAAATACCTTAACATTGAAAAAAATCCGTTTGACATGATGAATAATCGTAATATTGCAACCAATCTTTCGCAAAAACAATACACGTGGTGTCAAGGGACACCCGGTTGGAACGAAGTTCCTTTCGCTATATATTATGCACTAGTTAGTTCCATCACGCCTAAGGCGCCAGTTGAAAAATACGATAATTTAAATGGATCTTTAAGAAAAGATACTTGCTGTAAAATGAAAATTTTTTTAAGCAAAAATATTCTATTTTTTGGTCCTTTTTGTAAGAGAGTCTTTTTCTAAAGAGAGGTACTTTCTTTATTAAAAGCTAATATTGTTTAAGAAAATGTACTATTGTTAAGAAGAAGTACTTTCTGTAAGAAAAAGCCAAAAGAGTATGCATTTTTTTTACAAAGAAGTACTTTTTTTAAGAACATATACTTTTTAAAGAAGTGGTACTCTTTTAGAAAAAGGTTATTTTTTTAAGAAAATTTACTTATTTTCAGAAAGGCTACTTATCTCCAGAAAAGACAAGAAAAGGTATTATTCTTTTCAAAAAGGTACTTTTAAGAAAAGGAATTTTTGTAAGAATAGGTATTTTTTTAAGATAAGGTATATTTTTTTTTAATAAAAGCTTTTTTTTACGAAAGAACATGTCAGATTTTAAGAGTAGGTACTTATCTCAAGAAAAGTTATTTTGTTTTACAACAAAGGTACTCTTTAAAGAAAATGGAGTTTTTTAAGAAAAGGCAATTTTTTGTAAGTAATGTAGTTTTTTAAGAAATGGTACTTATTTAGAAAATTACTTTTTTTAAGAAAATGTACTTTTTGTAAGAAAATTTACTGTTTTAAGCAAAGGTACTTCTTTAAGATAAGGTATTTTTTAAGAAACGGTAGATTGTTTAAGAATATCAATAGGTATTTTTTTTTTGAGAAAATTTACTTTTTTTAAGAAAACGCACTTACTTAAGAAAATTTTATTTATTTAAACTACTTTCACTTTAGCTTTTCTAAATTTACTTTTTATTCGCTTCAAAACTACAATATGTAATAAACAGGCTCCACCTAGAAAATTTCCCATTAAACAAAAAATAGTCCCCCATGTGTTAGTCTAGACAAAAAAAAGTACGAGTGTAAGAGCAAGTGTGCTGCCAAATGTAATTCCATGCTCAGGGCTGTATTTTATGGATTTGTAAGTCTTGCACTTTGACTTTTCGAAATTTACCAATTGTTTAATATAAAATTTACCCAATAAATAGGGTTCAAAACTAAATTATATACTAAATAAAGGGGTTTTCAACAGAGACGCTACAAAAGTAAATCGATGGGGACAGCAAACGACGCAATATTTTTTCCCGCTCTTTTGACATTTCTCTTCAGTAAGGTTTGCCATTTCATCATGGAAAGATACGAGCCAACAACGAGTCCAAATTATTAAAATTTACAACCGAAATTTGGAGTCAGTGGTCTCAACTTTAAGAGCGCTACGATCGGATTTTCATTGGAAAATCATCTTCAGCGATGAGGCTCATTTCTGGCTGAATGGCTTCATCAATAAGCAAAATATGCGTTATTGGTCAGACAGCAGTCCACACGTGATCCATGAGTCATCATTGCATCCCGAAAAAATTACGGTTTGGTGCGGTTTATGGGCCGGCGGCGTCATTGGGCCGTACTTCTTCCGTGATGATCAAGACCGGCACATTACTGTGAATGCGAATCGCTACCGTTCAATGATAACCGAATATTTTTGACCCCAATTGGATAATATGGACTTGGAGGACATGTGGTTCCAACAGGACGGCGCCACAAGCCACACAGCGAATGCCACAATCAATTTATTGGAAACCAAGTTTGGTGAACGTGTTATCTCACGAAATGGCCCAGTCGATTGACCGCCTCGGTCGTGCGGTTTGGCGGCGTTAGATTATTTGCTGTGCGGCTACGTCAAGTCTATGGTCTATGCCAACAAGCCAGCGACGATTGATGACCTTCGTTCGAATATCGAACGTGAAATTAAAGCAGTATCGGCCGATTTATGCTTGAAAACCATCGAAAATTGGGTTCAGCGTCTGGACTTCTGCAAGCGTGCCCGTGGTGGCCATGCAAAAGAAATCGAGTTCCATACATAATGGCATCGAACGTACTTTCACAGGAATAAAGAATTTTATTGGTATCTAAAACCAGTTTTGTTTTATTTAAAAAAACTTTTGTAGCGCTCTTATTGAAAAACCCGATATTAGTTACAGGCTCCACCTAGAAACTACTCACTAAACAAGAATTTTCCCAACATATGTGAGACATTTAGTTAGTCTAGACACAAACCAAAGAAAAAGTACTCAATACAGTTGATAATAATGGGTTGTAATAAAGTACTAGTTAAACAAAGTTGTTTAAAATTTTTTCATTTAGCCCCCATCCCGCAACGTGAGATAAGGAAGTTCGTTCCAAAAAAAATAAAAAAAAGGTATTACTTTATTTTTAAGAAAAGGTATGTTTAAGAAAAATAATTTTTGTAAGAAAACGTATTTTTTTTAAAAGAATGAGCAGCCTGATTTGGTTGTGTCGCAGACTTAGTAGTTGACTGATGTCACTGAAGCTCATCAAGCTATCGGGCATATTCTTTTGTCCTTTAGAAGGCGGATGAGCCAAACATATGGGCCAACGGCTGATTGAAACCAAAAGAAGAAAATCCAGGTCCGACATATTGCATCCTGGTCAGCGTCTGATCCATAATGGCCGGCTGCAATCAAATTTCCTGGCACTAGGTAAAATGCGAAAATCCGGTAGAATGGGTTTGCAGGCCGTCACCGTTCATAATGGCAGGGAATATACAACAACGAAAAGGAAAACATAAACAACCCTTATTTGTTGACGAACCCCGCAAACGTTATAAGGACCACGATTTAAGAATATGCACCTGGAATGTGAGAACTCTATATAGATCCGGTGCAAGTATCCAATTGGCAGATGTCCTCGACAGTTATAAGGCTGACATTGCCGCAATCCAGCAAATGCCATGGACAGAGACTCCGACAGAAGTATACTACAGTTGCCATGAGAAAAAACATGAATTTGGTTGCGGATTTGAAGTTGGCAAAAGACTGCGACATCTAGTCACTAGGTTCAATCCTGTGAGTGAACGTATAGCCACAATCCGCATAAAAGTGAAACATTTTTATATTTCCCTATTTTGTGTGCATGTCCCGACAGAAGAGAAAGATGATGATGCCACAGACATATTCTATGAGCTCCTAGAGGAAACGTGTGACCGCTGCCCTGGCCATGACATTAAGATTGTTCTAGGATATTCTAATGCTAAAGTAGGCAGGGAGAATGTGTTTCATCCAACTATTGGCAATTTCAGTCTACATGCTGACAGTTCCGACAAGGGTATGAGACCGATTGACTTTGCCGCGGCAAAAACATTGTCACTAGTGGTACAAGATTCCAGCATAAAGACATCCACAAGGCTACTTGGGTATCCCCTGATCAAAGAACGAAGAACCAAATTGATCACGTGGTAATTGATGGAAGGCACTCATCCAGTGTATTGGACGTACGAGAAATCAGAGGAGCTAACATCGATTCTGATCGCTACGTGGTAGCAGCAAAGGTTCGCACAAGATTAAGTACAGTGAAAATCGTACGAAACCAGACGCAGAGAAAACTAGATATCTTTACTTTTATTGACTATTTACAACCTCATGAGGTCAGATGCCTTAAAAATATTAATTAAACAAACAAATTTCAACATATTCTTCCAACTGGCTCTATCCTTCGCATTTTCTCGCCAGTTGGCAACAACAACGATACGGAGGGATTCTTCTGTTGGTCTTTCCAGCGGAGTCTTGGTCGTCCTCTTTTCCTGTTTTCATCGGGTACGTTGTCGAAAACCTTTCCCGCTAGCTCCATTCTGATAATTCTGAATTGATTCGCCTAGCGATGTCCACGTCTGGGTTCCAGCGACGTCGGTACTCGCCGCTTTCCCTAACAGGACCATATATTTTAGGGAGAATTTTTCTCTCGAATACTCGCAGGTGTTTTTCACCCGTTTGCGATATAACCCAAGTTTCGGAGCCATATTTCAGGTAAAATGAGAGTCTGATATAGCTGGATTTTTGTTCGTCGAGAGAGGGCTCTTGTTCCTAAACTGCTTGCTGAGCCCAACATACTTAGCATCTATTTGCAAGCCCAATTCTCCTATCTATCTCCAGGCTGACGTTGTTGTCCTTGTTCACGGCGGATCCAAGGTAGACAAATTCATCTACCACTTCAAAATTAAATCGGTTGTCAACGTTCAAGTGCGGACCAAATCGAAAGGTTTCTCTAGTCGTTGATACCATCAATTTTGTCTTGCCCTCATTAACAGCAAGACCCACCTTCGCTGATTCCTTTTCGATTCTTGAAAATACTACAGTAACCTCTCGCAAATTTCGCCCAATGATGTCAATATCGTCAGCATACGCCAGCAACATATGGCTTTTCGTGTTAAAGGTCTTGTTCGTATTTACCTCAGCCTTTCTCATAATTATCTCCATTAAGATGTTGAAGAGATTGCACGAAAGAGTGTCGCCTTGTCTAAGCCCTCGCTTGGTACAGAATGGTTCAGTGAGGTCTTTCCCCACTTTCACTGCTGATTTGGTGTTGGTCAGCGTCATTCTCCAGAGGCGAATCAGTTTTGCCGGAATACCAAGCTCAGACATTGCTTCGTAGAGTTTCTTCCTTATCGGGCTATTGAAGGCCACCTTACAATCGACAAATAGATCATAGGGGTATAATTATGATGGCAATTAATTCATTTGACTCAATACTGTTGAGCCTCGCTGCGTGGTAGGATGGGTCGCACTGGGGGCGTTCCGCGCGTTTCGCGACACGACCGCCGTCTATTACCACCACCGTAAGATTACTTACCTTACGCATTCGTTTCGAAATGCTTTTGGTATCATTCCGCAACGTTGTCGAGCTCTTACATTTGGCATTTATATTTTCCAAGGATTTCAATTCCTGACTAGGGTGCTCTGAATGCTCACTGTGTTTTCAACTCCTTACACAAATTTCATTTTCCAACATTTCGACGCGTGCCTTATAACTGTTCTTATAACATGTATAAAATGTTTTTGTTTATAGATCGATTTTTTCTTGTATACTTGTTTTTCGTCGATTAAATATAATAATTTTGCGTCATGTCGCCTCCCGACATCAAATTCGCAACGTTCACCATCCATCATTACGCTCTACTGACTTCCGCACTGCCACCAAACATTACCTCTTCAAACGAAAGCCCAGCAAATTGCAGCTTAAAATTACAAGCAACCCACTTCATTGGGTTGGTCATTCCTTCTCACACCATAGGTGGCTAGCTCATGCTTACAACGCAGGGCCTCTGAGGTGTTCAAAACATAATCACAAACCAGTATGTAGCACCATTATATGATGTAGGGTGCTATTACTTCTATTCCGTTGTGGTAATATTAGAACAACGTAATTCTTTTCGTAAACGACATTTCGCCCAAAAAATCTGTGCGTCAATGTTTTAGGGCGATATGTCATTTTATACTGGGTCTTATGTCATTGTTTTTGGACGAGTAGTATTTGAGTAATTAGGGATTTGGGCGACAGGAGATATTTGGGCGATATGTCATTTCCGTTTTTGGGCGAAATGACGGTACGGTATTTTTTTTGACGGTATTTTTCACCCATTATAATACAAAACTAATTCTTTGACCCTTTCAGTACCGGTTTTTGCCAGCCGGCAATTTTTCATCAACATTTAGCGAACATAGAGATCAAATCCTGGAGAAGGCCCACGAAAAACAGGCCTTCGATAGCCCGATACGGGGAATCTCTACGAAGCAATGTCTGATCTTACCGAACCTTTCGAAACTAAGGAAGGCCTCAGACAAGGTGACACCCTATCGTGCGATCTCTTTAACATTTCAATAGAGATTATTCTGAGAAAAACTGTAGTCAAAATGAATAAAGCCATCAGCAGCAAAAGTCACATGCTGCTCGCGTATGCTAATGCTATATATATCATTGGACGCGCAGTTAGAGAAGTTACTGCGGTGTTTGCTAGAATTTAGAAGGAGTCATGGGTCTGATGGTAAATGAGGACAAGACAAAATTAATGGTTTCCACGAGCAGGTCCTCCACGCGATTAGACCAAATCGTGAACGTTGATAACCGTTATAATTTCGAGGTGGTGGACTAATTTATATACCTCAGATCAGACGTAAACAAAAACAACAACGTCAGCCTTAAGATCAAGCGGAGAATTGTGCTTGCGAATTGATGTTCGTTAGGACTAAGCAAGGGCTTTGGGGAAAAACCCTCTCTCGGGTAACAAAAGTCCAGTTATATCCGACTCTAATACAACCTATCTTCCTTTATGGCGCAGAATCATGGATCTTATCGCAAGCAGACGAAACATCTGTAGGAGTCTTCTCGAGAAAAATAGTCCGAAATATGCTTGGCCTTATAATGCACAACGGCGAGAATCGGTGACGCATGAACCATGAGTTGTATGAGCTATATCCCGACATTGACATAGTTAAACGGATCAAAATAACGCGATAGCCATGTCAGCAGAATGGATGAAAACGCACCAGCACGAAGGGTTTTCGAAACCGATCTCCAAGGAACACGGAAAATAGGAAGAACAAGACTCCTCTAGAGGGATCAGGTTGACGAATCCCTGCGTACGTTTGGTATTTCCAACTGGAGAGATACAGCAAAAGATCGAACTGGTGGGCGAAATATGATATCTTCGTTTTGTAAGGTCCCTGTTCGAGACAGTGTAAGTAAGTAAGTAAGAAGTCTTGGTCCAGAAATAGGTTTATCATAATTTTGTCATTATACTGCGCCATCTAGTGGGAATTTTGCTTTACTTGATCTCTTTGCGTTCTGCCATAGTTGCTGACGCAAACTATTTCGAAAACTCTCGTAAGAATTCACGCAATCAAAGTCTATTGTGAATGAAGAGAGTTCGAAAAGAGAGTTGAGAGTTCGAAACTAGTCATGCCAGTGACTGTTCTGTCCTGAATTATCTATTATTCCAACGAAAGGCAACCATTTTTCACTTAGAAAAATTTATCAGACCTTGAAAAAAGTATCAGACCTTGTCATATGCGATTGTGCGTAAAAACTTTTTGATACACGCGGGTGGGGACTAAATTCACAAAGTGAAGTCATCCAAACACAGTTTGTCCGACTTCGACCACAGATTGTTTGGCGATAAACTTCTCCGAAACGGCTGGACCGATTTGTATGAAATTTTCTCAGAGCAAAAAGAATAATGACGTAGTTATACGAATATAAAAATGAGATAGCAAGAGAGCAACGAAAATTGTGTGAACTTGTGTAGAGTATGTACGAACATAACAATGTATGTATTTACATGTGGCTGTTGCTTTTCATTGTCTTTGTTTTGTTGTGGGAATAAAACAAAATGTATTAAGCAAGAAAATAATGACACATGTGCTTGCACTGGTCTTTAAATAATTTTAAGTATTAAAAGATATTATTTAAATGTAACGTCATCATATGATTGAACACGCTGTTTTCCTAGAAATCGAACAGGTACCGTGTAACAAAAATGTGTTAACACCTCGCCGTGAGTTCGAGTTTTTTTCAAAACTAGCAAAAAGTAAGGTTATTATGCAAACTACAATGTTTTTGGTTTCTATAAAATTTTTATTTGGTTTAGTTTAAAATAACTGTGTATCGCTTTTGTAAACGTTTCTAGGTTCTGGTAATCGTTATTGCAAAAAAAATGTATGTTTGATGCAACAAATATTCGTTTACCGCGACAAAATTCCCCAAGTGATGAAACAGTTTTTTTTTTGGCTTGTACGTTTTACGACATCCGGTTAAGAGTAAAGATGTAGTTCAACCGATTTAGCCGGTTTGTTGGTTTTGCTCTTTACTTGGTTTACTTGGTGTCCTTTAGTAAAATTGAGAAACACTTTGCGCACTACTAGGAAATTGCTGGTTTACTTTGTAAAACAGTTATAGTATTGCGTTTTTGTTTCTAACAAAAATGGTTCGTATTTGGTGGTTTGTTTACATTTTCAAAAGCTGGCAACTAGAACGGCATGCTTCAATTGTTTCCATTTTCTTCCAAATCCATCTACATTTCTGTCAATTTGAGTCGATATTAATATATTTTGTATTAACATTAGTTCAGAAATCCCCAGACATTGAAACCAAACTCGATTATGTTATACTTTTCATTGTTGCTCACAGAGTAAATACGATAATAATTTTAGAGCGTTTTGGGTATTGATGACAAACTGGTGAAAAACAATAGACATGTGTTTCTTATAATAATGACTCTATCTTCAAATATGAGTTAGATTTCGTATATAAGAAGCTCTGATACGACCAACAGCCATCAGTTTTCAGTTATCGAAACAAGAGAAATTGCACTTGAAAATGAAGTTCCAAATCGTCTTTGTATTGGTTGCCATCGTACTGATGGGTGTTTGCCATGCCAGTCCAGAACCCGAACCTTTGAACCTCAAGGAAGCTATTGTAAGTATAGTTGGCCAGTAATCCTTTTGAAATTATTATGATAATTCTATTTGACATAATTACTTTTAGACTGGCTTAATCAAAGATGTCAAGGAGAATGCCGTTGATTGGGCTAAATTAACCGAAAAACAAGTTCAGGAGCAATGGAAGCTCTTTAAGAATTTTTTGCCAATTTCAAAGTTCATGCATGACTTGAAAATGGATAAGGCTGAACTTAAAAAAAATGTTGATGAAGCTATAAAATCGACGGACTAATTTCGCCATTGTTGAAGCGATTTTAAAAAATAAAAAATTTTTATTGCAAATGATAATGTCAGTTTGAGTTATGTTTTCTTTAGCAAATATCTTCAAGCCTGACAGTTGAATTGCCACATGTTTGTAATATATTTTATTAAAGGTAAAATATTAACATTTCGAACATTAAATACTGAAATGTTTCGTTAAATACTGAAAGCAGTTTAACCCAGTCATTTAATTCAGTTTTCTTACAAACATTAGGCAACTAGTTGCTCCGACAATCCTTAAGATACTTTTAAATGTGTATTTAATTATTAATTTTTCAACTACTACTTGTGTAATTCCGAAATTCGTAAATTTCCATTTAAATTTCGGGAACAAATACACTTTAATTACGATTCGCCTATTTTTTGGACTGATAGGGCATTAAACGGTGATGAAATTTGGCCGCAAGTCCTTATTTTCCGAAATATAGGCCTCCAAAGCTTGAATGTATTATCACGCGTAAGTCAGCCATTTATTTCCCGATCCTGTTGAAATAAACTTCAGTAGAAACGAAAGTAAAGGGAACTCTATAAGTGCCTATATAAAGATATTTGTTTTTAGTAACCCACTGGGGACCAACCTATCTTTTTTTTAATGTCACCCACATCAATCAGATCGGATTATAAATACCTGAGTTATAAGCGATTATATACGCAAGCTGTAAAGACCTATATCTCAAGAAGTTGGACCGAGCGGGGAAAAAAACTAATTTTTGTGACTCAGCGCAGAAGCTTTTTGGTGTAGATCAGAGAATAATAACTGAAGTGTATTTATACCAAATTTTGTAATGAATCTTTTAAGGTCGCTTGTGTTTTCCGGAGAGAGGTATACAAATAGGTACTATAATTCAAAAGTCGCTTTCATTCCGCGGTCCACTAGTGTAGTAAATATAAATATTCACAAATTCCTTAACATTGAAAAAATCCGTTTGACATGAAGAATAATCGTAACTTTGCAACTAATCTTTCGCAAAAAGAAAAAAAAAGCATGAGGTGTGCAGGGTCACCCGGTTGCAACGAAGTTCCTTTCACTATATACTATGCTCTAGTTAGTTCCAACACGCCTAAGGCGCCCGTTGAAAAATACCATAATTTAAATGGATCTTTAAGAAAAGATACTTGTTGTAAAATGATAAACTTTTTTTAAGAAATTTTTTATTTATTGAATGTATTTTTAAAAAAAAGTATATTTTTAGGTTCCATTTGTAAGAATATGTATTATATTTTCCCGAATAGGTCCTTTCTTTAATGAGAGTAAGTGTGCTGCCAAATGTAATTCCATGCTTAGGATTTGCCAGTCTTGCACTTTGGCTTTTCGAAATTTTCTTTTTATTGGGTTCAAAACTACAATATGTAATACACAGGCTCCACCTAGAAAACTTCCCGTTAAACCAAACCAAACCAAAAGTACTCAATATAGTTGATAATAATGGGTTGTAATAAAGTAGTTAAAAAAAAGTTGTTTACAATTTTTTCATTTAGCCCCCATCCCACAACGTGCGATAAGGAACTTCGTTCCAAAAAAAAAAAAAAATTATAACTTTATTTTTAAGAAAAGTTACTTTTAAGAAAAATAACTTCTGTAAGAAAATTGTATTTATTTGAAGAAAAGTTTTTTTTAAGAAAATGTTTTTTTTAAGAAATGGGAATTTTTTTAAGATTGGTCCTTTTTTAAACAAAAATGTAAATTTTTAAGAGTAGGTACTTATCTCAAGAAAAGTTATTTTGTTTCACAAAAAAGGTACTCTTTAAAGAAGAGGTAGTTTTTTAAGGAAAGGCAATTTGTTGTAAGAAAATGTAGTTTTTTTAGGAAAAGGTATTAATTTAAAAAATTTATTTTTTTAAGGAAAGGTACATTTTGTATGAAAAAATGTGAAAAATTTACTTTTTTTACGCAAAGGTACTTCTTTAAGATAATGTATTTTTTCAGAAAAGGTACTTTGTTTAAGAATATGAGTAGGTATTTTTTTTGAAAAAACTTACTATTTTAAGAAACGGCACTTAATTAAGAAACATCTTTCACGATGGCTTTTCTAAATTTAATTTTTTTTTGGGATCAAAACTTCCGTATACCCAGTAAAAAAAGTGCAAGAGGTAGTGGTAGTGCAAATTCGGTAAGAGGTAGGCAAATTTGGTTGCTGCACGGTTGATTTTTACATTGTGTTGGCCTTGGAGGATAGTACTCTCAATTTGGATACTTTTAAGTAGAATTAGCTCTACGATTCAGCACAAAAATTAGCACGATGGTAGCATGTCCGTCTAGAAAACGGGAACTGGTGAACGTCCTGGTTTCAAATCACACCAAATCAAACTTTGTTATTATTTTTTGAGGCGTTTTGCAATGTGTCGTTTAAATTTGTAGACATTTTTAAAAAAAAATTGGCCAATGTGGCAAGTACAACGAACGAACATTTGTTGCCATTTGTCGGAATAAAATTATATTCGCCTAAAAGTATACCATACAATTTACGTGATAGTTTAGCGAGAGGGTGGTTTAGTAATTAGTTTGTCTGTAACAATTTATCCCCGGCCGGGATTCGAACTCAAGCGTATTGATTGCCAGCCATTACACTTGGATCAACAATAAAACCATTAGTGACAAAACACTTTTCTTCTGAAAACCACCATAAAATCTCGGATTTTTGTATGCAGAAAATTCGCACATAGTACTTCGTGGGACGTACTGAAAAAGGTAGGGCCATTGGAACTAATCCATTATATTTCTGCTGGGTACTTTTCAATACTTTCCTGGAAAATTCAAATTAACTCAACAGGTTACAAATTAATATGTTCCGAACCATTCACAATAAGTACATTGATTAGCATCTGTGCTAGGTATAAATGTGTAAATTTTAACACAATTTCAATACAATCTTTAGGACAATACCTAAACAAGTGTGGAAAGCGTAAAATCACACACAATCACGGTTGCCACGGTTGGCAATATCCAACCAAAATTGGTAACATTTAAACGGCTTGGTAACATGGTAACATTTTATTAATTTTGGTAACATTTTGAAAAGAAATATGATCTAGAATTTTACTTACAAACAGAAGAAAACATGAAGCAGTGGCAACACTGTTTGGGAGAATTGAATACGCGCTTGCCGACATTCGCACTAAACAACCAAATATATTCGTCTCTTTCGCACTAACGAACTCTTTGTGCTGTTTAAATTCACTTTTTGCAATCAGTAAACTTCCCAATGGTGACAAGCTCACGTTCTCCAGAATAAATAAAGTGGAAAAATCTAACTAAAATGGGAAAAATATTTCAAATGAAATGTTATTTATGATTAAGGCACAAATTGTCTTGCATTCGATCGTTTTTGTTCTGAATTTATTGCCCTATTTACTAATTTTTTCTGGGAGCAAAATGTTCCGCTCGGAGTTTGATTCGTGATTGATTATAAAAGCGTTATAGCGAATTTACACCGCCGTTTATCGCGGTCAGGTTAGCGATAACCTAGTTCTCTAATCTGCCGTTTACACCAACCAATTTGAGATTAAATTCACATTTTAGTTGGCAACTCCATGCTTAGACAAAATCCGCGCTGAGACAAAATTATCGAAGACGGCGGCACAACAGCAAAATTAAGTTGGCGGCTATTGGTTTTTCCATTTTGATGTTTGTGAAATAACTGAACCTTTAGAATTGGATCGGTGAGTTAAATAGGGCCAGTAGATAAAATCTGCTCACAGTTTAAACCATGGAGTTAACCTTCGAAATGCGCTAATCTTGGTCGTTGTAAATGCCGTATTAGGTAACTTGTGCACAAAATAATTTTGCATTGCAATTAAAAGGCAATAAAATGCAAAGAAAGTGAAAGTTTATTTTATGTTTATATTGATGTATGTATGTAATATGATTATCTATAATTAATTTTTTTAAATAACATTTAATGTTCTAAATGTTGGTAACTTTTGGTAACTTTTTTGGAAAATTCTGGTAACTAAAAAATTAGCCCTGTGGCCCACAATAGGTTTTGTACGCGTGTATTCTTATGAGAGCTTCCGACATAGCGCTGACGCAAACTTTAAAAATGTAAACTTTAATAGAACGCAAAGAGAGAAAGTACACCAAAAACGAAGAGCTCACAAAAAACGTAATAAAAAACTGATTTAGAGAAAATAAAAAAAGACAAAACGAAATAAGGAAGTGTAATCATCGTAAACAAAACCTTTAATATATGTTTCATGCTAGTTTATTGTGTAAATAGAAAATTCTCAATTCAAATTAAATTTCGCTTGCATTTAGTTTGATGAGTTTTTCAAAAGCAGCATTCCAAACATCCGCTGATGAAGATCTGAGGCTGGGTCTGAAATAGATATACGGTTTGCCAGGAAACATGAGGATGCATTTGAAAAACATCTTCTTTTTTTAAACTATTAGTATATCTATTTATTGAGATATAAATGGTCTTGAGCTTGACTAATAAATTAAGAAAGTACCACTGAAAAGGTCGAATAAATAAAAAAACAAAAAAATAAAAATAAAACAAAACATCCCCGTAAATAGTTCATTTTATTTTTGAGGGTATTTTGGCATAGCGAGCGTTATAACAAACTGGTCTGTCAGTTATTGCGCATTAAATTACTCTGTCCGTCGTTATTCACGTATAGCTCTTAAGGTTCTATATGTCAGGGGGTATCCATGACACAGCTGATCGACTATGAAGTAGGAAATTGATAGAAAACAGAGTGGATAGGCGAGAGAGCGATGAGCAACCAGAAGCAAACCAGGCAGCCAACTAAGTTTAAATAGTGCTTTATTCATACCACCAGTATATATGTATGTTGGCTGCGTTGAACGAACATACGCATTCCCTTTAATTTCTGTCCGTTTTATGTCTAACCACAGAGTAAAATACAACAGCAACTCGAATTCGATGAACTGGCCTACTACCTCGTCGGCAACGAGAGAACGTAAAGAGAGGGATAGAGACTCTTGTCTATTGCTCTTTGGGTTACCGACCTCCTTGATACCAAATAAAAATGTAATCGAAGTTGTTCGCATCACTATCATGTATACATAATATTTTGGTAATATTTTTTTGAAATTCACCAATCAGATAAAAAGCTCTCGACCAATATCGTGCTCGTGAATGACAAGTCTGTTGGGGTTCGCTTAAAGCAAAAAAGAAGAGCTCACAAAAACAGTAGTAAAAAACAGATTTAAAGAAAATAAAAAAATATAAAACGAAATAAGAAAGTGTAATCATCGTAAAAAAACCTTGAATATATGTTTCATGCTATTTTATTGTGTAAATAGTTCGTTTTATTTTTGAGGGTATTTCGGGATAGCGAGGGTAACAACAAACTAGTTGGTAATTTATTCTGAATGAAATTATGCTTGCCGTCGTTGTTTAGGTATTACACTTAAGCTTCTACGTACCGGGGGTATCCATGACACAGCTGATCGACTATGAAGTAAGAAATTGATAGAAAACTGAGTAGGTAGGCGATAGAGCGATAAGAAACCAGAAGCAAACTAATGGCGTTTTCGTTTCTAAAAAATAATGTTGCCATTGTATGAGGCGATATTAAAAAAATTATGCCAACGCCCGTTCCAGGTATTTTTTTTGGGGTGAGAATAGAACATAGTAATGCTACATTTTCCGAAATTGTATTCTTCCTTTTGCTTCTTTAGCATGTTTTATTTTCTTCGCTTATCTTAATTATACGACCAGTACACGCTGAAAAATAACGGCTGTCTAACATATTCTCCCAAACAATTTCTGCAGGTTCCATGTATGCGTTTGGAACACTTCAAACTTTAAAATGTTTGCAAGGCCCGAACTCACTTGTATTTAAATGTTAACAGTATAATGTTTGCATATATTCTTCTACGTGTTATTCACCGCAAGTATCCATATACTTCCGTGAAAGCATTCGCTTGTTTCCCCCAAACCCGCATATACTTACGTGCAAACATATGCGTATTTCCTCCCAAACATAATTATATTTAGAAACGAATTCTTCTTTTATTAATCAATATAAATCCACATTTATAAATAATTAATAGAGAAAATTAAAAGACTTAAAACGGTCCTTTTTACATTTACTTTCATTGAATTCATTATTTATTTTTTTTATGAAATGGGAATCTGCTGTTCTTTTGCTTCTCCTTTCTTTGTTGTTTCTCTCGTTTTTATTTGCAGAAGGTTTCAGCTATGCATTGGTTTTTGTACACAAACAATATATTTATATACAAATCTAGTTCATGCAAGACAAGCGTGTATTAATTACTTGTGTTTTTAATGTTATTTTTCACAAATGGGCCGCCGTTCCGATTTTCTCAGTAAAGGCTCGGACAGACAAAGGGCTTCACGTTGTTGCCCTTTCCAGTTTCTTTCCTCAAAATCGTTTCTCACTTTGGTAGCACACATACATATTTATATATACGAAACAGACACAGAAAAACCAAAGCAACATCACAACCAATGATAAGGATAAACGAAGGCTCGGACGGTAGGCCTTCCTCTTTGTCCCTCTTTATTCTCTCGCTCTCGAGAGAGCATAAACAGTGCAACAAACACAGCTGTATTTATATCACAAACATAGGTATATTTGGGACGCAAACACATACCTTATAACATATTACATACCTTATAACATATTAATCAATCATATTAATATGTAATATTGAATAGCAAAAACAATGTGTTTGAGCACAAATGTATTATATTTGTGACAAGCTCCAAACACATTTTATATTTGCATCCAAACAACAAAAAACAGACAGATGTTTCAGCGCGTATATATGGAGACCATTTTAAGCGACTCTTCCTACAGACTGGTCGACAAAGTACCAATACAATTGGAATTTTTGTTATTCCCGCTTAATTAAAGGTTCGACCAATTTTTGTGAGAAGGTAAGCGATTTTAATTGAAGCCGCTTACAATCGCTAGATCCCCACACAAGCGGTAGAAAAATTGGCTTTGCAAGGACGAACAACTCACACACAAATGGCAAAATGGCAGAAATTTTATCGGGCAACATTTTAAATTTAAAATTTTTTCACTTTTTGTGTGCAACATTCTCAGAAAAGTACACAAAACGTTGAAATTGGGTTGCACGTTTCTCACAAACGAACACAGAAATGCACTTTTAGCGCAATGGGTAGAAAAATGTTGCATTGTTTTTCTCAGAAAAGAAATCGTCATAAGTTTAAATAGTGTTTCATTGATACTAATGAAACAACAAATTTATTTTCTTTGTTGCTTACATCGAACGAAAATTCGCAATCCCTTTTATTGTTGCTAATTTTTTGTCCAACCCAAGAGTAATATACCGCAGCAACTCGAACTTAATGAAATGACCTACTACCTCGTCGCCATCGAGAGAACGTAAAGATAGGGATGGCGACTCTTGGCTATTGCTCTATGAAACAAAGTACCATGTCGATAAGCTGAGGCACGTATACCTAACCTATATACCTATACAAGTCAGGCAAATTCGTTCAATATTTTATGAAAGTTTCTATAAAATTGTATTTGAATTCATGTATATTTTTTGTTATTATCTTTGGGGCAGATTATAATTCTGAACCGTTGTTAATTTTTCGTACAATTGTGACTTTTAATGCTTGTGATGCTTAAGAAATATTAGCATGTAATGTAAAAAATTAAAAATGTTAAACTGATATAATTATTTTAGTACTTTAAATGACACATTTGCTGGTTAGTGTTTTGACCGTATTATATATGATCTTAAACAGTACAACTTTGCAGAATATGGTCATATCTTGTTTATTATATTTGGTAACTTGTGAGCGAAAAAATTAAAAAAATTATAAATTATTACATTTCTACATAAATTTTAGAGCACTAAATACAACTTTTGTTGATTAGTGTATTCAGCAAAGTTATCAAGAATTTTGTGGGCTATAACTCCTTCTAAAACAATTACCCCAAAAATTACAAGAAATCCAAAAAAGATCAAAAGATTTCTTTACTAAATGTGCATTAGTCAACATTGTGCAACGATGAATGAGCTACAATTTTGTAGAAGGTTGTAATGAAAAGTATGTAATGGTTTAGAATATATTGATGTATAATCAGAAGTACAGTTTTGATCAACAGCTGAAATCTTCTTTGGACTATAAAAAACAATTGTGATGACCAGGGCCAAAACCAAGTGGGGTTTTATGATACCTCGCCAATGGGCTTTCATAATGTTTTGATTTCGTTGATCCAATAGGTCCATCGTTGATCCATCCAGTGGTTTCATGACAATTGGATTTTCCTAATTATGTTGGACTTTGGTGGAATTATTTCATTGCAATCCTCAAGCTGTACTTTAAATAACCGAAACTTTTAACGAATTCGCGTCCCCAAATCAACTATGACAGTGTTTCAGAGTTGTTAAATAGAAGTGCAAAATTATTGGCTAACGCCCCATTTGCACCCACGAGTGCAAGTTCCAAAAACGCAATCCACTCACACTTGTTCACTAAAACAATCAAACTGCATCAACTTTCAGCTCAACTGCCTTCAAAATTTGGAAGTCAGTACATATTTGGCACTTGCAGCAAGTGAAATGTAAAAATGAAAAACAGTTTTACCTACATAAATTTCATCAATTGTTTGTCATATAATTGATGACAAATTTCATCATTTCAGTTTACATGCTGACAGTTCCGACAACAGTATGAGATTGATTGACTTTGCCACGGCAAAAAACATGGGCATTAGTGGCACAAGATTCCAGCATAAAGCCATCCACAAGGCTTCTTGGGTATCCCCTGATAAAAAGAACGAAGAACCAAATTGATCACGTGGTAATTGATGGAAGGCACTCATCCAGTGTAATGGACGTACGAGTGATCAGATGAGCTAACATCGATTCTGATCAGTAGATTGACTGAAGCGAAAATCGTACGAAACCAGACGCAGAGAAAGCTAGACATCGGAAAGCTGC
Organism: Phaonia tiefii; assembly: GCA_963931995.1. Classification (NCBI taxonomy): domain Eukaryota; kingdom Metazoa; phylum Arthropoda; class Insecta; order Diptera; family Muscidae; genus Phaonia; species Phaonia tiefii. The sequence goes on along the minus strand of OZ008367.1, from coordinate 85,997,973 downwards.
AATTACCAGAGGAAGCCACTGCCTACTCAAGGAAGCTTTCCCAACTTTTGGCACAGAATCCACCCCCTCCCTGGACGATCCTGGAGCTCAGTGGAATCCTACATCCGACTCTATAAAAACTGCCGCGACAACCGTATTTGTTTTGAATACATGCTTCGCAACAAACCATGGTACGATGAAGAGTGTCGCATAGCAAATGATGAAAAGCTCGCTGCACGTATGGCAATGCTTCAGTCAATTGCAACGCGAACTGCGATTGAGCGGTATAGGGAGCAAAGAAAGGAGGTAAACCGTCTCTTTAGACGTATGAAACGGCAACTGACCAGATTTTCACGCTACGCCAAATCCTGGAGAATACCCACGAGAAACAAATCGACACCTATATCTATTTGTCGATTATAAAATGTGAAAAACCCTTGGAATCGGCGAATAAGTGTAGAAGTAGCAGGCTTTGAAAGTTTCAACAGCTTTAATGTGGTAAATTTTGACACTCTGTAGCACCAACTGTGTTGCCACAGAGTACCAATATTCTGAAAGCCTGATTCCTCCTTGACAAATCTCTAGTATATTCCAAAATGATCAGAACAATTCTTTACAAGTTGTGATATAATTACCGTGTTATGGTTTTTTCTTTGAACTAAGTGCCTTATCGAACGCTGCGGGATGGGGGCTAAATGAAAAAAAATTTATGTGAGTCCGATCACAGGGGAGATGTGTAAACATCTAGTAATGAAGTTGGAAGTACTGATGCTTTTAGTATATTTTTTTAATTAATCAATTAAAAGTATCAAAACTTTCAATATTGTAAATACATAGGAATTTGCTGGTTTTTCTTTGTTTTATTTAACTTATTTGGTTAGTAAATGGGCCCACTGCAGTATATATGTACTGCATTAAAAATTACAGTAAGCAGTAAATTTACTGATTACTGAAAAAATTCAGTAAATTTTTACTGATAATTATTAAACTCCCTCGCTTCACACACCACCTAATTTGCGTATACTTTCAGGCGAATACTATTTAATTCCGCAGATTTTGGCAGCTAAATGTAGATGTGGGCTCTAGAAATTATTTCGTTGTACTTGCCATATTTGTCTTTTTTTTTAAATTTCTACAAATTTAATCCGAAACATTTCAAAAGGCCCAAAACAACAACAACAAAAATGAAAGTTAAAGTTTGATTTTTTGAGCCTTTTTTTCATAACAAATTGAGGAAAATGCTTACTCTGTGTATACAGGTAGTTTCTTAAGACTATAATATATTACACAGTGGTACAAAAAAAGACAAAAATAGAAACACCTTTGAGGTGATAGTATTTTGGTTGTAGTTATTGTCGAGTGAAACAATAATCTGCTTGTGCAATTTCCCAAACACCAGGTTGTTCGTACCTTTGCGAACCTTTCGTAAAACCAGGTTCTTCGTACCTTTGGGCACATATAAGCCTGAAAGTTAGTTGATTATCAACCGATTTTCATTTTATCACCAGACATAAAAAGAAGAAACTTAGGCCTTTCAGACCATATATACGATACGATATTTAAGAGAAGTCTGTGTGTTTTTTATCCAGCATAAAGATATTTTTTTCATTTTGTTCGCCATTTTTCAACTTCGGCGATGATTTCACACATTAGTTTATAAAGAACCCATGATACTCTTGAAATTATCAAAAATTAATAAAAAAAAAAAACGTGCGATAAGCAACTTTGTTCCAATAACGAACATTTCATGAGCCGAAAATTTCGCTCACTTTTCATTGAGAAAATTTCGTAGGCAAACTCAATTACACGCTTGTTACGCCGAAGATATTTCGTATGAAAACAATTGTTTGATAACACAGTGCAACACGAAAAAATATAGCCATATACGGACACCACTGAGTGATAAAAGACAAAAAAAAAAAAACACCCGTGTCTCCCAGTTTTGCCCAAAGTTATGGACTTTTTTTATGGACCCCCAAAGATTTGGGGCCTCGGTGTAAATTTTGCAAAAAAGTTATCATTTTGTGAGGCTCATATCTTGCAAGTCATTCGGAATTTTCAGTTACTTTCTGAGGGAAAGTTATAGCTCTTTACTTTTTTTACCCTGTCCAGGTCCATAGGTAGCAAACCGTTCAAATTTCAAGGAAACAGTCCATAACACAAACATACCTAAGATCTCAGTAAACAACTTTCTAGAACATATGAACTTCCTAGGAATGATTCTCAACACCGTTCAGGTAGCGCTTATGTAGCGTTTAGGTACCCGCAAAAGTGAAAAATTTTAGGAAAATTGTTTAATTTCACTTTGTGTAATTTTTAAGTCATGAAAATACAACGATATACAGACACCACTACGTGATAAAAGCCCAAAAAAAAACGACTCATGTCTCCCAGTTTTGCAGAAAGTCATAGAATTTTTTTTATGGGTCCCCAAAGACTCGGGGCCTCTGTGTCATTCTTGCAAAAAGTGATCATTTCGTCAGGCTGATATCTTGCAAATCATTCGGAATTTTGATTTACTCTCTGAGCGAAAGTTGTAGGTCTTGTTATAAAGAACAAAAATTGTGAACATAAAAAATCAAAAAAAAACTTCATCTTCAAGTTCAAAATCACAAAAATTTGATTTACTCTCTGATGGAAAGTTATAGCTCTTTAACACTATTAGTAACAAAAATACTTTTCTTCTGACAATAACGTAATTTCGGATTGCTATTTGCGGAAAATCCGCACATAGTACTTCGTGGGACGTTCTATAACAGGTGAAGCCATTAGAACTACTCCATTTTAATACTTTCTTGGAAAATTGAAATTGTCTCAACAGGTTACAAATTAATATGATCCTAACCATTCACAATAAGTAAATTGACTGGCATCTGGTTGGTATACATGTTTATAATTTCACTCAATTTTAATACAATCTTTAGGGCAATATCTAGTGATTTAGGACAATAAAAAGTGTTAATTTTGTCAGGCTCATATCTTACAAACCATTCGGAATTTTGATTTACTCTCTGAGGGAAAGTTGTAGCTCTTGTCATAAGGAACAAAAATTGTGAACATATAAAATCAAAAAAACTTCATCTTCAAGGTCAAAATCGCAATAAAAAATTAGATTTTTTTTCCTTTCTTCCCCTGTTCAGGTCTATAGGTAGCAGACCGTTCAAAATTCAAGGAAATAATCAACTACAAAAATGTACCTAAGATCTCAATACACAACTTCCTTGATTATATGAACTTCCGTGGAATGATTCTTAACACTGTTTACTTCAACATTGAGATACTACGCTAACTCACCGACCGCAGCAGCACAGGCCAAGCAGTAAGCTCAGCACACGCAACAAGGGACGCAGCACACAATATAAGAATCATTCCTAGGAAGTTCAGAGAGTAAATCAAAATTCCGAACGAATTGCAAGAAATCAGCCTGACAAAATTATCACTTTTTTTGCAAAAATGACACCGAGGCCCTAAATCTTTGGGGCCCATAAAAAAAAGTGCATGACTTTGGGCAAAACTGGGAGACGCGAGTCTTTTTTTTTTGTCTTTTATCACGTAGTGGTGTCCGTATATGGTTATATTTCCATGACGTAAAAAATTACACACAGTATTTCGAAATTTCGATAATATAACCATAGACTAATACACACACATAGATACATTTATTCTCTCAATAAATTAAACGTCATAGGTATGGTAGAAAGTAAACATTGGATGCCGCAGAACATAGATTCAATAATACCAGATAGAGGCAATAATAAACAACTTCCAACAAAGGAACAACAACCGAATTTCGTGCTTTTGTGGCAAACTGGTTGTGTTAAATACAACAGGAATGTATACCAACGGTAAATGTCAACAAAAAAGTGCACAATACATTTAAGTTTTTCAGTTCTACACCAAAACGACATGAAAAAGTTAAGTGAACATATTTTGTAACTCCACCTGGTGTAAGTTAATTTTAAATTTAATTTCTCTCATTTCCACAAACCTACGACGGAGAGTGTGAAATGAAACGTCAGATGAGAGAATAAATGTATCTATGTATGTATTAGTCTATGATTATAACAGCCAAAAGCAACACCACATGCGTTAAAAAAAACAGAGTGCGTATAGGAATTATAAATGAAATATTTGTAAGATAAATCAAAGATAGGTGGTACCTCTAAACATCCAATTTTTCCGTTTAGAGATAAATAAGAAAATTTCTTACGAAAATTTCGCAAGAACTGAATATGGGGCTTAAACCTCGTTGGAAAACGAAATTTGCGTGGATTCTTACGACTGCTTTCGAAATAGTTTGCGTCTGTCACAAGTTTGACAGACCACAACGAGGTTAAGTCAAGCAAAAAATCTTCGCAGGAGGGCGTAGTATAATGAGGGTGTAGTATAAATTATGCCAAACATATTTCTGGACCAAAATATCTATGTTCGCTAAATGTGGAAGAAAAATTGTCAGCTGATAGAATTAGTTTTGTATTAAAATGGGTGAAAAATTAAAATACTGCTATCCATCCGCACTAATAAATGAAAGGTTAAATTTTCTAGGATTGTGTGCAGTGGTTTTGCATTTTACTAAATGGTGCCAACACATTATTAAGTTTCGTGGAAAGGACATCATCGTCTTTATACTGATACTACATAGTCCATGATACAGTTTAGTTGGTTAACGAACTTCTAATTCTAAACTTTTAACACAAGCAATAATTTATCTGATAAGTTTTCGAAAATGTTACTGATAAATGGCATACAAATGAGTCAAAATCGTTCAATGTATGCAAATTTCTATAAAATTTTAAATTGGTTTCTTGTTTCTTGGGCAGATTGTAATTCTGAACCGTTGGTTATTCACCTTTTTTACAATTGGAAATTTTAAGGCTCATAGATTATCAATATATTATGTTATCCAATGGGTTCGGGATAATTTGACTTTACTACTAATGTTATGTATTTGGTTAAATGATTTCATACTTTGAATAGATGAAGCCTATAGCCGAATGTCGTCGTCAAATCGACTCTGACAGTGTTTCAGAGTTGGCATATATCCAGTCCAATATTGTTGGCTAATATAATCATCACAAAAATTTAAAATTAGCCAGACTGCAGCAGTAAGTAAAAGGATTAGTTTTTTTGTTTGATCGCCATGTTAATATGTTACCATACATAAAATATTTTACAACCATGTGCCAATTCACATATCAGACTTCAAGATGTTTGGTAAAGAAAATTGAAAATTGTTACTGATTTTTAAATTTGCAACAAAAATTCTTTATTTTTTTAAATCATTTGGACAATTTCGAAATTAGCCAATTTTTTTCAGAGAAGCGAAGAGCGTTTTTTTCAAATCACCACCTTTTCCTGCAAGTTTCTTGAACCACTCAACAGCTGGTTTAAAACTGTCACTCGCCTTGACTTTTTCAGTCAATTGTTTGGGGGTTAAAGATAGCCATTCAGTGGGATTCTTGGCAAAATCTTTGATTAAGCCCGCCTGAAAGTATTAATATCAAAATAGAGTTGTAATAATAATTGCGAAATGATTACTTGCCAACTATACTTACAAAACCATTCATAATACCGGGTTCAGGATGGGCATGACAAGCACCCATCATTAAGATGGCAGCTAATACGAAGACGATTTGGAACTTCATTTTCAAGTGCAATTTCTGTTGTTGCGATAACTGATACCTGCTGTTCGTCGTACAGCCTTTTATATACGAATTTTAGCTCAGTTTTCAATAGACGTCATAGATATTTGTTTAGATTCGTTATTATTAGAAACATTTGTCTATTGTTTGTCTGCAAAATTTCCCAAATTCATCTTCAATTGAAACCTATAAAATTATTATTGTATTTACTCTATGAGCAATAATGAAAAGTATAATTTAATGGAGTTTGGTTTCAATGTTTTGGGGATTTCTGAGATAATGTTAATACGAAATATATTAATATCGAACTCAAATTGACAGAAACCATAATGGATTTATTTGGAGGATAACAATGGAAAGGAAACAATGGATGCATGCCGTTCTAACTGGTAGTTTTTCAGTCAAAGGTAGCAGTTACCAACATTTGAAAATGTAAACCAAACTCCAAATACGAACCATTTTTTTTTGGCAAAATGCCATAACTAGTTTACAAAGTAAATCAAGAATTTACTAGTAATGCCCAGTGTTTCTGAATTTTACTAAAAGACACCAAGTGAAGTGTCCAAAAACAAGTAGAAAAACTAATAAAATTTTTTTAAAATAAGTGCCTTTTCTTAAAAAAAAGTAAATTTTCTCAAATAAAATATATATTCATATTCTTAAACAAAGTACCTTTTCTTAAAAAAATACCTTATCTTAAAGTAGTGCCTTTACTTAAAACAAAGTAAATTTTCTTACACCAAATTGCCTTTTCTTATAAAACTACGTCTTCTTTAAACAGTAAATTTTTTGTGAAACAAAATAACGTTTCTTGAGATAAGTATAAATAATTTACCTATTCTTGTAAATTGGACTAATTCAAAAAAAATTCCTATTTCTTAAAAAAAAAACCGTTTCTTCAAAAAAATACCTTCTCTACAAAAAAAATCATTTTCTTACAAAAATTCCGTTTTATACCTTTTCGTTTCTTTTCTTGAGATAAGTAGCCTTTCTGAAAATGAGTAAATTTTCTTAAAAAAATAAACTTTTCCTAAAACGAGTAGGTACCACTAGGTACTTTTCCTAAAACGAGTAGGTACCACTACCTACCTACCTGTTCTTAAAAAGTACGTCTTTGTAAACAAAATTCAAACTCTTCTGGCTCAATGTTGAAGTAAACGGTGTTAAGAATCTCTCCTACGAAGTTCATATGTTCTAGAAATTTGTTTATTGAGATCTTAGATACATTTTTGTAGTTCATTATTTCCTTGAATTTTGAACTTTTTGCTACCTACGGACCTAAGCAGCGGAAAAAAGGTAAAAAAATCGAATTTTTTAAAGTTTTATGCGATTTTGACCTTGAAGATGAAGTTTTTTTGATTTTATATGTAAACAATTTTTGTTCTTTATGACAAGAGCTACAACCTTCCCTCAAACAGTAAATCAAAATTGAACGGTTGAACGATTTGCAAGATATGAGCCTGACCAAATGATCACTTGTTTGCAAAAACGACACCGAGGCCCCAAATCGTTGAGGGGCCATAAAAAAAGTGCATGACTTTGGGCAAAACTGGGAAACAAGGGTCTTTTTTTGTCTTTTATCACGGCACGACTTAAAAAATTGCGCACAGTTTTATCGACGTTCTACAACTTCTGGGGATATCTCGCACGCTGAAAAATCTGTCGTTTTTTGTTGTTTGGACTCAAATATTACTTGTGTTTTGAGCTCGTGGCAAATATAATATACTTGTGCGCAAACACATTGTGTTTGCTATTCAATATTTCATGTTTGAGACACAATGATTAATAGATTATAATATGTGTATTTACGACACAAATATATATGTGTTTGTGATACAAATACGGCTGTGTTTGTTGCACTGTTTATGCCCTCTCGAGAGCAAGAGAATAAAAGAGGGACAACGAGAGACTGTATCTTGTAAGTATGTATCGGCATTTTTGCATTATTCTCTCAGTCAGTGATTCGTAAATATTCCTGAATGTTCGTGTAAATTGAAAATGACGTTTCATGAATTCAGTCGTCAATGGTTCATCGGACAGAGGATATCAAAAGCGATTGATCAGTGAAAAAAGAATAAACAAAGGCTCGGACGGTTAAATGGTTTGCGATCTTGCTTTGACTTTTGTGGAAATGTTTTGTATATATGAATGTGTGCTGCTATAGAGAGAAAACATTTTGACGAAAGAAACTGGAAAGGGCGACAACGTGAAGCCCTTTGCTGCCCGAGCTTTTACTGACAAAATCGGAACGATGGACCATTTTTGAAATATAATAATAAAAAAAAACAGGTGGTGGACTAATTTATATACCTCAGATCAGACGTAAACAGAAACAACAACGTCAGCCTTGAGATCAAGCGGATAATTGTACTTGCGAATAGATGTTATTTTGGGCTAAGCCAGCACTTTAGAGTTAAAGCCCTCTCTCGAGTAGCAAAAGTCCAACTATACCAGACTCTCATTCAACCTGTCTTGCTTTATGGCGCAGAATCCTGGGTCTTAGCGCAAGCAGACGAAACAGCTGTAGAAGTCATCGAGAGAAAAATACTCCGAAAAATGTTGGCCCTATAGTCCACAACGGCGAGTATCTGCGACGCATGAACCATGAGCTGTATGAGCCATATCCCGACATTAACATAGTTATGCGGATCAAAATACCGCGATTGCACTGGGTAGACCATGTCAGTAGAATAGATCAAGACGAACCAGCACGAACGGTTTTCGAAACCGAACTCGAAGGAAGACGAAAAATAGGAAGACCAAGACTCCGCTGGAGGGATCAGGTTGATGAATCCCTGCGTACACTTGGTATTGCCAACTGGAGACATAAGGCAAAAGATCGAACTGCTTGGCGAAATATGATATCTTCGTTTTGTAAGGTCTCTGACCTCCGGGGATTGTTCAAGACCGGATAAGTAAGTATGTGAAGGTTTGAGGCAAACACGCGAATCCTCATTGGGATGAAGAACGCATATGTGTGCACGTAAAATCATACAGGTTTGCCAGTAAACATGCTTCTGTTTGCATTTAAATACAACCGTGTTTAGGACTTGCGAACATATAAATGTTTGAAGTGTGTTCCAAACATCTACATGATTCCAGCAAAATATGTTTGGGAGAATATATTACAGAGGCCGTTTTTTTCAGCTTGCGGTAACTAAGCAAGCTAGCGATCATTTTTATTTCAGTTTTTCAGCTTAGTCTGGTGTATCGTACTTTTGTTGACAGTGTAGTGTGTTTGTGGGTTTGCAGTAACGTGTTTTATCTCGAAGAGACCGAAGCAAATTATGACAGCAATCACAGTCGCTCACACGCTTAAAAATATCGGCCAACATATTGCAGGAACCATGTACATGTTTGCACGCATTGTTTTTGTGAATTGAAGATGTGGTACTTTTTTTTCTTTAGTGTCTGTCACATTTTTCTTTTCAGCAGTTTTCAACAAAAAAAAATACATTTGGGTCGCGAATACATATAAAATAAGGTATTAATCATTGCGTCCCAAACATGTTATATTGAATAGCAAACAGAATGTGTTTGGGCACAAGTGTAATATATTTGCGCAAGCTACAAACACGCTATATTTACCGAAGTGAAGTTGGCCCACCATGGCTGGCCCACTTTTCTGTACAACGTTAAAATAGTCCAAATCGATTGGAATAGTTCTATCGTCAATTCTAGTTATGTTATTTAGGATGTTACGTGTAATCTAAAATTCAGGACATTGATATGTGAAGAGATCCTTAAAAAGGATGAAATTTAACATTTTTAGTGTACGTTTCAGAAAAAGTTCAAAAAGGTTAAAAAATATAAACAATTTTTAATTTCTTTATATGGTTTTACTATTACTAGAAAATTTAGAAATAAAAACTGAAGGACTATGAAACAAGACAAGATCCTTAAAATCGGTGAAAACGAATTGCCGCTTTATTTGTATATGAAAACTTCTCAGAAAATTAAAAAAAATTTGCAAAATTTTTACACTTAATATTCACGTATATTGTTGGAAATACGAAGTAGAAATTTCATAAAAAATTTCAAGGACATTGAAACAGGACTAGGTCCTTAAAAGCAAAGAAAACCAATATCCGCCATATAAATGAAAAATGTCAGAAAATTAAAAAAAGTTTGGAAAATTTTCACACTTTAATATTCAGATATGTTGTTGCAAATACTAAGTAGAAATTTTATAAAAAATTTCAAGGACATTGAAACAGGACTAGGACCTTAAACTCAAAGAAAGCCAATATCCGCCATATATATGAAAACTGTCAGAAAATTAAAAAAAGTTTTTAAATTTTAATTTAATTTTAAGGACCTAGTCCTGTTTCAATGTCCTTGAAATTTTTTATAAAATTTCTACTTACTATTTGCAACAACAGATCTGAATATTAAAGTGTGAAAATTTTCCAAACTTTTTTTAATTTTCTGACAGTTTTCATATACATGGCGGATATTGGTTTTCTTCGATTTTAGGGACCAAGTCCTGTGTCAATGTCCTTGACAAAATTTTCCTTAGGATTTGCAACAATATGTGTAAATATTAATGGGTGAAAATTTTCTAATATTTTTTCAATTTTCGGAGAGTTTTCTTATATATGGCGGGAATTTGATTTCGTGGATTTCCAAAAATGTCATTAACACTAGAGACGTGTATGGAAATAGAGGTGGGAACCTGTTCGATAAAAATATCATACAATTTAATGGATAATGGCATATATAGGGCAGTTTAATTGCATTGTATCCTTTCGATATCTGCAATGTCTATATGTCCATCATCGAAATATGTGGGCTACGATGGTGGGCTAACTACACTCTAGTTTATATTTACACCCAAACAACAAAAAAAGACAAATTTTTCAGCGTGCAGTGATCCATTTCCTAATCAATTGTTTATAATGCGCGCAACATATTTTATTTTTCTCCTTGTACAAATATTAGCATTTTCAGATTTTGAAAATTCAAAAACCTAGATATAATTTTTTGAACTTTATCTCCAACAGTTTTAGAGCTATAGCACTCAATTTTTTTTGTATTGAAAAACTTGGTTTCTAGACTTTAGCATGACATCTAAGTGCTGTTTCTCCAAAATATACTTTCGTTATAATAACTACTTGCAAAAATATAAACTTTGAAAAAAAAAATGGGTTTGGGCCAATATAATTTGTTTTTACAATGTTGATAAGGCATTGTAATCCCTGACTTTACAGAACCCATCAATTGGAATTGGAACTGACCACGAAACACCTTCTTCGACGACGGTTGCCTCGCTTACTGGCGTCGACACAATCGAGTACGTACTCATGAAAAAGTTGCCAAAATATCTTTAAACTAGAAAGCGCACAGATCACTAATTGTGAGAATCCCTCCCCTGTCCCTGGATTAGATACACTGGGAAACTATTAATCACCTGTTATAAGTGACCTTTGATTGGATGCCTGTAGGCAGTTTTTAATTTAAGACAAACGTTATCGTCTAGCTGCCGCAATGTGGTAATAATGAAAATTTTGAGGTAAACGAAAGTTCGTTTAAAATACAAAGAAAAACAATTTCTACTGCAAAAGTTTGATAGTTATGTAAAATTACACTGTGACACAAAATTAAAATACCAAGGTTATGACAAGCAATTCTGGTAGATTTTGAGCATCAGTTAGCAACAGAGTCTGATGAACAGGGTGAACGATTTCATCAAACTTGTGTACTTATTAAAGAACGCTATAAAGGGAAGAGTATTCATTCTCTTGTAAAGGGGTTTTCAACAGAGACGCTACAAAATTAAATGGATAGGGACAGCAAACGACGCCATATTTTTTCCCGCTCTTTTGACATTTCTCTTCAGTAAGGTTTGCCATTTCATCATGGAAAGATATACGAGCCAACAACGAGTCGAAATTATTAAAATTTACTACCGAAATTTGGAGTGAGTGGCCTCAACTTTAAGAGCGCTACGTCGAATTTATGGTGGTCATAATCGTCCTACCAGATCAACAATTGAGCGTCTAGTGGAAAAATATGAATCCACAGGCAAAGTGCAAAATGTTCCCGTACCAGTGAGACAAAGAAGTGCCCGTAGTGTCGAGAATATTGCTGCCGCTGAGGCTTCAGTTCAAGAAAGCCCAAATGTGTCTCTCACACGTCGTTCTCATGCGTTGGGCTTCTCTGTGATGTCGTTGTGGCGAATTTTGCGAAAAGATCTTGGCCTACATCCTTACAAGATCAAATTGACGCAAGAACTGAAGCCGCTTGACCACCATAAGCGTCGTATGTTCGTAAATTGGGCTGAGCAACAACTTGAAAATGATTCGGATTTTCATCGGAAAAACATCTTCAGCGATGAGGCTCATTTCTGGCCGAATGGCTTCGTCAATAAGCAAAATATGCGTTATTGGTCAGATAGCAATCCACACGTAATCCATGAGTCATCATTGCATCCCGAAAAAAAATACGGTTTGGTGCGGTTTATGGGCTGGCGGCGTCATTGGGCCGTACTTCTTCCGTGATGATCAAGACCGGCACATTACTGTAAATGCGAATCGCTACCATTCAATGATAACCGAATTTTTTGGCCCCAATTAGATAATATGGACTTGGAGGACATGTGGTTCCAACAGGACGGCGCCACAAGCCACACCGCGAATGCCACATTCAATTTATTGGAAACCAAGTTTAGTGAACGTGTTATCTCACGAAATGGCCCAGTCGATTGGCCGCCTCGGACGTGCGATTTGACGCCGTTAGATTATTTCCTGTGGGGCTACGTCAAGTCTATGGTCTATGCCAATAAGCCAGCGACGATTGATGAACTTCGTACGAATATCGAACGTGAAATTGCAGCAGTATTGGCCGATTTATGCTTGAAAACCATCGAAAATTGGGTTCAGCGTCTGCACTTCTGCAAGCGTGCCCGTGGTGGCCATGCAAAATAAATCGAGTTCCATACATAATGGCATCGAACGTACTTTCACAGGAATAAAGAATTTCATTGGTATCTAAAACCGGTTTTGGTTTATTTAAAAAAACTTTTGTAGCTCTCTGATTGAAAAACCCTTTAGCTGACATATGCTGGACAGTGTTAGATAACGGCATAGAATTATCAAGAGCTAAAAGAAAAATATAATAAATCAATTCTTTCTCAGATACCCAAATTTATACTGATCTTTTATTTATAACCAATTCCTAAGCTTTTCGAAAAATTAGTTGTGGCTAAAATTGTGCATTTGCTAAAGAGTATTATTTCCTCTCAACAACATGGGGTTTATAAAGGTAGATCCTCTGTTACTAATTTGTTTCACATGTTTTTTCAGCATTTTCTTCGAAACTTCAGACAGATGTGATATATACAGATTTTAGTAAAGCTTTTGATAAGGCTAATCATAATCTTCTTCCATTGAAGCTTGATATGATGGGTTTCTCATCAAAATTTTTGCTTTGCAGTGGTTGTCTTCTTATTTAATTGGCAGAACTCAGTCAGTGTTATTTAAAGGGTGTTTATCGCGACAGATTTTTGTTTCTTCTGGTGTTCCTCAGAGTAGTCATTTAGGGCCTCTCTTTTTAACTTGTTTTTAAATGACCCGCCGTCGGCTATTAATCACTCAAAGATTATAATGTACGCAGATGATGTCAAATTGTATTTGTCTATGAAGTCTGTGAATGGATGTCTTTTACTGCAGGAGGATTTGATAAGTTTTGTTCTCAACTTGAGTAAATGTAAAAAAATTGCGTTTAACAGAAGGATATGTTGGGAAATTTTTACAAGATTGGTGATAATGTGTTGGATAATGTGTCTCAGTTTTGTGACTTAGGTGTGACTCTTGATAGTAAACTTACTGTTTCTTTCGTCACATATTGATACTTGCATAGGTAGGGCATCTTGTTTGTTAGGATTTATAAAACGTTGGTCCAGAGAGTTTGATGATCCTTATTTGTCAAAGCGACTGTATACTAGCCTTGTAAGGCCGATTCTTGAGTACGGTTCAATAGTTTGGCTTCCACATTATAGGTGCCATATTGATAGAATCGAATCTGTTCAGAAGCAGTTTTTACTTTTTGCTTTACGCAATCTTGGTTGGAGTTCATCTTCGAACCTACCTCCCTATATTCGTAGATTACAACTCATTGATTTACCTACTTTAGAGAGTCGTAGGGCAATGTTGTCTGTATGTTTTATGTTTCAATGGTTCAATCAATGGAGCAATTAATTCAGCATATTTGGTCTCCTTACTGAATTTTAATGTTCCTCTTAGAGCATCTAGAGATTATGTTCCATTTTTTCTACCCGCATTCAAACATAACTACGAATCCTTTAATCCAGTTTTTACACTTTGCAATACTTTTAATGTGCTCCACCACCTATTCTCTCTATCGGATTCGCTTGAAGTAATTAAACGAGCGATTGCCAGATTTAAGATTTAAGATTTCATTCGAGAAATCATGTGAATGAATTTTGGTTCCGAACTAAATTTTCTGCTTCATATGTCCTGCTTCATCCTGATGTATCTGTTTACCCTCTTATACAGGGTCTGCTTAATCTGTTAATCTGTTTCGGTGTCGTCTGTTCTCGCTTCATCTGTTCCTGCTTCATCAGCTCCTACTTCATCTGTCCTGCTACATCTGTTCCTGCTTCATCTGTTCCGTCTTCATCTGTTCCTGTATCATCTGTTCTTGCTTCATCTGTTTGTGCTTCATCTGTTCTTGCGCCATCTAAATCATCAGTTTCTCCTTCATATGTCCTGCTGCATGTGTTCCTGCTTCATTCTCATCCTGCTGCATATGTTCCTGTTTCATCCGTTCCTGTGATACTGTTCTTGCTTTATCTGTTCCTGATTCACCCGTTTCAACAGATCCTACTTCTTCTGTTCCTATTCATCTGTTCCTGATTATTCTGTTTCTGTATCATCTGTTCCCGCTATATTTGTTCCTGCTTCATCAGTTCCTACTTCATCTGTCCTGCTACATCTGTTCCTGCTCCATCTGTTCCTGCTTTATCTGTTCCTGTATCATATGTTCTTGCTTCACCTGTTCCTGTTTCTCTTGCATCATCAGTTCCTGCTTCATATGTTCTTACTTTATCTATTCCACCTTCATCTGTTCCTGCTTCAACAGTCCCTGCTTTATCTGGTCTTCTTCATCTGTTCCTGCTTAATCTGTTTCCGTGTCATCTGCTCCTGCTTCATCTGTTCCTGCCTCATCAGTTCCTGCTTCCTCAGTCCTGCTGCAACTGTTCCAGCTTCAACTGTTCCTGCTTTATCTGTTCCTGTGTCATATGTTTTTGATTCATCTGTTCCTGCTCCACATACTTCACCAGTTCCTACTCTTTCTATCCTGCTGTATCTGCTGCAGCTTCATTTGTCACTGTGTTATCAAACCTATCCTTCATATTAGTCACCCCCCATTACAAAAAAAATAATGCAGACATAAACTTTCAAAACGCCGATACACATGTATATTTTTTACCACCTCTACCAGAATCCGTTGTCAGAACCTTGTTATATTCGAAAAAGTTTCAATTTCGTTTCAAATCCACGCCTCTTTTGATTGAGCTATCGCACACGATTCGCGAAGACGTGCAAATCCTTACCTTTGGATTTTTTTGTTTTTGTTGAAAAAGTACATAACTAATTCAAGACAAAGTGTAGTGCACCTGTGTGTTTGTGTACGAACCCGGCAGGCAAAGTAACTAGTTTGTGGACAGAAACATACTAGTTGCTCCGAGCACCATCTGTCCATTCTTAATAGGACGAACTATCGATTTTTAAATGGGGATGTCACAGGCGTGTTACTAGTTGCTTTATATATAGTTATATACCAGTTAAAATACTAGTTGCTTTCAATAGTTATATTTTTTATTAAACCAGTTGGAGACTAGTTTTTTCAGTACTGTTTTCATACTAGTTGTGTGGACTACTATATATTCTAGTTCGTTAGTTTCTTACTGTATACAATTCACTTTTATACCATTTGTATAGTATAGCTAGGTTCTTGCTATATATCGTATATATGTATATATATTATATATTATATTATATATATATATATTATATATTATTATATTATATATATACATATTTTGATTGCTTGATTGTTTTTGTTGTAAGCAGAGTAAACAAAGCAATAGAGGGAGAGCGGTGATTGCTTCTAAAGCAGCGCAGTCGATCGTTTTTTATTTGGTCTATTGTTGTTCTTTATCAACTAACCCCAACTAATCGATTTTGTTACAGTTCTTGCAATAACTAGTAATGTGACTGTTCCAAAATATTACTAGTTGGTAATTTGCCTGCAGGGAAAGTCATCATCTTAAAGTGCATTGGGGCGTGTGTTTATACACTTTTTCGTTTATAATAAACGGTTTTCTTTCTATGCTGCAAATTTTAATTGTGAAAAATTTGTAACAAATGAAAGTTTGTTTACAAGAAAACGAAATATCTTTTACGATACCACTTTTATATTTTCCGGGGAAGGTATCAACTTTCAAATCTAACATACAAGTATGATTTATGTTGTTGTTGAAAAATTTCCATATTTGTAGGAATTACTGAATAATATATAATTTGTGATTGCATCATACGATACCACAAAATGGAACATTTGACTATTATGGCTATAATTTTTAAGATAACAAAAAAACAGAAACCGTATAAATATTTGCTCGCAAAGTTTGAAGAATTCAGCCGTTGGATGAAGTGTCTGGCTCAAAGTACTACCCCAGTAGTACTAACAGCTGTGGGGAATTTTGTTATTCTTTATCTTATAATAACAAATAACAGAAAAGTTATTTATATTTATTTGCAGGGTTTTTTGCTAGGTTTGAATTCCACACAACTACTGAAAACTTGTGGACTTTTTGATGTTTAGTTTTTTTATGGAATGACGTTTCACAGTTAAGTTATGAGTCAACTAGAACAATATTTTCGTTATTTTCTTTAACTATTATTTGAGAATAACGTAATCTGATGACTGGTAATGTTAAACTGTTTGGGGCGAACATCCGTTTCTCTCAACGTTGTAAACAAATTTTTACATTGTCTTTGTTTGGAGCAAAAATTAACTCTATTTCTAAAAAGAATTGGCCAACACATGGACCAGTATTGATATGTAGCATGCATGTGTCCTCATAAGGGAGGGACGTTGCCAACTCTCTTAGCTTGAAAATAGAGCACCGGCGCAGTACGTGGGGCTGGCAATACAATTCGCACCAACCTTCCTCAACTACGGGACGGCCATTAGTTAGACGACATGGGGGACCAGAAATTTTCTATTAGGAAGAAAAGGACGAACACAACTTCGGTGTAGGGAATAATATACAGAGAAAAAACCATCACTTCAAATGGAAGAAAAACAATTAGATTTCTCTATGGTTTTCATCCAAGAAGATTACCTCTTTAAAACCACGAGTAACCACATATAAATAAGAAGACCTCTTCTTATATTTAATATGAATCCCTTCGAATCAATGAAACGTGAAATTACTTTGAAAAATGTGAAATCAGTTCTATTTTAAGAGAAAATTATATCAGGCCTAGACGAAACCATATATTTTTAATGTGAATCATTTAACACGTATATATGCTGAAGAATCTGCCGTGTTTTGTTGTTTGGAAGCAAATAACAGGTCCGCCAAATAACGTTTTTTTTTTGAAAATGCTATAAAAAAAAACTACTGAATATTTTCTCAAATTTCTTTTTTTATTTGAAAGTACAATCCTTCCGCTTAATAATGGAAAATAATTTCATTAAAATGGCTGCCTCGGCTGGCCATGCAGTAGCCTACACGATCGGTCCAATTTTTAAGCACATTATCGATTGTGTGCAGCTGTATTTCACCAACGGCTTTCACAATGGCTTCACGAATATTTGAGGCCACCCCACAAATAATAGTCCAACGGTGTCAAATCGCAACTCCGAGGTGGCCAAAACGACATCAGCTCTGCGGCTGATAATGCGATCTTCAAAAACAGGGCGCAAAACATCGAGTGTAGCTTCGGCTGTGTGGCACGTAGCGCCTCCTTTTCAATTTTTGTGAACAAAAATTCGTTCAACATGCCCGATAACAATCGCCATTGACTGTAACGGCCACTCCTTGCTCATATTCGAAGAAAAATGGCCCAATTATGCATCTGGACCAAAATCCGCACCAAACAGTGACTCGTTTTGGGTCCAATGGCTTTTCAATGTATGCGTGCGGGTTTTCTGTGCCCCAAATGCGACAATTTTGTTTGGTTTGTTTGAGCCTGACAAAATTATCACTTTTGATCACAAAATGACACCGATGCCCCAAATCTTTGGGGGCATATAAAAAAAGTGCATGACTTTGGGCAAAACTGAGAGACACGGGTCTTTTTTTTGTTTGTCTGTTATCACGTAGTGGTGCCCGTATATGGTTATATTGCCGTGACCTAAAAAATTGCACACAGTGTAATCAAAATGAACAAACTCCCAAAAAGTTTTGTTGGGTATACATATGAGGAGTCGGAGAACAAAACGTGCCTTTCTAATTATTTAAAATTGTTGGAAAATGCAAGATTATTTTTTTTTTCACCCGATTGTTTTATAGCATGAACCCAGTTTTAAATATCAAATTTTTTTATGAGAAAAGGAGAAAAATTTTCCAATTAAGATTTTTGCCACTAAAAAAATGGTTTCCCATTACATCCCATGAAGGGATTCGGAAGAGCTTCTCACAAATAAAATACAAAAAAATTTTCCAATACAACTTAACCAAATTCATGCAAAAACATCAAAAAACATGCAAAAAGTCACGTTTTGTTCTGCGAATCCTCATATATTTATTTTGCTACATTGGATGATAATGAAGAAGTGTATAAACTCGTATTCTATTCCATTACATGATGCCAATCCATTATATGACCAATTGACAATTTGTGTAAAGACCTTGAGAGGTTGTTTATATATTGGAGCCTCTTATATTCCTCCTAAGAGTTGTGATGATTTGTATTCAGGCCATATTCAAAATTTTTTACACTTTGTTGAAACTATGAGCTATGTGGATAAATGTTGTTTTTTGGGAGATTTTAATTTAAATGGTATTGTTTGGTCGGAGGTACTTGATTGTGATTATCTCATGCCTAATAATGTTAATTCTGTTTCTGAAATGAATTTCATTGACTCATTATTTAGTCTTGATTTGTGTCAAGTAAATTCAGTGTTTAATAAGCTTGATCGTATTTTGGACTTAGTCTTTGTTAGTACAGATTTAAAATGTTCCGTGGAAGATTGCGCGTTCCCAATTTCTTCGCCGAATACTCATCATTCGGCGCTTGCAATTAATATTACTTTTTATGAATTTGATCATAAAACCAACTATCAAATCTATCAATATAAATATAATTCGTGTGACTTTGATTATATAAATATGTTATTGAATGCTGTAGACTGGTCTAAAACTTTGGACAGTGAAATTGTATCCATATGTTATGAGGAATTTTTGAAAATTATCAATGACATTTTCAAAGCTAATATTGAGGCATTACCGCTGAAAGTCTATAAATTTCCCTGGTATACTAGGGGGTTAAAAAAACTGAAAAATTTAAGAAATAAGTATCACCGTCAATTCAAAACTAGTAATAGAGCTCATGATAAAGATTTGTGCGAACATTACACCCGAAAATTCAATTTTCTGAACAAGTTTTTATATAATCAGTATATTTTAAGTTATGGAGACTCCATTAAGTCTAATCCGAGACGTGTTTGGACATTTATTCAATCTCGTTGTAGTAACTCTTCTGTACCTTCTTCTTTGGTATACAATGGAGCTGTGTCTAACTCTTTATTTGAAACTGCCAATATGTTTAAGTTATTTTTTCAATCCAACTTTTCAGATAATGCGATTAATATTGATGATTCTGCATTTAGTAATATTGTATCCAGTGTTGATATTTCTAGCCTAAATATATCTGATGATGATATTTATTCTGCAATTGAAGAGCTTTCTTTTACATATAAAATAGATTCAGATGGAGTTTCTCCATTTTTATTAAAAAAATGTATTACTTCATTAGTGCAGCCTTTAAAAATTATATTTTCTAAGTCTCTTTCTGCTGGTTATTTTATTCAGAGATGGAAAAACACAACGGTAATGCCTATTTACAAATCGGGTAATAGAAATAATGTATCCAATTATAGGCCAATCTCGAAGTTGGCGAACATTGCTAAGCTTTTTGAACACATTGTATATGATAAATTATTTTTCTTGCTGAAACCTTATATTAGTCCAGCTCAGCATGGATTTGTCTCGGGTAGATCAACTACTACTAATTTAGCAATTTTTACACGTTATTGCCTTAATAGCTTTGAAGAAGGTAGCCAAGTTGATGCAGTTTACACTGACCTGTCTAAAGCCTTTGATAAAGTTCCTCATAACTTGTTGATATTTAAATTGTCTAGGATTGGACTACATTCTAATATTTTGAATTGGTTCAGATCTTCTTTAATGAATAGGAGTTGCGTTGTATGTATTGATGGAGTATTTTCGGATCATTATATTCCAACATCTGGGGTTCCTCAGGGAAGTGTCTTGGGGCCTCTTTTGTTTAATTTGTTTGTAAACGATATTGCTTTTTGTTTTGTTAATGCTAAGCATCTTTTGTACGCTGATGATCTAAAAATATTCCTAGCTATTCATTCATTGAATGATATCTTATTGCTACAAGAGGATATTGATAGATTGGGTATATGGTCGATTAATAATGGGCTACCTATTAATCAATCAAAATGTGTTCATGTTACTTTCCATAAATGTCGCAACGTAGTTATATCTCAATATAAGATATGTAATTATATTTTAGAAACAGTATTTGAAATTCAAGATTTAGGAGTGGTTTTTGATGCAAAGTTTACATTTTCTCCACATCTTGACTATATCATTCCCAAAGCTTACTCATCAATGTACTTTATTCGTAGAAACACAGCTCAGTTCACTGATCCTTATGTAAGGAAAATAGTTTTTTCTTCATTTTGCCGCTCTAAGTTGGAATATGCCTCTTTCTTATGGAGTCCCACGGCGTCTATCCACATAAATCGTATTGAAAAGGTTCAAAGGTCTTTTACTAAATTTGCATTAAATTCTTTAAATTTTGCTGGTTGTTTTCCATCTTATAATAGTAGATGTTTGCTTATATCCTTAAAATCATTAAAATCAAGAAGAGAAATTAGCTCTTTAATGTTTCTTCAATGTATTCGTTTTTATTATCCTTTTTATATTGGTATTCATACATCTAATTATGCATTAAATGAACCATTGCTGAAAGCCATGATATTATATAATTCATTATACAATTTTCTAGATTTAACACTTCCTACAAATAAGTTTAAAAGTCTTCTTAATACTTTAATTGATTAAGTATGAATGTACATATATTATTAATTGCTAGTCTGTAAGGAATTATTGTCCATAGACTGAAATAAATAAATAAATAAATAAATTCATTATGAACAATCGATCAAAATATCAACAATGTTCAATCGCCCAAATGTTTTGATTAATGGACCAATTTTGTTTAATATATGTAGTTAAATTTTTTGTGTTTGGGCGTCTTTCACTTGGACGATTATTCGTATAGCCTGAGTTGATTCTTATGGGTTTTCGATCAATACTAATTCGCATATGTAAACTTGCACATATGTAGGTGTATGTATGCGAGTATATACGATTGATGATCTGCCGCTGGAATTTATTCAGACACACTAGTTAAGCATCTGATGAGGAATTTGTCACGAAGTTCTGAACATGTCATACCACTGAGTGTGTTCTCGTAACTGGTATATTATTTCAACAAAAAAAAGCCAACCATTTTGCAATTAGAGAAACATTTCTGATCTTGTAAAATTGTAGTCTGAACTTCTTACACATTAACTCGCAAACAAAATTTTTTATATTAAAGAACAATTTCAACAACGTGGATAAATGTTTCACTCACTGACGCATTTGCACTTAGTTTATTTATTCTAAAATATCCAAGTATTGAAAACGGTGGATTCATTATATACATTGTCGTTGTCGTTAAAGTAAATATCTCAATTTTATAATATAATAAATATATGGCCTCACCCAAAATCCATACTTGGCACCCGCGTGGAATGTTTTTATTGTATTGCATTCATGCAGAGCAAATATTCTTATAACAAATATTCTGAAACGCAAAAAAATCGACATAGAATTTCATAAATTTTTGTATATAAGGTGCTCTATTTTAGACAAACGCTATCGATTGAAAGAAAATTTAAATTGCGTCCGAAAATGAAATTCCAAATCATTTTATTCATTAGTGCTATCTTCATGTTAGGTGCTCATTGCATTTCCAATGATTTGGTGTACGATAGAGCAGCAAGCCAGGCTGTAAGTATTTTTAAAATGATTTTCTACATTAAAAAAATCTTTCTACTTTTAATACAAAATTAAATATGATTTCTATCCTTTTCAGTGGCAGGGTGCAAAGAATATGCTAGGGAGAGGGGTTGGGGCTGTAGTAGAAGCTTTCTCACCGCCAGCACCCATAAAAAACCAGCCCAAAAATAAAAACACAAACCGTGGTTAAACTGTAAAAATAAGATTTTGAATTAGAAAAATAAACTTTGTTGTCTGCAAACGAAATTCTGATTTGTTTGAATTTTATAATATTCGTAGTGATATCACACATAGTTCAGTTGTTGGGAAATATTTTAATTAACCTTAATTTCAATGGGAAGTTGGCACATTATCTCCTAAGCGGGTTGCAGGAGAATATTTTGAAAATCTACGCCATTCCTGAGTGTACCAACGCAAAAAAAATGGCAATATAACGTAGTTATTTCTTTTAATCGCAATATTTAATATGACGGTAGCTATTGGTATTAAACTTGGTATCTAAGTATTTATATACTATTAGATATGCAGTCAGAAATTTTAGACTTTTCAATGTCTGTTGATGAAAGGTGATACTATAGTCATCATATCCGGTTACATAAAAGCAATGAAACCAAAATTAGATTGCGGCTTTTCGTAGGGCATAGCAAACGACATCTAGTCTTAAGATTCAACTCTGCACACTGAGAAGAGATTCCCTGTCACAACTATAGTTACAGCCAACTAAAATTAGGCATTTCGTTGGGCTATCACATTATTCAGTTGTAATTACCAATAATTGTGATCTTTATCACCAAATGTTGTGCATATCAATTGATTTGTAATTCAGTTTTGGTTGCAAGAACTGAAATATTTAGTTCAAGCCACAGGAACAAGAAATAAATGTGATCTGTCAATCGGGTTTTAGTTCTAGCAATCAAATTACTCTGTAATGGTGAATATTCTATTAGTTGGATGAACGAAAAATGTAAAAACTAATTCGGTTTTACAAAAAAGAATCCGCCATCTAACGTTTTTTTTTCAACTAGTGCTTATTTCGTGAATGGTGACACTTAGCTCATGTCTGATTTGACAGATAATTAGTTTGATAATTCCGCTGAACGAATATGGTTGTATATACGCTTGAACAACGCTGGGAAATATTGCGACATTACTTTGAAAATCATGGTAATGTTGCAGATGCTGATTTTTGCCAAAAAAAATCATCTTTTCAGATAAAGCTCATTTTGATCTTGGCGGGTATGTAAACAAGCAAAATTGTCGCATTTGGGGCACAGACACCCCGCACGCATACATTGAAAAGCCGATGCACCCAAAACGAGTCACTGTTTGGTGCGGATTTTGGTCCAGATGCATAATTGGGCCATTTTTCTTCGAAAATGAGCAAGAAGTGGCCGTTACAGTCAATGGCGATCGTTATCGGGCCATGTTGAACGAATTGTTGTTCACAAAAATTGAAGAGGAGGATATTGGCAACAGGGCGGCGCAACGTGCCACACAGCCGAAGCTACACTCGATGTGTTGCGCCCTTTTTGAAGTTCGCATTATCAGCCGCAGATCTTATATCGTTTGGCCACTTCGGAGCTGCGATTTGACACCGTTGGACTATTATTTGTGGGGTGCCCTCAAAGATAAGTGTTACGCCGACAAGCCAGAGACAATCGACGCTTTAAAGGACAATATTCGTGAAGCCATTGGTGAAATACAGGTGCACACAATCGATAATGTGCTTAAAAATTGGACCGATCGTGTAGGCTACTGCACGGCCAGCCGAGGCAGCCATTTGAATAAAATTATTTTCCATTATTAACCAGAAGGGTTGTACTTTCAAATAAAAAAAGAAATTTGAGAAAAAAAGTTATTTGGCGGACCCGTTAGTATGCTCAACTAATTATGTACTTGAATTTAATGGCTGTCACAACCATTTGGTAATGTTTTAACCCATTATGAATGTTATAGAAAAAAAAATATTTTTTATTAAAATTGTGTATTTTATATTTAAATATAAACAAAATTATTATTATATATAACCAGGGTTCGATCGAAAATATGAAAACATTTCTATATCTCGAAAACGGAGCGTCCAATCGAAAAAATAACAATTTTTTACTGGTTTCTAAGGGTTTCTCACAAAGTGTTCCCATTCGCATGAAATAATTTTTTTTCAAAAAATCGCCAAAATAAGAAAATGGCTATAACTCGGAAACGGTGCGTCCAATCTTTTCCATGGCATTACTTTTTTTTAACAAATCGCTAAAACTAAATTTTTGCGAATAACAAATCGCTAAACCGCCATTATATATTTTTCGGCTTTCTAAGGTTTTTTCGGCTTTCTAAGGTTTTTTCATAAAGTGGTCCAATTCGTATGAACATTTTTTTTTATAAAAATTGCCCAAAATAAAAAAATCGATAGAATAAAAAATAGCTATAACTCGGAAACGATGCGTGCAACCGCAAAAGCAATAAATTGTTTACCTCCTTAGGAGGCTTTAACCAATGGATGCCTCTCATACGGCATTACTTAAAATCCGTTAAACTAACATTTTACAAATAAAATTTGCTAAATCATTTAGGGAAGTGTTAGGGATTTTTTTTAAAAAAATAAGTGATGTCGTATTAACCACATCCATTGGTTAAAGCCTCTTGTAGATGTAACAAAGTTATTAGATTTGCGATTGGACACACCGTTTGCGAGTTACAGCCATTTGTTGTTTCAGCGATTTTCATATTTTGACGATTTTTTAACAAACTTTCTTTCATACGATTGAACCGTTTTTTAAAAAATCCTTAGAAACTCGTAAAAAATAGCTTTTATTTCGATTGGATGCTCCGTTTTCGAGATATTGGCATGGGAGCGTTTTAGCGATTTTTAATTCCAGAAATTTTAGTTTTCGCAATTTTTTAAAAATAAAAGCAAATCCATAGGTGAAAGCCTCCTTAGGAGGTAAACAATTTATTACGTTTGCGACTGGACGCGCCGTTTGCGAGATATAGCCAGTTTTTTATTTTAGCGAATTTCTTATTTTGACGATTTTTAAAAAAAAAATTATTTCATACGAATTGGATCAATTTGTGAGAAACCTTTAGAACCTGTAAAAATTTGTTATTTTTGCAATTGGACGCTTTCTTTTCCAGATACAGACAGTTGTTCTAAATTGTTCATATTTTCGACCAAAAATGGGAATGGGTTACCGTGGGTATCATATGTATGTGTAAGTTAATTTGTGTCATCCAGAATAATAGTTCATCCAGCCAAGTGTCCACAATAGGTTGCATATGTTTATGAAGGCGTCAATAGTGGAGTCATATTCAACGAGTATATTTAAAAGTCTCACTTCACCTCAATTTATGATAATATGTATTCTTCGCTGGCTAATATCTACACACTTTATTGTTTTTTCACAACTTTGTTTATAACTTTCTGTTTAAAATATTAGTTTTTCTGTAAAGCCCTCGTGTCAAATTCCAATATACGTAGTTTCTCTTTAACAACAAAGCTTCTTGTGAAAAATCGAATATATAACTTTGTAACAAGTGTTTTTGCAACAGAAACTAAATTATGATTTCAGTGACGAATTATACACGAATTCTAATATTGTACTTTTTATTAGTTGTATCTACTTGTTGTATCTATTTCAGGTGAATGAGGTTTTAGAAATACTCAAATTGGTTAATACAACTAAAGTGCGGTAGTAGCAACTTGTATTCAGTAAGACCGATTTTTAATCTATCAATAACATCGACAAATAATTCTGATGTTTGACAATTACGAATTCTGATCAAAATATAGACTTTATAATGGAATTTCCAATGTCTGAATTGATTTCCATCTAATATCCCTGTGTCTATGTAGCGTGTTTGATTATGTTTGGACGTATTTGATTATGTTTGGACGTGTTTGATTATGCTTGGACTCTTACTGAAACACCCTTTAGGTTTGAAATTGTTTGCAATTTGTATGTGAAAGTTGTACAGGGTCAGCAAAGTACTAAGCAAGGCTCTGGAGTCTATCCAAAATTGGACAACTCCGACTCCAGCATTTCAAAATAGAATGACTCGACTACGACCCCCCAGCATTTCGAAAGAAACGGATATAAATGGACATACAATGAAATTTTTCAAAAGAGGAAAAAACATTTATAAATTTTCTAAATATACATAATCATTTCAAAATGTAACAAACAATACATATAAAAAAACCTCTACTTTAAGCGAGTTGTCTTTGCCCGCTGTCAATTTGTATGATAGTGACGGTGTTTCAAGTTACGACCATCGCGGGAAAACAAAAAATCTTAAATTTAACCCACGGCAAACCAAAAATCGTGTGGAATGTTGACTAACCACCAACAGCTTTTATCTAATACTCTCTAAGAAATAAACTGAAAATTATGAAAGTGGGTTAAAAATTAGTAATTTTAGTGAAAAACTTTCCAGTTTAAAGACAATAGTGAACTCCAAATTTTGAGGACTCCGACTCCAGGCAAATATGTCAGACTCCGACTTCCCAGCACTGGTCTTGAGAAATGTTTTCTAGAGCGACACCAACGTTTTTTTTTTGAGTATTGAAAGAATAATCTAAAACTACTTATAATTTTCATGATTACCTCACCGAGTTTCGCCGATCGGGAATCACCCGCAGGCACCTTGAATTCTGGCTTTACTATTGAATACATTGGACAAGAGTTCCTTTAACTTGTTTCCATTACGAAACCATAGCAATTACAATTTGATGTTTTTTTTTTGAATTTCACAATTATATATGTTAACATAATCGCAACATCTCTAACATACAAATGAGGATGCAAACATTTCGATTCACATACTTAGGTGAGCAATAAAACCCTTTCGAAACAATGCAAACAATTTTGATTTTGTTCAATTTGCATTTCTAAGAATTTCGCAGTTAAACAACATGACCAGGTCGGGCAGAAAGAAATGAAAAAAGAAATGCTTTTTGATGATTTGGGCAAACAAAGCGGCAGCAAAGAAGCAGCAGCAACAGCACCAGCATTGTCAATGTTTGCTAACGATGAACAATCAAAGCCTATGCTCGTTTATTTGTTTGAATACTGCCAACAACTGTCAATGGAAGATGATAAAAACACAAGAAAAAATTTGCTGACATTACACACGGCTACAGTTGCCGCAACACTGGCAGCAAAAACATCAAACAGACTATCAGTATAAACATACAACGCACAGTGGTTCGGATGCCCAGCATTGTTTGAACATTTTGTATATTTTGGAACTTTGCATTTAAATTCAATTTTTATGTTGTGATTTTGTTTTAAAAATGTGTATTTTGGACATTATACGTTGACAAATATAGGGAAACTGGGGAACCCTTAAAGTAAAAGAAAAAGTGGTAGGCAATATTGTAGAACTGAAATATGAGACGAGTAAGTGACCATATGGGATTGGGGAGAACTTCTCACTATCAGTGCGATGTGCGCTTTCTAGTATTACACCCACTGATTAGAAAATGTGAGAAGCTCTTCCCAATCCCTTCATGGGCTGTTATGGGACACCATTTATTTTCTTTTTAAGTGACCTTATGTCCACGATGTCTATACTCGAAAAAATCTACGTAAATATTTCGGAATAATTGGTAAATATATCGAATAGTTTAGATAGTATTCATTATGTTTCACAAATCCAAAGAAACATTTGGACAATATAGTGAATTACAAATTCTTTGGTAAATAGTACAAACAAGTTTAGTAAATATTGTTAAATGTTTCATAAATGCTATGAAATATTTAGTAAATATTACGAAATATTTAGCATGTTTAAACAAAATATTTATTAAATATATTTTACGAATACGTGGACGAGTGTGTGCGCCATTTTCATTTGAGAACGTGTGTTCAATCCCTGCTCTGACTACGTTACATTAATTTCCTCGACGGTATCCTCGCTTAATTATGGCAACACAATTGAGTAATCAGTCTTGAAAAAGCTGCCCAAAAACACGTTCGAAATCAGTGTAAGACTGCAGGCCCCAACGAATGAGTAAAAAACTAGAAAGCGCATTGATCACTGTCTGGGAAACGCTCTCCACTCTCCCTCCATTGATTGTAATGGGAAAATATTTATCTATTTATTGATGTGTTAACATCTATAGGCGCGGGTAGGGACTAAACTCACAAAGTGAACACATCCAAACACAGTTTGTCCGACCGCGATCACAGATTGTTTGGCGTTAAACTCCTTCGAAACGGCTGGACCGATTTATATGAAATTTTTTGTGCATATCGGGTAAGTCTCAGAATCGGCAAACATCTACTTTTCAAATCCCTAATTGTCAAACTGCGAAAAAAAACTCACACTGCTGTAGCGGCAGCGAATAGTTGTCTTGTGCGGAGCACTCTCAGGGCAAAGAGAATAATGACGTGGTTATACGTTTAAGAAAATGAGATAGCCAAGAGAGCAACGAAAATTGTGTGAACTTGTGTAACGTATATACGAACATAACAATGAATGTATGTACATCTGTCTGTTGCTTTGCATTCTCTCTGCTTTTTGTGGGAATAAAACAAAAAGGATTAAGCAAGAAAATAATGACGCATGTGCTTGCACAGGTCTTTAAATAATTTTAAGTATTAATATTATTTAAATGAAACGTCATCATATGATTGAACGCTGTTTTTTATTATTTTTTATTACTAATGTGTTCATTAGGGTGGACCTTGTGTCGATATTTTGGTAGATGAGGGTTCTATTCCGTGCCTTTTTGAAAAAAATGACAATGCCGAAAAAAAAAAATTAAAAAAAAAAACATTAGGGGTTGCGCACGAGCCGAGAAAAAGGTCCACTTTGCCAAAATTAGGGGGGAAATTGCCATAGGTCATCAGGGGTCACCCGTAGGGGGGAAGAATGTATGGCCGACCCCCATTAACTTTTTACCGCCAACATTTTCCCCCAAGACACCCACCCCCTATCTCCTCCCCTTAGGGGGGTCACCATACAAAAATGGAGGTTGCTCAGTATTTTCGAAAAACACCATAGGTCATCAGGGGTCACCCCTAGGGGGGCAAAATATATGACCGACCCCCATTAACTTTTCATCCCCAACATCTTTTCCGAACAAACTTACCCTCTATCTCCACTCCTTGAGGGACTCCCCATACAAAAATAAAAGAAGCTGTAATTGAGTAGTACTACTAAGCACTCTTAATATAATATAGTCAAATTAACATATTTTTGTTCGCTGATGGGTATTTCTTGCGGTAAGAATCGATAACATGTAGTAAATACTGTTTCTCTTCTTCGCATTGACACAGTATTCTATTATAATCTTGTATCATTTTCACTCCTCTTTCGGCAGTGTCGTTCACAACGCGCAAGTTATTTACAATTCTACGACCTTCTTGATAGTCTGCGCGAGATTTCCAGGTTGCTGGATTTGCAAGAATGAAATCTTGCGATATTCCAAATCGTACAAATAAATTTTCGGTATTATGAGAGACGAAGTTGCTCAAGTCTTTAGCCAAGAATTCCTCATTCACATCTTTGAATTTCACCTCGATTTTTTTAACGCTGGTGCTTTTGATTACGACGCGAGGAGCTGGGGGAACCGGGTCGTCTTCTTCATCTTCTTCGTCTTCTTCATCTTCTTCACCTTCGTCATTCTCATTTTCTAGCAATGCTTGGGCCATTTTGGCCTTCAACTCATTTGAAACCTTGTCATCGAAAAAGGCAAGGGCTATGTGCTCATCGGCGAGATACCATAGGTGACCGATAAATTTCTTTATCATTACCCGAGATAAATCCTGGTCAACGGACTTGTACTCGACGATGTCCTTCAAAAACTTCCAATCTTGATTCGGCGCCTCAGCTGCTCGAGAAGAACCAAACCATGCCTTGACGTAAAGTCGCACCACAAAAATACAAACGTGTCGAATACCATTCAATTCACATACAGATAAGTGAAAAGTTCTCCGAAACAAAAACATCTTGAGGCTGTAAATGGCTTTTGCCATCCATCGAGCATGGGAAACGGGTCCTGGAGGTCGGAAATGGTAATTCTCAAGTTTTTCACCCAGAAACAAAAGAATTAATTGTAGCATTTCTTTGTAGTCATCGCGAGGGTGTTTCTCCTTCAGTTGATCTAAGCAAAACTTCTTTATGCCGACTTGCATTGCCACAGGAATTTTTCTGACGACTTGATCGTCTATCAAGCCAGAATGGAATGGTTTAACCTTTACAGCGTCCCATTCCTGTTTGAAACGGTCAAAGCAAGGAACGCCTGGTGCACTGCTCTTTCCCATTTTTGTCTCAAAAACTTCCCTTAGCACCAGTTCGTATACGTGGTGTCTGTAAGGTAAATATAAGATTTCTCTCTCCAACAGCCGCTCAAGAGCAACTGCGGCTCCGGAGAATGGGCCACTGTTCGTTGATGTCGTGTCGAAAGAAAGTCCTTGTATTCGATGTGTCATATGCCAAGATGCCAACAGTTGATAAACGGCATGTGCTATTCTCCGGCCTTTTCCTTTCCCATCTTCTACTTTGGGAACTCCAAGAAGTTGTTCTTTTTCTCCGTACGAGACAATTACCGGTAGACGGTCCACCTTCTTTGTACCCACAAAATCCAAAAGCATTTTGCCATCCCAATGGACTACGAAGGATTTAGCTGCGACAAGCTGGAGATGAATGAAACGCGTTGAAGAATAAGAATTCTGAATGAGAGCAAATAAATCTATGCGATCTTACTTCTGGATTGTCTTTCACATAACTCAGCATGTTCTCTCGATTTGAACGCCG
This sequence comes from Phaonia tiefii, assembly GCA_963931995.1. Lineage (NCBI taxonomy): Eukaryota > Metazoa > Arthropoda > Insecta > Diptera > Muscidae > Phaonia > Phaonia tiefii. The sequence goes on along the minus strand of OZ008367.1, from coordinate 85,967,232 downwards.
ACATCTCCGAAGCGACGTACGGTTTATTGTGTATTGTTGAGGATCGCGTCCAAATGCTTCTGCCGCCGCTATCATAATGCCGACCGCGTCTCGGTCAGTCACTTTGCACTTGTCCAAAGCTGATAGGAGTCGTTCAGTAAAACATTGTTTGTAACCTCTTCTGTCACCAACATTTGACGGGCCAGCTTCTGCCGGGAAGTTTTCGTCCTGTCTCCCATTATCATCGCTTGAATCACTGCTTGAAAATTTAACCACTGCAATTGATCGAATTTCATTTGAATATAAACATTGGACGAACACACAAAGCGCGAAATAACTTACCGCCTTTAGCGAACCGATCTCTACTAGATTCCGTTGCACGTTTGCGTCGCAACTCTTCTTGTTCTTCGCGCTCAGCTTTTCTTTTCCTCGTTCGAGTATCAGTAGCGTCCACACCTCCCATAGTTCCTGGCCGGCCATCTTCTCTTTGCTTTAGCAGAAACTCAATGTCTTCGGTATTTGTCATTTTCTCAAGGGCGTTGGCGTGTGCGATGTCGAAAAGATTATCCAAGCTATCAGAAAACGTATTCTCTTTTTCTCTAGTGGACTCAGTCTTTCTGTGAGATGACTTTCTTAAAGCATCCCACTCATCGTGCAGCGCAGCTATTTTTCTTGTAACATCTCCTCTGGCTTTCGTCGGAATAGCTGCTTGGCGCCAAAAAATCATCACTGCGTCCGCGACTATAACCGCACTATTTTTCTTCGACATGTTTCGTTTGCGAATGTTGAAGAAATGCATTCTTAGCACTTGCTTCTTCGACGGTAATTTGTTCCCCGTAATATTCATGCTTGGATAACCAATCAAAAAAATATCGTCGCGCGATCTAAGTCGTGTTGTCATCTTAACTTTTAAAAAACGGGAGAAAAATCAATTTACTTTTCGCGGTCGTCGGCACTTGTTGAATGACAACAATCGATGAATGAACTGCTATTTATAACTACTACGTATTTTGCAATATTGGGTGCCTATGTACCTGATTCAGCACGTGTGCGTTTCAAATTTTTCAAGACTTTCCAAACAATGACCACTCTTGAATATTGGTGGAATTTCTGTAAAAAAATCAAAAAAAATCCAAAAAAATCTCGATATTGTGCAACTGTAAATACATAGATTTTCAGTATTTTTGTATGGGGAGTCCCTCAAGGAGTGGCGATAGAGGGTAAGTTTGTTCGGAAAAGATGTTGGGGATGAAAAGTTAATGGGGGTCGGTCATATATTTTGCCCCCCTAGGGGTGACCCCTGATGACCTATGGTGTTTTTCGAAAATACTGAGCAACCTCCATTTTTGTATGGTGACCCCCCTAAGGGGAGGAGATAGGGGGTGGGTGTCTTGGGGGAAAATGTTGGCGGTAAAAAGTTAATGTGGGTCGGCCATACATTCTTCCCCCCTACGGGTGACCCCTGATGACCTATGGCAATTTCCCCCCTAATTTTGGCAAAGTGGACCTTTTTCTCGGCTCGTGCGCAACCCCTAATGTTTTTTTTTTTAATTTTTTTTTTCGGCATTGTCATTTTTTTTAAAAAGGCACGGAATAGAGCCCTCATCTACCAAAATATCGCAAAAATGTCATTTCAAGGTCCACCTTAGTGTTCATAGAAAGCGAACAGGTACCGTGTAAGAAAAAGGTAACACATCGCCCGTGAGTTCGAACACTCATTGGATTATTTTTATAACGAAATATTTAATATACGAGGGCGGATCTATAAGTCAGTGACTTTTTGAATGAAATTAGTTTTCTACATAATCTCCTTTTACATCGTTGCTCCAATTTGGGTATCCCTTCCAAAAAATACGATTTTTCGCTGTCCATAAAATAGGCATTTGTTTGATCAATAATTTCATCATTTTTGCTAAATCTCTTTCCACCGAGCCATTTCTTTAGGTTTGAAAATAGAAAATAGTCACTGGGGGCTAAATCCGGAGAATATGGGGGATGAGGTACCAATTCGTAGCCCAATTCATGGAATTTTGCCATTGAGACTACATACGTGTGCACCCGTACTTTTATGGCCAATTGAGAGCAAACGCGGCAGCCATCTTGCAGACAGCTTTCTTCAACCCAACTGATCTTGTAAAATCGAAACCACACTGCCATATGAAATGCCTACGGCATCGACAATCTCACGCACGACCACAACGAAAATCAATAAACCACTGTTTTACCATTGAAATCGATGGTGCAGAGTCCCCGTAGTATTTATCAAGCTTTTCCTTGGTTTGATTGACCTTTTTTCCGGAAAAAATAATGTTTAATGAGCACTCGAAATTCACTTGTTAAACGCAAAGTGAATGACGGAACTTGCTCAAAATTTGACAGTAGTCTATTTACAGGTGGTACTTGAGGATTCAAGACAAGTGTCAACAGACAGTACTCCCTCCTTCCTCCCTCCACTACCTCAATTTCTCTTCGCCAACACAATGCACTGCATTTATAGGAGGCATCTCCTGAGTGTTGGTTTGATAAAAAATCTACGACGGAAGTTCGAAAAGTCACGGACTTATTGATCCGCCCTCGTAAGTAGCTCCTATATTTTTCACTGTCAGGTTTTAAGAAGTAGTTTGTTTAACAAACTATTTAAAAAAACACACACAGGGAAAAAATTTGTTGGAAATCAAATTTAAAATTTTTTAAATTTAAAATTCCATGACGTTTTAAAAAAATCGTTAAAATTTAAATTTCTGGAATCAAAAATCTCTAAAAAGCTCTTATGCCAATATTTCGAAAACGGTGCTTCCTTTCGAAAAAATTACAATTTTTTACAGGTTTCAAAGGGTTTTCCATAAAGTGCTCCTATCGTGTGGAGGAAATTTTGTTCAAAAATCGTCAAAATATGAAAATCGCTGAAATAAAAAATGACTATGACTCGGAAACGGTGCGTCCAATCGCAAAAATAATAACGTTGTTACCTCCATAAGAGCCCTTATCCAATGAATGTCTTTAATATGACATCGCTGAATTAAACAAAAAATCGCTAACATATGTGTTTTTTTAGCGATTTTTATTTGAACACTGTATGTTTAACGAATTTTAAGTGATGCCGTATGAGAGGCATCCATCCATTGATTAAATCCTCCAAAGGAGGTAAAAAAATTATTAGTTTTGCGTTTGGATTTACCGTTTCCGAGTTATAGACATTTTTTTATTTTAGCGATTTTTTTATTTTCGACATCATAACGTTTTAGCGATTTATTATTCGAAAATTTTTAGTTTTAGACATTCATTGGCTACAGCCTCTTATGAGGATAAAAAATTTATTATTTATTAACATCGTTTCCGAGTTATTGCCATTTTGTTATTTTAGCGATTTTCTTATTTTGGTTTTTTTTATTTTTCGTTAATCCAGCAAATAGAATATTCACCACCACAGACAGTTTAGTGCTAGAACTAAATCTCGATTGACAGATCCCATTTATTTCTGGTTGCTGGGGCTTCAACTAAATATTTCAGTTCTTGCACCCAACACTGAATTGAAAATCAAATGATATGCACAGCAGTTGGTGATACGGAATACAATTATTAGTAATCACAACTGAATAATGTAATAGTTCAAGGAACTGCCAAATTTTAGTTGGCTGTAAATATGTTAACACAACGAATCTTTTCTCTGTGTGTATGATGAAATATTTAACAGATTCTTTTATTTGACTGGGAAATTTTTAGAAAAAGCAAGGTTAACATACTATTTAATAAATATTACGGAATACGTAACAGATCCCATTTTCTGGGAGTAAATATAACAATATAACAAATGTAACAAAATATTTAGCAAATATTACGAAATAGTTAGATTCTCTTATCATTTTGAAGGGTAGATTTAAGAAATGTCAATCGTTCTTTTGTCCTCAAAATAACATTAGAAGTTCTTCATCATTCTGTTCACTCCCATCCAAGCAAGGAATAAACTAAAGATTATAAATATTAAATTTAGTAAGTAATCGACTTCTAAACCACTGTGCTGCACACCAATACTGTTAACATGTCAAACAGTTTAAACTTCCCGAGTTCCCGAAAGTTAAACAAACGCAAATGTTTGAAATACCTATAGCAATACCCGGCCCATAGCCGGGTGATATGAAAAAGCGTAAACCTTTGGGCTCCTAACAAGGCGACAGACGGACGACGAACGAGCAAATGGACATAAAGACGACCCCTTTTACTTGTCAATTGATGCTGTTGCGTTCTCGTTCTCCTACTTAAGTACTTGTACAACTGTGACCGGCTAACGCTACCGCCGACTGCAGATGAGAGGATGAGTACTACAAGTCGATTGGAATACTCCACAAGTCAGTTTTGTTTGAGCTTTTAAGTGAAAGCAATAACAAGAAAAGATAACAGAAATATTTTATTTTATATTATAATGGGTTGTTTTTACAGTTGGTGACGAAAATGAGTAAAAGGAGGAAATTACTCCAACACTACCAATAATCAGCAGCTATATACTTACGATATTTGAGATAAGAAAAGTAATACAGGGAAAATTTAGTAAAATTGACTGGTAATATAGAGATTTGTATGCCGAGGGAAAGCCGAAGACAGCAAAATACAGCGTAGGTTAGGTAGAAGTGGCTGTTACTATTGACACACTTAGAACCATTTGCTAATGAAAAAAAATGTGAAGCAGTTTGCGATAACCAATTTCATTAAAATTGTTCACAGTTTCCAACTACCAATAATCCGGCCTAGGCAAAAACTTATTGGTTATGATAGCGCATGTTCGCCTACCTGTCAGGTGGGTAGTTATTGACCAAGGTAGTGGAGAAGTCTGCTCGCGTGTGAAATGTTCACTAACGCGCTTGTTTTAAAACTCGAACTCCCAACATTCTTCGCTCCCTCGCGAGCTGGTTGTGCCTATTTTCAATTGTTGTAGTCTAATCAGCATTTGAATAAAGCACAAATATGTGTTCACAAATAATAAAACTCTGTGTTCATCGGAGTGTTCAAGCTGCAAATGCTGCAGGCACACTGTGGGACGTAGTGTTCAAGCATTTAAGCTATTTGCGTTGACTGCCCGAAAACGGTGTTACTTCCTTTTCTAATCATCACGGTGGTAACTCTTAACACGATCTCAATTTACGTGCTGCATGTAATGGTAGAGTGCGCGGCTCCTGTGCATGAGAACGTGGGTTCGATCCCTGCTATGACCACCTTTATTTTCTTTCGACGACGGTCACCTCGTTTAGTGACGGCGACAGTTCGAGTACTAGCCATAAAAAAGCTTCTCAAAATACCATTCGGAACTGGTGTAAAACTATAGGTCCCAATCGGTGTGTGTAAAACTAGAACGCGCACAGCTCACTGGGTTGTGAGAAGCTCTCCCTAATCCCTTCATGAGATATAACGGGAAACCATTTTCTTATCTACGAGAACAAAATTCTCATGGAATCGTGTCTAAATTATGTCAACATAAATAAATTTATTGATATTTTATCGAGCTCTTAATAGAATTTCATAAAAGTTTGCAATTATTATTTGAGTTGTATATATACGAGTGAATGTTGAACGTTTGAGAGTTTTTGTTTTGGATTACTTTTGTTTGGGAGTACTGTAGACAAGAGCCTTTATCCCTCTCTTTACGTTCTCTCTATGACGACGAGTTAGTAGACCGTTTCATCGAGTTCGAGTTGCTGCAGATTGAACTCTTTGGTTGGACATAAAATGGACAGAATATAAGGGAATGCGTATTTACCTTCGATGCAACCAACATAAAACATAATTTCGCTGGCATTAGTACCAATCGAACACTATTTTAGCTTAGTTTGCTGCATGGTTTGCTTCTGGTTGCTTATCGCTCTCTCGCCTATCCACTCTGTTTTCTATCATTTTCCTACGTCATAGTCGATTAGCTGTGTCATGGATACCCCCTGATAGTGTCTCTTCGTTTATCTAACCCTGGAGCAATATATAAGAGCCTCCCTCCGTAGCTCTCTTAGCATTTTCATGCTGTCGTCGAAATACTCGTAGTATGAATTTTCATCGAGTTTGAGTTCCTGTTAATACTCTATATCCCTCTCTTTACATTCTCTCTATGAAGACCAGGTTGAGTTCGAGTTGCTGTTGTATTTTACTCTTTTGTTGGACAAAAACGGACAGAAAAAAGTATGTTTATAAATTAAAAAGTGCACAGCTCTCTGATTGTGAGAAGCTCTTGGATGTGAAAGAAAACTTAATTTCTTTTTTTTTTCTTTGAAATGCTGTCGTACCTCGGTTCCTGATGATGAAGAAGCCTGCTAGCTTTCTTAATAGATATCTCGGATCAAATAGAAAATATTAGATACAGGAGGCTTCATCAAGTACACTCAGAAAATAAATTGTTTGAAAAGAGTTTCTAGCAACCGTAAATTCAACCAGTGCCACCGAATTGCGTTTTCAACAACCGAATTGAGGTTATCACGACTGAATTTAGTCCACACAACTGTAGTTAGGTCGAAGCAAACTCGCGTCATAGCTGATTTTGATTGTGATAACTGCATTTTCAGTTATGTTCATTGTGTCAGCTTAATTTTCATTAATTTCGGTTGCAACAACCGAATTCGGAATTAATTCGGATGCTACAACTAAAATTCGTACCAAATTCAGACGAAACAGCTGAATGTGGCATTAATTCAGGTGCAGCATCCGAATGTAGCTCCAATTCGGTTGCAACTATCGATTTTTGTATCAATTCGATCGCAATTACCAAAATTGGACTTAACCCGGTTGGACTTAATGCGGTTCCTGCTACCGAATTTTTCATGTATTGGTAACTTCGCTTGCAATTATTTAAAAGATTACAGGAAAATAAAGCATCCATAAAACATTAAACAAGTCTCACAAAATCCGTTGTTAATTATTTGAAAAGAAAAACTTCAAAATACATGTCTGACCCTCTAAATTTGGTTGTGACAACCTCAAATTCGATTGTGACAACGTCTAGTTGGGTTGTGACAACCTATAAGTCGGTTGCGACAACCATTAATATGGCTGTGATGTCTAATTCGGCTGTGACATCAGATTTGGTTGAATTAACTTCTGATTCGGCTATGATGTACCTCTAATTCGGGTGTGATAACATCTAATTCGACTATGTCTGATTCGGGTGTGATGAACTGTAGTGTGGTTGCGACAAACTCTAAATTCGGTTACGGCTAATTTGGCTGTTTCGGGGTCTGTGGGTGCATTTACTAAATTTTGACTTATTTTGGTTCCAAAAGACACCATCACTTACTTCTTGAATAGCAAGGCAGGCTGATCTATTGGCTGGCCATTAAAAGGGCATGATCTACCATATTGTCTAAACCTTAAAAAAAAAACATAATCTAATGCAGTTATTTTCACTAGTATTTTCACATGTCGCATTTTTCGTCACCGTCGGTAAATATATCGGAAATCAGCCAAACAAACAAATGGAAAAAAATGAACAATCCAAATGCATAAAGGAATGGCCTCAGTCTACAATGGAGTTTCCTTGAAGTTACTCACTTACAATGATAGGACCACTTGGACTCACTCGGTGAACGTACTTGTAGCCGGCCGGTTTAACGCGTGTTTGAATTTGATTTGTTTAAACGCGTCTAACATCCAATTGACATTGTTGTCAATTGTTTCTTCTGCATCGAGTGTGTGTGTTGCCGTGGCTGCTGCTGTTGTTGTTACAACATCCAAGACCGAAAAAGACACACACAAATCACTTTTATTCGATTAGAATAAGAATTGAAAGGCTGAAATTCCGCGTGTCGCTTTTTTCCTGCAGTGATATGATTTTAATTTCTGTCAATTAATTTGAAAATCATATCAGACGAAAAAGTATGTACGCTATGTCTGACCATAGCAAAAATGTTAACAATTACAATGAAAGAAGATTTTTAACAATCCTCATACCACATGCCTCAGTGCCACACACGTTGCGCAACGCCTACCGCTTTCGAAGATGCAGGTGATGTTGTTCTGCTACAGGTTCCAGCAACCACTTCTAATTAGAGTTTGTTACAATTACTTGGTTAAAACGCCTGAAACTGCATGCGTTTTTGGGCTCCACAATAAAAATGTGATTGTATAACCTAACAATATGTTAGCTTAAGGATTTATGCTAGACGTCATAGCCATCTTAACTCAAGAGTCGTTGCTTACTTTTATGATTTTTGGCTTTTGGGGTTGACACGCAAATGTAATTAAAATGTTTATAGTTTTATTAACTTTTATGTTGCTACATGTATAAAATTTGACAGCTGTTTGCTTGAAAAATTATGAGATGGTCTATGTTGATGAAATACATGTGGGATTGACAGCATTTTTTCTTACAACACATTGTAAGAAATGTCGCTAATAAAAAATGCTAAAGTTTACAACCCCCTCAAACGTTGGCCAATGCGGAATATTCTACACGGTGTAAGGCAAATCAACAAGCATCCATAAAAATTATGCAAAATTCTAGCTAAAATATAATATTCTAGCTTACCGAAGCTAAGACAGGTATTAATCATATATTTGTGTGTTACCCAGCAGGCCGGAAAACATTTGCCATTTCACATGGAAAATTACAATGTAGGTCCGGCTCTCATTACTAGAGGTTCGTCGTAAAATATACAAGAGAAACTTGCCATATAACCCGAAAATAAGGTTTACTTTGACTAAAGTTGTGTGACTAATGTCCGTCGCTGCTGCAAAGGTTACTGTGCGAGAATCGTGTACATCAGATCGTGGGCGTCGATCCGTGCTGATCAATCAATTTTCTTCGGCAAAAACTCAATATCTTTTCTACTTTGAAGTTCTGTAAAAACCCAATTGTAGGTCTGGATTCAAGGATTATTTGGATATATTAAAATTAAACATCGGATTATTGGTATATTTAAGACAATATTTCAATGTTGAATACTTTTCTCATTTTCCGATTTCCAAAAATTTGTTTTTTTTTTGCTATATTCTTGAACTGTATCTTATAAAGTTTAGGAGATATTGCACTCAATTTTCTTTTGTTAGAAAGCGTGGTTACATGTCTTTAATGTGAAGTTTTGTTTATACCGAGTACACTTTGGATGTACTTTATACACTGCGGTGAACTTTTTTAAAGGCACTAAAAATCCAATATTCAGCATCCTGTATCTTTTGCAATTTGTAACCGATTGCAGAATTTTAAAATGGAAATGGAAGCTAGACATCTTGAGATATAAAAAAACAATCATGACAATAGTGGTTCATTAACTAAAGATCTGTTTTTGAGCAATTTAAAAAAAAAAATGTCCACAAATGTGCTGTTTTTTGGTTCACTTGAATAAAGGCACGTTAACTAATTATAATGAAAAACAGTTTTTCCTGTTTTTTTTTAAATTTATTTGACTTTATTTCAAAACTATTAGTAATCTGTGCAACCCCCTTGTGTTTTTAATAACTGCAAATATACGGGTTTTCGTTGAGAGATAAAGAGAATTTGTGTAATCCAACGAAATTTGATTCCAAGCAAACATAATGGCTCGAATAAGTGAGTGCTGGTCATCAAATTGACTACCTCCTTCATAGACCTTACGGGATAGGCAACCCCAGATATTTTCGATATTGTTTAGATCTGGCGAATAGGGTGGCCAGTCAAGAATATTAACATTTTGGCTTGCAATGAACTCCTTTACTACTCTGGCGTTGTGTATAGGTGCATTATCCTGTTGCAATTTCCAAGATATGGTACAAAATATTTCACTGAACTTCGAAATAGCCGATTCCAATAACGCTATATAGCTTGCACCCGACATTTTGGCCCTTTGAAATTCAAGATCGATGGTGCCATAGTACGTAATAGCACCCCACACCATAACGCCGCCCTCTCGGCTGTGATGTCGGTTCAAAAAAGCGTTTCTTTGCGCAGATCATGGAAATAATAGTTGTAGCCATCAGGTCCATCCCAATTAAACTTCTTCTCATCCATAAATACAACGGTTCTCCAGTCATTTACATGACATCTTGGCTGCATATCCCATACCATGTAGTCTCTAGCGAATTGACGCCGCTTTTCCTTACAGGTATTTAAGATACTCACATCTCTTAATTACTCTGCGTACTGATGACTTGCTCGCTTTCACTCCAGCTTGAGCTCTTATTTTTGTCAAGGATAAGGCAGAATTAGAAGCAATTCTGAGGATTTTTCTTTTCTCATACGTAGATAAAGACAATGAAGCCCTTGCTTTAAAATTTTTTCCATACTCCTCGGGGTCCTTGATGTAATTGTCGACAACTGTTGGGCTCCTTCCAATTTCTTAGCTATTGCGTGGTTAGAATATCCTTCCGAACGGTAAACATCGATTTTAGTTTTTTCCGATAGATTTAACATTTTTTGTTTTACCATATTGACTCGTAAAATGATTAAGATGTAATAAATTGTAATAAGCAAATGCTCCCTACAAAAAATCATCTATTACTTTAAAAATAATAAAGTGCTTTTATTCAAGTGAACCAAAAAAAATAGCACATTTGTTGCCTTTTTTATAAATTGCTCAAAAAAGGTTCTTTAGTTAAGAAACCACTATCGTCATGATTTTTTTTAATATCTTAAGATGTCTAGCTTTCATTTCCATTTTAAAATTCTGCAAGCGGTTACAAATTGCAAAAGATACAGGATGCTGAATATGGAATTTTTAGTGCCTTTAAATAAGTGCACCGGAGTGTATGTACTAAATTTTGAACATATGTATATCAACTGCTGTCATAAGACAAGAGTGTCCAAAAAGCAGGATTTTTTTAACACCGGTTTTCAGTTTGTACCAAAAGTCAGTTTTTAAAGAAACCGGTTTTCGGTTTTAAATTTTTTCGGTTTACTTTTTTAAATTAAATTACACATTTAACACTTCCAACACATTTGTTTAACGACCATTTCATGTACTTATTCGTGTTTATATCTCAAAATGTTACAACTCATTTAAAACAAATTAAATTTAAATTTAAATTTAAATCAGATTTCAATTTGGAATGTGTGTTTAATATAAAATTTAAAAGTTTTATTCAAATTTATATCATACTGATTTAAATTCCAAAATCAAATTCCAAATTAGAAAGAGAAGAAAATCTTATTAAGTTCAAAACATTTAGAGGGCGGATCAATAAGTCGGTGACTTTTCGAACTTCCCTCGTAGTCATATGAAATGCAACACTGCTCCCATCAAGTACCACCTGTTAATAGACTACTGTCAAATGCTGAGCAAGTTCCGTCATTTACTATGCTTTTAACAGCTGTTCAAAACTCTTCAAAAAAAACATAAAACCACGTGCGTTTTTTTAAAAATGGAAAAGGGGAATTTCGAGTGCTCATTAAACATAACTTTTTGCGAAAAAAAACCGTCAATCAAACCAAGGAAAAGCTTGATAAATGCTATATTGTCCCTGTATCATCGCTTTCAATGGTAAAAAAGTGGTTTACTGACTTTTGTTGTAGTCGCACAAGTACAACTGACGCTGAACGTTCTGGACGGCCAATTGAGGTCAATACACCCGAAAATGTAGAAAAAATCCACGATATGGTGTTGGCCGATCGAAGAGTAAAAGTGCGTGAGAGTGTTGATGCCATAGGCATTTCATATGCCAGTGTGGTTTCGATTTTAAATGATCAGTTGGGTTTAAGAAAGCTGTCTGGAAGATGGGTGCCGCGTTGGCTCTCAACTGACCATAAACGTAATCGTGTGACAACTTCAAAGGATTGTTTGGAGTTGTCTAACCGCAATTCGAAGGAGATTCTACGGCGTTTTGCAACTGCTGATGAAACATGGATCCATTGCAACACTCCAGACACCAAGCAACAGTCTAAACAATGGGTTTCTCCGGATGAACCAGCGGAGGAACAGGAATTGGAGAAACGTTGGACTAAGTGTATTGAGCTAAAGGGAGATTATGTTGAAAACAATTTTTTTTTGTTTTTCAAAAAAAAACAAAACTGTGTTTCATTAATAAAGTCACGGACTTATTAATCCGCCCTCTATTATAAAATAATTTGCATTATGAAATTTTAAAAAAAAATGTTTTAACTTCTTATTCAAATCATAAAATCATTGTGAAATTTAAAGAAAAAAATTTTTTGGAAATGTCATTTGTCATATTTGAAAATAGAAATCATGTTTCTTAATCCAAAATTTCATTAAAATTCGAAAATCATATAATTTATTATAGATATTAACACAAATTGAGTAAAAACTGGTTAACCGGTTAACCGACGTCAAATATCCGGTTTTTGGTATGTTCCAAAATTAAATTTTTTAAAAAACCGGCGCACGGTTAATAGAAAAAAAACCCGGTTAACCAGTTCCAACGGTTTTTCGGTTTCGATTGTGGACAATCTAGATGAAACCCATAAGGGAGAAGAGCTTATGTTCATGGTAAGTACAGACATAAATATGTCCATATGTTACTGAAATAGAAATCTGAATAATAAATTCCACATATTTGGTTTTAATTGCAGAACCCGAATACGATGGACGCAATAACACCCAACCCCCCGACTGCCACAATCTTTCTTCAGGCGAGTGTTTAGTGTGATATAATATATTTAGAAAACTAAGTACATTTTCACATCAAAAAATGCAAAAAAATTGCTACCAAAATAGACGAAAGCACTAGCAATGCAATACTAACAGTGTATTGATGTACAATTGGCAATAAATAATTTCAAACGCACTTCAAAACATTCATTGCAGCAATGAAGCAAAAACATTGTAGTAATGAAACAAATTCATTGCAACAATGAGTCAAATTCTTTGCGCCAATTCAACAAATTCATAGTAGCAATAAAATCAATTTATTGCAGCACTGAAAGAAGACACTCGCCTGGTAATGAATCAAGTTCATTGCAACAATGACTCAATTTCGTTGCACCAATTCAACAAATTCATAGCAGCAATGAAACAAATTCATTGCAGCAATGAAATAAATGCAGTACCAGAACAATACTTATTCATTGCAACAATGAAACAAATTCATTTCTGAAACGAAACAAATTAGTTGCAATAATGAATAAAAATTCATTACAGGCGCAACCATACTTTCATCACAGTGACGAACTGTTTACCGTTGATGAACTCATTTTCGTAGCGGGAATGAAACTGTACGTCAGGTCACTTTGAACGGAAAAATTTGTTGGGGTAGTGAACATTTTCATCCCTGTGACGAAGGTCACAATCATTGAGCTATCCCTTGTCCTATCATGGGAAATATTGGGAAAATAATTACTATTTATTTTGTTATTTACTAAAGATTTACTAGGGCAACCTGATTAATCGAATAACTGATTAATAATACATTTTGATTAATCATATTTACTTCATTTTGATTAATTGATTTATCTAAAATTAGATTAATCAAATATTGGAATAATTGATGAATTAATTTTTTGTGTATTTTTTTGGTGTGAGTTTTCCAACAACCTTCTATACTGAAAAAGTTTAAATGTTTCTGTTTGGTGGTATAGTACACTGAAAGAATAACGCTTCGTCACATGGATAAAACATTTTCGTTAATGTTGCTACAATGAAAAGACTGGTATATCCAACAATTTGGTAGTCGCTGCAGCGAAATATTTCTTACATGATTTCTTTGAAAATTTTTACCCGATAAGTGACGGCGAGTATTTAACCCTGAATAAGTTTTTTCACAATACCGCTCGGAGCCCGTGAACAACTGTAGCTTTCAATCTTACATACTTACGTAGGTGGCCTCAAACAACCCAGTGGGTCAAGGCCTTTACAAAATGAGGATGACATGTTTCTCCAACCGGCTCGATCTTCAGCTTTTCTCCTCTAGTTGGTAACACCAACCAATATTACACCTGGCCTTTCCTGCGAAGTCTAGGTCGTCCTATTTGTCAATGTCCTTCGGGTACGTCTTCAATTACCTTTCGCACTGGTTCAATCTGATCCACTCTACAGACATGGCCTAGCCAGCGTAAACGCACTAATTTGATATGGATAACTATGTCGATGTCGGGATACGTATCATAGAGCTCGTACTTCATCCGCCGTCGATACTCGCCGTTTTCCACTATGGGGCCACATATTTTCCGGAGCACTTTTCTGAGCACTTTTCTCTCCCAGGCTCCCAGTGATGTTTCATCAGCATGCGATATTATCCAGAATTCTGCGCCAGACAATAAAGCAGGTTGTGTGAGAGTCTGATAGAATTGGATTTTTGTTTCTCGAAAGAGAGTCTTTTGCAGAAACCATTAATTATGTCTTGTCCTCGTTTAATGCCACACCCACTTGTGCAGATTCCTTCTTAATTCTCGAAAATACTGCAGTCACTTCTCGCATATTTCGCCCAAAGATGCGTAAATCATCAGCATACGCGAGCAGCATGTGACTGAATGCCGATTTGTTTTTCATGGGGTTCCTCCAGGATTTGTCGTAATGTGAATGCCTGGTCGATATTTGATTGTCCTCGATATATTATTAATTACACTGTGGAACAAAATGATACTTTTTCGAAAATAACAAGGTTATGACAACGTATTCAGCTAGAAGAGATAAAAAACATATACGTGTATTGGCCTTTTGGAAGTTTACGTCTGAATTTATTTTGAAAGAGGGTGAAAATTTCCCCCATTTGCAGATTCTGATCATGAATTGGAATAGGAAACCATGTTATCCTTACATTTCAGGTATAGAATGTGTTCAACAATTTTCTGCTCAAGTTTACGGGTAACATTCTTGTGGAATACTTTAACCCTTTAGCGCCTCAATATATGTGTTTTTTTTGTTCTTTTTGTGGAAAATGGTAAAAAAAAACCAATGTACTAAAAAAATATTCCTTATAAAATTCAACTTTAAGTTTCTTAGTTAATTTGTTCAAAACTCAGCTTGAATGCCAAAAATAAGTCAAAACTGAAAATCCATTTAAGGGTTAATTTTGTACTTATTCCAAGTTGGCGCTAAAATGTCCCACAAAACAAAAATTTCACTATAAGTCAGCGAACAATAGAAAACTGTAGATATAATATCTACACTCAGCTGGTGGTCTTTCAGCACCATTGGCGTTGTTGTTCTTCTGCTGGGGAATTGCAGTTATTACATCGCTTTGTCTAGGAGGGAGCAGTTGACGACATCGCCATGAATTTGCCCAACACCCTCATCTATATTGATGTCTTCTACGACAGGTAAAACAGAGATGTGATCTCTTCATATTCCCAACATAATCTGCAGATCTGCGGCAATATTCGCGTCCTTATCTCGACAAAAGGGTGGAATGATCCATTTCCGTTGGTTTGGCTTTGTACTTTTCGATAGAATTTGCGGGTCTCGTTCTTTCTTCTTTTCGTCACTTGTTCTGCGATACTCATTCATTGTACACGGTTTCTCTTTAATCTGTTTTTCATAACCAAGTGCGGTGTCTGCTGAAGTTTTCATAGAGTGGGAAACATACTTCCAATTCTTTTCGTTTTGCGCCAGTATCTGAGTGAGGTTCTCTGCATAGGCCATGGCTAGAGTTTTCAACAACTTTAAGAAGATACCAATAGATATTGAGTGTAATATCTTCAAAACTGTATGAGATATAGTTTAACAAAAAGCGAAAAAAAATCAATTTTTCCGGTTGTTAAAATTTAAAAAAAATCAAATATCTGTAATACGAAAAATTAAAATTTTGTTCGTGATCATTATGAAGAATTACGTCAAAATATGTTAAAAACACATAAACCCCAACATTTGTGTTTTCTTTAAAATAAAAACTAATTAGAATATTTTCTAAAATATAACCAATTACTCTCTGATTTTTAGTGTAAGTTCCACCAAATAATCCCTGACTCCTTACCTAGAAGTGTTTTTTTTTTGTTTTTTATTTTTTTTTTTATCAAACCAACACTCAGGGGATGCCCCCTATTAATGCAGTGCATTGTGTTGGCGAAGGAAAATTGAGGTAGTAGAGGGTGGAAAGATGTACTAGTGTCTGTTGACATTTGCCTTGAATGTTTGTATGTCACAGTTGGTGGGAAATACACTAGCCGGGAGTTTATTCCACATACGGACTGTACGGCTGAAGAACGAATTTTCTCTAATAGTCTGTAGTGCGGTCAATCGGCCACTCGATAAAAAACGGATGAGAGTTCCTGGAAAGCCGCGTACTTCGGCTAAATATCCTCACGTCCGGCATAAGTTGACGGATGTCCGAGGAACACATACCGTGGAAATATCGATAGAACAGTGACACGCAACCCATATTTCGACGATGCTCAAGGGAGGCAATAGAGTTGGATACCCTACTGTCCCCTATTAACACCGTGGCTCTCCTCTGGACACGTTCGAGAAGCTCCAAAGAAGTCCTAGGAGCACCTGCCTATATATGGGAGTTATACTCCATCTTTGGCCTGATGTAGGTGGTGTAGATATTGAGAAGATCAGATGGAGTGAAGTATTTCTTGCACCGCTGTAAAAAGCCTAGACACTTGAATGCATCTTTCGACACTTCGAATACATATTTTGCCCATTGTCCACATTGTATTTTAATGCCCAGAACATCAAGAGCGTCTGATTCATCAATATCCACACCGTCCATAGACAATGACGACACACCTGGGTCAGCAATACGTTTTTAACAGAACTAAAAAATGTTTACTAGATCAAACGATATTGAATTTTGACCGATGGAAATCGATTTTTAACTACTGTGCGACGGTCACCTCGCTCAGTGATGGCAACTCTATCGGATAATTAGCTACAAAAACGATTCGCAACAAACCATTCGGAACTTTTGTAAAACTATAGGTTCCATTCAGCGAATGTTAAACTAGAAAGCGCACCTCTCACTGACTGTGAGAAGCTCTTCCCTGTCCCTGCATGGGAAAATATTTATGTTTCATTTAAATTTTGTCAAAAGTTTTACTCCAATATTCTCAAAAACTCACGTGCGTTCCTTGAACTGTTTTATACTATTCAGCTGCTCATTTTGTATTCCATTTGTGTAATTCACCATAACTTTTTATTTATGATTCATAATTGAAACCGTTTATTAAAGTAACTAACCAATATTTCTACATCACTCAATTTTAATTAATTTAATTGTTCTTTTATGGTATTTTATAATTTCTTAATTCAGAAACATTCAAAGAGAATCTTCCTCCCCATATGATTTAAGCGTAGAAGGTGAAACCAACACGTAATAGCAAGAAAAGACGTGATGGTCCAAAAGAAGAGTCAGCAGCAACTTTAGTGGTCACATACGATTTTTGGCTAAATTTGTTAGTGTTACTGTAGCTGCTGCTGATGTTGTTGCTGCTGCTGCTTTCGGTTGTTGGTAACGCCTAATGATACACCTAACAATTAATTAAAATTTATTAATGGCAACACGTAACGCAATAACGGTTTCCACTTAGAGAGATTACAGTTTATTATGGTCCACTCTAATAAGTCAAAAGTAAATTGCGTTTTTTTTTTGCAAAGAATTCACATTTTTTTATGCTCCACTCATCACGGCCGCTGTGAAATGATGTACTGAGGGAAAAAATACTGGATGAAATTTAAGTTGAAACTAATCAGTTACATACAGGCTAAAAAATTTGTCTTTTTTTTGTTGTTTGGACGCAAATATAAAGTGTTTGTAGCTTCTCTCAAATATAGTATTCTTATGTCCAAACACAATGTGTTTGCCATTCAATATAACATATTTAGGAAACAATGGTTAATGGGTTGAATTATATGTATTTGTAAGCCAAATGTGGCTTTGTTTGTTGAAAATTAGTGAACAAAACCGTGATAGATAATGAAAAAACAAAAAAAAAACAGCAGATCTTAAATTCATGAAAACAATGCTTGCAAGCATGTGTATGGTTCCTGCAATATGTTGCTGGGGCCGTTATGTTTCTGCGTGTGTTCGCATTAATCGGTGTGGTGAGGGATTTTTGCGCAAGTCTTAATCATTGGAAATCTCAAATTTCTCTAAACAAACTGATATTACTTTAAATAATGTCTGCGAAAAATAGTCATATTAGTGATCGAACAACACAGTAGGGTATTCTTTAT
The DNA here is from genome assembly GCA_963931995.1 of Phaonia tiefii. Lineage (NCBI taxonomy): Eukaryota > Metazoa > Arthropoda > Insecta > Diptera > Muscidae > Phaonia > Phaonia tiefii. Next base: position 85,949,239 of record OZ008367.1, on the reverse strand, counting down.
CAGTTTATTTTGAATTTTCGTTAAAAAAAATTGTCGTATGGTGATATTGTTTCTAAAAAATAATGTTGCTCTTGTATGAGGCGATATTTAAAAAATGTTGCCATCGCCCCTTTAAAGTTGTGCCTTTTTTAGGGTGAGAAACGAACACAGAAATGTTGCATTTTCTCACAACTGCATTCTTTTTTAGCATGTCGGTATTACCTCGCTTAACTATGTTATTCGACCAGTGTATATGGAAATATAAGCGATATTCAACAATTTTAAGCGACTCTATGTACAAACTGGTCGAAGGGATATCAATGCAAATGGTTTTTGTCGTTATTCCCGCTTAGCAAAAAATTCGACCACTTTGTTTGAGAATGTAACCGAATTTAACTGAAGCCGTTTAAATTACCCTTGCGCCCCAAAAAAAGGGAGAAAAATTAGCTTAACGAGGCCAAGTAACACAATCAAAATTACAGAAAATGTGGCATTTTATTGGGCAACATTCTCGCCCATGACTCGCTGAGAGGGCGGAAAATGCAACATTTTTGCACTTTTTGAGTGCAAACGAACACAAAACCTTCAAGTGGGGTAGCACTTTTTGATGTGTAAACATCTATACGCTGGGGGTAAAAATCTTTTTCACAATACAATCACAAATTTAGAGTAAGATGTGCGATATAATCGTTAACCCATCGTAAAGCGTTATCAAATCGGTGTGAGCTATGTATGAGTGTATTAGTGTACTCATACGCTGCATACAATATACTCAACACCATCTAGTGTGCAATAGTAGCGACTAATTTTCACTAATTGTCGTACATTATGTTATCGTAGGCAAATGAAAACCAATAAATAAAATGAATACAAAAACATTTAATTTTAACAACTTTTAAAAAGATTTTTTGCACTTTTAATAAAAAATTTACTAAAACAAAGCAAAATAAGGAAAACTAAAAACTAAACTTGCCAAATATAAGGAAAACTAAAAACTAAAAGTTTTCTTCATCTTTGAGATTGTCATTCATACTTAACAGCTGCATATAAGTGTGCAATATTAGCTACGAATTTTCGAAAACCATTGCTGTAAAATAACATTACATTTCAGTAAACAGCTGATTAATAACTTGTCAACCGCAACAAATACAAAATAATAAAATATTTTACAAAACACCAAAAAAAATATAACTCAGAACATAAAACAACACAAAGTGTATCAAAGCTGAATGGAGGTAAAGTTAATTCTAATAAAATTTCTATTAGATTCCAATATAAATTAAGATTATAACATATCTTCCTTACATATTGTTGATTGAGTTGTGATTTGTGTGACACTAATACATTGTCATGTCATGCATGTTGTTACTACTTGGTATACATAGGAATTAGACGGCAAAGTTACGTTCGACTCAAGTAAATCAATCCAACGTGTTCGAACATGAATCGTTTTACTTGAACATGAATCGTTTTACTTGAGTGTTGCATGGTACATACGACCACTCATCCAAGACTGTATGGATGACGTTTTGTCGCCCACACTGAATTTATGTTATTCTAACGTTTGATTTGTGTGCGCACGATTGTAATTAAAACAAGGGAAAATGTAGAATATTGATGTTTAAATTATCGCAATTAATTATTTTTCACTTGTTTTCTTAAAATATGTACCTTTTCTTTAAAAAATTATTTTTAGTTAACAAAAGTACCTTTTCTTAAAAAGAAGTACTTTTTCTTAAAAATTATCTATTCTTAAAAAACATTCCTATTCCTAAATAATCAGCTTTTTCTTAAAACAGTAAATTTTCTTAAAAAATTACCTTTTCCTACAGAAATTACATTTGCATATGTAATGAATTCCTTTTTTATGTTACTAAAGTAAATCAATAAAATAAAATCAAAACAGTCATAAACATATGAACATAGATTGCTGGTACAATACGTATCACAACACAGTTCAACCCAATCATTGGGTAGTCATAGCATCGTATGACTCGACGGTTGCGTCGCAATGACTACTATGAGTGGGTTTACGTTTAGACATGGCATGGCTCGTTTAGACATGCCATGGCTTATGCACGATGAATTAAATGAACCGGAACATGCACTTGTGCTAGCCCTTAATACTGTTGCCTTACACTGAAACTGGTGCACGACAATTGGGTAACAATCTCCATCTCATGCCAATTATTATGGGTGGAGATTTTAATACAAATTGTGCAAACCCACAGTCTTTTATTTTGATGTTTTCCACTTGCATATGAGCAATTCTCCACAAACCCCCACAACTAACAATTCCACTACTATAGATGCAGTTTTCCATAGATTTTTTAATACAATCGAATCAAAAATTTATATATCTTATTTTAGTTACCATAAGCCAATATGAACTATTTGTACTTAAGGCATTTACCATAGATGGGCACTTTGCAGTACTACTAAAATTTCAGTAAAAATAATTCTTTGACTAGTAAATTTTTACTGATTACTAAAATTTTTTACATGATTATGATGAGGTGCATTGAATTTTCAGTAATCAGTAATGCCCGATTACTGATTATTATGAATACGGCCCTTTGATTTTACTGGTAATGCAAATTAAATTTCATTATCAGTAAAAATTTACTGAATTTTTTCAGTAATCAGTAAATTTACTGCTTACTGTAATTTTTAATGCAGTACATATATACTGCAGTGTGCCCATTTACCAACCAAATAAGTTAAATAAAACAAACAAAAACCAGCAAATTCCTATGTATTTACAATATTGAAAGTTTTGATACTTTTAATTGATTAATTAAAAAAATATACTAAAAGCATAAGTACTTCCAACTTAAAAAAAATTTTCATTACTAGATGTTTACACATCTCCCCTGTGATCGGACTCACATTAATTTTTTTTTCTCAAACGAACACAAAAAGGCACTTTTAGGGCAAAGGGCAGAAAAAATGTTGCATTTTCTCTCAGAATCGAAATCTCCATTAGTTGCAATGTGAAACATCGGAAACAGCTTTTTTTAACTGACAGTTTTAGAACATCACCATTTGGCAACTCTAAACCAGGGTCGCCATTTTTTTTTATGCGATATCCCCGAATTGTTATTCTTAATCCTCGAAAATCTCCAAAAAAAATTTAAAATCCCTGGAAAAATTCCCATAGTTTTAAAGGAAGTTCGAGAAAATTTTAAGTTTTAAAATAAAAATTTATTTAGAATTCAGTTTAACAAAACGAAAACTTAAATATTGAAAAATGTAAACATAATAAATTATTATATTATTATTAAATTAAAAATATTATATTATAATTATTTTAATAATAATTAGTTATAACAAAAAGATTATGACAAATGAGATCTGGATTTTGATCTGGACATTGGTTAAAAGTCATTAAGGCTTAGTATATCAAATACTTAAGTTTCAGAATCTTCAGATTCATCTACTTCATTATTTGTTTTGTACATAATTTTAGTATTTCTAGTTATTTCTTTTCCACTGCTTCTATTCTTTTCAGCAACGCGAAATATCAAAAATGTTTGTTACTGGTTTTATTGTTGTCATCACGTACAGCTTTGCCAGTAAAACATTTTGATATTTTCTGGGACTGACAAGTGCATGTAAGTCTTACTAGAGACAATATTTGTCTCATCTGACGTTTCCTTTCACACTCTTCGTGATGCGGTCGGTGTGATAGAGAGATGTTTAACGAAAAGTGACATACACCTGGTGAAATTACAATAACTTTTTGCTTTAATTTTCCATGTCGTTTTGGTCAAAAACTGGGAAATTTAAATGTGTTTTAAACTTTTTTATTGACTGTTATTATTAGCATACATTTGTGTTGTATTTAACCCAATAATTTTAACACACAAAACGAAATACCGGTGTTGTTATTTGGTGGTTGGTTTGAACCATTGCCTCTATCTGGTATTAGTAAAGCAATTCTTTTTAACATCCAAAGTAAATATCACAAGTCTATGCAATTCTTTTTAGCAATAACGATTTGCAAGTGTTTACTGGCAACGCCAAAAAAACAGTATAGACTTGCCACAATAACTTTCTTTTCTTTGTTTTTGTAATCACACATACGCAAAATCAAATATTATTTGTGTGTGTATGCTTGCTTTGATTTAGGTAGTGCCAGATCAAAACTTTCAAACAATGATACAAAAGAAGCGCTTTTAATAAATACATCTTAAATTTTCATCCCCAAAAAATGCCCGGATCCCCATACCAAAAAAATCCCCAATTTGGGGATAAATCCCCTACACTGGCAACACTGCTCTAAACTATGTTCAGAGCGGATTGTTAAATTGACAAAATAATTTTGTTTGTATACATATTTGCTTCAGTAGTCAAGCATACGGACTTCAAAATACAACATTAGGGCAAATTTAATAATTAATTATTTACACAAATTAAAAATTTTAGGATGCTTAGAAATAAAACTAAATGTTAGAGCTTTACGAATAATTTCAAATGAAAACTTCTCAATTATAATCCTTAAAATGTATAGATTATAGTAGTTCACATTTTTAGCAACAAACTAGATGGCTGTTGATTTAAATTACAAAAGAAGTCTGCACCTCATCCTTCAAAATTATTTAAACAGTTATGTTGTCTCTCAAAAGTATTCACACATTCCTGAAATTTAGTTAAAAAGGCTGCAATCTGTGAAAAAACGACATTTATACAACAGACGCTAAGAAACGTTTAAAATGGTGAAAATAGAGGAAATTCCCGTCGAGACGAGAGTTGAGATCGAACCGAAGTTTGGAATGGGTTCGTCGGCATTAAGTTTGGAACAAAGTGCGGAAAATGTCGGAATAAGAAGAAGGGAACCTACAAAACAGGTCGGAAATATGTGAAAAACATAATAGAAGATCGTTCCATTCTTAAACTATTCGCAGAAAATCCATTCGCAAGTCCGCTTCAAGTTGTGGCAGAGGCAGAAAACATCATTGGGAAACATGTAAATGAATCCACAATTCGGAGAAGATTAAACACGTATGATATAAAGACCTACATATGTCGTGAGAAAAGTAATAGATACATATATCTGAAAAAACAAAAACAAAATGTCTAGAGTTTGTCATGGAGTATATCCATAAGCCAGTGGAGTTCTGGCACAATGTATTATTATGGATGAGACGTAAACAAAAACAACAACGTCAGCCTTGAGATCAAGCGGAGAATTGTGCTTGCGAATAGATGTTATTTTGGGCTAGGCAAGCATTTAAAGATTGGCCACCTCGGAGCTGCGATTTGACACCGTTGCCCTCAAAGATATCTAAGTGTTACGCCGACAAGCCAGAGACAATGGACGCTTTAAAGGACAATATTCGTGAAGCCATTGGTGATATACAGCTGCACACAATCGATAATGTGCTTACAAATTGGACCGATCGTGTAGGCTACTGCATGGCCAGCCAAGGCAGCCATTTGAATGAAATTATTTTCCATTATTAACCGGAAGGATTGTAGTTTCAAATAAAAAAAGAAATTTGTGAAAATATTCAGTAGTTTTTTTTTATAGCATTTTCAAAAAAAAAAGTTATATGGCGGACCCGTTATTTACTTGCATTTGTATGGGAACAATATGAAAACATGGACCGATTTTTATAGCAATGATTATCGATCTGGGAAAAGGTAATGTACCAAAACTATTCATATAATTGCAAATAGTTCAAAAAAGTGTAGCCTATATTAGATCCGCCATCTTGAGTTTTCAGATCCCGACATTAGACCTGGAATCTGCTACCTCGAGAAAAATCTCCCAAAGAACAGATTAAGCTCTTTTTTTTCATTTAGTTTTACGGGCGTTATTTTGCACATCAAATTAAAGTGCGCAACAAAGCAAATATGTTACATGACGAGGTGTCTGAAGAATTCATTAAGAAATGGGAAAATCGTACACTTTTAAAACTTCCTACCTGTGAAATTGTTAGTGCCTAAATGCAATCATATTTCCCCGTGGTCATCAACAGGTTAATCAAAAATATTTATAAAACTGTTAAGAAAACGGAATATTATAGCATACTTTTAGGAACAAACTAAAAATACCAGTATATTGAAATTTAAAATTGCATAGTTCATGAACTATTTAATTAAATTAGTTAGTTTTTCATAACTGAACCTTACGAACTTAATCTATATCTTATAAAGGGGTTTTCAACAGAGACGCTACAAAAGTAAATCGATAGGGACAGCAAATGACGCCATAATTTTTCCCGATCTTTTGACATTTCTCTTCAGTAAGGTTTGCCATTTCATCATGGAAAGATATAAGAGCAAACAACGAGTCGAAATTATTAAAATATACTACCGAAATTTGGAGTCAGTGGCCTCAACTTTAATAGGCCTCAACAATCAGCGATGAGGCTCATTTCTGGCTGAATGGCTTCGTCAATAAGCAAAATATGCATTATTGGTCAGACAGCAATCTACACGTAATCCATGAGTCATCATTGCATCCCGAAAAAATTACGGTTTGATGGGGTTTATGGGCCGGCGGCGTCATTGGGCCGTTCTTCTTACATGATGATCAAGACCGGCACATTACTGTGAATGCGAATCGCTACCGTTCAATGATAACCGAATATTTTTGGCCCCAATTATATAATATGGACTTGGAGGACATGCGGACGGCGCCACAAGACACACAGCCAATGCCACAATCAATTTATTGGAAACCAAGTTTGGTGAACGTGCTATCTCACGAAATGGACCAGTCGATTGGCCGCCTCGGTCGTGCGATTTGACGCCGTTAGATTATTTCCTGTGGGGCTACGCCAAGTGTATGGTCTATACCAACAAGCCAGCGACGATTCATGAACTTCGTACGAATATCGAACGTGAAAGTGCAGCAGTATCGGCCGATTTATGCTTGAAAACCGTCGAAAATTGGGTTCAGCGTCTGGACTTCTGCAAGCGTGCCCGTGGTGGCCATGCAAAAGAAACCGAGTTCCATACATAATGGCATCGAACGTACTAATAAAGAATTTCATTGGTATCTAAAACCGGTTTTGTTTTATTTAAAAAAAACTTTTGTAGCGTTCTTATTAAAACCCCGTTATATGGCGACTATGTTATTTCCGGAGGCTTTAATTTCATTAGTTGGAGAACTAGTGACCTAGTTAGAGCCTATGTATTTAGTTAGTGACCTCATATATTAAATAAATATATCATCGTTCTCACAAAATGCAACGGTGACCAGGTTTTTTTGTGATACTAAGGGGTGATTCATTTATAGGTACTTCTTTCAAACATAAACAGGACATAAATTTAATTTTATCGGGCAATCTTTATTATTATTTATTATTTAGCCATGAAAAAGCTTCTCAAAATACCTTTCGGAATTGGTCTAAATACTGTAGGTCCCAATCAGTGAGTCCCCAATTCCTTCATGGAATGTAATGGGAAACCAATTACATACATATATATTTTGATATCCGGTCTCCAAAAACCCCGAGGGGTCAAGGACCTTACAAAACGAAGATAACATATTTCGCCAACCAGTTCGATCTTTTGTTTTATCTCTCCAGTTGGCAATACCAAGTACGTTAAATAGAACTGTTCAATAGAACCATTGTTTTTTTAGTTTTAGAAAAATCATTTCATAAAATGGCCCATTCTGAGGTTTCAATTTTGAATTTTGAAATTTGAGATTTACATTTTGGATGCGGTCGCGCATTTCAAGTGGTATTTGGCGAAAGAATCGAGGAATGCTGCTCAAATACTTTAATCGTAGACGGTTTATCTATGAATGATTTTGGACTTTCTAGAATCTCTAGAAGTGGAATATCACATTATCTAGGCGGCTAATTCATCGTTCCGAAGCGCGAAATTAACTGTTCACCGAAATATTTTAACAATACTGTCATGTTTTCAAGGGCTGTGTGGCAAGTTGCTTCGTCTTGTTGGAACGATGATTCCACCAGCACAAAAATCACACCAAGTCGTTGTTTTCATTTCATTTCACCTTACATACATGTCATTGGGGCAAATTAGCGATCTGGTTTGTGAAAATGTATTTATTAGTTTAGCAAAATTAACAATTTTTATATTGATGTTCCTCTTCATAATTGGTACCATAGAGCAAAACAAAAGCAATTAATTAATAAGACTTTAAAGTAACGAAGGGAAAATTATAAATAACAATATTTTGTTTGTCAACAGCAATTTCAATAAATAAATTTCTCGTGAAGATGTTGGAAAAAAGCCAACGTAACGTCGAGATAAATGATGAAATATATTCGTTTCATTTACATCTAAGAAACGCCGGACCAAAATTAACCCGATATAATAAATGTCTCACAATTGACTATGTTTGTTTTATTTGTGAGGTTGGAGTCGGATCAGGAATCGGAGTCGGAGTTCGAAAATTTAAAATTGCGGAGTTGGATTCGAAGTTTTCGACATTTTAGAAAAACTCCACAACTGTAGTAGTAAGTGTCTGTTATTATTTTCCATTATCCTGTTCCATTTGAATATTTGAATATTTGAAACAGGTTCAGAATAGATATTTAAATTTGCGTAAACGTTGTGCAGCGTTTGTTCCCATTAGCCAATTACTGACCACCCGTGCCATGTAAAAGTGACTGCGATATAGTACAGGGATGTTAGAAAAAAACGGATATGTTAATTAATGTTTAATAAAAGTGAACATGTAGATGTTGTCGTCGTAATCGTACATACTCTCGTAAGTATGATTAATTAAAGGTAACGACCGTCTGGTTATGTAAGAGTATCGAGGACCACCCATTCGGCAGGCATGTGTACTTTGCATGGGAAAGCAGGGGGCGAATTAACATGTTTAGTATCAAATTTTGCAGCGAGTCTCTATGTTTACCTTTTTTTTTGTTGCTGTTGGCGATTATATTTGCCTGATAAGAATTCACGTTTCGGTTTATAAGCAACAGGGACGCAAAACATATAATATCGATTTGTATTTAAAACAATGCTGAATGGTAACAATTTTTCATTAACAATCTGAGTACAGAATACAGCTTTGTGATGTCCAGTTTTCACGGTTGCGCACATATTTTGTTTTAGTTTATATTTTGAGGAGCTTCGATGCAACGAGGTAATAATCCAAAATATGATTTACCTTGGCAAACACACATGAATTCAATACGTAACTCAACACATTGTGACCATTTCGTAATACCAAGTCATCATATCGTTTTAGTATTTTAATCACTATTTAATGAGAGAGTTTAAGAAAATTCGCCCTTTATTCACACAGCCGCATCATCAGTGCTTCTTTGGAAACTACTACAGTTGTTTTATCTTTTGATGAAACACATTAACTTCACTTCTTTCTAGATCAATTTTTTCAGCGTCTGTCTCTATCCGACTCCTTCAATCGAACTCGGAAGGACCAAGTGCGTACACAATAAATTAAATGGAATTCTCCACTTTTCAAAGAGTTTGTACAGGGTGGCGGAAAATGAAAGAAGAGTTTTGAATTCTATATAACTTTTCTATTACAATTTTCTTTATTATTTCTTTTCAGTATTTTGTAAGGACGACTTGGGGAATTTAAAATGAAACAGTACACAACATGGCCAAATCGCTTAACTTTATTTCTCACATCAACGGTCCAATGTTTTGACTCAGCCTGCATATCGTTGTTAATTTAATGTGCGAATTGGACCCTCAGAGTCAACAGTAAACCGTCTGGTTACACAATTTTCGACAACACAGAGAAGTAAGGAAACTTCCTGGTGACGACAGACGACGAACGGTGCACACGGATGACAATATTGAACAGGAGTTACAGGAGAGTTTTCGGATAGATGGAGAAACATCAACCACATGCTGAAAAATAACGGCCTCTCTAACATATTTCCCCAAACATATTCTACAGGAACCATGTATATGTTTGGAACACACTTCAAACTTTCAAATGTTTGCAAGTCTCAAACTTCTTTGTATCTAAATGCAAACAGCATCATGTTTACTGCCAAACATGTATGCTTTTACGTGGAAACATATGCGTTATTTATCCCAAACATCCATATACTTACATGGAAGCACTCGCGTGTTTCCCCCAAACCTACATGTATGTACGTGAAAACATATGCGAATTTCCTCCCAAATATAATAATATTTATAAACGACTTATTCTTCGATTTCAATAGATATGTATCATTTATTATAATTAATTTTAACAATATAAATCCACATTTATAAATATTTAATACAAAAAATTATAAGATTTAAAACAGCCGTTTTTACATTTATTTGCATCGAATGCATTACTTGTTTTTTTCGTGAAATGATAATCTGGTGCTATTTTGCTTCTCCTTTCTTTGTTATCTCTCCCGTTTTGGTTTTCAGAAGGTTTCAGCAATGCGTTGGTTATCACTATGTGTTGGTACACAAACAAGATATTTATATACAAGTCAAGTTCATGCAAGCCAAGCGTGTATTAATTACTTGTGTTTTTTTATTATACTTATTTCACTAATGGTCCACCGTTCCGATTTTCTCAGTAAAGGCTCGGACAGACAAAAGGCTTCATGCTGTTGCCCTTTCCAGTTTCTGTACTTAAAATCGTTTCTCCCTTTGTAGCACACGTACATATATACGAAGCATATACACAAAATGCAAACCCTTTTAACCATTTAACCGTCCGAGCCTTCGTTTATTCTTTTTTCACTGATCAATCGGTTTTGATATCTTCTGTCCGATGAACCATTGATGACTGAATACATGAAACTAAAACGCAATACATCAGGCAAAATAAGAAACACTTCATCTGCAATTTTATGACTCACTGACTGAGAGAATAATTAAAAAATGAAGATAGAGACAAGATAGACTCTCTCGTTATCCCTCTTATATTCTCTTGCTTTCGAGAAAGCATATACAGTGCAAGAAACACATCTGGATTAGTATCACAAATCTAAATATATGTGGGTCGCAAACACATATATTATAAAATATTAATCAATGTGTCTCAAATATGTAATATTGAATAGCAAACACAATGTGTTTGGACATGAGTATATTATATTTGTGACAAGCTACAAACACTCTTTATATTTGCATCCAAACAACAAAAAAGACAGATTTTCAGCGTGCAGGAGACGTCCGACAGAGAATGTTGCCATACAAAATTCAGCTAGCCCAAAAATTCAAACCGACAGATTACCAGCGACCTGATTATGCAATTTATTTCCGGTAAAAAGCACATTTCCATTTAAATGGGTTCGTGAATAGGCAAAAGTGCAGGATATGAGCTACGGAAAATCTAAGAGTAGTTCATCAGCGACATTTACACCTGCTTAAGTATGCTGTTTGGTGCGGTGTTTCGTCGGAAAGGATATTTCGCCCATATTTTTTTGATAACGATCACGGTGTCGCCGTTTCCATCACTGGTATTCGATATCGGACATTGTTGAATAATTTTTTAAGGCCAGCTGTGGAAAATCTTCCGAAAGTATTGTTCCAATAGCATGGAACCACAATGCAAACTGCGAGGGACACAATAGCTCTTTAATGTGACATCTTTGGTGAGCGAATCATTTCGCGTACATGCGATTTTAATTGGCCTCAGAGTTCAACGGATTTAACCGATGCAGACTCTTTCCTTTGAGGTAATTTGAAAGGAAAAGTCTGTGTTAGTAAGCTTAAATCCTTCGACCATTTTGCGCTACGCTGTATATCTACGATTGATAATCTACTGATGGTATCAATTTCACCAAGTTCGAAACTAGTCATGCCACTGAATTGATTATTATTCCAACAAAAACCAACTATTTTCCATTCACAAATGTTCCTGACCTTGTAAGCTTGTAAAGGGTGTTTTTTCCTGCATGAGAACTATCGATAATTATAGTTTCACAGATGTGAATGTCAAACTGTGTTGACATTTCCCTTAAGTACGATTTGGCAAGCCATAATAAATCGTTTAACGCTGCAATAACTCATCCAAATTGTGGAAATTTACATACTTACCTATCCGGTCTCGAGTAACCCAGGGAGGTCAGGGACCTTACAAAACGAAGAAAATATATTGCGCCAACCAGTTCGATCATTTGCCTTATCTCTCTAGTTGGCAATACCAAGTGCACGCAGGGATTCGCCAACCTGATCCCTCCAGCGGAGCTTTGGTCTTCCTATTTTCCATCTTCGTGCGAGTTCGGTTACGAAAACCCTTCGTGCTGGTTCGTCTTCATCCATTCTACTGATATGGCCTAGCCAGCGCAATCGCGATTTTTTGATCCGCTTAACTATGTAAATGTCGGGATATTGCTCATGCTGCTCATAGCTCTTGCGTCGTCGATACTCACCATTGTGCACTATTGGAGTGCACTTTTTCGGAGTATTTTTCTCTCGAAGACTCCTAGAGATGTCTCGTCTTCTTGCGATAAGACCCAGGACTATGCGACATAAAGCAAGACAGGCTAGGCTGTATGACAGTCTGGCATAGTTGGACTTTTGTTACTCGAGAGAGGTCTTTATCTCTAATTCTTCGCTTGATCACAAGGCTGTCGTTGTTGTTTTTGTTGACGGCAGATCCGAGGTGTATAAATTTGTCCACCACTTCGAAATTCTAACGGTTATCAACGTTCAGGCCTTGGTCTAATCGCCTGGAGACCCTGGCCGTAAAACACATGCATTTTGTCTTGCCATCATTTACAGGCAGATCCACATTTGCTTACTCCTTCTCAATACTCGAAAAAACCGCAATAACTTCTCACATTGTGCGCCCAATGATATGTAAATCATCAGCATACTCGAGCAGGATGTGACTTTTGCTGCTGATGGTTTTATTCATGTTGACTGCAGCTTCTCCCATAATGATCTCCATTAGGATGTTAAAGAGATCGCACGATAGGGTGTCGCCTTGCCAGAGGTCTCGCTTACTTTCGAAAGTTTCAGTAACATCCGTACCAATTTTCACTGCGGATGTGCTGTCATTGTGGCCGTCGGTGGTGCAATGGGTAGTGTGCGCGCCTCTTGTACATGTTAACACCAAAAATGTTTGGTGGGTCAATAACCAATAATGCTGACGCTGTTAAGCGTGCCACAATTGGAGCAACGATCGCAGACGTTGTGCCATAAGTAATATCAAACAATGCTGACGCTGTTAAGCGTGCCACAATTAAAACAACGACCCCAGAGGTAATTTACGTTATGCCAGCAGTCAACGCGACGGTGCACATTTTGCGACGTCATCATTAGTTGGTAAGGTAGTTATCATTAAGAATTTTGTAATTAATTTAAGTCAGTTCTTTTTGAATCATTAAATAAAGAAGTCGCTCCTCTAAGCAGCGCAATACAGGAATAAACTTTAATCTTGTTAATTGGCGCCCAACTAAATCAAGTACCCGAACAGGCTACAAGTGCAACTAAATCAAGTACCCGAACAGGCTACAAGTGCAACTAAATCAAGTACCCGAACAGGCTACAAGTGCAACTAAATCAAGTACCCGAACAGGCTACAAGTGCAACTAAATCAAGTACCCGAACAGGCTACAAGTGCAACTAAATCAAGTACCCGAACAGGCTACAAATTCAACACAATCAGCAGGAAGAGACCGTAGGACCTTCAACTGAGAGCAGCTGTGAAAAATTGACCCCTGAGTACCAACAAAGAAAAAGGATTCTGTCGACCTTCCGGCTCCCAGTATGCTAGCAATTATTTTAGTAATCATACTTGCTCTCACAAGAGCTGAAGTGCAAATTCTTGACTACTCGAATTCACAAATCGTTACCATAAACACCGGTTATGCCAAGCTCCAAACTGGAACGTTCAAACTAATACATGTAATTGAACCAGACAATTATCAAAATCTAATAGACAAAATACAACTGACCCTACACCACAACGTGAGCACATCCCATCCTCTGTACCCCTTCCTATCCCATGAAACCAATCAACTCCAAGCTCATCTCAATAGAATTAAACCCCGAGTAAGGAGATCGCTTAATTTTATAGGGTCTGCATGGAAATGGATTGCTGGTAATCCCGACCATGATGACTTCGAAATAATTAAACAAAAAATGAATAATGTTTTGCGAAATAATGATAGACAAGTAATTGTAAATAAACTATCTATAGATAATATGAATGCTCTAGCTCAAACAACTAATCAAATTGTAAAGTATTTCAATTCTCATGAAATAGTCAATGAATCACAAGTATCAACTCTTAAATACAAAATAAAATTATTAAAAGAAGAACTTTTAAGTATTCAATATGCCATCCACTGGGCAAAAGCTGGAATAGTAAACTCATTCATTCTCACAAACAACGAAATAAATATTGTTAAACAAATTTTTGAAAAGGAAGCCATCCCTTATATTAATTTAGAAGAAGCATTCGAGTTCTCTGAAGTTAAAATAGCCTCCAGCAATAGTCATCTTATTTATATTGTTACCATACCAACTACCGATGTAAATTCATGTAATAAATTAATAGTTAAACCTACTAAATTTGGAAAATACGTTAATAAGATTCTGTATAACGAAGTATTGTTATGTAACAACTCAACTTTTGGCATAAAGTACCCCTGTAAATCATACAATAAATTAACCATCTGTAATAGTATTAATGTTGAAAATATAAATAATGATACCTGCCTAACAAATTTACTGAGAAGTCACACTTCAAATTGCACATTAATAGACAATGCCGACATACCCACTGTTGAAGAAATTGTTCCTGGAATACTCCTACTAAATCAAATCAACGAAACTATTCATATTAACGAAGAACCACGGGATCTGACCGGAACCTACATTCTGCAGTACCATAATGCATCAATAGTTGTCAAAGACAAAACATATAACTATTTCCAAATGATGGATGTTCAACCTTTACCACCTATTTTACAGCCTAGATTACCTGGATCAACGATTGAGAAAACGCTTACCTTACAATCAGTAAAAGAACTTCACCTCAAGAATACCGAAGAAATCGGCCTCCTAGATGTCAAGAACAGATGGACTTCAGGAATTAATTTTGGATTATCCACCATTATCATACTATTCGTAGTGATGCTTGTGAGAGGAAGAAATCAAACAAGCAAAGAAATTGTAACCACTATACCAGCAGTACACCTCTCACTCCCTGAAGTTGCCACCACAAATTTTATGGAATCGCAACAGACCCCAAGATTGTCCCAAATACCATATTTCTAAAATGTCACGATCGAGGACGCTCATAATTAAAAGGGGAGGTGTTAACACCAAAAATGTTTGGTGGGTCAATAACCAATAATGCTGACGCTGTTAAG
Source organism: Phaonia tiefii (assembly GCA_963931995.1). NCBI lineage: Eukaryota > Metazoa > Arthropoda > Insecta > Diptera > Muscidae > Phaonia > Phaonia tiefii. The sequence goes on along the minus strand of OZ008367.1, from coordinate 85,934,009 downwards.
CGTGCCACAATTGGAGCAACGATCGCAGACGTTGTGCCATAAGTAATATCAAACAATGCTGACGCTGTTAAGCGTGCCACAATTAAAACAACGACCCCAGAGGTAATTTACGTTATGCCAGCAGTCAACGCGACGGTGCACATTTTGCGACGTCATCATTAGTTGGTAAGGTAGTTATCATTAAGAATTTTGTAATTAATTTAAGTCAGTTCTTTTTGAATCATTAAATAAAGAAGTCGCTCCTCTAAGCAGCGCAATACAGGAATAAACTTTAATCTTGTTAATTTACATGAGATCCTGGGTGCGATACCTGCTCTGACCACCTTAAATTTCTTTCGACGGCGGTCACCTCGCTTAGTGACGGCGACACTATCGAGTATTTAGCCATGAAAAAGCTTCTCAAAATAGCGTTCGGAATCGGTGTAAAAACTGTAGGTCCCAAACAGTGAGTGAAAAATTAGAAAACGCACAGCTCACTGCTTGTGAGAAGCTCTCCCCAATCCCTTCATGGGATGTAATGGGATCGGGGTTTTTTTATGTGCTGTTCATTAAACTCATCTCGCAAAGGCGTCCATGCTCAGAAATTGCTTCGTAGAGATCCTCCCGTATCGGGCTATCGAAAGCCGCCTTATAATCGACAAATAGATGATAGGTGTCGGTTTGATTTTCGTAGGTCTTCTCGCGGATTTGGCGTAGCGTGAAAATCTGGTTAGTTGTCGATTTTCCAGGTCTAAAACCACACTGGTATGGTCCAATCAGGTCAGCGATAATTGGTTTTAGTCTTTCGCACATTATGCTTGATAGAACCTAATATGCTATGGATGAAAGGCTGATTCCACGGTAGTTGGCACACCAACTCGGGTGACCTTTTTTAAGTATGGGGCAAAGTATACGGCGACTACAATCACCGGGCATGCATTCATCTAACCAAATTTTGCTAATGAGTTGATGCATGCACGTTATCAGTTTATCGCCGCAAGCCTTAAACAGCTCCTTAAACAGCTAATTCATCGGCTCCTGCGGCTTTGTTGTTGTTAAGCCGAGCAATAGCTGTTCTGACCTCGGCTTGGTTAGGAGGGGGGCAATCGACGTCGTCGTCAAAATTGTCATTGATTGTCCCTCAGTAGTGCGATTCGGTAAGCTGTTTTAACGATAATCGAATCGTTAAGTTCACTTAATGATACAATTAACGATTTTGTTATTCTGCAGGCAGTTTGATAACGATATTCGCTATTGCTAAAACAGCTGTTGAAGTTAGCGATTCGACTATCGCAAATTTAACGACAACTATTTTCGTGTTATTAAGTTCAACAAAACAAACAAATTTTTCCTTCTTTTACAATTGGGGTTGTTTGTTTTTGAAATTTTGTAATTTTTTAATTACTGTTCGTTTAAAAATGGCTTTCGAATAATTAGGATATGTTTTGTCAAAGGAAACAGTTGCTCCGGCGAGGCGCGGCTCCGTTTCCCATTTGGATTTGTATCCATTCTAAAAAATATATTATGCACAAATAACAAATATATATATACATTAAACCGACTCATTTTGTATGGGGCCAAAAAAAGTGTTTTTGTTCCACCCCCTGAAATGTTCCTTGACTTGTTTTTTATGATTCGCAAAATATTTCGCGTCTAGGATTAAAACCCCGTGACTGGACCGTTTTTAAAAAAAGGCTTTTTTTGCAGAATATCTTTGAAAAAAGGCCTTGGCATAACATTTGTTGGCATGTTTTTCATACCGTTGGATGCGTCTTTAAAAATGCTTTCCTATGATACTAATATTGCACATATTATCTTTAGTTAACTATCAAAAATCTTTGAAAAACTCAAAAAAAACCTTTTTTTAAAAATGGTCCAGCTCACGGGGTTTTAATCCTAGACGCGAAATATTTTGGGAATGATCAAAAAACAAGTCAAGGTACATTTCAGGGGGTGGAACAAAAACACTTTTTTTTGTGAGTCAGTCTAATATACATACTTATATTGTTAAAACGTTTATAAACTAACAAATGCAATTTTATAACAGAAATTTGTTTGTTTATTTCGATTCCTCTTTATGCTTTTCGTATATTTTGACAGAGGACAGAGCTGCCACTTAATATCAATTTCAGTAAACCGAAAAAGACAGCTGTTTACTATCGTTAAGTATGAGTTAGTGAATCACACAATCGTTAGTGCAAGCGACAAAAATCGTTAAGTAACATAGCGATTATCGGTTCACTAAAAGTTAGTGAATCGCACTACAGCTTCCAGTATCGCGTGGAAATGATCCCTTCATATTCCCAACATGCTCTGCACATCTGCGATGAGATTTCCGTCCTTGCCTTTACAAAAGGGGGTCATGAACTATGTCCATTTGTCCCGTTTTTGACATTTTCGGGCTTCGTTCTTCCTTCTGTATGTCTCAGTTTTCTCACTCTCACGCTTATTTATTTCCGCTTCTTAAGCCTAACGAGACGGTTTACCTCCTTTCTTTTCTCCCTATACCACTCAGTCGCAGCTCGCGTTGCAATTGACTGAAGCATTGCCATACGTGCAGCGATCTTTTCATCATTTGCTATGCGACACTCTTCATCGTACCATGGTCTATTGCGAAGCCCTTTTTCGAAACCAAGTATGGTTGCCGCGGCAGTTTTTATAGAGTCGGAAATGGGTTTCCACTGCGCACTGGGGGTGGGTTCTGTGCCAAAAATTGCGGGAGCTTCCTTGAGTAGGCTCCAGCTTTCTCTGCGTCTGGTTTTGTACGATTTTCGCTCTACTTAATCTTGTGCGAACCTTTGCTTCTACCAGGTATTGATCAGAATCGATGTTAGGTCTTCTGATCACTCGTACGTCCACTACACTGGATGACTGCCTTCCATTAATTCCTACGTGATCAATTTGGTTCTTCGTTCTATGACCAGGGAATACCCAAGGAATCTTGTACCACTAATAACCATATTTTGTCCGCGGTAGGGTCTCATACCGCTGTCGAAACTGACAGCATGTAGACTGAAATTGCCAATAGTTGGATGAAACACATTCTCGCTGCCTACTTTAGCATTAAAATCTCCTAGTACAATCTTAATGTCATGGCCAGGGCAGCGATAATGCGTATCCTCTAGTCGCTCTTAGAATATGTCTTTGGCATCTTCATATTTCTCTTCTGTCGGGGCATGCACACAAATTAGGGAAATATAGAAATATTTCGCTTTTATGCGGATTGTGGCTATACGTTCACTCACAGGATTGAACCTGGAGACTAGATGTCGGAGTCTTTTTCCACCTAGAAATCCACAACCAAATTCATGTTTTTTCTGTCCATCGCATTTCCTGGATAGCGGTAATATCAGCCTTAGAACTTCCGAGGATATCTGCCAGTTGGGTACTTGCACCGGATCTATATAGAGCTCTTACATTCCAAGTGAATATCCGTAAATCGTGGACCTTAAAACGTTTGCGTGGGTCGTCAACAAATAGGGGTTGTTTATGGTTTATTTCCCGTTCTTGTATATTCACTGGCATTATGAACGGTGGCGGGAAGCAACCCCAGTCCACCGGGTGTTTGCATTTTGCGTACTGCCAGGATATTTGATTGCAGCCGCCCATTGTGGATCAGACGCTGACCAGGATACAATATGTCAGACCTGGATTTTCTTCTTTTGGTTTCTATCCGCCGTTGGCCAATATGTTTTGCTCATCCGCCTTCTAAGGACAGAAGAATATGCCCGACAGCTTGATGAGCTGCAGGGACATCAGTCATCTATTAGGGGGGAGACATATCAGTGATCGCATAATCAATCAGGCTGCTCATTTATTTTCGCCTTCTCACTCTAGCTAGCTAACGGAGGTTTCCGATAAAGCCACTGCCCCGGAAATACTGCGTGGAAGTAGTGAGCTGCTTGGACTGCCCAATGAAGGATTAATTTCTGGCCACTCCCAAGTGAACGGACGGTCCCATGTCCCAAATTATTCAATTTATAATGACAAATATTATTCGAATTTAATGTTCCACATACACTGTAATTCAAAGAAGAATGTCCCCTAAAGCACTCTTTTTTCTCTTTAAAAATATCAATATATAAGCACATTAAGAAACGTTGCCATAAAGGGTATTTTGTCTTCTTCAATTATGTCCAATTAGTTTAATGTTTTAATAAGATATTTCATGGTACCAGAAGCAAAACCAAATGAACAAATTTACTTTGTAGTTAAAGTTTTAAATGATCGCATTAACTTAATTATACATTTCATCCAAATTGTGCCTTTTGTCATTCATTTGCATCAAGATTTTGGTAGATTTTTTTGTGACTTGGGTTACCGTTTAATTTTGAGGGCATTCGCTTTGAGACGCGTGTGCCGATTGAATTATGTAGTTTTAAAGTGTTGTTTAAATTACAAAGAACAGGAGAACAACCTGTAATTATTTCTAATAATGTACGGAGTGTTCACAATTACACTGCATAAGCGACTATAGAGACGTGAATGTTAAAATACAATTAGGTACTTCACATCACTTTTAAGTGTTTTATAATGTGTAAATTTCTGTCAGTGTATATCAACGTCTGTCTCTAGCCTCTATAAAATACAAATCAAGAATTATTTATCTCAGGTTATTGCTGGAGGTGTTGTTGTAATTATATTTGTTTGACATTTGAACTTGACAAGGTCGGCCCACAAAGATATGAAATAAATAAACCAATTGATCTAATAATTCCACCTGTACTAGATACATCTTCCAAAAAATTTTGGGGCTTTGCACGAAACATTTTAATTAAATTCAAAGTTTCCGAAAGTCGTCCTCATGCTCCATTTGTGGACCCGAAGGGCCCCATGAGTCCGACTTAAAAAGTTTTTTTTAGCATGTTCTTATACTTTTCTTCAAATTCACATTTTTTCTTTTAACAAAAAATTGGGGCCACGCCCGCGCCCCAGGTTGAATGTGTAGCCCCGCATATATCTGGCATTTATTGTCCGATCTGTTTGAAATAAATGTCATTGGATAGGTATTTCAGAAGACTATGAAATCTAGAACACCAGGACCATAGAATAATACATACCATAGAAACTTTTATTCGCTCAATAAATTAAACGTCATAGGTACGGTGGAAAGTAAACATTGGATGGCGCAAAACATAGGGGTTCAAAAATACCAGATAGATGCAATAATAGTAAACAATGTTCAACAAAGGAACAACAACTGAATTTCGTGTTTTTGTAGAAAACTAGTTGTTAAATACAATACAAATGTATACCAACGACAAGACTCAAAGAAAAAAGTGCAAAATACATTTAAATTTTTCAGTTCTACACCAAAACGACATGCAAAAGTTAAGTGAACATATTTTGTAACTCCACCTGGTGTAAGTTAATTTTAAATTTAATTGCTGTCATTTCCACAAACCTACGACGAAGAGTGTGAAATGAAACTTCAAATAAGAGAATAAATTTATCTATGTATGTATTATTCTATGACCATGACAGCAACATAGCATATAAGGTTCTATCAAGTATAATGTGCGAAAGACTAAAACCAATTATCGCTGACCTGACTGGACCATACCAGTGTGGCTTTAGGCCTGGAAACTCGACAACTGACCAGATTTTCACGCTACGCCAAATCCTGGAGAAGACACACGAAAAACAAATCGACACCTATCATCTATTTATCGATTATAAAGCAGCCTTCGATAGACCGATATGGGAGAAACTCTATGAAGCAATGTCTGAGCTTGGTATTCCTGCAAAACTCATACGCCTTTGCAGGATGACCTTGACGAACACCAAATCCGCAGTGATAGTTGGTAAGGATCTTACCGAACCTTTCGAAACTAAGCGAGGCCTCAGGCAAGGCGACACCCTATTGTGCGATCTCTTTAACATCTTAATGGAGATCATTATGAGAAAAGCTGCAGTCAACATGAATAAAACCATCAGTAGCAAAAGTCACATGCTGCTCGCGTATGCTGATGATATAGATATCATTGGGCGCACAATTAGAGAAGTTACTGCGGTTTTTTCGAGAATTGAGAAAGAGTCAGCAAAAGTGGGTCTGACGGTAAATGAGGACAAGACAAAGTTAATGGTTTCAACGAACTGGGCCTCCGCGCGGTTAGACCAAAGCGTGAACGTTGATAACCATTATAACTTCGAGGTAGTGGACGAATTTATATACCTCGGATCTGCCGTGAACAAAAACATCAACGTCAGACTTGAGATCAAGCGGAGAATTGTGCTTGCGAATAGATGTTATTTTGGGCTAAGCAAGCACTTTGGAGATAAAGCCCTCTCTCGAGTAACAAAAGTCCAGCTGTACCAGACTCTCACTCAACCTGTCTTGCTTTATGGCGCAGAATCCTGGGTCCTATCGCAAGCAGACGAAACATCTGTAGGAGTCTTCGAGAGAAAAATACTCCGAAAAATTTATGGCCCTATCGTGCACAACGGCGAATATGGGCGACGCATGAATCATGAGCTGTATGAGCTTTATCCTGACATTGACATAGTTAAGCGGATCAAGATAACGCGATTGCGCTGGCTAGGGCATGTCAGTAGAATGGATGAAGATGAACCAGCGCGAAGGGTTTTCGAAACCGAACTCGAAGGAAGACGAAAAATAGGAAGACCAAGACTCCGGTTGACGAATCCCTGCGTACACTTGGTATTGCCAACTGGAGAGATAAAGCAAAAGATCGAACTGGTTGCCGAAATATGTTTTCTTCGTTTTGTAAGGTCCCTGACCCCCCGGGGTTGTCCGAGACCGGATAAGTAAGTAAGTATGACAGCAATTGCCCCATGTGATGAAATTAAAAACAAAAACTTCTTTACCTCAATTTTTTTTAATATTCACGTTAAATAGACAATTGTAAGTACATAATTGTTTTCTATTTATCGATTTCTATTCTACCCCACTTTTGGTTTCCAAATGTTTTAAAATAGCCCTATTTGAAATTCTTATACGACATTCGCATTAGCAATGTTTTTCTGATTTTTTGCAAATTTTGTTGACTTCAACCAGCGATAATTACCCATTAGGGTTCGTATTTCGTGGATAATGGGTTACTATGGGTTACACAGGGTAACCGATTATTATTGCCGTGGGGAATGGGTAGCGATCGTTTACCCATTACCCACAGGGTATGGGGAAAACAATAGGTAGCTTCCCACGACAATGGGAAATTACCAATCATAAATACCCATTACCCCTTTTATGTATTAGATTTTTAAATTTTAATTGGTGTCTTTCAAATATGAATTGGTGTCTTCCAAATATGAATTGATGTGATTTAAATTTCAATTGATGCATTTTAAATTTCAATTGATGTGTTTCAAATTTCAATTGATGTATTTTAAATTTCAATTGATGTCTTTTAAATATCAAATGATGTTTTCTAAATATCAACTGGTGTATTTCAAATTTCAAATAGAATCTTTAACTTTCAAATGATTTTTTTCAAATTTTAATTGGAATGGTGTAGTTATCATATGAGCCTCTGAGATGGGAATTGATCTAAATCTTGGGTTAAACGATTTTGTTATATTAGAGCTGCTAGGAAAAAACATCCTGATATATTCATCCATAATCCGAACAATTATTGAACAGATTTTGTTTCCCGTAAGTGCTTTCTTGAGTTTATGTTTATTGTTACCACGCTGGAAACTATATGTTTTATTTCATAAATATTCGTTTGGGCCAATTCGTTTCCCAAACCAAGTCCATTTCTCTGAGATTTCATTTGGGTGCAACAAAACTTTTCGTTGCGAGCATAAGACCGAATCGTCGTCTTTAATTTTCTCCAAGTTTTGTGTTTTGCACTTAGATCACTTGGCCACTGAGTAGCTTATATGAGATCAATACAAAATAGCGCACGTTTATTAATAGTTGTTTCAATCATTAATTACTATACTATTTTTTGAAAGAATTTCATTAAAATCAAAACAAAGTTATATTATATTCCTTTTTATGTCAAGGGACGAATTGACACGTTTTAAAAAAAATACATTGTTCATTGTAAATTCCAACGAGGCTTCTCCTTCTTTCATTACCGCAAATATTTCATTTCATATTGTAGTTTATTTTTATAACGAATTTTCGATTTTGGGCTCAATTGATTTCTGTGGAACATCTTCTTTAGTTAAACCGCAAAAAAACCTTTCAATCCGCAACATTACGAAATGAGACGAAATTCCAATGACGACGAAATGAAACAATTACAAGAACATCATACATTCATCATGCGCACAGATCGCAAATCTTTGCACACCCAAATCAAGTCGTTAGTCCAACAGGCCCAGGATGTAGCTCTTAAAGAGCTGAATCAGCGACGCAGTACATTGCAAAAGCTTTTGGAACATGAAGAAAAGATTTACGAAGAAGAATTTTCCAATAAAGTCAAATCACGTATCGATGAGGACATTAAGGAGCGCAAAGACATTTTGCTTAAGATCAAAGAGGAGAGTACCAAGAAAGAACAGGAATTCCTGAAATCAAAACGCATCCAACAGTACATGAACAGTTGCTATGAGATACGTGAAGCCTTGCGGCACAAAGAAATGCAAGAAGTCAAGCAATGTCAACTGGAGCAGATGCTGCAAAAAGAGCGCTCCTTAAGGGCTAAGCAAGAGCAGGACCAGTATTGGTATAATGTACAACAAAAGAGCATGCAGGTGGTAGATAAGCGCCAGAAGGATGAAGAGTGCCTAAAACAGGCTCTAGCCAAACACACCACTGATGCCTTGAAGGTGCAACTGGAAGAGGTGGAAGTGAAAAGAGAGAAGGTGCGTCAAGAGAAACTGGAGGAAAAACAGAAATTGAATGCCCTCTTGGAGGAATTGCGTTTGGAGGAATTTGATCGTCAAATAAAGGGAAAATCTCCCAAGGTCTTTGAGTATCGCCAGGAACTTATAAACATGATGGCCGAAAAACGTGACGCCCGTGAGAAGGAGGAACGAGAGGACGCTAAAGTGCATAGCCAAATGATTGCCGACTCTATACGCTGTGAGGCTGAAGAATCTGCTGCCGCTGTGGTTAAAAGAAAAGACTTCCAGAAAGCAACTTTAAATTATATTAAATACGTTCAGCGCATGCGCGAATTAGGCGAACAGCAAGAACGCATGTACGACGAACGCACCCAAGACCTTCGTAGAGTAGATATTTGTACGAAGAACAACATTCTGCGAGAGAGACAGAGAAAAGCTCGCATAGCTGAACAATGCTATGCCGAATTGCGCAAACAAATCTGTGAGCAGCAAGAGAGACGACTGCGCGAGGAGGCCGAACAACGTGAGTGTAAAATTTTAGAGAATCGTTTTGTTCGCGATGAAATATCACGTGAACAAATTCTCAAACAAAGACGCAAGAATCGTGAAGATTTGGATAAACAAATAGCTGAAGTGAAACGTCTTCGTGAAGCGGAGGAAGCGAAATTCAATACAGATTTAAGACGGGCAAGTAATGATCCAGACTTTTGTTCGGCACTAGCTGAACAGTACATACGCGAGGGTATCGATTACCTGGAACCTCATGCCAATTGGCGAATTTTGTCGTGTCCCAGTAAGGTGTATGTTCCAAAGCCGCCTACCTCAAGTTTAGACGAATTGGGCGGACAAACTGGGGGGTTGTGTTTTGAACCATGTGGTTGCATGGCGCGAGGAAAATCAGATTGTTCCCCAGCCGATGGTAGGGGGGACGAGCAAACGTAGTATTAGTATTATTTAGAGATTTTTTTTTTAGATCAATAATTTGTATTCATCAATTAAATTTTGAAATGAATTTAAAAGTTCAATGATTTGGGATGTCATTTATGGCTGAGCAAACTGTCTCAGCAATTTTTATTTATTTATATCGACCTACACGCAAAGAAATGAAAAGCGTTTGGCAGATATTTGCCACAAACATATTTCAGTTGCTACATATAGTCAATATTTATTGCAACAATTGAAATGATTGCTCCAAATAAAAGCGTTTATCACAAAAGTTGCTTGTGTTGTTGTAAACGAACTTAAATTGGTATAATTTAGATTTACGAGAAACATAGAAAACATTTGTGTACACAGGTAAAACGATCATGTATGTTTATTCGAACATGGAACATGCAACAGACGGCTGTGCTATGGCCAGGTCTCGTTTTTTGTTTGTCACAAACATTAGTATTCGTTTGCCTCAAAAGAATAGCTTAAACGATGTTTAGGTTGGGTTGAGAAAGAGTATTTGAAGCATCTGTACCTCGTAGCGTGACCAATTTCTGAGCATTCACTGAAGCCAATAGGTAGGCATTTTTTACGCTCTTCGGATTCCCGGGAGAAGCCTCAAATTTTCCCTGAAAATTCAGACTAGGTATTGCAACGCCTAAGATATATTGAAGTCTTGATATTGCTTAATAGCTGTGGGCGTTAAATTCCTCTTTAATTTTTACCGTGTTTAATAGCAGTAATTTTGTTAAAGATATCTCACTACATATATGCAAAATAGTTCAGTTTTTCCAAACTCCCACACGGACACCACAGTCGAAATGAAAAAGAACCCTTGATTCAATATGACTTCCTTCTCCTCCCCGTACCCACAATTTTAGCAACATGCGATCGTTAACACCTTTAGCACTTTATCATTGCCACATTTTGTGGCACAAGCCTGCTGGGTTCCAACTCCCATTAACATTAACACAATATTTATTTTAACCTTAATATGAGTGGAAACACCTCAGCTTTGTAGAGTTATAACAAATTCAGTTGTGCCTAGATCATGATTTATTTTTAGGAAATGTTTATTGGGAAACAACAAAAAAATGTGCAAACACCTTAAAATCTCTGCGTGTAATTAACGCATACGCCCCTAAAACTAAACAAAAATGCACCTCCACCACAAAAAAAAGAGACGAGAATGACTTGAAAAATGTTAAGGAAAAATGTTGTTGAAAAAGATGTGGTACTTAGGCGCCATAAAAGGATTTCTTAAGTTGCGTGTCAAAGTAGCAAAACGTCGCTGTTTTTTTCCTTCTACCCTTCGGTATTTTCATGTTATTCTCGATGGTTTTGATGCCAGACATACTCCCATAACATTTTAGCCATAATGTGGACGGACGTTGTTGGTAACAACGGTGTTTATGGTTTGTTTTCATTGTTGGTATTAATAGGAATTCGCTGTTAAATTTAGTGAAGGCAAAGGACGCAAAAACAAACACAAAATATATAAAATCAATACAGATTAAACAATTTTATTATTAAAAGCAAATGGAAGTGTTTTTAAAGCTCAGATCTTAAAATAGATAAAAACTACTTGGGCCCAACCCAGTGAAACATAACGACACCCAATGGCTTTTGGAGGGGAGATGGAATATAGCTACGAATTTAAACGATTTTTCATATTTTAATATAAAACAACCCAGTTAACTGTTTGGTTAAAAATAAGATTCAAATATGAGAGTTGGACATTCAAACTTTAAAAACAAACATATTAAAGTCGAGTAAAACGTCATTGTTTGGGATCGAAACCTGGTCACAAAATAGTGAAAAATGGAAAAAATATTTCTTGGATCAAAATGATAAAAAATTCACATGAGGTATCATGGGATACGCTATTGGAAGAACTAAGTTCCTTTCGTTACATTCTTATGTAGTTCCAACACGCTTATTTTTTTTGACAAATTTTACTGTTTTTGAGAAAAAGTGTTACAATTGCTTGGTACGTTAACAGGTTGACACCGCAGGGGGGAGTTCTGTCTCCACTATTATGGTTAACTTCTGTCAATGAATTGCGTTTTGAATTAGACAGAGCCGAATGCCAGGTCTTTGCCTATGCCGATGATATTGCTATCATCTGTACGGGTAGAAACCTCAATTTACTTAACATTCGTACAACCAGCCTACGTAGTCTGATTGGACCGCTAATAACGGACTATCACTTAACCCACTTCTCTCGGAAATATAAAATACCCGCATTTGAACTGTCGTCAGTTGATGGGGTGCAATTACAGTTGACGGAAAAAGTCAAGTATCTGGGAATAATTCTCGACAGAAAACTCTCTTGAAAACCGAATGTGGAGGAGAGGGTGAAAAATGTATATGTTGCTCTTCACTGCTGAAAAGGGGCGAAAGGAAACGGCTGGGGACTGTCGCCTAAGAATGGGCTGGGGGCTGTCTCCTAGTCAGACCAATACTTCTCTATGGCATCGTAGTTTGGTGAAAGTCCCTCTAAAAGAAATATATTCTGAATTCCTTGATGAAAATTCAAAGATCAGCACTAATTAGCGTTAGTGGGGCAATGGGTACGACGTCAGGTACTGCACTTAGTGCTATCCTGAACATCTGTACTCCTGATATCATGGCCGAATCGACAGCCGCTACATCCCTGGTGATAATCAAAGATTGTGGCGTCATGATATCGGTGCATTCCGGACACGCTAAATTACTACACCGGATCAACTCTACTGTATCCCCTACCTTCTACCAGCGACAAATCTGTGGACTTCTGTTCCGAACAGGAATACCTGGCAAAAGTCACTGGAAGGGGACACCAGTAGTATCAGATTGTTCACGGATGGATCAAAGTTGGACGAACAAGTAGGCTATGGGGTCCATTCACTGGACCTAAATGTAAAAATCTCCTTCAAGCTGATTCTGTGAACACTGTAGTGTATGAGAATATTTATCTAAGTCCAATGAAATTTTCTACCCCTTCTACTTTTGCTGAAGCTTCCACGGTCAGCGAGAAATCATCTCCTCCGGGTGGTAATCCCGCCCCAGCGCCAGGACCGCGACCGAGAACGTTGACTGTCGTACCGGCAAGGAAGAAAGTATTTGTGTCTAGACTTTTCCCCGACACGACCGAAGAGGATGTACGACTTTACATATCGTCTAAATTAGTCGGGAATAATTCTAAAGATTCCTTACAGTGCTTCAAGCTGAAATCACAATTTTCAGAACGTAAGCCGTCTTTCAAAATTATTAAGGATGACCTATCTGTCAAACTGGTGGATTCGGAATTTTGACCTCACAGAACGTTCGTAAGGGAATTTGAGTATCGGGATAATGGTAGGCGTGATAATTTTGCTAGATTACCGTCTGGAAATAAGGGAAATAATGGCGTATCAGAATTTTCGTGGTTTAAATACTAAATTGTCTAGATTATTTGTTGATAGCTTTGGTTTTGAGTTTGATGTCATTGCATTTTCTGAGACATGGCTTAAACCTAATGTTTTTAATTCTGAGTTGTTCTGCAATAATAACATAGTTTATAGAAAAGATCGGGTTGGTAAAATTGGTGGTGGTGTTTTAATCTCAATTGAAAATTCTCTATCTTCTGAGTTAGTTACAATTAATGATATTGGCGATCTTGAATTTATTGTGGTGTCCATTAATTTAGGCAATTTGAAACTGTTTTTCACGTGTTCTTATCTACCGCCATCTCCATGCTTTGAGATATATCATGAGCATATTGACGATATAGCAAAAGTCATTGCGTTAGCCAGTAGAAAGGACCATATTTTAGTATTGGGTGACTTTAACTAGCCGTCTGTGGCATGGGTGTCTTTACCCGATACTAATTCTCTGACTCCATTGACACCATGTGATTGTTCATCTGATTCAATTCTTGATTCAATTGAACGACATTCCCAATTCTATGAATCGAGTCCTTGATCTAGTTTTAGTGGATGATGCTAACAACTTTGATATTTCATGAATTGATCCGATGGGAATTATTTATACATTTGTTACCATGCAGGTTGGTTGCAATCGCTCTTCGTCCTATGTCGGCCTATGCTTTTCGCGTGCGAACTTTATTCTTTTGAATAATATTATCTTTGATACCGACTGGCACAGTATTTCTCAGTGTGAAAATTCTTTTGAATTTGAAATCGCTCTGGGTGATTTCTATAATATAATTAATGGCTATATTTCTAAGTCTGTACCCAAGAGGCCTATAATGGGTAATACTGGTCCCCCATGGTCCTCAAGGGCTCTAAACAGTCTTAGGAATGTAAGGAATAGATGTTCGAAAAAGTATAAAAAATCTGGACTGCTAGCAGACCATGCTAGGTATATTGTTGCTAGGAGTAGATACAACTCTAAATCTCGAGAGAGTTACAGATTATATTTGGATAAGTCGAAGGCTAATTTTAAACGGAACCCCAAATCATTCTTTAGATTTGTTAACTTGAAGCGTAATTCGTCTTCCACACCTTGTAGGATCTCTCAGCTTACCGTTGACTCTCTTATTTAGCGCTTCGTTGAAGTTCGGTCATTTTATTTATATTCATATTTCATATTTCGACATCAGGCTCATCTGAGTACCGGGACACAGCGATATTCCAGGCAATTGCGTAGCGGATGCGTTAGCTAGACAGGGTACTACGGCACAGCTCCTTCCGGCAAAGAACGTGTTAGTATGCCAATCTCTACCTGCCGATTGCAGATCAGGCAGTGGGTCGATAATATGTTCAAGGACAAGTGGAGACTTACTTGAACGTGCAAACAAGCCAGGATCACCTGGCCACAGGTGGACAGGAAGAGGACTAGGCAACTACTTAACTTGCCGAGAGGCAGGTTATCCACAATGATAGGACACTTACGGGACATTGTCTGGTAGGAAAACACGCCCGAAGATTTGGACATAGTAACTCCACTCTTTATAGATGCTGCTGCATGGAAGAGGACGAGGAAACGACGAAACACCTTCTTGGATTGCCCTGCTCTGGCAGGACTGAGAAGTAGGATATTCGAAACACATTTAGTTAGCACCGTAGCCGTACAGAATATTCCTGTAGGTATTGCAGCCTTTTCAACCAACCAACCAACCAAGAAAAGGCACTTATTTAAGGAAATTTTATTTTTTTAAACTCCTTTCACTTTTGCTTTTCGAAATTTACTTTTTATTGCGTTCAAAACTACAACATATTCTAAATATTTGTTACAGGCTCCACCTAGAGTACTTCCCATTAAACAAGAAATTTCCCAACATATGTGAGGCATCTACTTATTGTTAGTCTAGACACAAACCAAAGCAAATGTAAACAATATAATTGATAATAGTGGCTTCTAGTATAATAGGGTTTAAAAAAATTGTTTAATTTTTTCATTTAGCTCAAAACCCGCAACGTGCGATAGGGAACTTCATTCCAAAACTTAAAGCATTTACTTAATTCCATAAAAAATTGTGTCATTGTTCAAAATTTATTACAATTTAAATTTATTACAAAAAATTGTGATTATAATAAGGTACATAAAACAAAAAAATATCTTCTAACAAGTTAAAGAGTTACAACCCTGCTGTAAAGGGTGTCCCAGTAAGATTACACATTTTAAATTTGGCAGTTGTCACATATGTTTATTCTTGTTATTATAACTGGAGCAGTTTACGAAAGAATAACGCTTTATAATTGTGAAAATTTATTACAAAAATTTGCAAAGTTATGCTGAGACCGCTCGCAAACTTCGAAGAAATTTCAGTCGAGAAAGTGCACGTAATGTGTCAACTATTAGAAGAGTGGTCAACAGATTTTAAGAAACTGGGTCGGTTATGGATAGTAAGACTCCTGTGCGTCAACGTACCGGTCGGTATCTTGAAAACATTGCTGCTGTAAACGAGAGTGTCGACGTAAACCCGAAAACATCAATTCGGCTTCGTTCTCAACAACTTCAAATTTCACGAAGCACTACGCCGCGAATTTTGACAAAATACCTCCAACTTCATGCGTAGAAAATGCAGCTTACTCCAGAGCTTAAACCAACAGACCGTGGAAAGCACCGGCAATACGTTCAATGGGTAATGGCACAAAGTGAAGTCAATGTAAATTTTGTAAAACAAAAGTCAGCTTCTCCGATGAAGCGCATTTCCATCTGAATGGATTCGAGAATACACAAAATTTTCGAATTTGGGGTTCATAAAATCCTCATGCAATTCATGACATACAAATGCACCCACAACGAGCAACTGTCTGGTGCTGATTTTGGTCAGTCGGCGTGATTGGTTGTTATTTCTTTGAAGCTGAGGCCGAAATTGCAGTGACTGTGAACGGCTTTCGTTACACCAACATAATAACGGAGTTCTTGTGCCCTCAAATGGACGGTATCCGAGATCCAAAGCGTCATCGGTGAGATACAGGCACATTTCTGTGAAAAAGTCATGCAAATTTTCTTGAAAAGAGTCATCTGAACCGTGGGGCTCATCTGGACCGTGGGCCCATTTGACGGCGTTCGTCAGAGGAACATGATAAACGAGTTCTTGCGGCCTCAAATGGACAGCATCCGAGACCCCAAGTCTCAAGATACAGCCACATGTCTGTGAAAAAGTCAACGAAAATATCACGTGTTTTGTCATCTGAGCCGTGGGGCCCATTTGTGGGAAATTTTATTCCACACGCTGAAAAATCTGTATTTTTTTGTTGTTTAGATGCAAACATGAAGTATGTTTGGAGCTTGTCGTAAATATAATATATTTGTGTCCAAAGATATTGTTTTTGCTATTCTATACTAAATGTTTAAAGACACATTGATTAAGATGTTATAATAAATGTTTTTCCGACTCAAATATGTCTGCGATTGTGACACAAATATAGTTGTGCTTGTTGCAAGAGAATAAAAGAGGATAAAAGAGGAACAACGATATTATTCTTGTAAGTGTGTATCAGTATTTTTGCGTTATTCTCTCAGTCAGTGATTCGTAAATATTCCTGAATGTGCTTGCAAATTGCAGATGAAGTCAATGTTTCTTATTTTGTATAATGTATTGCGTTTTAGTTTCATGTATTCAGTCATCAGTGGTTCATCGGAGAGAGGACATCAAAAGCACTTGATCAGTGAAAAACGAATCAACGAAGGCTTGGACGGTTAAATGATTTGTGACGTTGCTTTGGTTTTTGGGGATGTGTTTCGTATATATGTATGTGTGCTGCAAAAGTGAGAAACGATTTTGAGTAAACAAACTGGAAAGGGCAACAACGTGAAGACCATTTTTGAAGTAAGTGTAATAAAAAAATACAAGTAATTAAGCCTGCATGAGCTTGATTTGGATCTAAATGTCTTGTTTGTGTACCAACGCATAGAGATAACCAAAGCATACATAGCTGAAACCTTCCGAAAACAAAAACGTGAGAGACAACAAAGAAAGGAGAAGTAAAAGAGCAACAGATTCCCATTTCATGAAAAAAAACAAAAAATGTATTTAGTGCAAATAAGCGTAAAATGTGGCCTTTTAAATATTTTAATTGATTTTATTAATTATTTATAAATATGGATTTATAGCGACACAAATAATTATAATAATAATAAGAATAATTCGTGTCTAAATACTAACATGTTAGGGAGGAAATACGCATATGTTTCCACGTAAGTATATGTAGGTTTGGGGAAACAGGCGAATAGTTCCACGTAAGTATAAGGATGTTTGGGATGAAACACACCTGTGTCCACGTAAAAGTATACATGTTTGCCAGTAAACATGATACTGTTTGCATTTAAATAGAAGAGAGTTTGGAACTTGCAAAGATATGAATATTTGAAGTGTGTTCCAAACATATGCATGGTTCCTGCAGATTATGTTTGGAAGAATGTGTTAGAGAGGCCGTTATTTTTAAGCGTGCATACTTAATCCGAACATGTCTTCTTTACAAATCACAACTATCTAAAAAAAATACTTGGTTTTATTTTAAAATGAAAAGTGCATTCTTATTGAGACACCCTTTGCAACCCTTGAGGTTTTTTTCTGAATTGTACTTCTTCGATAATATTCAACGTTTTGAACTAAAAAATAGTCTAATTTCTTATTATTTTACTTTTATATACAAAAGGTTGTATCTTAAACGTGATGGCAAATACGGTTCTTGAAATAAACTTGAAATAGACTCAAGACGTGAAAATAGCTCAGACTGTAGAACATATTATGTGCCTACGTCTGTGCACATTGTACTCAGCCAATTAAACTTGCGGGATATTTGGAAAAACGCATAAAATTCAAAACGATTCTAACTTAAAACTTGAATTTTCGAAGGGTTTTAAGACAGATATGACTTGTATACCTATTATTGTTAGTACTTACTAATAAATTTCAATATGTGTTTTAAAACAACATCACGACATACCTGGAAATAAAGAAGAAGAAGAATTTGTGATTAAGACAATTATTTTTATTCTGAATGCCTTTTTTAAAACGGTTATAGTGATTATTTCTTACAATGAAATTCTCAGTTCTCTCTCAAATAGTCTAAAGTTTAAACGTATTCCGATATTTTCAAAATAACTCAGCACAGCCCAACTAACTGTATCAGAGGATTTGAAAACAAAATTAAAGTCTATAATTTGTATCTGACAAATAGGTTGACACAGTTGCTTCACTTTGTGGGGTGACCCTTTTTCCAAAGACACCATTTACAGTAACTCTATTTCAAGAAATTCCAATCGAATTAACATAATTTATACCTTCCCAATATTGAATGCCCACCCATCGTTAGCATTCGAATGGAACATCAACATTATGTTTCGGTTAGAAAAAAGTTATATCTAAAAATTATTACGATTTATTTTCAATGTGATTAGAAGAAGAAGAATGAAATCGTTACGATTTCAAAAATTAATAGAATAAGACGAGAAGAAGTTTCATGGATTAAGGCCATGACAAATTGTGATAATTAAAGATAACAAAATGTGGCTGTCGGTGGTGCAATGGTAGTGTTCGCGGCTGTTGTGCATGAGAATATGGGTTCGATACCTGCTCTGACCACCATAAATTTCTTTCGACGGCGGTCACCTCGCTTAGTGACTACGACACTATCGAGTACTCAGCCATGAAAAAGAATCTCAAAATACCATTCCCAACCAGTGTTAAACTGTAGGTCCAAATCAGTGAGTGTAAAACTAGAACGCGCAGAACTCACTGGCTGTGAGAAGCTCTTCCCAATTCCTCCATGGAATGTAATGGGAAACCATTTGTTTGTTTGTCTGCCTCTGCAGACAATACAAAATACAATCCAAGTATATCATGACGTCAAAACAGGCGATTGAATTCAATTAGTTAATAAGTGGGGCATACAATTTGGGATAACGTAGCCAAGTAATGTCACATGTTGACCGCAGTTTATCGCGACCAGGTTATCGATAACCTTGTTATCTAACCGTTGCTGTGTACACAACCCAATTTGAGATTAAACTGACATTTCATATGGCAATTCAGTGCTTAAATCAACTCCGCGTCGAGGCAAAACTATCGAAGACGGTTGCACAACTGAACAATTAAATTGTCGGCAATTGATTTTGCCAGTTTTGTACGACTTTGGATGTTTTTGAAATAACTGAACCTTTAAAATTGGATACGTGGGTCAAATCGTAACAATCGATAAAATCGGATCCCATTTTAAACCAAAATAAATCAATACAGCGGCGGCGCATGAGCGTCAAAAACTGTTTGTTGGCGGCGACACGTCGGAAAATTTTCGATCGGCTCCCGTCTGTCAAACAGTTGATTTTTTGTGTATTTTTTTTTAGTAATTGACAGTGTTGCATTAATATGTAGTAAATAAATAAATATTTTCCAATAGGTTAGGGGACAGTTTCCCACAATCGGTGAGCTGTGCGCTTTCCAGTTTCACTCACTGATTGGAACCTAAAGTTTCACAACGGTTCCGAACGGTTTTTTGAGAAACGATTTCATGACTTATTACTTGATAGTGTCGCCGTCACTAAGCGAGGTGACCGCCGCCAAAAGAAATTTTAAGGTGGTCAGAGCAGGGTTCGAACGCAGGATTTCATGTACAAGAGCCGCGTACACTAACCATTGCACCACCGACGACTACTGCATCAATATGTCCACCAGTCTAAATTGAGGTTAACAATTAAACTTCAGTTTCTACAGATTGAAATTGAGTAATCTTCTTGGTTAGCGTGGGTTAACGAAGTTACCCTTCGAAATGCGTTAATTGTATTTGGTGTAATTGACGTATAATGGTAAAACCCAAGTATCTTAGAAACAATGTTGCTTTAATTGTTAATTTTTGTTTTGTTTCACCTTTTCTTACAAACAATTTGGAAAATTTTGCTGGGTTTCGCAAATCGTTTTTAAAATATCCCAAACCAAGTTCATATCTGTTGAAAACAAAAACTATTTAGAAGCATTCACGCACGCGCAAATTCATTTGCTGGTGCTGTTTAAAAATCAATAAACATAAATTTTTTATTTATAATTTTGCACTGAAAAGTAATTTTCACCGAACTTGGTCACAATAGGGCTTCATTATTTTTATTTTTAATTTCGAACTTAACATTTGTGCAAGCGGGTGCTAGGACTGGCAAGGTCCTTACTCTATGACTTTGCGTGCATACATGTGCGTCTACGTCTCTTTTTGCGTGTTGGCGTTTTTATATTTTTTTTTTACAGAGTGAGAAGATGAGGGAGACGACCGTCATCATATCATTGGGCGTACATGTCGAAATCCATTAACATTCTTGTCATCATCACATCGTTGCTTCGCCACTAATCCAGCAGACAACACATTTATATAAAGTCCCTTTTAAAGAGATGTTTCGTTTGTTTGTTGGCCCGTTGATTTGGCCAAAGGGATTCGTTATTGGAACACAAACTATTTTTAGTTAAGTTGGCAACCCATACATACACACACATGCAATAACAGCTAAAATAACAAAAGAACATCGCTTTTTAATAGCAATTTGTGTCGATTGTTTTCCTCGGGGATTTAGGAGACAAGATATAAACAAAAGTTGATGAAGTTTACGTAGAAAGTTGAAATAGGGCAAACATTATGTTGTAGTTGTTTTTATGTTAGAGATGTAGGGTGTATTCTCTCTCTCGAATCCCTTCATGGGATGTAATGAGAAACCATCAGGGTGTAAGGTATATTTAAACGGGAATATAATGTTGCCACACTTGCAGAGTGTTCCCTGATGTTGAACGAACACTTTCGCTTGTGTTCCAGTCGAGAGAAAATTGATGTGGGTTCAACAATCTTATTATTTCCAGTCGAAAAACGACACAAAATTGTTCAAAACTTTTCACTAGAAATTAGTGTTCTTTTATTTCGCATGTCCTGTTATTTGGAAACAAATACGAAAACGAGAACACGAAACTAGTACGAGTACGAGAACGAGTCGAACGAAAATTTCGACTTCGAGGAACCCTATTAGAGTAGAGTGCGAGTGGTTGACTTTCGTTCGTTTAACTCTTCGTTCGAGATCGGGAAATAAGTCATTAGTCTAATTTATTCGAAACTAAGAATCTTAATTTTAAAATCTTGCTTTCCACACTTTATCTATTGGAATTTATCTATACGAAAAGCCCATACACGCAAAGAAAAAGTTCCTTACGCCCAAACGAAATCTCTCAGTGATTGCAGAGAACGAACCTTTGTTAGATCAAACAAATCATTAACATCGTGATAAACAACACTGTGGAACAAAATGAAATTTTTTCGAAAATAAAAAGGTTCTGACAACGGACAAACGGTCTCTGTAACATATTCCCCCAAACATATTCTGCAGGAACCATGTATATGTTTGAACACACTTCAAATATTTATGTGTTTGCAAGTCCCAAACTCAGGTGTATTTAAGTGCAAACAGTAGCATGTTTTCTGACAAATATGTATGCTTTTACGTGGAAACATATGAGTTCTCCATCCCAAATATCCATATACTTATGTCGCAGCATTCACCTGTTTCCACCAAACCTACATATAATTACGTGGAAACATATGCGTATTTTCTCCCAAACATAATAATATTTAGAAACGAATTATTCTTTCTTTCTTTATTTATTATAATTGAAATAAATTAATACAAAAAACTAAAATATTTAAAATTACCCTTTTTACATTTACTTCCTCAATGCATTACTTTTTTTTTATGAAATGAGAATCTGCTGCTCTTTTACTTCCCCCCCTTCACGGCCCTTAGAAAAAAAATTCAGACGTTAAATTTCAAAGCGGCGATATACATGTATTTTTGTTTACCCACTCTACCGTAATCCGTTGTCAGAACGTTGTTATTTTTTTTTCGTTTTCCACAGTGTAATACGTAGATCTAATTTTTGAGCCGTGACGATTAAGAAAAAATTACTCAAATTTGAAACAAAGTTTATTTCTTGGGAAAACATTTTGAACAAAATAAAAAAAAAATTGCGTTTGGCAATGTTTGAAACAATTCTCGTTAAAATGAAATTCGAAAGTCCTACACTGAAAGAATAATGCTTCGTCGACTGGTTGAAACATTTTCGTTAATGCTTTTAAGTTGCAACAATGAAAAGTTTCGCATATCAGACAATTTGGTAGTCGCTGCAACGAAAAATTTCATACATGATTTCTTTGACAATTTCTCATTTCGTTGCTGCAAGAACTAACTTTTCGCTCCTGCAACAATTTTATTTAATTTGAATTGTGTAGAAAAATGGGTTAAAAATTAAAAAAAAAGTAAGTGCATGAGATTTAAACTATTGATAATTGGTATATCTTTTAGTTTTTATTGATTATTTTTATTATTTATTTATTTTGGAGTTTTGGCAACATTTATAGTTGAGGAAACAATTTCGTTGTTGGAATGAAACTAAGTTTTATGAGAGAAAAGAAAAAAAATGACGGAGCTTAAAAAAGAGGCCAGCAAGAGGAAATTGTGAGCGTGAGTGCACATCTTAAATCAGTTCATTTGCAACAACGGAAAATGGTAGACATATTTCTCCGCCGGAATAATTTAAGTACATTTTTTTAAACAGACTAATTAGTTCAACTTAGTAAAGTAATAATATTTTATTCAGAAAAATAAATTGTGTGAATTTATGTGTTTGCTGTGATTGTTTGTGTAAATTGTGTATCTATAAATGAAATAGATAAACAGACAGAGTGCAAGGAGCAGCACGACAGCAAATAAAGTGACGCATCGATAGCAGAAAAACTACCCCGAAATATGTAACTGAACATTTGTGTGTGTATACGAGCGTGGCGGTACAAATCGTAAAAAATTTCGTGTTTGGTGCTTTAACCATAATTCGGTCTCGCCTGTATCGTTGTATTGGTATTTGGGTTCGAAGTCGAATTACCCTTTGCTACCCTTTGGGTAGCATCGTCAGTTTATCTTCCTGACGATGCATCCCAAAGTGTAGCGAAATATCGGCGAATAAACCTAATTAAATATACTACCAAGCACTAGAACAATTTAATTTTTGAATATAATGCGAAAGGTCGGATAAATCATCACTTATTCAATAAAAAATTTAAATTTTTTAAACAAAAAAATATTTGTTTCCACCATTCTTTGTTTTATAACTGCGAAACTGTTGATCACATTGAGAAGTAGTGCAGGAACAGATTAAAGATATTGTAATTCAAAACTTTTCTATATTTATTCGGACAAAATCGGACACGTCGTTTTCGAGTAAGGATGACATATACATACAAGTGGCAATTTTTAAAATACAAATGGTTTTATGAGCAATTTAGGGTGCCTAGGAACGTTTAGATTGTAGTATTAATATGTTCACAAAAAATATTCAGCTTTACCGTGGCTACAATTCTGCTAACTGTTGTCAGTGAAAAGATTCAAGCTCCTTCAAGTTATGCTGATATTAGTGAAAAAAATATTTTTTTTTCAAAAAAAAAGTGCAGGAAAATCTGAAAATTGATAAAAATCAATTTTTTCAAACAATTTGGCGTGATACGGATATTTTAAGAGTACCGATCAACTTAGTTGGCTTGCCTCTAACCAATACAATTTTCTAGAACACTGGTGAATTTTTCGACTACAACAGTGCAATCATTACAAATTTGCATATGACAATAGTATTCCTAAAATCGATGTTACGGAAGATATGGAAGGAAACCCAACAAAAAATCAGTGCGGTTCATAACGCTTGAAATGCTGTGTGATTCCAATCCGATTTTATTTAATCGGTATCATAGGTGTTCGATAGTCCCATAGTTACAACTGAATATACCACACCCACGTCACCAATTCCAAAGAACATTGAGACTTTACAAAAACCATTTTCAAGTTATAGTGTGATATTCCAACTGCCGTAAGTATCTGTTCGATCACAGCGAGTAGAGTACTATAAAGATTCAACTTAGACGACCTTAAAACGACATTCCCTGTGTACTTTAGAGATGCTGTTATTTCAACTAGAATGTGGTTTTGTTTCAACGAATTAAGTTATGTTTAAACGCATCAAATAACACGCTAAAAATAATCATCATCTGCCGAGTCTACTAAAAATCTACAGTCTACTTTTGTATGGACACAACGACCGAGAGACGGCGGCGAGCATCTACGACCTGTTGAACGTGTATATTATTTATAAAACTAACAAATAAGTACAATGTTATGAGATACTCTGCTTCAAGATGAACACAAAGCTGCCGATACCGAGGATTCCAAAGAGGATGATGAGAACAACTTGACTTTGGTCGCTGGCGTCTGTCCGTTACAGATTGCAGGGCAAATATTGGTAAAAAAAAATCACTGTTGACTGAATAAGTGTTACGGCGTCGACGAAGACGAAGACGACGATGACAACGACAACGTCCTTTGTGGTCACATTGAAAGTGAAGGTTCTTTTGCCAGATCTCAATGTCGTCACGGAAGATCCAAACACACCCTATGCCGTGGTGAAGCGGGTTGGAAAACTATAGGGTTTATGGGTTTTTTATTTGTTCATGTCTCGGTCGAAGATGCTGTTCATGATGATGATGATGATGTTCATGATGATGATATTACTTTACGTTTTTGCTGTTAATTGATACTGCTTCAGAATGATTCGTCCGACCCGCTTGTAGGTCGTATCTACCTACTTTTCCAAATCCACACAGTTGCTGTTAATCTCAGCTAACAGCAGCAACATCTTCTTTGGTGTGTTATCGTCGTCCTGATTGGCACTTCTTCCTCCTCATTGCCCAACAACAGATGAAATGTAAAAGATCAGCACTTCGCATCTATAAACAGCCATGTTCTGTTCAATATGTAACGAATACTAATTTGTTTTTAAGTTTTTATAATTTTTTAAAAAGCATTTTCAATTATATTGAGTTACGGCCAGAAATCTGTTGTTCGCCATCAAGTGTTAGTTTGTGTACAAAGGAAATATTTAATGTAATTTGTTTAGTTCCTAAAAAGGCAAAAGTGTGTAATTGAGTGCATTCTTCGAATGATTGCTGAACAGGTAGCATTACATCAAAGAAGCCATTTGATGCGTTCGACTGATATTCGTAGAAAATTTTTAAAGAATTTACGTTTGATCTATAGAACAGTACAAAAATAAACATTTTGACGAATTCTTAGGAGTGTGCAAATACCATTTCAGTGAAGATTTGTCCCATCTTTAAGATATTGTCATTCAGGCAATGGTGGTGGCCAAATCAAAAGACTTAAGCAACAAGCGTGATTGGGAAACCTGCAGACTTTGTTACTATAATTGTATTGACTTAGTGGGAGAGATTAATGTCGGGAGTAATCTCTTGAGTTTACGTTCCAACGTAAGTGACGTCAGGTAGCTTAGTGGACTGTATTTAAGAGGGGGTTAGATAGCAGTTAGGCCCAATTCCTCAGGAGTGAATTCCCCGCCGATAAATGACCAAAGTTGCCCCACTTCAAACGGTTTCCCTGCCCCGATTGGAGCTTAACGGTGCCGTTCTGCTGGCGAAGCTAGTTAGGTATGTCAAATCTTCAGTCAAATTGCAAATTAGTGACATAATTCTATGAACAGATGCGTCCATAGTACTCGGCTGGCTCTCTAAAACACCAGGAACGTGGGAAACTTACGTGGCTAATAGAACATCTCAAATTCATGAGATGGTACCTAACGCAACATGGCGTCATATGCCTACACACGACAATCCTGCCGATCTTCGTACTCGAGGCATCAGACCTCAAGATCTGGCACATAGCGCTCTATGGTGGAATGGACCCAACTGGGTTTGTAACCCACTTATAGAATGGCCCAAAAATAATCCTTTGGCACCCGCCGAGGAAGTAAGGACTGTTCAGTTACTTCAAGTCTGTATAGAAGTACCTGACATTCTTGTGCGTTTCTCCCCATATACAAGAGCGTTGAGAATTCTATCTTATGTGTTTCGGTTTTATTACAGGATGCATAGCGCTCATAGAAACAATTACGTATTCAATTCTATTGCCATCAGCTATCACGAAATTGTCGTTGTAAAAAATCGCTTAATATCGTTAGCTCAATCCCAAAATTTTAAAGACGAGTACGATGCACTCATAAACACCAGACCGATACCAGATAAAAGCCCATTGAAAATTTTAAATCCATTTATGGATTCCCGTAACATTATGCGGGTCAACGGTCGTTTATCGGAAGCACCGCTTTCCTACAATGAAAGCCATGCTATAATATTATCGGGCAATTCTAGATTTTGTTATTTATATTTGACCCATTTACGTCAGAGTACAACCTTATGTGTCGAATGGTACAGACGGAATTTTATATCTTTCGCCTGAAACGAAGAGTTAAAGGGATTGTGCACAAACGCAAAACGTGCACCATATTTAGACAAAAGCAATGTACTCAGATGATGGCCCCCTTACCGTCCGATAGATGCACTTTCTCTCCACCATTCCACACAACTGGTATCGATTTTGCTGGTCCCTTTGAACTTAAAAGTTCTACTATTCGCCAAGCTCCAATTATAAAAGACTATGTCATCGTCTTTGTATGTTTCTCTATAAAGGCAATTCATTTAGAAGTTTGCTCAGGAACTGTCCTCAGCAGCATTTGAAGCCACATTTGCTAGGTTCGTTGGAAGGCGAGGGCTACCCCATAAGGTAGTTACTGATAATGGACGCAATTTTGTTGGCACGAGTCGAGCGTTACTCAAAGAGTTCGGGAGCTTCCGAAAAAATGCCTCAAGAGATATTGCCCAAAAATACGCAACCCATGGTTTTGAGTGGAGTTTCATTTCACCACACGCACCACACATGGGATATAAATGAGAACGATTTTTCCATAAAATATATACCGTCCAATATTATTATATCGACATTAAAACTTAGTTTTTCCGCTTCGAAAATCATCCACAAAATTTCCCCATTACATCCCACGAAGGGATTGGGGAGAGCTATATAAAGAAGTACAAATATTTAACCATCTTTAACAGACTAATTCAATTTTGATGAACTGTCTTTGAACTTCATTTTTTTGTTCCCCAAACCAGCTGCCTTATTCTCTTTTAAAATTTTTTTTGGAAATAAGTTAATTAAAAGCGAAATTTTGCGTGCGTAACTGCGTTTAAAATTGGTATTGCTTCTTGTCATACAAAACAACATCAAAAACTTAAACATGATGTCAAAACATGCACATCTTAACATTCAAGTTTCCGTCTAACATCTAACTTATTTATGTAGAAATTAATTTATTTATGTAAATTCAAATGTATTTTACATATGAAATACATACAAAGTACACTACTTTATTTGCGAATACAACAGAATATCGCTGTTCGATCTGACAATATTTAGCACCTGCCGATTAACCCTGCGGGTAGGCCCTTACGAGAGAAGTGAGAGATATCATGCAACAATTTTATACATCACCCATCACACCTTTTTAAAATAGTTTTCAATCCGTGAAATATTTAGATAATTCCAAAGCGAATTAACAAGAAACATACAAATATTTTCCTGACCCCTTTAGTTTTCATGAAATTTGGTATATTTATCTTTCCAGTTATAATGAACTGTTATCTCCATTTTTTCTGGCTTTTTATTTATCTTTGCCCTAAAGAATTATAATCTCTACTCCCTTGTGCGGAATTATGATGAACTCCACAACGGAGTTCAGTAAACTACTTTTCCACCATAGAAATTATTGGTGCAGGGTTCCCATAGTATTTATCAAGCCTTTCCTTGGTTTTTTTTACGAAGAAAATAGTGGTTGATGACCAAACAAAATTCTATTTTTTCCATTTCGTCGAAATTCACGAGACTGCTTGCTTTCAATAGCTGTCAACCACAAACCAGGTATATCCAATAGAGTTATGTCATATAGAGCTGTCATTCTTCTCATCTGACATTTTCTTTCAGACTATTCGTGGTGCGGTCGGTGCGATATAGAGTTATTTGACGTAAATTGACTTACATCATGTCGAATTACCAAAATTGTTGACTTAAATTTATTCATGTCGTTTTGATGAAAAAGTGTGCAATTTAAACGTATTTTGGAATTATTTGTTATAATTTTTTGTGAGTGTATATTTTTGTGGTGTATTTACACAAAAATGTTAACGCACAAAACGAAATGCCATTGCTGATTTATTGATGATTTGAGCCATTAACGCTATCTGGTATTACTAAAACAAAACTTTCCAACACCCAACCGCCCATCAGCAACACACCAAATGTCATTAATTTACTGAGAGTTGGAGAGTATACGTCATATCCATGACACAGCTGATCGACTATGTATAAGTAGTAGAAACTTGATATAAAACGGAATGAATAGGCGAGTGAGCGATGTAGCAAACTAAGTTTAAATGTATTTGATTGATACTAATGTTAGGTACATTATGTTTTAACATAAAGAGAGAGAGAAAGAGAGAGATAGTCCTGTTTATTGACTATTGAGCAGTGTTGACTTTTGAGACATGTCTCAAGTGGGCAAGCAACTTGACCGCAGACTTCACATCGAAGAAGTTTGGAAAGCGAGTGCGATCGCGCGATAAGGCAGAGGACCCAAAGTAACCGGAAAAAATGCACCGTAGGCATTCAGTGAAGTGCTCACGAAGAGCCTCACTGCTGGATGCATCTTTGAAAATAAATGGATGAGTATTTTGGGCGCCCGTATCGTCGTGTACTACACGCAAAGAAAAAAAACGTTTATTGCTGCAAACGAGATCTCGGATGGACATCTTGGATGGACAACTGACGCGTTGTAGTTTGCTGCGCTTTTAGTTGTTATTTGAATGCAAGGAGAGACAGACGTGTTAGTAGACACTGAAAAGATAGACAAAAATTCCAACTTTTTTTAAAACAAACTTTATGGATAAAACCAAAATCACAAAAGTTGGAAATTTACACAAAAAAGAGCTTATGGAAACCATAAATATAAATTTTAATGTACACGTAATGTGGTACTGAGTAGAGTAACTACAACTACAACTCGGTTGCTGTAACCGAAAGAACAGTTGATGGAACCGTTTTTCGTTTATCATAAACGCTTTTTCAGCTTTAATTTGTCATAACTCGTTTACTGCAAACGTTTTTCAGTTCTCGCAAACGTTTTTTTAGTTAGGATCAACTACAACTCGGTTGCTGTAACCGAGGAAACTGTTCGCCGAACCGTTTTTCGTTTCTAGCAAACGTTTTTTTTTCGGCTTATGTTTTTCATAACTCGTTTGCTGCAAACATTTTTTGGTTCTCCCAAACGAAATGACGAACAGAAGTTCGTTTCTCCCAACTACAGTCCCCAAACGAACTTCAGTTATCTGAGATTTCGTTTGGGAGGAACGAGATTTTTCTTTGCGTGTACGAAGTATGTGAATAGCCTCCTCTGTCGCCACCCATCTCCTGTGATGCAGGCAGCTACCAAGACCGAACTAAGCCATCTGATGAGTTACACAAATAAACCTAAATCAAAGGTTGGAGAAGTCTGGCCAGGCGCCAAACTTAAAGTCGTTGACAAGAGTGACATACCGTCCCATACAAGAGGCTGCGATTAGATATCTGCATCCACCAGTGCCAATGTGGAGTCTATCGTTTGCCTAATATATGTGAGCAACCATGTCCCTCCATTCGCTAATTGGAAAGCCAGAGAACCCGGAAGGTTTTTTCACCAACAGTCTGTTTGTTATTAAGACCGAATGACTTTAATTTTTCAGCAAAATTTCGAACGTCTTTGGTCATATTCATCTAATCTTTCATCTAATTCATCTAATATAAGAGAGACCGAAAAGCCAAGCGTAACAACGAAATTATTGAAGGTACATTGAATTTGAATGAAGTGGACGACAAGAATGGGGATGTGACTGCCAGGAACCCAAGCTTGACATCGAGACTATCGAGGTTACAGCGGAGTAGAATGAAGTGAAATAGAGTGGCATGGATATGATACCCAGTGTAGTTTCATTTGCAACGATATTTTCCGAATTGTTTTCCGTGATTGCATTCGGACCACTGTCATTGATGGATGAAGGCGCATATTGCTTTACGACATTGTTGTTTGGTGGACGGTCTAAGTCTGTTGACAAATGTCCAAAGAACGGCAATGGTACCCTACGTATAACATCTAACGAGAGTTTTGGAGCTATCCTTCATCTGATACCATTAGATTCACCGGGCTGGCAAATGTCGACAAGGACAGAAATCCGTCTAGAACCTTATTTCCCTATTTTACTATGGATCAACAGTGGCTATGGTCATGGTACAATTTGAAGGGATCTGCGCCAATCCACATTACAATGCCGACTCCAAACTAGAATGAAAATTATGTTTTGGAGTCTATTCTACATATAAAGGCTACCAGTCCATTGTAGTGTGTTTCAGTCATGTCAATCGGAGAGTTGCCCTGACGAAACGTCATGACCGCCTGGGGTATCAACATATACTCTGACAGTCAGGCTGATGTACAATCTCTGAAATCTGTATTCCCGACTTAAGAACCGCATACTACTACCGCGCATATCTTAATAAGATGACTAAGCTGTTTGATATCTACCTTATGTGATTGTAAAATTACAGTAACAGTCCAGGGTACCCTACCAAAAATCATATCAAAGTGTTTGTTGGGTAAACAAGACCGGGATGTTAAATCAATGTTTTGCATGTTTGTTATAACAATAAAGTCATAAATGTTAACATAATTTAGATATAATATATTTTTCAAATACTCTACAACATCTAGAAAGCCCTTGGGAGCCTATTCGCTTACCAAAGTCAATTAAGGTTTCTTTTCTATACATCCACTATAGTTAACATTATTTGCCAATTTAAAATAGCTCCAACTGCAACCAGTGTCACTGGCCATTGCTTCTTATAATATATTCCTGTTCTGTCACTCATAGATGATTTGTTATCGTACATTGGGCGAAGTGCAACCAGTTCAGCTCCTTCTATTTGGTATCTTGATACGAATGGATAATGGCAAATAAGGAAATAAACCTTATACTATAATTTTGATGATTAACTCATGAGAAAATTTCTACATAATTCGTTTGTTTGGTCTTCCTTTTGTCCTCCCTCTGTCTCTCTCTCTCTCTCTGTCACTACTTTACTATTCTTAATTTGTTATGAGCAGACCGGAGGTGGAAGAATGGCATTATAATAACACTTACGTTGGCATTAAACCTATATTTAAATTTTATAGATTTTCCCTGTAAGATAGTGCTGAAGAGAGTGATTGAGAGAGGAGGGAGAAAGAAAAGAAGAAGTCTTTCCGTAGCAAATGACAGAAGTTCTTTGGGATTTTGTTAGACAATACACATTATGATATAGAACATGATGCAAGATTATCATTCATGTTGATGACAGCGGCAATAAATAGGATGATAGTACATGTGACACTCGAAGAAAAACTGACAGTTGAGATTTAAAAAAATGTGATTATTTGCATTCCCTATGAGGTTGATGCACGTGGTTTAACTAGTTATGACATAAACCGCTTTATTTTACAGAGTTCTGTTGTGGAGTTAAGAGATCTCTGTTAATCGGATACACAAAGCTGGTAACCCGTGGAATATTTTTTGAACACAAAATTTTGGATAAATTTTTTGTCTAAAAATTATAAAAAAATTGTCATGTTTTGAAGCAGTCTTTTACTTTACTCTTTATGGCTACTTTACCTTATGAGGTCAGATGTCTTACATATAGTAATTACACAAAGAAATGAAACAAATTTCAACATATTCCTCCAACTGGCTCTATCCTTCGCCTTTTCACGCCAGGTGGTAACAACAAGGATACGGCGTCTTGGTTGTCCTCTTTTCCTACTTCCATAGCGTACATTATTGAAAACTTTTCGCCCTGGTTCATATTCATCCATTCTGATAACATGGTCTAGCCAATGCAATTGGCCTAATTTGATTTGCCTAGCTATGTCCACGTCAGAATATAGCATATATAGCTCTTGGATCCAGCGACGTCGGTAGTCGCCGTTTTCTCTAACAGGACCATATATTTTACGGAGAATTTTTCTCTCGAATACTCACAGGTGGTTTTCACCCTCTTGCGACATGACCGAAGTTTCGGAGCCAAATGCCAGCAGTGATAACATGAGAGTCTGGTATAGCTGGACTTATGTCCGTCAAGAGAGGGTTTTGTTTTTAAACTGCTTGCTGAGCCCAAAATAGCATCTATTTGCAAGCACAATTGTCCGATTTATCTCCAGGCTGACGTTGTTGTCGTTGTTCACGATGGATCCAAGGTACACAAATTCTTTTACAACTTCAAAATTAAATCGGTTATCGGCGTTCAAGTGCGGACCAAGTCGAGAGGTTTCTCTAGTCGTTGACACCATCAAATTTGTTTTGCCCTCATTAACAGCAAGACCCACCTTCAATGATTCTTTTTCGATTCTTAAAAATAACGCAGTAACCTCTCGCAAATTTCGTCTAATGATGTCTATGTCATCAGTATACACCAGCAATATATGGCTGTTCGTGTAGATGATCTTGTTCATATTTTCTGCAGCTTTTATTAAGATGTTGAAGAGATTGCACGAAAGTGTTTCGCCTTGTCTCAGTCCTCGCTTGGTACAAACTAGCTCAGTGAGGTCTTTCCCCAACTTCACTGCTGGTTTGGTGTTGGTCAGCGTTTTTCTACAGAGGCGGATCAGTTTTGCTGGAATCCCAAGTTCAGACATAGCTTCGTACAGTTTCCCCGTATGAGGCTATCAAAAGCAGCTTGGTAATCGACAAAGAGATGGTATGTATCGATGGTATGTATGGTCTTTTCCAGGATTTGGCGCGTAGCGTGAATATTTGGTCAGTCGTGGACTTGCCTGGTCTAAAACCACACTGATAAGGTCCAATCAGGTCTTCAACCATTGTTTTTAGTCTTTTATATAATACGATCGACAAGATCTTATAAGCGATGGACAAAAGTCGATGCATGTGGGCTAGCAGTCCTAAGCCGGGAGATCGGCTTTCTAATCACGCCTTGGTTGGGGGACTACAATCTACACTGTCTTCCACAATCATTACTCCCTAATCTTCCGTGGAAGAATCTGACTGGAGTAGTGCTGAAAATTTGTCTCGCCACGTTCTAAACACACACTGCTTATCAGTCACCAGATTTCCATTCTCGTCCTTGCAGGAGGGCAGCCCTTTATTAGGCCCGTTATTCGATGTTCTTACCCTTTGGAAAAATTTTCGGGTTACACAATTCGGTCTTTTCACTCTTCCTCTGCCCCCACTACCACTTTTCGACCTAAATAGTTGGCTTTCCTCTCTTCTCAGCCTCTTGTTCCGCTCACTCGCAGCTAGCGTTGTAACTGACTGTTTCATTGCCATACGTGCAGCGTCTTTTTCATCAGTTGCAATGCGACATTCTTCGTAGTACCATGGCTTATCCTTCTGCGGTTGTGATAGCCATTGTGATAATTTTTTTCAAAGCCTATGAAGGGCAGAAAGCCGCCTTTTGTCTCCTGATTCGACTAAGTCGTGGTAGTTAGTTAGTTAGATTTACTTACGTTTTACACCGATACCGAACAGTAATAATTTGACCAGCTTGTTCGTAGCTAATTAACATTAAAACATTCCACCTTGTCAACAAAAAATTGATCATACACACAAGCTGAAAAATCTGCCTCTGTTGTTTGGATGCAAATATAACGTGTGTTGGGCGCTTGTCGCAAATATAGTATGCCTAAGTCCAAACACATTATGACACAATGATTAATATGATAGAATATATGTGTTTGTGATCCAAACATAGCTTTGTTGGTGATACAAATACGACTGTGTTTGGCGCACTGTTTACTTCAAATTTTTCTCGCTGTGCTCTGCCAATTGTAAAATAATAAAAAGGTGTAGAAATAGATTATTCTCGGTTTGTCGGAAATATAGAATACTTGGGTGCAACCACATTGTGTTTACTATTCAGCACCAAATTTTGGATACACAATTTCTAATATATGTGTATGTAATCCAAATATAGTTTTGCTTGTGAAATAACTACAGCTGTGTTTGGTGCACTGTCGATAGCAAAATAATAAGAGGGGCAAAGAGAGAGTATTATCTATTCAAGTTAACCTTGGTGTAAGTGTGTAGCTGCATACTTGAATTAGTCTTTCAATCAGGGATTCATAAATATTACTGAATGTGTGTGTAAATTGCAGATGAAGTGAGAGTTTATTTTGTTCCGTTGCGTTTTAGTTTCATAAATTCAGTCATCACTCGTTCATCGGACAGAGGAGAGCATATGCCCTAAGTATTCTGTGAAAAGATGTATAATAGTGGAAAGTATTTTTGATTGTTGTTTCGCTTTTTCTGTTTGCGATTCGTACATACGAGTACTTAGAACCAAAGTGGGAAACGATTTTGAGGAAAGTAACGGTGGTTGGGAGGTTGAGGTTTGGGAGGAAACACACGAATGCTTCCGCGTAAGTTGTGGATGCAATACACGTATGGTTCTACGTAAAAGCATACCTGTTTGCAAGTAAACATTCTAATGTTGGCATTTAAATATGAGTGAATTTGGGACTTGCAAATATATGAATATTTGGAGTCTAGTTCCTGCAGAATGTGTTTTGGAAAATATGTACGTCACAGAGCCCGTTTTTTCAGTGTGCAAGTACTGGAGTGGCAAACGACTGCTGTGTTTTGTCTACTTATATTTTGAAAGAATTTCAAAAATATTTTCATATTTCTTTAACATTTTTCCTCGAGTCTTTCAAAATTTTATAACAAAACTTTACACATGTACCAGCGGACGCATTAACATGTGCTGCAGAGCCTCTAATACTTTAATTATTCCTCCCTCTCCGTACCTCCTGCTCACTGTGGGTCTTTTTTTTCCAGTTACCATAAAAATTCCACAAGATCAGCCTTTAAGTTTATTACCCCGGTTTCTGCTACGAGCCGAATAAATATTTTCCCTGGACTGCAATGCTGCACAATACAATCATTTATTTATGCAAACATTTCATGTTGATAATTAGAAGTATCTTAAGTTTTTGTGTTTAATTGTTTGTTGCAACAACATGTTGCTGTTCTTGCCACTGACTGCAGTTGGTGTCGTTGTAACCCTTTTGATGGGTGTAAGAATAAAGCCGCCAGCGCCACAGTTGTTGTATCGTATGAAATGAGCGCCCAGTGATTACAATTAATAACAGATTCCCAGCTCAAATGCCGGTTTTGTGTGACAGCCATTTGGTTTGACTTCAGTCGGTTGTGTCGGCGTCATTAGAAGGAGAATCGTTATAGTTACAAATTGTGCAACTAATAATTCCGAGAGAAATGGTTAAGACTTTAGCTTAGTATAGATTTAATAGGTCTAAGATTTCCACCTGATGTTTAAGTGGAAGGAAGTGTCTAAAGGTCAAGATCTGAAACTAGAACTGAAACTATGTAAGCACTCTACTAATATATTAAATACTGATGACTACTCGTATGAGATTATCTGAATATCGGTGGTACAATGGATAGTTTGCTCAAGTTTTATAAAAAATAACATTTATTTCAAGTGCCCGCTTTCAATATCCTTGGACGACGGCTTTCCCACTGAGTGATAGCGCCACTATTGGGATATTAGACACGAAGGTGGTGCTCGGAGCAAAATCGCACGGAGTCGGTGTGAAAGTTTATGTCCTGATCATACTTAGGTGGCCTCGAACAACCCAGCGGGATTAACGGCCGTACAAAATTAGTATAACATGTTTCTCCAACCGGCTCCATCTTCAACATTTCTCCTCCAGTTGGTAACGCCAAGTTCTTACAGGCAATCTTCTACCTGGTCTTTCTAGCGTAGTCGTGATCGACCAATTTTTCGATGTGCTTCCAGTACGTCTTCGAAGAAGTGGCAATAGCCACTTGCAAAAGTACGATCTTGGTCAAAGTTCTGTGGATCGATGGAGAACACAAAGGACACAGCAAGACTGAGCAAAATAATGGCCAAGGAGCACTCAAATCCCACCTGACGGATGACGGGACATGGTTAAATAGCTCAGCTGAATCGCTAGAGATATTCCTGAAAACTCACTTCCCGGGCTGCGAGAACACATCCCGGGAGGTGCCCACATTATCAACCCAATACTCGGATACTTATGGTATAGAGACAGAATATCGTGGGCCATCAATATCTCCGGGCCCAGATGGTATTATACCAAAGATGCTGCAATACGCGGAGGTCAAATTAGGCCGTGGCTGTGTATTATATTCCGATCCTGCCTGACTCGCAACTTCTTACCAAAGAGTTGTTACCAAGGTAAAAGTGGTCTTCATTCTCCCAAGGCGGGGAGAAGGATTTCAGACCGATCAGCCTCTCGTTGTTTCTTCTGAAAATGCTTGAAAGGCTAATCGACGCACACATCCGCATGAAGATGGATGGATCACCCAAAATATCATGCAGCCAACATGTATGTCTAAAAGGCCGCTCAACCGACACAGCTCTGCACGAAGTCGTCAGAACTATTGAGAGGTCCTTGGACCACAAACAATATATCCTCGCTACCTTCTTGGATATAGAGGGTGCTTTAAATAACGTGACCTCAGCAGCCATAGAAGAATCACTTGCAGGTCTAGGCGTGGAAACATTCCTCAAGAGTTGGATAGTGACAATGCTACAGAGCAGAAATATCAGCGCCTCAATGGGAAACAGCGAGTCATCAAAGCAAGTGCATAGGGGAACTCCCCAGGGTGGAGTCATCTCTCCCCTACTTTGGTTACTCGTGATCAACAAAATACTACTGAAACTGGACAATATAAGGATCAAAACCGTGGCGTATGCGGATGACGTGGTAATAATGGTGTCTGGTTTGTTCGCATCCGTGTTGACCGAAAACATGAATGAGGCCTTGAAATCACTTAACGATTTGGCAACTGGGAGTGGTCTTGGAGTGAATCCATGGAAAACTGAGCTCATGCTTTTTACCACGAAGACCAAGATACCAAAGTTTAATCCTCCTCGGCTAAGTGGAATAGAGATTCCACTGTCAACTGACGCCAAGTACTTGGGCGTGATTCTAGACCCTGAACTTTCCTTGAAGCGTAACATAGAGCACCGCGCACAGAAGGCACCCGTTGCGTACTACGCTTGTCGGAAAATGTTCGGAAGCCGGTGGGGTCTCCGACCGAAAATGGTGGTATGGATGTACACTAGCATAATCAGACCAATACTCTCCTATGGGGCAATGGTATGGAGGCATGTCGCAGGGAAGACGTGCACCATAAAACTGTTGTGTAGAGTAAAGAGATCACCTTGCATCGGCATAACGGGGACAATGAGGACGTGTCCAGCTGAAGCCCTTATTGCAATGCTTCATATTATACCAATCGACGTTGACATCACAGCAAGTGCGGCCTGGAGTGCCACCCGACTAAACGCTCTTGGACTCTGGAAGATCAACGAATATGGACGTGGGAGTATACTATAGATAATCCCAGGGGAACTCAATATGACAACCGATTACTGCACCCCCTCATTGACGTTCGATAACCTGTTCGATGTCAGGTTTCCCAGGAGAATAGAGTGGGATAAAAGGGAACCACTTACAGGTTTTGACACCAAAGTATTTACGGACGGATCCATAATGGAATGTCGAACCGGCTCGGGTGTTTTCTCCGAAGAGGCAGGCCTCAATTTATCATTCAAACTCCGAGACAAGTGAAGCGTTTTCCAAGCGGAGATACTGGCCATCAAAGAAGGCTGCGCCGAACTTATACTACTGCGAAAAACAGAGCGTTTGTAGATAGCCAAGCGGCTCTTTTATCACTCAAATCTTACAACACTGCATCTATACTCATTAGTGAATGAAGAGAAAAAGCGCCTTTAGGGTTGGTCAAAAGAGGTATTTTCCAGCATTGCCTTGAACGAGCGAAAACCAGATGGGATACGACGCTAACGTGCCGCATATCCAGAAACACATGGCCATAATATAACATTCAACGGACTAACTCCCTGATCAGCCATAATCGAGGAGACATATCTAGGCTAACTGGCGTGCTGACCGGGCGCTGGCCAATCGGTAACACGCAAGATGGTTCAAGCTGCCATATAATGACCACTGCCGTGGCTGCGATGACGCAGAAGAGGAGGAGACGGTGGAGCATCTCCTCTGCACTTGTCCGCCTCTGATGAATAGACGCCTGAAGGCTATGGGCCAACCCTTCCTGCATAACCTCACTGAGTTACACGAGATAGATCTAGGGGATCTAATGACGTATCTCCTATTAACAGGCTGGATATAGACACGGTTCTTTGGACTTTCCGGAGTGATGTGGTGAGCAAAACGGTGTCTCAAAACCAACCAACAAAACCAACGTCTTCGAATACTTTTCGCACTGGTTCATTCTGCTCCAGTGTACTGTCATGGCCTAGCCAGCATAAACTCGATATTTTGATTCATCGATCATACAGCTCGAGGTTCCTCCGTCGTCGATACTCGCCGTTTCTATTATGGACCATATATTTTTTGGAAATTTTTTCTCTCTAATACTCCAAGTGTTGTTTGATTTGACCCAGTATTCTGCGCCATAACAAAAGACAGGATGTATGAGAGTCTGATATAAGTGGATCTTAATTTACGGAGAGAGGGTATTATCTCTGAAGTGCTTGCATATCACGAAATAATACCTGTTTGCAAGCGCAATCCTCCGCTTGATTTTTAGTCTGACGATATTACTTCTATTTACGGCAAATCCGACGAAAATGAATTCGTCCACTATCGCGAAATTATAACGATTACCAACGTTCACCCTTTCATCCAATTGTGTCGATGTTCCGCTTGTGGAACCCATTAATTTTGTCTTGTCCGCTTTTACTGTCAAACCTACTTTTGCAGATTCCTTCTCAATTCTCGAAAATACTGCAGTAACTTTTCGCAGATTTCGCACAATCATGTCTAAGTTATTATCATACGCGAGCGGTATGTGATTTTTGCGTAGGATATCATGTCGGTCAGTGTCATTCTACAAAGACGCGTCAACTTAGCAGTAATACCAAGCTCCGACATAGCTTGTTACAACTTTCCCCGCATCGGGCTATCGAAGGCAGCCTTCTAATCTTTTGCTTTTCGTCGGCTTCGCCAGGATTTAACGCAATTTCAATATGCAATTTTTTTTGACAAAATCGCCAAAATAAGAAAATCGCTAATATAAAAGGGGGATATAACTCGGAAATGGTGCTCCAAAACTAGTGTATTCAAAACCGAAACCGGTTAACCGTACGTCGGTTTTATAAAAATTACTATATTCGAAGAACCGGCGTGACCGGTTATTTCAAGTAGATTAACCGTTTTTTTCGGTTTTTACACAATTAATATACGAACGCAGAATTACCACCTAAACCTAAGCCAAAACCTAAATAAAGGGAGGGCCATGTAAGATTTGGAATTTGAACCTCTCGTTATTTCGAAGCAGATGGCCAATTTGACATTTACGAAGTGACAGATTATTAGTTACAGGTTAAAATTTTATGAAAAAATTGTGAAATATTAAACATTTTCTTCTATAGTCTACGGCCTCAACTCAAACTATACGAAATCTATGAAATACATCCGGTAAAAATACAGTGACATCAACGCAGTTTGTGGATCAATTTATGAAGCGAGTTCGTCAATCAGGGTCTTTAGTGGACAAAATATCTCGTGTACGTGCTCGTCCAGTGCATTCAGTGGAAAACATTGTCGCTGTAGCTGAAAGTGTGCTCGAACAGACATTAAGATCAACTACCCAACGTTCGCAGCAATTGAACATTTCTCTCACTTCATTGCGCAGAATTTTGCATAAATTCCTGGGTACGTCGGCTTGTAAATTCCAATTAGTCCAACATCTGAATGGAGCTTCGGGACCATCCGATGACCTTTCACTGCCTTGAATGGACTAAAGATCGCTTGAATGAAGATGAACATTTTTACCGGAAACAAAATTGACGCATTTTCGGCTCGGACAAACCTCGCGGCGTCGAGGAGAATACGGTGCATCCACATCATGACTTAGTTTTTGTCATGACGACTCATATGTAGGTCTATTTCTCGTCGAAAATGTCGCCGCATTATCGTGCTATGCCCAGCGGCCTTTGTTCCAAAAAGTTGAAGAGGATGAAATGGACGACGTACGGTTCCAACAGGATGGCGCTACACGCCACACAGCCATCGTTGCGATAGATCTATGCGCACTATATTCGAAAACCGCATAATTAGCCGAAACTCGGAAGCCCATTGGCCGCATCACAGCTGTGATTTGAACCCGTTGGTCATTAATCTCTAGAGCGCCGTGAAATATAAGTATTACGCAAACAGTCCGGTGTGAATTAGGCCTGAAAACACGAAATGGAGGCGCAAACCATCGAAAATGTACTGGAAAATGTGGAATGAAGTATTTTTTTTACAGCGAAATTAAATTCCAAATTTTATAAGGCCCACACTTTAGCTCCCCATTACATCCAATGAAGGAATGGGATTGCAGGTTTTACACCGGTTCCCAACTGTGTTTTTACAAGGTTTTTCATGACTATGTACTCGGTATTCGATCTCAGACTTCAAAAAGATTGAATTAAAAATAATCGATGTTTCTAAAACGCTTAGTTTTCCATTTTGTTATAAAAACTAAAACTGGTTATCTACCGGTTTCTACAACCGGGTTTAACTGAAAACCGGTTTCGCGAAAAACTGAGTATTCGAAGAAACCGAAAACCAATATTTTCGAAAACCGAGTTTTTGAATGCACTAGTCAAGACGTAAAAATAATAAATTATTTTCCTCCACCCGAGGCTTTAACCAATGCATGTCGTCAATATGGCATCACTATTTTTTTTTTTTTTTAAAATTGCAAAATAATATTTCTCGAATAAAAAATCGCCATTTGCTGATTTTTTGGAGAAACAATTATTCCATACGAATGGAACCACTTTATGACAACTCCTTAGAAAGTTATGTAAATTATTTATTTTTCCATTTGGATGCTGCATTTCCGAAATATTGACTTGAGGGAGTTTTAGCGATTTTTTTATTCGAAAAATTTTTGTTTTAGGGATTTTTTTTTAAACAGAAAGTGATGCCATATTGAAGACATCCAAATGAAGTTTTTTTTGACATAAATTCGAATAATGTACATAGAGACTTGTACTTTTGCACGTTTGTAAGGCATGCTGAAAACATGAAATTCACAAATTTTTGGGACGATTGAGCCACGCCCACAGGAGTTACAAGTCAAAGTATGTACAACTTAAAACTAATTGTATGACCTTTATTGACTCAAAAATCATTTGTAAAACTTTAAAATATATTGGGATGTGCGTTCAATATAACATGTCCAAGGATCATAACATAGTATAATTTTATTTATTTACAAGATTAAAGTGCATGAACTTTGAAATATTTGTTCCGTAATCATACTTTAACGGCCAATTTAGTTTTAATGACGATTTCCCACACAAGCAGATGAAGATATATCACGAGTTTTGGGCTAATTGGATTTCTAGCTTCAAGCTTTGGAATTCAGAGGAAGTAATTTTTTTCCATATAAAATAAAGAAATTTTTGAAAACTTTTACTAAACACTGATTTGCTGAACAACATTATTTTGCAGTCGTCTTCTAGTTCCAATTCAATAGAGTACGGGTATGAATTTTCTACTTCGTCAGAATCAGAGGCACTATTCTCGTCATCTACATATAAGCCAATATTTGATGGCCATGGTTCTAATAGGATGGCTGATGGTTTTAAAAGATTTATTACTTCTGTTGGTAATGAATTTTGTTTGTTCTGATATTTTCTTTTAGAGATAATTGACAAAAAGATAATCTACTATATTAAGGGCACTTTAAGAAGCATTGATAACGTCGCATACTAGCTAATGTTTAAATTGATTGAACATCCACAAGTACTTTAAGGTTAGGTTTTTACAAAATATCACACCACATTAAACACACAATAAAAACAATGAAAAAGTCCCAATAAATATATGTTGCTGACAACGAATTCTTTTCAAATACCTTCCAAATTGTTTTCCATATTACAAGCTCTATTTCCACTGTTAAAATCTTAATTCAAAATCACAAATATTATATAGAAATGAACGCAATAAAACACCTGAAAACATGTGATCGAAAATCTTACATATTGAAAACAGTATTGCCAGCAGCATACGAGTATAATATTATGGTGCATGTACAGTAGAGTGGACAATTTTTATATGGAATTATTTTTGTTTTTTGTAGGAGGTGGTTCGCCCCCTAATTTTTTTCTTTTGGGCACAAATAACATATTTCCAAAACTGTAGACTGTTTGGTCAACGTTAAGGCGTGGCACATGCGCCCTCAAGTTGACAAGAAGGGATTTTGCACAATTTAATAAGAAAAAAGTTATAACTTCATTATTATTTATCAAAATTTATGTTAAGTATCGATATTATATTTAATTTTGACTATTATTTTAATGCATGCCCCTAAAAAGGCGTGGCACCTTATATAATTTAAGTAATATATACGAAAATATGTAGTTTTTGCTTCAAAATATGATG
The DNA here is from genome assembly GCA_963931995.1 of Phaonia tiefii. Taxonomy (NCBI): domain Eukaryota; kingdom Metazoa; phylum Arthropoda; class Insecta; order Diptera; family Muscidae; genus Phaonia; species Phaonia tiefii. Next base: position 85,891,420 of record OZ008367.1, on the reverse strand, counting down.
GAATCTTACATATGTATGTAAAATTTATTTCCTAAAAGTCATTAAATAAATGCCGGCAAATTGTGGCGTGGCAAGTTAAAATTTTAAACTGTTACTAACAAATGCAGCTCTGTGCTAATTAGTTGCGATCAAGCAAACTTATATTTACATAGAAGTAGCAATACTGGAATAACGGTATCTAGTACACATGTGCTTTTGTTAAATTAAAAAAGAGCGTTGATAATGTGTTGTTATACATGTGTGCCGACCGTCAATTCAAATAAAATAAGTACATCTGGCAACATACTGTGGGGACAAGTAATATAAGCACTCTGGCAACATAAAAAGATAAATCAGCTGTTCAGTTTTGGATTTTGGAGAAGCAGCAAGAAGCCACGTTTCGTTGAAAGATAAGGTTTATAAAATTGGTAAGTTTAAACAACAAAGTGCTCGATATTTTCAAAATATAATAACATATTTAATATTATTAATGTAACTCAAACAGCAATGGAAACAAGAGCAAATGAAAAGTTATTTCTGCTTGGGCACGACGAAAGTCAAATCATTGGGTGCAAGTTACCATCAAAAGGGCAAATATTAAAAGTTATTTTTTATAATATGCGGAAAATTAAGCTCAATCTTCGTCCGAGTGCATATCTTGTAATTAAAGAAGCAGAAGTACTCTGGGATAAAGCACGTATTCCCACAAGCCAGAATATTCGTAGCGTTCAGAAAGTGGAAGCTCTATATCATCAGTGGAAGACACTTCAGAAAACTTGTAAGCGCCGTACAGCTCTACAGGAGAAACGTGAGCACGATTTTGTGGAAGAATTAGACGATTTGTTTGATATCGCTCATGGTGATGCGTTAAGTATTATTCAAATCGAAGAAGATAGACTATTTCTACTTAATCAACGGAAAAAAGGCAGACCAGGTGGTATGATTGGAAGCGATCGAGCACTTTTTGAAAGAGAGAAAAGAAGAAATATGCGTGAAGAAAGAGAACTGATAAGGCAAGAAAAGTATCACCAGGAGCAATCTCAAAATTTGGTTGCAAGTCAGGACTACTCAGATGATGAAGGACAATTGGCTGAAATAGACAGTGATGAGCTTCAAGACAATTTTCAACAAACATCTACTGGAAATGTGGGAAAGAAACGTAAAATGAAAAACTTTATAACACCCAAGCTTGTTGCGACTCTGGACAAGTGTAAAGTTAGCGACAGAGATGCTGTTCGAATTCTCATAGCCACTGCTGAAGCATTGGGCCATGATTTAAGTCAGTTAGCAATAAGTAAAAGTACAAATCGAAATTGCCGTAAACAAATTCGATCTGAAACAGCTATAAATTTAAAGGAGAAATTTTAAAACATTTTACCGCAAACCATTACAGTACATTGGGATGGAAAGCTGTTACCATCATTAACTGGAAAGGAAAAAGTAGACAGATTGCCAGTTGTTATTACATCTACAGAGACAGAGCATCTACTTGGAGTTCCTGCATTACAGGCTGGTACAGGAAGGCAACAGGCTGAAGCAATAATCCAATTATTAAAAGAGTGGAATTTGACAGACAACGTTCAGGCACTGTGTTTTGATACAACAGCAACAAACACGGGAAGACTTCAAGGTGCTTGCGTGATATTGGAACAGGAATTAGGAAAAGATCTTTTGTACTTGCCCTGTCGTCACCACATCTACGAAATTGTATTAAAGAGCGTATTTGAAAAAAGAAATTTGTCTTCAAGTGGACCAACTTTGTCAATTTTCCAAAAGTTTAAAGGGTCCTGGGCGATGATAAACCAAGAAAATTTTAAATTTGGAGTTGATGACGAGAAGGTAAGTCAGCATATTAGCGTTTTCGAATTAGAAGATCTAGCCACGCTTTTCCGCCAATATTTAAAAATAAAACAGCCTAGGGCTGATTATAAGGAGATTCTGGAATTAAGCCTAATATTTCTTGGGGAGCACGATAGGAATTATAAATTCAAAGCACCAGGAGCATGTCATCACGCTCGTTGGATGGCCAAGGCGATTTATTCATTAAAAATGTTTTTATTCAGAGAAGAGTTTGTCATGTCGTCAGATGAAATAGACGCCATACGCGATGCTTGTTTATTTATTGTGAAAATTTATGTAAAAGTCTGGATAGAAGCGCCAATAGCTGCCAAAGCGCCTAATCAAGACCTTCTTTTTATTAAATCTCTTTTCGCCTACAAAAATGTCAACGAAAACGTAAGCAATGCAACTTTGGGAAAATTCCGTAACCATTTATGGTATTTAGCAGCAGAAACAGTAGGTTTTTCGTTTTTTGATGAAACCATTACTTCTGAGTCAGAAAATGAGTCAGAAAATGAGAGCAAGCGGCTGATTACTGATATACAGGACTTACAATCAAAATCAATTGAGGACTTCGTAACCAAAAATACACTTCACTTCTTTGAACGTTTTTCGATTGCAACCGATTTTTTCCAAAAAGAACCCTCCCAATGGCAGAACGAGCCAAGCTATATACAGGGCGTAAATATCGTCAGTAAAATGAGGGTAGTTAACGATACTGCCGAACGAAATGTTAAATTAATGGAAGAATATAATAATTCATTATCAAAAAATGAAGAAGAAAAACAATTTATCTTACAAATTGTAACTGATTATCGAAAAAACTATAAAGGTATTAATAAATCAGATCTCATGGAACACTAATCTATTTGTGTTTTATTTTAACTTGCCGGCATTTATTTAATGACTTTTAGGAAATAAATTGTACATACATATGTAAGATTCCATCATATTTTGAAGCAAAAACTACATATTTTCGTATATATTACTTAAATTATATAAGGTGCCACGCCTTTTTAGGGGCATGCATTAAAATAATAGTCAAAATTAAATATAATATCGATACTTAACATAAATTTTGATAAATAATAATGAAGTTATAACTTTTTTCTTATTAAATTGTGCAAAATCCCTTCTTGTCAACTTGAGGGCGCATGTGCCACGCCTTAACGTTGACCAAACAGTCTACAGTTTTGGAAATATGTTATTTGTGCCCAAAAGAAAAAAATTAGGGGGCGAATAACATGTTATTCAAAAAAAACAAAAAATGTTCACTCTAATGTACAGCCGTATTTGGAATGCAACCATGAATTTGTAATTCAAGCCCTCTCATTTTCACTCATGCTATTTCATATAATGACCTTTATTTATTTTTTATTCAAGTGAAATTCTGCTCCAGCAAAAATTTTGCTCGAAACACTAATTTACCAATTAGAACTAGTTGCGACTGGCTTTACATCGAATTTCAATGCAAATTAAAATTATTTTATTCTAAAAGCTCAAAAAAAAATCACAACAGGTGTCATGGGCCACCCGGTTGGAACGAAGTTCTTTCGTTATATATTACAGTGAAAACTCCCATAAGCGAACAGCCACCGTCGACCAAAATTTGTCCGTTGTTGGGAGGTGTCCGCCTATGGGAGTTTGACAAAAAAAAGGACAAAAAAATAATTTTTATTGTTTATTTAGAGCATTAACATAAAATTCAATTCATATCTAATTAATAAAAAAGGTTTAACGAAAAAAAAATTTTAATAAATTAAAATAATAATGTCTAATTTAGTGAAATCCTGGTAAGAGTTACTTTAAGGGCACTAAAAGGAACATAAATTAGACGCATTTGTACTTAGTTTGAAATAAAAAAGTTTTTTATATTTTTTTGTTTCATATTTGCTTGCTTTTCGGTCGCTAAACGAGTTTGAAGGTGATTTTCTAAATTTTTTACAAATGTAAAAGCTGCATAATCAGTTTTTACAAATTCCTTGATATTGTAAAGATATTTCAAGGCATCGGTACAATTCATAACTTTATTTGGAACTGCAATCCAATTTTCTTCATCTAAAGGTTCTTTTGGCTCCACTAAGCTTTCACTATTCGCTAATTCAATGGCAATGTTTTCATCTTCTGTCATAATATTTTCGTCAATGGTAACGTACTCTTCAGCTTTAGTGGGATATCACCTTCGTCATTAAAATCCCGTGAACTGTATGCATTTTCATCGAATCCGGCCTTACGGAAGCAGTTTTGAATTGTTTCGGTTGTCACCTTGTTCCACGCAGATGAGATGAAAAATATAGATTCAAGGATATTGATTTTTTTTGCTACATCTGTAATTTCTTCAAAAGCTGTTATCATATCCTTTACTATAAAACTTCGGTAGTAGAATTTGAAACTACGAATGATGCCTTGGTCCAGGGGTTGGCAAATTGATGTTGTGTTCGGAGATAACCAGATAACTTTAATGTTTTCGAGTTCAACAGCTCGGGGATGAGAAGCTGCATTATCCAAAACAGAGCTATTTTTCGTTTTTCTTTCCCCATTTTATGGTCCAATTGAAGTAGCCATTCAGTTATAATCTCTCTATTCATCCATGCCTTTTTATTTGATTTCCAAATGACTGGTAAATTATATACGGGCATAGTTTTGAACGCTCTTGGTCGATCGGCTTTTCCTATAACCCATGGGACTTGCTTTTCACCTACCATATTCGCACAAAACAGCACAGTCAACCTTTCTTTAGAAAGCTTACCACCGGTACATTTTTGATTTTTAAAAGTGAGCGTTTTGTTTGGTAGAGCTCGAAAAAAGACTGCTTCCATCCGCATTGTACACATTTTTTGGTTCATAATCACGAAGGATCAGTTTCAATCTTTCGTTGAACTGGTTAAGGTCTTCTTCCGACACCGCTGCTGCTTCTCCGCAAATGAATTTAAAACTGATATTATGCCTCTTTCGCCACCTTTGAAGCCACCCATTCGATGCTACAAAGTTCGTTATGCCCAATTTTACTGCGCATTCTTTTGGCTTCTCTTGAATAACAGGTCCAGATAGAGCGATATTTTGGGCACGAACTTTCGAAAACCATTCAAGACACATTTTGTCAAGTTTCAGGTTGTTCGAATGGAGTCTAAACATTTTTTGATTGGAATTACTGCCAGACTGCCATTGAGAACGCAAATTTTCTTTGTTTTTTAAAATGTTTGCTGCTTGTGGTTTGCCGATGTCAAACCTAGAACAAAAATGTAATGAAATTTCAATTTCATTTTATTATAATTATTGTGCACTTACTTTGATGCTATTGCTCGAATTGGTAATTTATGTTTTTGTGAGGTTTCTAGAATTTCAATCTTTTCTTTAAGCGTCAAACATTTTTTTTGATGGCATTGCAACAAAATTAATCAAAACAATTTTTTTTTACTTTGCTTCACAATATAATCAGCTGAGTAAGTATGTAGTTGCCACATGCATATTTTTAAGTGAGAAAAGTCTATATTTACACCTAGGATTTTTATAGCGCCTCGTGTTCTATTGTAAAAAAGTGCAATTGTTAATATTTTGTTTTATGTGGAATTATTTTTGTCCTCTTTTCAGAGGTTTTTTGACCAAATAATACACAATTTTGCTGTCCGCGTCCGTTCAAGGGAAGGTCCGTTCTTGGGAGTGAAATTTGCTCTGAAAAATCAATTTGGTGCAACGTTATTCGAAAATTGTCCGCATATGGGTGGTGTCCGCTTAAGAGAGTGTCCGCTATTGGGAGTTTTCTATGTATATACTAGTTAGTTCCAGCACGTATAAAGCGCCCGTTGAAAAATATGATAATTTAAATGGATGTGTAAGAAAATGTGCTTTTTGTAAAATAAAAAACTTTTTTTAAGAAATTTTTTTTTTTGAAAAGAAAATTATATTTGTAGGTCCTTTTTGTAAGAATATGTATTATATTTTCCGGAATATGTATTATATAGGTCCTTTGTTAAAGAGAGGTACTTCTTTTATTAAAATATAATGTTTTTTTTAAGAAAAGGTACTATTTTTAATAAGAAGTACTTTTTGTAAGAAAAGCCATAACAGTGTGACTTTTTTTTACAAAGAAGTACTTTTGTAAGAACAGGTACTTTTTAAAGAAGTGGTACTCTTTTTAGGAAAAGGTTGTTTTTTAACAAAATTTACTTACTTTCAGAAAGCCTACTTATCTCAAGAAAAAAAGGTAATATTTTATTTTTAAGAAAAGGCATTTTTAAGAAAAGGAATTTTTGTAAGAAAAGGTATTTTTTATAACAAGATATTTTTTTTTTTTTGAAAAAAAGCTGTTATTTAAGAAATTGTATGTTTTTTTTGAATTGGTACTTTTTTCAAGAATAGGTAAATTTTTAAGAGTAAATAGATAGTAGATATTGTCCTATTAAATGAGACAAAATTAAACCATAGACACTATATAATATTTAAAAATTATAAAATCATAAGCAAATATCGAGTTGATGCAACAAGGGGTGGGGGGACTGCTATATTAATCAAGAATAACATACAATACTACAGTCACGATAACAAACGTAGATATTCGCTAGGTGCTTTAGAGACATCCGCCATAAATTTACCCGTTGACTGCGACAACTTTTTAGTTATATCCGGCCGGCAATATAAATCCAATACGAGCAGACTTGCAAAAACTATTTAATTTATGAATCTTCAAAATTCAAATAACTACTATGTACTTGAACTGCAAGCACACAGAATGGGGTAATACTGTTAATAACGCAAAAGGCAATAACCTAAAAAATAGTCAACATCGAATTCCTTACACTTCCAACAATTTCAGCGAAGCCCGCTTTCCTTAGCCGTAATTATGAAGCCAGCACATTTCACAATGGAATGAATCACTATCACAAAGCCAACATGAAAGAAAACAACCCTCATATACGTCCCTGACTATACAAGTCTAGTAATAATTACCTAATCCTAAAAGTATGCAGAATAATACTGGATTGTATACTGGGTTATAGAATAATGCGGTTAAAACAAAAGTTGTTTAAAATTTTATCATTTAGTCCCCATCCCGCAACGTGTGATAAGGAACTTCGTTCCAATAAAGACAAGGGATAAATGCACAACATGCATTTGGTTTTTTTTTGGGGGATTTTCCGATTAAAAATCGACGAATTACACAACTGCTAAAAATACATTCAATCAATGTCTTTCTGATTATTAATTAATCATGAGGTCTAAATCGAAAAAGTTAAAAAATTTAATGTTTAAACAATTGGTAAGGGTCCTTGTTTGCGAAAACGCGCAAGAAGTTGCAAACGCCGCATATGTAACATGCTAGGGGATCCCTTAACAACCAATCTTGCATTCACAGCTTCATACACAAGCATGCACAAATATAACTGTTCCTCGATGAAATATAAGCATTTTGTGATTTTATTATTTAAAAATGCTATATAACAAACTACAATACAGGGTGTCCCCTAAACTGTTGTCTAAACTTAAACACATGATAGCTGAGAACAAAAGCTAAAATGTTTGTTCTTACGCCAATTGCCTAGGTGGCTTCGTTTTCGAGATATTCGTGTTTAAAATAATTGCATTTTTGAATGCATTTTCAATAAATGCATAATCTACTTTTTAAATGAAAAAGAAATGTCATTGAAAATTGCTTCAAAATTGATTTTGAACATTACCATGTAACCATTCTGTAACGTTACCATGATTTTCAAAGTAATGTCGCAATATTTCCCAGCGTTGTTCAAGCGTATACACAACCATATTCGTTCAGCGGAAGGATAAAACTAATTATCTGTCAAATCAGACATGAGCTAAGTGTTACCATTCACGAAATAAGCACTAGTTGAAAAAAAACAAAACGTTAGATGGCGGACCCTTTAAATTCTATCTTCACTGATGTAATTGATAATTGTTCATTCGGCAAACTAAATGACACCCTATTCTACACACATTTTTAATTGTGCCTGCCACTTCCTTTGCAGTTGCTTCTTTTACCCATTACCCATATTTCCTCATACCCATACTAGGTAACAGCAGTAGCATTGCTCATCGTAAGGTAACAATGATTAAGATCACAACACCGACTATCACCTGCGAATGATCAATGCTATTTTCTTTGTTTGTTTAGGCAGATATTCAGTTATCTTTTTCCCCTGGGTTGATGTAAATGTAGACAATAAAATACATATAATGCCCACTGATGATGTTCGTTACAAAAATGATGATGTACGATTAAACTTATAGTTTCCCATTATTACGTACAACGTGTGATCATATATTACGAAGATGTACTCGTACGATGAGGGACATATGAGCGAAAAACTTGGAACTGATATATATCTTTTTGAAATGCGGTAACATGATGTTGATTCGGTGTACATTTAGAAGGAAATGAGATGGGAAATTCAGTAAATAAAAATTTGCTCATGTAAATCTGTTAGCGCAGTTGTTTAATGACAAATTTGCGAAATATTAATAATTATCTAAACCATAATATTGTATGTTATAGTTGGTTAGAAGCTAAATTTTTTCAGGATGACATGAAAACAAGCATTTAACGAGAATTTTGTGCTATAGCAATCCGCGCGCAACTCCTGTACATTAGAACACGCCTTCAATTCCAACTCTGAAAACATTTCATATCTTATCAAGTAATTAGTCATGAAAAAACTTCTCATAGCCAAACCGTTCGGAATTGGTGTAAAAGTTGAGGGCCCGATCCTTAAGTGTCAAAATAGGGATCTCACAAATTTTTAGAAGCTACGCCGAATTCCTCCATGTGATAAGTATTACGTTTTTAATTAATTTACAGCAAAAACTAAGCGCGAACCGCTTGAAAGTACAGTAGTAAACACTATCGATCATATCTAATGGCAACGTATTTTCTGAGGTTGTCGGGTTGTCAATCAGCCAAAAGTCAATATATTTTGATCTAGTAAACATTTATGAGTTCTGTATTGAACTGATTGCTGACAAGGACTGATTGCTGTATTTAACTGATTGCTGCAGGGGTGATTACAATGACATATCAAAATTAAAAATCGCACAGTGGGGTATATTTTAAACAAATTTTCAAAGCTGACTAATTTTCATTTTACTCGGTTTCAGAGGAAACAAATATATAATTTTTTTCTAATTATGTTTTCTTGAGTTCTTTGGATGCAATTTTTCATAATGTGAACAACAAAATTTAATTTTTCCCGTTTTAAAATTTTAGCATTTTTCAGATTTTTAATATTCAAAAAGTTAGACTTAATGTTTACTGTGGCAGTCGGTGGTGTAATGGGTAGTGTACGCTTCTTGTACTTGAGATCCTGGGTTCGATCCCTCTTCTGACCACCTTACAATTTCTTTCGACGGCGGTCACCTCGCATAGTGACGGCGACACTATCGAGTATATAGCCTTGAAAATGCTTCTCAAAAATACCGTTCGGAACCGGTGTAAAACTTTAGGTCCCAACCAGTGAGAATAAAACTAGAAAGCGCACATCTCACTGGTTGCGAGAAGGTCTCCCCGATTCCTTCATGGGATGTAATGGGAAACCAGTTTATTTATTTTTTTAGACTTAATGTTTGGAACGAAGTCCTTTATCGCACGTTGCGGAATGGGGGTTAAATGGAAAAAAATTAAACAACTTTTGTTTTAACACTATTATGCTACAACCCACTATTAACAACTATATTGTTTACTTTTGCTTTGGTTTGTGTCTAGACTAACTAGATGTCTCACATATTTTGGGAAATTTCTTGTTTAATGTTAAGTTTTCTAGGTGGAGCCTGTAACCAATATTTAGTATCTATTGTAGTTTTGAACCCAATAAAAAGTAAATTTAGAAAAGCCAAAGCGAAAGAAGTATAAAAAAATAATTTTTTTTTAAATAAGTGCCGTTTCTTAAAAAATGTAAATTTTGTCAAAAAAAAAAATACAAACAAAGCAAAGTAAATTTTCTTAAAAAAAAATAAAAAAAAGGAAAATTTCTTACAAAAAGAACCTCTTCTTAAAAAATTAATTTTTTTATTTTATTGTTCAAGCTCTAGATCATTCTATACCTCTATAAATAGAGATATAGTTTAGTGAAAAAGAAGATGTTTTGCACATGCATCCTCATGATTGCTGGCAACCCGTATAGCAATTTCAGATCTGGCCACAGATCTTCATCAGCGGTTTTTTGGAATGCTGGTTTTGAAAAATCTATCAAACTAAATGCAAACGAAAACTTAGCTGAATTGAGAATTTTCCACTATGCAAGTGTTCGAAAAATATCGCAAGCAAAACACACAAGAAAACATTTGCAAACAACTTCTTTCCATCTCCAGAGAACCATCGGTTCCCATTACAAAATGATTTTTGTTGTTGTCTAAATGACAACGCAATGTTTACAGGCAATTGTTATTGCCTGTTGCTCTACGTTCATCAGTGATGTTTTTTTTGATTTATTCGGCCTTTTTATTGGTACTTTTTGATTTTATTGTTCAATTAATTTTTTTTAAATAAGTACCTTTTCTTAAAACGGTACATTTTCTTACAACAAATTACCTTTCCTTAATAAAACTACCTTTTCTTTAAAGAGTACCTTGTTTGTGAAATAAAATAACTTTTCTTGAGATAAGTACCTACTCTTAAAAATGTACATATCCTTGAAAAAAGACCAATTCTAAAAAAAAGACCCCATTTCTTAAAAAAAACCTTTTCTTCAAAAAAGTACCTTCCCTTAAAAAATACATTTTCTTACAAAAATTCCTTTTCTTAACAGTACTTTGTCTTAAAGATCAAATAATACCTTTTCTTTTCTATTCTCGAATAAAAGTACAAACTAAGTACATTTTCTTAAAAAAGTAACCGTTTCCTTAAAAGGAACCTTTGTAAAAAAAATTATACTCTTACTCATAAAAATAGTACCTTTTCTTAAAACAACATTAGCTTTTAATAAAAGGTGTACCTCTGTTTTAACAACGGATCTTTCCGGGAAAATAAAATACATATTCTTACAAAAAGAACCTAAAAATATACTTTTTTTAAAACAAAATACGTTCTATAAAAACAACATTTTTCAGTTCGCCCTCTGTCCTTGCGTTCGCTTGATCCAACTAATCACATTAGAGATGGCAGTCAGGGATGGAACGAGGGTTGTGTTCGCCGTGAACTTAACCGATGGAAATTTATTCTGATCCACTGTGCGGTGGTGCAATGATAGTATGCGCGGCACTGGCTCTGAACACCTTACATTTCTGTCGACGACGGTCACATCACATAGTGACGGCAACACTATCGAGTAAATAGCCCTAAAAGAAGCTTCTCTTAAACTATAAACCGTTCGAAATCGGTATTAAACTGTAGGTCCTATTCAGTGAATCTATAAATAGAAGGCGCACAGCTCACCAATTGTGTAAAGCTAGAGAGGTTCTCAAAACTGAATTCAGTTGTAATTATAATTCTGATGTAACTAAATTGTTCCATATTTGATAAAAACCCGTCATCAAACCAAAGACAAGATTTGGCTCACATGGTTCATTTACCCCTACTTGCTGGTAATAGCTTCAACAGTACGAATGCTGACTATCACAGTAATAGCTTCAACAGTACGAATGCTGACTATCACGATGTTGGCGCTTTCCAACTTTGCCCTGTATCACTACATGAGGGCCTAGATCTGTGTGGAATTTAATGAATTGTTCAAATACTCTGACATACTTTATGATTAACTCCACTATTATTCCATTAGCAACTGGTTACCACCAAAATTCTCTCTATAATTATGCCCAATTGTACAGATACCCCTAACACACTTTTAAAGATTCCGAGCAATTACCAATTTTCACTCGCAACTCAAGTAATACAAATGCACTTGCTAAATTCAATACTTCTACAATTGGAAGGAAATTGCAGAAATATCAATTCAATTGCCTGGGTCTCTAATTAATGGCAACAACAAAGAACATTAAACTTGTTTAGAAATCTGTCTAATTTCCACCAAAGAATCGTTATTCCCAAACAGGCGCGGAGAATTGAGGGTTAAGGAAAAATGGTATTCCACTAACATAAAGTTAAAGAAGCAAAATATTTTGTTTCTTCCATTAACCCGAAACCATTATCATTTAGCACTAGCAACAATTTCAGAGTCAACACTAACCAGCCACCAGCCACCAGCCACCATCATCAGCACCAGCAGCAGCAGCAGCAAATACTTCACCAACCAACCACCATTACCGTCACTTGCTGCTGAGGTGGTTGGGAAGGCGAATCTAACTAAGGTTTAGAATTATTACCAAACAAAATATAAACTAATGTGATTGTATTTATGTCTAATTTGCATGCAATCCAATCCCAGCGAGGGAGAACAAGACGAACGGATTGGATCCCAAGATGATTCCCGATGCTCTGGGAGGGTTCAATAGCCGGAATTTCTGAAACATGAGGTCGCCACCAAAATGTACAGGTACAATCTTGTGGGCTGATGGTATAACTTTTGTATTACTCCATAGAGATGATGACGAAGATATTCTGTACTGGTAGTGGCACTGGTACTATGTTAATTTTTGTTGTTCCTGCTGCTGCTGCTGTAACCCACTCTGTTCCATAAGTTAACAAGGCACGTTAGAAGGCGCAAATAAGGTAGTAACGAAAGATAAAAGTAAATTCGACTTAGCTACATGTACCACGTAGTAGATCCATGTACTCATAGTGGGCGCATTGATACTTATTTAGCGGCATTAGAAGAGGATTGGACAACTGGGTAGATAGATAGAAGGTATTTAAGAAAACGATGTGTTGCAGGCACGTAATTCACTTGCAACACCCTCGCGATCATATCGACAGCAACTGCAACAAAATTTACAGCCAATACATGCCACACTGCCACAGCCACAACATTAGCATTGGCCACATTCATACATTTATATATGCAAAGATACGCGGATAAGCAGACAGACGGACTGAGGGAAATTGACAGTCAGACTGGATGTTGGACGGACTACTCAAATACTCGTGGTGTTGATGATTATCCTGCAAGCAAAGTGAAAAATTTGCATAATCACAGTTACATGGCAAGCACAGAAGTGTTTTCATTTTCAATTAGCATCCATTAGTTGGTTCAACTTGAAATAATGACAGAAGAATCAACATCAGTTTCTTCGTCGTCATCGTCATCACCACCATCATTGGCCACATCAAACCCGGATGACACTGACACCAACATTAACTAACAAAAGTAGCAAAACGCCCTTTCGTTAGGAAAGTTCACCAACATTGTTACGCCGTTTGGCTACATCACTTTTAGTTTGATGATATAAGACAGTCAAAGTGATTGGTTTCTAAATGAGATATGCACGAACAGTGGTTTGGCGATCTCTTTAGAAAATAATATAGATTTGAAACTTTAAAATAATACAAATGTTCACACACTGAAAAGCAACGGCCCGGCCCCTCTAACATATTTTCCCAAACATATTCTGCAGGAACAATGTATATCTTTGGAACACTGCAAACACTCATATATTTTCAAGTCCCAAACTTTCTTGTATTTAAATGCAAACAGTATCATGTTTACTGGCAAACATGTATGCTTATACGTACGTGGAAACATATGCGTTTTTTCATCCCAAACATCCATATACTTACGTGGAAGCATTCGCGTGTTTCCCTCAATCCTACATATACTTACGTGGAAACATTGCTTATTTCCTCCCAAACATAATACTTTTAGAAACGAATTATTCTTTGAATTCAATATATATCTAGTATTTATTATAATTATTTTTAACAATATAAATCCATAGTTATAAATAATTAATACAAAATATTAATAGATTTAAAACGGCCCTTTTTACAGTTATTTGCATTCAATGCATTATCTGCTTTTTCCATGAAATGAGAATCTGCTGCTCTTTTGCTTCTCCTTTCTTTGTTGTCTCTCACGTTTTTGTTTTCAGAAGGTTTCAGCTATGCGTTGGTTATCACTATGCGTTGGTACACAAACAAGATATTTATATACAAATCAAGTTCATGCAAGCCAAGCGTGGATTAATTACTTGTCTTTTTTTATTACACTTACGTCACAAATGGTCCGCCGTTCCGATTTTCTAAGTAAAGGCTCGAACAGACAAAGGGCTTCACGTTGTTGCCCTTTCCAGTTTCTTCCCTCAAAATCGTTTCTCACTTTGGTAGCACACATGCATATATACGAAACACATAGACAAAAACCAAAGCAACATCACAAACAATTTAAGCGTCCGAGCCTTGTTTTATTCCTTTTTCACTGATCAAGCGTGTTTAATATCCTCTGTCCGATGAACCATTGATACATGCAACTAAAACGCAATACATCAGCCAAAATAAGAAACACTTCATCTGCAATTTAAACGCGAATTCAGAAATATTTACTCAGGAATATTTAGAAAATAATACAAAAATACAAACTACAAGATACACTCTCTCGTTGTCCCTCTTTTATTCTCTTGCTCTCGAAAGAGCATAGATACTGCAACAATCAGAGCTATATTTGGATCACAAACATAAATATATGTGGCTCGCAAACACATATGTTATAACATATTCATCATTGTGTCTCAAACATGTAATATTGAGTAGCAAACACAATGTGTTTGGGACACAAGTATATCATAGTTGCGACAAGCTCCAAACACACTTTATATTTACACCCAAACAACAAAAAAATACAGATTTTTTCGCGAGCATACATGCAAGCATGGTTTTCATTAAGTAAAGATCTGCTCCTTTTTTGATTCTTTGTTGTCTGACACGTTTTTATTTTGAGCAGTTTTCAACAAACAAAACCATATTTGGGTAACAATATCATATATTAGGTACATAAACGTTATTTATGTTTGCATCTAAACAACAGAAAATACAGATATTTTGGTATGTAATTGACTAAACTAATATATCAGATAAAACTCTATCGAACCTTAGGACGACTTCTGAGAGAGGATGAAAACATAGTAACAAAATAATTATGCCTTTTTAGATGCGGCAAAAACGGTGTTTGTATTATGAAGTAAAAACAAGATTCGTCAAACATAGAAATTTTTTTGTGGGGATACATTTGTTACATTAGCTCACTTTGGATGAAACTATTCATCAATGTGACGAAGACTTTTTCAATAGTGTGTGTGAAAAGCAAAACCGAAATAAACTATAGAGAAAGATTGAATTATAGGAAATTTTAGGAAGAAATATGTCTAAATACGCTTAAAAAAATATTCTTTTCAATTTGCTATTTACAACTGGTTCTAGCTTCACTTAGTGTTTCAAATAGTTCGAACCGTCCTCTTTTACACCAGTTGTTCACACAAAATATTCTTAGGGTTTCAGGTACATGATTCCCTTAACGAAGGCATGTCCATACTATTCCAAGGCAGCCTTCGATTATATCTTTGAATACCTTTCGCGTCGGATAATATTTAGGATTTCCGGATATACGATAATTCGTACATTCAAAGAACTATTTGATTGAAAAGAGGTTGAAATACCCGAAAATTCGGCTATTATACCCTAATTGCGTTTACATCAACCACAGAGATGTTGTCGCAACTGAATTCGGTTGCTACAACTGAAATTCGATTGGAACAATGAAGTTTAATGATTGCTTCGGTTACGACGACCGAATTTCGCATTATTTTGTTGTATCAAAAAAAATTGTATTCCGATTCCAAAACTGACTTTGCCATTTATTCCACCCAAACAAATGCATAGTTGCTGCATGCCAATTCGCCATATGTTCTCTTATTTAGAACCACTTAGTTTACTCTAAAACTGAACTCAAAATACTGTCCACGCCTATCTGAGATAGTTCCCCCAAATCCCTAAATTGGTATGTTCTCACAGTAGATATCCTCCTGCTCGCTGCTGCTGGATGCGTACAGAGAAGATATTTAGTGAATTATTTCGCTTTCTGGTTGTTTCAGTTTTTATAGAAGCCACTTGCCCTGACCTTTAGTCTCGACACGTGTCTATCGAATCTGTAAGTAACATTGATACGTTGGGTCTGGCTAGAGACATAAGATTCGTGGATATCCTTTTATCCACTACATACCAGATTAGTCTTGCGGGTACACAATCTGTGCCCTTATCCACCTATCCAGCATCTTCACATAGGAGCGTTCTTGCAGGATGTACTTTTATGCCGCTAGGGCATTACTTTGCAGTTCCCATGGAGCCTGTAAGATTGTACCTAGTCTCGCCAGTTCATTCGTTCCCCAATTTCACGAAGTATTCCGAAGTACACCAAGATAAGGTTAAAACCGTAGTGCTGCGGACCTAGGCAGATTTTAAGTTCATACTGATTCCATGGACTTGATAACCTCCCGACTATCAGAGAAGATATTGGCTCCAACGACATCTGGACTTTATCGCAAAATGTCTATCATTTACGTTATATATACGTTGCAATGATCAGGTAATCTATGAGAAAGAGACAACTCTATTTCTCTAGAGTAGATTCCTTACTCTAACTGATCATTATCTTTCGACACATACACCCTGAAAAATGTTATTTGTTCTTGTTTCTAGCTTGTTGCAAATATAATATGCTCGTGTCGAAACACATTGTGTTTGATATTCAATATAACATGTTTGGGACACAAAGATTAATGGGTTATAATATTTGCATTTGTGACCAAAATGTGGCTTTGTTTGCTGAAAATTGCTGAAACCAAACACGTGAGAGGCAATAGTGAAGTAAATTAAAAGCAGCACAGCTTTAATTCACGAATACAATGCTTGCAAACATGTACATGATTCCTGAAATATGTTGCAGGGGTCGTTATTTTTCAGCGTGTGCGCATACAACTTCATATAGCACTCTATACTAGAAACTTTTTTGTTAAAGTGAAAGTGAGATATTTCCGATCGAATACTAGTTGTCTTTAACTAATTGCAGACGAGGAAGCAATCTATGTGTCTATTCTGTCCACCGACAATAAATATAACAGTACATTCATTCCCTATTCTCCTATCTCAAACGAAAGCCAGTCACTCGATTAAATACATTTTACGCCATCTTCCCACTTGAAATGTTATGATTGAGGAGCCCAGGTCAAACATCTTGCGACTAGATGACGAGCGGTACCGTCAGTGTCCATGCATCAGCCGTTCCAAAGTCTACAGTAGGAACGATAGCAGGCTTACAGGATTCAAGTCTTTCCCACTTTGGGAATAAACACCATTATTGTAGCCCTCCATAAGTATGCATCTGAAGTTTATACACGCTATGGGGAACAAAATATCGGCTACAGCCTGAAGTTCCTCTTGCTTGGAGAAACTTAAAGGGTTTGAAGCTACCTTTAACCCACTACAGCCTGAAGTTCCTCTTGCTTGGAGAAACTTAAAGGGTTTGAAGCTACCTTTAACCCATTTAATGCTGGATTGGGTAATAATTTCAATAGCAGCTTCTGATCTGTGGGATATGTTCACTTACTGCGGTTTCTTGCCTTTGCCAGGGTTGGTTGCCAGGGACATAGCGACGACCGAATCTCCACTACATGTTGTCCACTCCCCGGAAGAGAGCTTCAGATAACCTAGCGTCGTGTTGCCAGACGCCAGTATTTTTCTTAGCCTACAGGCCTCGGATGAATCTTCTGTTGAACGAATTGTCGCTGGCCATCCCATACAGAACCTCCGTTGCAGTAGTTATATAGTACCTCATGTATGGATCTGGTGACGAATGTCGGCATATTGCCCCTAGTGCATATAGTAAGACCAGAACCTAGTAGGTATTCAATGAGTGTCTCGCTCTTCTCCTTAGTAATCAGTGCTACTCCATAATCGGTGGTACGCATTTCTGTCCCCGTCCACAATACCAATTTACCTCCTGTATGAGGTATATTATGTATACTTAAGGCAGATGATTGGGCATGTACGATGCGACAAACCAAATATTGGTTACGTTCAGTTCCAGTCTGACCGCCACGTTATTCCTGTAGCTGTATGCCATTAACAGGAATATATTCAGATCATTAGTGGCCGGGTGTGGCTGTTAACTTGTACACATTGGTCCTCAACCAACCAATCCTGCCGCCAGCAACCCAGGGCTCTTGGATTAATACCACATCTGTCATTCCCTTTGCTAGACCAAGGCTAAGTGACAGATTGCTATGATGATAGAATGTGCAAAAATTGTTGGCGACAATACATTAGCGACATGTTATCCATTGCCTCGTGTTCCTGATCGCGTTTCCACGAGTCTTCATCTCCATATTATGATAGAAAAAATGGTTTCCCATTACATCCCATGAAGGGATTAGGGAGAGCTTCTCACAAACCAGTGAGCTGTGCACGTTCTAGTTTTACACTCACTAATTGGGACCTACAGATTTACACCGTTTCCGAACGGTAATTTTGAGAAACGTTTGCATGGCCGCCGTAGAAAGAAATTTAAGGTGGTCAGAGTAGGGATCGAACCCACGTTCTCATGCAAAAGAGCCGCGCACACTCCCATTGCACCACTGACGGCCACACCATGTTATGATAAACACTACTTTATATGTCACATATCATAGCAGCGAATGGTAAAATAAAATCCAATATGACACGTTTCGTCGCAGCAATGTTAGATGCACGAAAGTATTAATTGTACCAACGAAAACGCACGAACAAATTTGGTTGCTGCAGCAACGCATCGACGAACGGTCAAAAAATTCGCGTATGACATATTTCATAGCAGCAACAACAAAATCGTCGGGTGTACCTAATTTTTCATTGCAGAAACGTAAACACACTAACTATCACGCTTCATTCGTCCGGCGAAACGATTATATTTCAGTGTGGTAAATGTGTGGAATTGTTACAGATAACAATGGTTAATAACGTCTTTAGCTGTTAACCCTATACCAGGTAGCCTGTGCCACGGTATGATATACTCACCCCTCAACCGAATATACTTACTTTCAATCTCGTTAATACCACTGTGCAGTATATCCTGTACAATGACAACCAAAAATCAATAATGAAGAAATGTGTACTTTCGTACATTTGATAAAGAATCAAAAACCGTTGGTTTTATTGCGACTATTATTAACACACACAAAACGAAAACTTCCCAATTGCAGTTGACGAGGGCAATAGCAGTCGGGAGGAGAAGACGGGGAAAAACCTCATAAAATCCTGCATAGGCCCAAAATAAATGTAACTGCAAACGGCGGTAGTTGGCGATTGCATGTAGTGCTGTCCGTCCGTCTGTTAAGGCCATCAGACTGTCTGTTTGTTTGCTGGTTAAAATCATTTTAACCGAAGCGAGCTGTCATTGAACTCATCACCCGGCAAATAATTTTGTGGCAGCAACAGCAGAGCATATGAATGTTTGAATGTATGAATTGAATAATGATGATCAGGAACATATGAAAGCCGCCTCTGCCGTCAACAATATAATAGCAGCAATGACCGAGGAGGCACAAGAACAAGCGTATAAACAAGCACCTTACTTTAGGAAAACAATCATCAGCTGCAACAGAGGCAGGCGTCATCAGTATCAGCGTAATCATCCACCCCAAAGCATTCGTCCTCAGCCTCGTCATACAGGCATGGTCGTAGTCGTCGTCGTCTCAGTCCTCCTCATCATTGCGGTTAACAAAACAAGAGTTTTGTGTCAGCCATGTACATTGGCCACTACACGTACCAACTTCGATGGTTCTACTACTACAACTAAGTATAGATTTTGGGTTAGAGCTTCTGCTTGGAATGACTCTTTGCTTTCCTTGCAACATTTTACATCATCCCGGAAGTGCATAAGTAGCCATCATGTAAAATGAAAATTGGCATTTTGTAGTGGCACTGCTGTTACGTTACTCCAATCCGCTGCAGTAGTCATAGTAAACTATAATGGACAGTGGGACAAAATTCGACAATTTAAGCGCATATTTTCAATCATGTTATGTGGACATTCTAAAGGAATTCATTAGAATGAAAAAGGATTCTAAAGCGGCGTAAAGTCGTTTGCTTACTGAAACCCTTATTTGATATTTAATAAAATGCTCCTCTCCCTTAATTTTCTGATAGTAAACATCTTCTCCCACTGTACAGCCCATTGTAATTCCCCCTCTTGCCAAGGCAACAAAATGTTCATCCTTCGAATGTCGTCGAAGTTGATATCGCTGTTGCTGTTACAAACGTCAGCGCTATTATTGTTGTTGCCGTGGCCGTGGTTGTTGCTGCAATTGCTGTTGTTGATATTGCATCATTTCAATCGATTGGTATTGAAATTGTTTTCATATCAAACAAACATATAAATGTGGTAAACGAGCGAGTGAATATTCGAACCATGTAATTTAAGTTACGTTTTTCAAATGGCAGATATTTAACTTTTCTTTTGCAACAAAAAAAAAAATAGAAAAACAAACAAACATAACCAAAGAATCGACCAGAAGGAAAACTCTGCAGCAACGGCAGATGATGATGAAAATTCCTTTCATTGCAATCGTCATAGTCGATGTCGTTGTCGTTATTCAAACAACTGCAACTGCAGAGCATCAACAATTGGATACGTTATCAAAAGCCGTTAACAGCCGACGTAGGGAAATTGAAAATTTTTTGAAATCGCACATAATTCCAAACGATTTGAGTGTCCTGTCCTCCTCGTCCAATATCAGTTTTGTTGGTATGCCTTTGATATTTTTATTTGAAACTTAAATCGAAATTGAACTGACTGAATAAGCCAATATCATAGACGCGTTAGCGAAATATTGATCATAAGCAATTTACGCGGATATATGAAAATGTTTTGGTAATAGTCTACACAAGTTGTAAAAAACATTAGCACTTATATCAATTTGACAGGAGCAAGGGCGGCAAATAACTCCAAAGTAGCCGTTTATAGATTAATATTGCAATACCCATTAAATCTATTATAAATCTGTCTGTGAAACGCAACGGGCATATTGACGGCATGTCTACTTTATGCATATTGTCCTAAATGCCGGCATGGGTATTGGATATGTTAGCTCAACCGATCATTGTAACATCAGTCTTACTTGAAACCATGACGCGTATTGTAGACGAGATTATAAAATCTCGAATACTGAAATGCAGACACCACGACTACGTCAAAGGGAGGTCAGTGGAAACCGCATTACGCGGGCAGTCCACTTTCTGGAGCCCATTTAATAATTTTGTGTTTGCTCCTTCTTTTAATTGGTTTTCAAAGCCATAGATGGTGAAAATGGAAACCATTTATTGATTAGAATAAATCATCGCTCCACAGAAGCCAAACTTAGTAAATTCGGTGGGCTTCCTGGACCATCAGTTGGAATGGTAGCGATGCGGTTTGTAAAGCTTTGTTGTGATCATGCACTCGAAATTTAGATTTAGAAGTTTAGATTTACTATTCGGTCCAATTGGACAAAGGGCCGTGGTACCTCCCATACAAACCATAAATTAAAATCCATTATTTCTGCTCCTGCTAACGGTATTTGAACAAAATTTGCAGGACAAAGTCTTCCGGGTCAGCTAGTCAACTATAAAAATGTACCCAAGGTCACAGTAAACAACCTTCTGGAAAATATGAACTTCCTAGGAATGATTCTTAACACCGTTTACGTAGCCGCAAAAGTGAAAAATTTCCCGAAAAGTTTTTAATTTCCCAGGGTGTAACTTTCTAAGTCACCATGACCAAAAAAAAACCGTGTCTTCCAGTTTTTCCCAAAGTCATGGACATTTTTATGAGTCCCCAAAGATTTGGGGCCTGGGTGTAATTTTTGCAAAAAAGTGATCATTTTGTCAGGCTCGTATCTTGCAAATAGTTCGGAATTTTGATTTACTCTCTGAGAAAAAGTTGTAGCTCTTGTCATAAAGAACAAAAATTGTGAATATATAAAATCAAAAAAAACTTCATCTTCAAGGACTTCAAAACTTTAAAACATTCGATTTTTTTACCATTTTCCCCTGTTCAGGTCCATAGGTAGCAAACCGTTCAAGATTCAAGGAAATAGCTACAAAAATTTACCTAACTAAGATCTCAATATACAACTTTCAAGAACATATGAACTTCCTAGGAATGATTTTAAAACCGTTTACAACAACAACATTGAGATAGTATGCTATCTCACCGACCGCAGCAGGACAGGCAAAGCAGTACGCTCAGCACACGTAACAGGGGACGCAGCACACAATATAAGAATCAACAACCTACCAAAGAGAAGGTAACAGCACGTAACAGCTGGTTTGTTTGCCGGAAAGTTCATACAAAAACATTTTGTAGAGTTTAAACAATAAAAGTGTATACGGGAAAAAATAAATAATATATTTTGTACCAAAACGACAAGAGGGCATAATTAAATGGAGGAAGGACGTTTTTTACCTTGTGGTATGGAAATGGAGCAGAAAGAAAAAAGGAATTTTTTTGTGTTAGAACGATTGAAAAAGCGACAAATGTATAGGGGTTTTCAATAAGAGCGCTACAGAAGTTTTTTTAAATAAAACAAAACCGGTTTCAGATACCAATGAAATTCTTTATTCCTGTGAAAGTACGTTCGATGCCCTTATGTATGGAACTTGATTTCTTTTGCATGGCCACCACGGGCACGGTTGCAGAAGTCCAGACGCTGAACCCAATTTCCGACGGTTTTCAGGCATTAATCGGCCGATACTGCTGCAATTTCACGTTCGATATTCCTACGAAGTTCATCAATCGTCGCTGGCTTGTTGGCATAGACCATAGACTTGACGTAGCCCCACAGGAAATAATCTAACGGCGTCAAATCGCACGACCGCGGCGGCCAATCGGCTGGGCCATTTCGTGAGATAACACGTTCACCAAACTTGGTTTCCAATAAATTGATTGTGGCATTCGCTGTGTGCCTTGTGGCGCCGTCCTGTTGGAACCACATGCCCTCCAAGTCCATATTATCCAATTGGGGCCAAAAATATTCGGTTATCATTGAACGGTAGCGATTCGCTTTCACAGTAATGTGCCGGTCTTGATCATCACGGAAGAAGTACGGCCCAATGACGCCGCCGGCCCATAAACCGCACCAAACCGTAATTTTTTCGGGATGCAATGATGACTCATGGATTACGTGTGGATTGCTGTCTGACCAATAACGCATATTTTGCTTATTGACGAAGCCATTCAGCCAGAAATGAGCCTAATCGCTGAAGATGATTTTCCGATGAAAATCCGAGTCATTTTCAAGTTGTTGCTCAGCCCAATTCACGAACATATGACGCTTATGGTGGTCAAGAGGCTTCAGTTCTTGCGTCAATTTTATTTTGTAAGGATGTAGGCCAAGATCTTTTCGCAAAATTCGCCACAACGACATCACAGAGATGCCCAACGCTTGAGAACGACGTGTGAGAGACACATTTGGGCTTTCTAGAACTGAAGCCTCAGCGGCAGCAATATTCTCGACACTACGGGCACTTCTTTGTCTCACTGGCACGAGAACATTTTGTACTGTGCCTGTGGATTCAAATTTTTCCACTATACGCTCAATTGTTGATCTGGTAGGACGATTATCAAGACCATAAATTGGACGTAGCGCTCTTAAAGTTGAGGCCACTGACTCCAAATTTCGGTAGTAAATTTTAATAATTTCGACTCGTTGTTGGCTCTTATATCTTTCCATGATGAAATGGCAAACCTTACTGAAGAGAAATGGCAAAAGGGCGGGAAAAATATGGCGCCGTTTGCTGTCCCTATCGATTTACTTTTGTAGCGTCTCTGTAGAAAAACCCTTTATATCAAAATTGTTATCATAACTATCTCCGGTATTTGAAGGGATATTGGTGAACATTATACCTTAAAAAAAGTTTATACTGATCATCGTACTGTTACTTTCCTTTTTTTTCAGTAAACTCAACATTTTCATCATGGTAAAGTACACGAACGAACAACGTGTGCAAATTAAAAAAATGTACTACCGAAATTCGAAGTCGGTGACCAAATCTTTAAGAGCGTAAACTCCAATTTTCGGTCCTTATTCTCGCCCTAGTAGACAACCAGTAACAAGTTTAGTGCAAAAATTTTAGTCTACATATTCATTGTGTGATGCTGCCGTGCCAGGAGACAACTAGTTGGTCCAAGTGACGAAAATATCGATGCTGTTCAGGCGTCCGTAGCAAACGATCCAAATCAGTCGATTTCGGGTTTACACCCATACAAGATCAAGCTGACTCAAGAATTGAAGCCGATGGAGCATTTAACGCGACGTACGTTCTCCGATTGGGCTCTGGAGAAGATGCGCTAAGATGATGAATTCCATCGTAAAATCATCTTCAGTGACGAAGCTCATTTTTGGCTCAATGGGTTCGTCAATAAGCATAATATGCGTTATTGGTGTGGTGGAAAATCACCACTTCATCCACATCAAATTACTGTTTGGTGCGGTTTGCATACCGGCGGCGTCATTGGGCCATATTTTTTCGTCGACAATAACGATCGTCACGTTATTGGAATTGGAAAACATGGACTTGGACGACCAGTGGTTTCAAAAGGTCGGTGGCACAAACCACACAGCACACGTTAGAACCGATTTATTGAAGAGTAAGTTTGGTGAGCGTGTTATCTCAAGAAATGGACCAATCAATTGGCCGCCTCGCTCGTGCGATTTAACGCCTCTAGGCTATTTACTTCGGAGCTACGTCAAATCATTGGTCTATGCCAACAAGCCGACGACGTCGGAAGAACTGAGAGCCAACATTGAACGCGAAATGGCGGCCGTTACGGCTGAAATGTGTGACCGAGTCATCGAAAATTAGGTCCAACGAATCGACCGCTGCCGACGTGCCCGCGGTGGCCATATGAACGAAGTCGAGTTCCATTCATAAATGTTTTGATTGTATTTCAAGTCGATCATAAAGTTTTGGAAATATCTCAAATGGTTTGCGTTTTATTTGAAAAAACAGTTGTCAAGTCCTTATTGGAAAACCCTATACAAGCACTCCCATATTTCATTGTAATTGGGATCCGAGGCCACAACCTGGATTTGCATTGCCTGAGCAAATGCAAATTCAAAACTTTTTAAGCGCCATTGCGAACAATTGTAATTCTTTTGCATTTGCATTAGATAAAGTAATGAAAAAAGTGTTTACGTGCTTACGCACTCCATCATTTTGAGTGTGTGCAGGATTTGCTGGTCGAAAGCTCCGATGAACAGAGTTTTCTATGCATCATTTTAAGGATATTTGGGAGTTTCATTCAAAAGCTGCTTAAAATGAGTTCGCGCCCCCGAAACTTGGAGCGTCTGGTAGTTCCAATTAATATAACTTTAACGTAACATTGGAAATAGACTATGATGTTTACAGTGAATTCAGATAATATAATAGACACCTTAAAAAAATAAAAATTGTATATATTTTGCACTTAATAGCAAAAAAATTAATAACAAAATTTTCAGTTTGTCTGTGAAATTCGATGTTATGGCAATGTGGTTTCATATGACAGTGTGGTTTCGACTTTAAATGATCAGTTGGGTTTAAGAAAGCTGTCTGCAAGATGGGTGCCGCGTTTGCTCTCAATTGACCATAAACGTGATCGTGTGACAACTTCAAAGTATTGTTTAGAGTTGTTTAACCGCAATTCGAAGGAGTTTTTGCAGTCTTTTGTAACTGTGGATAAAACATGGATCATGGATCTAAACAATAAGTTTCTCCGCGTGAACCGGCTCCGGAGAAGGCCAAGGTAAGTTTGTCGGCCAATAAGGTGATGACAAAAGTTTTTTTTGGATGCACGCGGGATAATCCACATCGATTACCTTCGAAAGGGAGCAACAATAAACGGCGAATATTATGTCAATTTATTGGACCGATTTAACAAGGATTTATAAAAAAAAAACGACCCCATATGGCCTAGAAAAATTATTTTTCATCAAGATAATGCACGGGTGCACACGTCTGTAGTCTCAACGTAAAAATTCCATGAATTGGGCTACGAATTGGTACATCATCCTCCATATTCTCAGGATTTAGTCCCCAGTTACTATTTCCTATTTCCAAACCTAACGAAATGGCTTGGTGGAAAATCTCTTCAACGATGAAATTATTGATCAATTGATTAGTTTATTGATTTTATGGACGTCGAAAAATCCTATTTTTTTTTTGGATGGGATACAAAAATTGAAGAAACGTTGGACTAAGTGTATTATGTTGAAAAATAATTTTTGTTTCAAAAAAAACTGTGTTTCATTTAAAAAGTCACGGACTTGCTGATCCGCCGTATGTTCCAGGAATCATGTACATGTTTGCAACCATTGTGTTCATGATTTACAGATTTGCTGCCCTTTTTGTTTCTTTGTTTTCTGTCACCTTTTCGTTTTCAGTAGTTTTCAACAAGCAAATGTGGGTCACAAAACATATAAGAGAACCTTTTAATTATTGCATCCCCAACATGAAATATAGAATAGCAAACACAATGTATATGGACACAAGTATACAATATTTGCGATAAGCTACAAACGCGCTATATTTGCATCCAAACAAGAACAAAATACACATTTTTCAGCGTGTAGTGTATGTGAATAAAATGCAAACAATTCCTGAGCTCAGGGCCGAGGTCCAACGTGTTATCGGTGAGTTAGACCTTTGCCAAAATGTCATCGAAAATTTCATCGAAAAATTTTCAGAACAGCGGCGGCCCGTGGTCGGATATTTTATTCTAGAAGAATAAAGTTTATTTTTAAAATAAATCGTGTATTTGTATCCTTTACTGTACTTTATGGAGATTCCTTAGAAGAATTTCAATACCCAATGCATAAGATCTTTTAATTAGAACCTTGATAAAAAAACACCAACAAAATACAGCAAACATTTTTAGTAACACTTCACCTTCAAGAAGTAAGAGACTAACTATTTGTTTGTTTGCGAACATGTAGCTTGCACCTGATACTGTGCGTTTCTCATTATTAAAAAATCAATCTGGAATTCAATATTAAGTGCCTCGTTATTGATTCAAACGGAAAAGATCAGATGTTACAATTTCAATTGGCTATTAAATCTTTCAACGCATACAGTAATTACTACCACCCATTGTTTGAGAGGATAACAAGTGTTTGATGCAGAAACTTCAATTCCAATAGGTGATCGTTTACCGAAAACCCAATAAAAACACAACCAATTATATGAGCTCATTAAATCAATATTAGCAATAAAAAGAAACTACAGATGTTCTTGACTTACGAGTAATAAGAATTGATTGGAATTCCAAGCTGTTATTATGTTATGGCTCAGATTTTAAAATGTAAAATGTAAGGAATGTTTGAAAATCGATACAAATAGTTAGAGAATGACTGTGTGTCAGCAAATAGTAAAATCGGTAGACCGAAATGCGGTACAGTTGAACTTCAATTTAATGTGTCGACAATTTATATTCATTTCTCGAATTTAAATGCCTATTGATTGAATTTCTTTAATATCAACTGAAAAATATCACTTCCTATTGTTGATTTCTTAATTTCAAACGATAAATCGCATTTTCATTATGTTTATGGATTGATTGTTGTAGCTTAATAAGAAAATAATAACTTTATTTCCAAGATTCTGTTTCACATTTACCGGGGATATCCCAAAATTATGGTCTATTAAATAGTAAATATATGAATAACAGTCTCTAATTTAAATAGCTGAATGTACAAAGTTGATATGGGACTCGACTAGAATTTGTGTTTGACAAACAAATTCAAATGAAAGGGTCCGTTGAAAAAATTATTTGTTAACGTTTAGTATGAGATAACAACTGGGAGAGATAGCGAAGTTTATTAGTTTATTATTGCTATGATGCTTCATTTGTACTTTTCTCCTTAAATAACTCATTATACGGGCAAAAATTACTCATCTATTAAATACAGGCAACCAGAAAACAGTATAAATATATCTACGAAATTCTGGGTTGGATGATTCGTTGGATGATACCAAAAGCAGCCTGCATTTTCCTAGTTTTATTTACGAGCCGGCACTGATTTAATGTTTCTGCCTTATATTGTTCAAAATAAATTAAAATCAGTACAAAAATTTCACTCGCATGAACTGACTTAAATATACCCTACCTTAAGTCGTCCATAGCGCACTGCTCATTAGGATTAGTCACTTTTTTGCGGCAAATTATCCCCATATCACCATCATGTATTGCATGACAAAATATGAACAACTGCGTCTTTACTTTTTTGATAAGGCAGAAAAACCTTCCGCACAAACTCCAATTCCTTACTCTAACCAGATTTTTTCACTTTTATTGGAACACAATTCCTTATCGCATGTTGCGGGATGGAGGCTAAATGAAAAAAAAAATTAAACTACTTTTGTTTTAACACTATTATGCTAGAACCCACTATTACCAACTATATTGTTTACTTTTGCTTTGGTTTGTGTCTAGACTAACGGCTTGGATCATAGAGAAAGAACTTAACTAGATGTCTGACATATGTTGGGAAATTTCCTGTTTAATAGGAAGATTTCTAGGTGGAGCCTGCAACCAATTTTTAGTGTACGATCGCGGATCAATAAGTCCGTGACTTTTTAAATGAACACGGTTTTTTGTGCAAAAACAAATTTCAACATAATCTCTTTTTAGCGGAATAGACTTAGTCCAAAGTTTCTCCAATTTTTGTATCCCTTCCAAAAAATAGGATTTTTCGAGTTCTATAAAATAGGCATTTGTTTGATCAATAATTTCATCGTTGGAGCTAAATCTCTTTCTACCGAGCCATTTCTTTAGGTTTGGAAATAGAAAATAGTCACTGGAGGCTAAATCCCGAGAATACGGCGGATGAGGTACCAATTCGTAGCCCAATTCATGGAGCTTTGAGAGTAAACGCGGCACCCATCTTGCAGACGACTTTCTTAAACCCAACTGATCATTTAAAATCGAAACCACACTGCCATATGAAATGCCTATAGCATCAACAATCTCACGCACTTTTGCTCTTCGATCGGCCAACACCATATCGTGGATTTTTTCAACATTTTCGGGTGTGTTGCCCTCAATTGGCCATCCAGAACGTTCAGCGTCATTTGTACTTGTGAGACACAGCGAAAGTCAGTACACCACTTTTTATCAATGAAATCGATGGTGCAGAGTCGCCATAGTATTTATCAAGATTTTCCGTGGTTAGATTGACGGTTTTTTTTTCGCAAAAAATAATGTGTAAATGAAATTCACTTTTTTCCATTTTTACGCAAAGTAAATGACGGAACTTGCTCAAAATTTGACAGTAGTCTATTAGCAGGTGGTACTTGTTGCATTTCATATACCTACGAGGGAAGTTCGAAAAGTCACTGACTTATTGATCCGCTTCGTATATTGTTGTTTCAAACCCAATAAAATGTAAATTTGGAAAAGCCCAAGTGAAAGAAGTTTATAAAACGAAAAATTTCTGAAATAAGTGCCATTTCTTAAAAAAAGGTAAATTTTTTCAAAAAAAATACCTACTTATATTCTTAAACAAAGTACCTTTTCTCACAAACATAAGCTATCTTAAAGAAGTATCTTTGCTTAAAAACATTTAATTTTCTTACAAAAAGTACCTTTTCTTAAAAAAAATTATTTTTTAAACACATACCTTTTCTTAAAAAAAGCACATTTTCTTACCACAAATTGCTTTTTCTTATAAAACTACCTTTTCTTTAAAGAGTAACTTTTTTTTGAAACAAAATAACTTTTTTTTAGATAAGTACCTACTGTTAAAAATTTACCTATTCTTTAAAAAAGGACCACTTCATAAAAAAGAACCCTATTTCGTAAAAAAACTGTAATTCAAAAAAAATACCTTTTCTTAAAAAACTACATTTTCTTGCAAAAATTCCTTTTCTTAAAAGTATAATTTCTTAACAATTAAATAATAACTTTTCTTGAAATAAGTAGCCTTTCCGAAAATAAGTAAATTTCCTTAAAAAATAACATTTTCCTAAAAATAGTACCACTTCTTTAAAAAGTACCTGTTCTTAAAAAAGTACTTCTTTGTAAAAAGTCATAATTTCTTAATGAAAATACTTCTTCTTAAAAATAGTACCTTCTCTTAAAAAAAATAAACTTTTAATAAAAGAAGTGCCTCTCTTTAAAAAAGGACCTTTTCGGGAAAATATTATGTATAATAAAGGGACCTTAAAATATATTTAAAAAAAATAACACTATAAAAAAACATATTCTTAAAAAAGTTTATCATTGTACAAAAAGTATGTTTTCTTACAGATCCATTTAAATTATCGTATTTTTCAAC
Organism: Phaonia tiefii; assembly: GCA_963931995.1. Taxonomy (NCBI): domain Eukaryota; kingdom Metazoa; phylum Arthropoda; class Insecta; order Diptera; family Muscidae; genus Phaonia; species Phaonia tiefii. The sequence goes on along the minus strand of OZ008367.1, from coordinate 85,861,447 downwards.
GGGCACCTTAGGCGTGTTGGAACTAACTAGTGCATAATATATAGCGAAAGGAACTTTGTTCCAACCGGATGTCCCCTGACACCGCATGTAATTTTTTTGGTACCACTTCAGGCTCAGTAGTTAGGCATCATATGATGAACTTGTTAGTTAATTCGAAACAAGTTATTCCAGTGAGTGTGCTTAACTGAATTGTCTATTATTCCAACAGACCCAGTTATTTTTCAATTAGAAACATATTCCTGACCTTGTAAGTTTGTAATATGAATTTCTCATACATTATCTAAGTAAAACATATTTTCAAAATTTTGATAGTCTTTTCTTATGACAGCATTTTGAAATCTGAATAAAGCATACGTTTTCTTCTCAATTTCTCAATTACCTTGTTTTCAATTTAAATATAATTAAAACCTAAATCGCGAAATTCGCGAAAAATTTAAAAAAAAAAATATGCATGATCGACACTTCAAATTGCTTCCTTGAAATAAAAATAGGCTAGACAGCTTAGACATTTTTCAAAATCTTTTGAGCCTCAGTTTGACCAAATAATTTATTTTTAACCCGAATACACTAGGAATCCAAATTTCAGCGGCCGGTACGGGACTAAAAGAATCATCGAACAAAAAAGTTTGACGTTCCCGTAATCAGTCCGTCAATACTTATCATTTGGGACCACCCCACACTGAAATTCCAAACAACGCGGTTTTCAGTACACCCAAAAGAGTGCGCACGAAATAAATGGTGCATACCTTTAGGCTTACAACTTTTTTTGTATCCAATAAATTTAGATGTCGTTGACATTTTGACATCTGCAATTGCCATCAAAAACCACGTGCTTAATACAACGTCAACCGCTCCTTTAGCTTTTTTTTTAAATGGAGAGCCAACAAAAAGTTCGTGAAAAGATAATTAAAATGTTCAACGAAAATTAAAGACGTCCATATATATAAAACAAGACGGTGTTAACCTCACTTTTTTTTAAAAGCAATATTTTCCTTCTTTTAATGTTTCCATGGTATCTGCATTTGCTTTTGATAAGTAAAAATGTCAACATCTGATATTTAAGCTATTAAAGTTACATTTTAATCCTTTTTTTATTTTTTTTAAATCAGATACCATGGAAAAATTAAAAAAAAAGGAAAATATTACTCTTAAAAAAAAGTGAGTTAACACGGTTTTTCACCAGGGACTTCAATTGCTAGGATGGCAGGGCTATCACGTAATTCAGTTTCTAGAGTTATACAAAAATATAAGGAACTCCTGATGATCGACAGAAATTCTAGGTGTGGCAGAAATAAGGTCTTTTCAGACGTCGGGTAGGCAAAGAAAATATTAGACATTCTTCAGAAAAATCCAAACATATCAGGAAGAAAAGTCGCTCAGAAGACCAATTGCTCGGAGTCTTTGGTAAGAAATGTGAAAAAAGACGCTGGTCTAAAAACTTGTAAAAATCAAACAGTGCTCGATAGAAATTCCAAAAAAAATTCGGAACCAATACTGCGAGCTAAAAATTTAAAAAGAAATGTCATTTAAAATTGTGGATGCTGTGTAATAAATGATGAAACCTACGTGCTGCCCGACATTCTACAGCTAAGTACCTGGCCAAGAGTTCTATATTTCAGATAGTAGAGGGAAGGGTCTCCTTGTGAACGAAATGGCAGACGAACTACCCAGGGAAGGATCCTCTTCCAACGAACTCCAGCTCAGTGCCATAGCACGACCTTTTTCTATAATAAAGTTAAACAACTTCCAAACCTAAGTTCGGTTAAATTGAGTTATTTTTTTTTTCGTTTCGGCCCGACACTTACGCCGGCAGTCGCAACGCCTATAGGGTCGGTCAAAAGAGGTATTTTCCTGCATTATCTTGAACGAGTAAAGGCCACAACCTTACGAGAACGATAAACGAGATCTAATGAGGTATCTCCGATTAATAGGATGGATATAGATACTGTACGTGGCCGTCGGTGGTGCAATGGTTAGTGTGCGCGGCTCTTGTACATGAGATCCTGGGTTCGAACCCGGCTCTGACCACCTTCAAATTTTCTTTCGGCGGCGGTCACCTCGCATAGTGACGGCGACACTATCGAGTATCTAGCCATGAAAAAGCTTCTCAAAATACCGTTCGGAATCGGTGTAAAACTGTAGGTCCAAATCAGTGAGTGAAAACTGGAAAGCGCACAGCTCAGTGATTGTGAGAAGTTCTCCCCAGTCCCTTTATGGGATGTAATGGGAAACTATTTATTTATTTTTTTATAGATACTGTACATTAGACTGCCGGGAGTTATGTGGTATACACAACGGTGTCTCAAGACATACATTGATTCTAAATAGTATCCTTAGCAACCACGTGAACCAACCAACCAGAGGAAATGTTGCACAAGAGTACATAGTTTTCGGTATGGCAAGCCATTTGAACTTGTGGACATATGAGCAGCTCATTCGTTACAACTGCCACGATAAATACTGCAGTGTATATCCAGGAATGTCTAAAAAAACAACTTCTTCCATTTTTAAGAAAGCACGAAGATTTTACATCATTCTTTTGGCCTGATCTCGCGTCTTGCCATTACAGCAAACGAGCTATTGACTGGTACCAAAATAATATTGTAGTGTTTGTACCAAAGGAGGCAAATCCCCCTAACTGTCCACAACTCCGTCCGATCGAAAGATATTGGGCCTTAGTTAAGCGGCTTTTAAAGGCTACGAAAGGAGCTGCTGCGGATGCAGGAAAGTGGACTACAAGCACTAATATCCTACCATAGAGAACAAATAAAGCCCTTATGGAAACATCCGTGAAAAAATAAAAAAAATTATAAATAAGGCATCACATCGCTATATACTCGTATTAGTTCCAATACGCCTAAGGCGCTCGTTCAAAAATACGATAATTTAAATGGATCTTTAAGAAAAGATACTTTTTGTAACATGATAAACTTTTTTTAAGAAAAATTTTTTTTTATAGAATGATTTTTTTTAAAGAAAGTATATTGTTAGGTCCTTTGTGTAAGAATAGGTATTATATTTTCCCGAAAAGGTCCGTTTTTAAAAGCTTATGTTTTTTTTAAAGAAAAGGCACTATTTTTAAGAAGAAGTACTTTCTGTAAGAAAATGCCATAAGAGTATGAATACTTTTTACAAAGAAGTACTTTTTTAAGAACAGGTTCTTTTTAAAGAAGTGGTACTCTTTTTAGGAAAAGGTTATTTTTTTAAGAAAATGTATTTATTTTCAGAAAGGCTACTTATCTCAAGAAAAGAAAAGAAAAGTTATTACTTTATTTTTAAGAAAATGAATTTTTGTAAGAAAGTGTTTTTTTTAAGAGAAGATATTTTTTTGAAGAAATGCCTTTTTTTTAATAATACAGTCTGTGAAAATGTACTTTCTGTTATAAAAGTACTTTTTCATAGAAATGGATCTTGAACCGGAAAAATCTTTAAGGACGATAACATCTTAAAGATCAAATAATAAACCTAAAATGGAAAAATGGGAATTTTTTTAGAATTGGTCCTTTTTCACGAATAGGTACATTTTTAAGACTAGGTGCTGATCTCAAGAAAAGTTATTTATATTCACAAAAAGGGTACTCTTTAAAGAAACGGTAGTTTTTTAAGAAAAGACAATTTGTTGTAAGAAACAGTACTTATTTAAGAAAAGGTACTTATTTAAAAAAAATAATTTTTTAAAGAAAAGGTACTTTTTGTAAGAAAGTGTACTTTTTAAGCAAAACTACTTCTCTAAGATAAGGTATTTTCTTTATAAAAGTATTTTCTTTAACAATATGAGTAGGTATTTTTTTGAGAAAATTTACTTTTTTTTAAAAAAAAGACACTTATTTAAGAAAATGTTCTTTTTTAAATAAAAGTATTTTTTAAGAAACGAACTTTTTTCAAATAAAAGGTAATTCAAGGGATTGTAATAAAATGCAATATTTCTTTGCCAGTCTTGCACTTTGGCTTTCCTAAATTTAGTTTGGATAACAGGGTGGTTCAGTCACGACTGGACAAATTTCACCAAATTCATTTCATGAAAATGTGTCCATCTACTTATCAATTTTATCCTAGTACCGTCCGACCACCAGTCCGAAAATTTTCAAACCGCTGCCATTTCGCATCCTTGCATTTTCGGGGATGGTCGTAAATGGACATTTTTTCATGAAATGAGCCAAAGAATACGCTCGTGAAATTTCTCCAGTCGTGACTGAACCACCCTGTATACTAAATATTGGTTACAGGCTCCACCTAGAAAACTACCTATTAACCAAGAAATTTCTCAGCATATATGAGACATCTAGTTTATTTATTTATTTATCTCACAGCTACAATCCTCATTGGGATACAGCCGGTAATAAGTTTTCAACAACGTTATAAAATTTCTATTATATACATAGTAGACACAACATACAATACTTAATAAAATTAAAATAGATTTAACATAAGAAAAAGAGTAGAATAAAATTAAAATAATATGAAAAAAATTTGTAAAATTTAAAAAAAAATAAAAATATAAAAAGAAAAATACAAAAATAAAAATATTAACAAAAAATAATTAAAATGAAACAAACTAGTTAAAAATATTATAATAAGCTTGTACTCGTATGTTAGTTATAATAAAACAAAATACAAAAATAAAAAAAACTTATAATTAAAACAGTAACAAGACAGGAGCTGGGACAGGAACATGTGGAACATGAGGAATGATTCACAGGAACTTTAGGATAAAATCATAGGAGATAACATAGGCAGTCACATCTGGAACAGGAACGTCGCAACAATATGTGTGGAACAATAAACAGGAACAAAAAAATAGCATAATGGGAGATAAACAGGAAGAGTAGGGACTTGAAGATCTGGAACATGAAGATGAGGGACATAAATGTCAGCATCTGGCCTCAACCGCTAATGATCCATCCATCTATTCAGCGTCAGCTACAATTCATTGTAGAATTCAGGATTTATACTAAGATTGATTAATAGAAGCATGACTGGTTTATCGGAGGAAAATTCTTTCTCTATGATCCAAGCCGTTAGTCTAGACACAAACCAAAGCAAAAATAAACAATACAGTTGGTAATAGTGGGTTGTAGCATAATAGTGTTAAAACAAAAGTTGTATAATTTTTTTTCATTGAGCCCCCATTCCGCATCGTGCGATAAGGAACTTGGTTCCAAAACTAAATATTTGTAAGTGAATTGAAAAGTGATTTTGAACTTAATTTTTGATAATAAATAAATACTTGTAAACAAATTAATCCATGCATCTTGATGTTTTTACCAAAAATGTGTGCAACATTTCTTTCGTACGCACTCCTTAATGTGCATTCTTATAAGAACCAGTTTTTTGAATTTTAAATGGAATATTATTTTTGTACGGAATTTAACCCAGACACCATAATTGCAAATCCGTACGTCTATTCACCGAGTCATAGCAGGAAAGATTGCTTGTTCGTTTTTGTTTAAAGGCTATATAGGCAATTCGGTGGCCGTCGGTAGTGCAATGGGTAGTGTGCGCGCCTCTTGTGCTTGAGATCCTGGGTTCGATCCCTCCTCTGACCACCTTAAAATTTCTGTCGACGGCGGTCACCTCGCATAGTGATGGCGACACTATCGAGTATTTAGCCATGAAAATGCTTCTCAAAAATACCGTTCAGAACCGGTGTAAAACTGTAGGTCCCAATCAGTGAGTATAAACCTAGAAAGCGCACAGCTCACTGGTTGTGAGAAGCTCTCCCCGATTCCTTCATGGGATGTAATGGGAAACCATTTATTTTATTTATAGGCAATTCATGAGTATGATCACTTTTAAGTAACGCGTGTGAATTTTCAATCATTTTCTATGAATTTTTTACAACAATACAAACAACATTTCTGATAAACATTTTTATTTTAAGTAAACATTTCAACAGAAAAAATATGTTTGCGACCAACGATAAAACATAAACGACATTTGCCGTAAATATTTTTTTTTTTTGGGAGCAATAAACATTTTTGCGGTGAACGATACAACAATACAATCAACATTTGCGGAAAATATTTTTATTTAGGGAAAAATGTCACCAAAAATTAATATTTTTCGGGGTACTTCCCCTAGCATTAATTTTCTATACGTTAAGACACTAACTCCTATTCTCACAAACAATAACAACCTAACTTGAGTTAGGACAAAATTGAAAAACAATTTTTGAAGAAGTAAGTAACAGAATTCGTTTCCTTGTTATCTGTAACAAAGTTATCACAAAAACTCCGACTCCTGATTCCCAGTAAAGATATTAAGCTTTAAACTGCTCTCCCTGAAAAATTTTAGCATTGACTTAGGCTGTTATTGTTTGTGACCACAGATATTATAGAACACAACCCACAAACATCTGCAGAGTGTGACAAAACTTCTTATTGCTGGGAGAGCCATTCTTCGTATCAAATTTGTGATCAAATAGGCTGACGTCATTTGCAAATCGTCACCTAAAATGCAAAATGACTTAACAACAAAATTGCAAAATTTTCTTTCTGATTGATTACGATATCTTTGACTAAAATACACGATTTGACAAAGTTGTAAACACCTAAGTTCAAAATCAACGATTTTATTAAAAAAAATAAAATCGATGAAGTTTTTGATAAATCGACGTTTTTTCTTTGAATTGTAATTTTATATAAAATTTCGATGCCCCTATACTTTCAATTGACTACACTACATATTCCCACAAACTTTTAGACATCTCTGACCCAAACTGGTAATTTTATTCACAAAATTCCGATTCTATATCTAACTATTTTTTGCCTCTCCTGTAAAGTGATGAAAATGTTGTTACGTCTTTTTGCATTTTAGGTGACGAAATATATTTTAATTGTAAATTCTTTGCCAAAAGAACAGTCTGTGGGATACATAGAATATTGCAATAAAACAATATTTGTAACTAACAATGAATAATAGCAATATACTTTATACTGTTAAACACTTTTTTAATATTATTAACAAATATTTAACTATCTGCATTATCTGATAGCAACGGGTAAATTACACTGGCAGAATAAAGTGGTTCATATACGATACGGCACGACTGTAAGCAACTGAGCTAATAATATATAAGAATATGAACTTTGTTTCTTTCCATTAGTGAATTCTTAACCTTTCCAAAGAAAGCAGTGCAAGAACATGATACTGGTGAAATTTCTTATTGTTGCAACATTTGCCGTTGCATTGGCAAATGCTCAGGTAATCTCAAAACTTGATATTATCAAGGGTAATTTAAATTTTTCCTAAATTTTCTCTTTACAGAGCAACAGCACTGTATTATGGAATCGTTTGGACAGTAGTACCCCCCTGATACGCAATGACGATTATATCAATGCCAACAGACGGCAATACAACTCCAATGTACAAAACTTTGAATTACAAATAGAAACATTTAAGGAATTATACACGGAACGTATAAAGATCCTTGATCTGCAAAGTGTTATGTTATTGAACACTTTATCCGCCATCGATAAACGTTTATATCCTTTGGAACTGTTAAGTGATTTTAGTAAAAATTGTGTAAATAGCTATAAATCTCTGTTGCCATCAGTGGTCTCTACAAAGACAAATCTACAAAATTGCATCGCATCCGCCAGCAATCAGTTATACTCATTGCACTACAGGCCTACTGCGACAGTGAAGAATTTAGACAGCTATTACAAGAACAATTTTGAAAAACTTATAGAAGATTGTGGACGGACACATGCCAATGTCAATACCAATTACACTTTATGCATTACAAATGCGGTAAGATTGACTGCGAATTACGTTGCTCCATTAACCATAATAAATTTGTATCTCTCAATATTTTTTAGATTGCAGTCGCCAATTCCTATACACTAACAACCGAAAAGACCTTTAGTATCCAAATAGAAAGTGCACGAGTGTCGGCTCAGACGTATATCAATCAAGCTGTACAATGCAGTTTCTCCATGCAAAATCAAACTGTGTCCTTAATCACAAAAGCTAGCACTTTAATTGAGAGATGTGTCCTGGGACTGGATAAGTTTGATTCTCTAAATGGTTACTATTGCAAGAATGTCCAGCGTTTATCATTATCTCGGCAAGATTATGCGAATGAAACCATAAAAAATCCCTTCTACGGGCACAATGACACAATTGGGCGTCTCATTTTGGATAGAAACTAGAATTCAATTACAACTGTATTCGCATAAAGTGTACACTTTCACTTCAATAAAAGAATAAAATTTATAACATTTATGTACACTAGAATGGTTTGTTTTGCAAATTTTCTTTTGTTCAGAGGTTCTTCAATTAGAGGTCTAGACAACAACAAAGGTTTGCCATTACATCCCATTAAAGGTATGAGGAGAGCTTCTCATCAGAGGTCTAGAACTCGACCAAATAATCGGCTTTGACTTCGGCCAAAAACAATAATCGGCCTTCATTCGGCCTTCGGCAAAAATTGGCCGATTAGCTGAAGCTGAACATTTTCCTTTCCGACAGCTTCTGGGTGGATGGAAAATTTTTATAGTTTCGCTTTTCAGTGTCGTTTTCCATTGTGTTTAATAAAATACATATTAAACTGAGTTTTGAAATTAAGGAATGCAAATTCCCGTATCTCGGGAAAATAAATACATTTCCGGGATCCCGGAAATTCAAAGTTGAAATCTAATATTATGCATTTAATGTTGATGAGGATGTACTTCTATTTCAAAGTTGGCAGCCTAATTTCTGTGAAACTTGCTTAACATTCAATCCCACCATATCTAAATCAATAAGTGTTGTGGATAAAACTATCGCTTATTTTAGATCAATTATCTGTCCATTGGCAAACAGCAAGCTATGGTCATATTGTGGTTAATGTGGCCGTTGGTGGTGCAATGGTAGTGTGCGCGGCTTTTGTGCATGAGGACGTGGGTTCGATGCCTACTCTGACCACCTTAAATTTCCTTCGACGGCGGTCACCTCGCTTAGTGAGGGCGACACTATCGAGTATTTAGCCATGAAAAAGCTTCTCAAAATACCGTTCGGAACCGGTGTAAAACTGTAGGTCCCAATCAGTGGGTGTAAAACTAGAACGCGCACAGCTCACTGGTTGTGAGATGCTCTCCCTAATCACCTCGTGGGATGTAACGGGAAACCATTTATTTATTTATTTATGGTTATATTCAACCAACAATTATTTAACCGCCTTGTGACACATTCTGAGGTGAAGTGATTGGTGTCGATTTCGTATATAAAGTTCTAGTTTAAACTCTACAAAGCTTTAATGTATAATCGGGCGTATCTCTTGCAGTTTGTATATATATATATCACTGAAATATATACACGCAGAAAAATAACGGTCTCTCTAACATATTCACCCAAAACATATGCTGTAGGAACCATGTATATGTTTGGAACACACTTCAAACATTCATATGTTTGCATATCCCAAACCCATTTGTGTTTAAATGTAAACAGCATCATGTTTACATCCATATACTTCCATGGAAACAAATAAATTACATTATTAAACCTTTTTTCTCCAAAATGAACAAATGACGTTTTCGCTGTAGCAACTACAATTACTGAGTTATCCATACGATAAAAACTCAAAAATGTATATAGGTCAAATAAGATGTAATGTATGTTTGGATAAGTAAATATTTTGAATTGGAATTTGCTGGAGCAACGCAACGATTAGCATTCAAAAAATCTTGTAAAACATGCTATATTGCAGCATCGATAAAATCGTGGGGAGTAGAGAACTATTCATTATATGTAAATGTAAATCAACTAACGAAACGAATAATCGTTTTTATTTCAGTGAATTGATACTAATATTTTACCAAAACACAACCATTTAAAACATATAGAATATCCTACACCAAGCAGAGCTTGCTAAATTACACTTTTTAGCTAAAATATTCTACTGCAATCTTTTGGAAATATCCCGGGATTCCCGGGAAAACGGGAATTCCCGGGAAGCATTCTCTATTTGAAATACAAGGCTGTTATTAGGTCTGTTCAATTAATCGAAAATGTTTGCAAATTTTTACTGAATCGTGTTCGTTTACTCAAAAAGTCCAGTAAATGAGATAAAAAAAGATAGAACCGCTGCTTGAAATCAGCTGTTTTATGTAGACCAATAAAAGTGAAAAATATATTAACAAGGTCAGGAATAATTACAAATACGTTTTTCAATATTTTATTGAATAAATCACAGAAATTTAGAAAGAAAATTGAATGCAAAAATGTGCAGTGGCATTCAGCAAATTCTGGTGAACCAACGACGACATAATTGGGCAACTACATGACTGTTTCGTTGAACATTTTTTGCTGGAAGTTGTGCAAATATTCATAAAGAGATCAAAATCGTCCTTTCTCCCTCAAAACTAGATTCTTGCACATTTTTACTGGGAAAGTAAACGAACAAATCTATTATTAATTAAATCTAAATAAAATTAATTAAAATAATTAATCTATTAAATTAAAGCAAACACCAAAAAATACCAAAGTGTGGAGCCATGGTATTATCTAGCAGGTAAACGCGTCAACCCAACCGTTTTGTTCTTCTTTTAAGCGGTCAAATTAGGTTTCGTTTGCTAACATTTGATATCTACCTTTTCGATAAAATTCAAAGAATTTCAAACAAGATGCAATTTAAAGCGTAGACTTTGTATCAAATAAGAAAATCTTATTCAATTTTCCCATTTTGTGTATATGGGTGATTGTTCGGAAATTGTCATTTTCTCGTCCTTTGAATTTTCCCACCCTAAAATGGTCGAATGGTGATTAAATTGCGACATATTCCCGAAGCTACGATGGTACTCTATTATTTCCATGAAACACATTCCATTCTGAACCGTGTAAGTCGGTTTTAGGGAGAAAAAACTGTTCAAAATGTCACAACCATGGCCTGTCCTCCGTATCGAATTCTGGACTTCAGCAGTAATATCCGTGAAGGACGTGGCTTGAAAGAAGTTACCTGCATATATGTTCTAAGGGACATTTAGATTTACAATTCTACGCAAAAAAATTGGAGGAATATGCACGCCATGGTTATTGAACGGTCCACGAAGTCTGTCTAACAGTTTTGTCAGAATTTTGTACAATTTGAATTCGACTGTGGTGGCGCCATTTCCGGGGTTTCAATATGACCCACTTGCTGGCATTTTGGAGTGGAGGGGGTAGTGGCAGTATTTACACCGGCAGAAGTCAACACACGCACATGTATACGAAGGGGAATTCAATTCGAAAAATTTAAAAGCTAAGTCACAAAATAATACGTCACAACCGTTCTCTTATGATTCACCTATGCCGTACGATATTTAGGCTTGATTCCCGGTTATGAAAGTAATATTTCATTGCCTGAACTTCATTGTCTTTGGAACTTGTCGAATTCGAAACCGGTCTGGAGCACGGTTAGGTTACACACTGAAAGTCACAACCGCGGCTGTCACAACCGTGTCATATAGTTTCCAATACTGACTAAAATTGATAAATAATGGTTTCTTGATACTGAATGATTAATGTGGAGTAGGCTGTTGCAAAGACCTGACAACACAGTAGGCTTTTGCGAAGACCTGGCAACACAGTAGGCTTTTGTGAAGACCTGGCAAAACGAGAGTGAAGTATTTGACATATCTTGTGGCAATCGTCAGTCGTGTGTAGGTCGTGAAAGGTATTAGTCTATTGGCGAAGTTAACTAAATAAATTAGTTAAAACATTAAAATAGTGCGTTTTATTCAATTGATATATGTATATATAAAATTGCTTTATCATATCAACACTTTGATTTGTCAAGTTTCGTTCAGGCAGTCACTACCGTGGCATCGGAATGCTCCATAACTTCTATTGCTTTGGTGTTACAGTATAGTGATCTTCAGATCATACTTTTGGACCATGATAACATTCAGAAACGTAAAAAAAATGGTACTGCAGACATATCGAGATTTGGAAAAATTGCTATCTGAAAAATAACAAATTCCGAACAATCACCCATATATTGATTTGCGTTAATCGGCTAATTTTGACAACTCACCCACGGAATTTTTAATGCGACTATCTAAAAATAAAAAATATTCCTCTGCCACTATATTATTAAATTATTGAATTTTGATTATTGATATGTAGAATTTTATAATAATTCGTTTGTTTTTAACTGCCTTTGCAAAATATTGTTTTGTTAATGAGTTGTTAATTTTGTTATCATTTATTTTGCATCCAATACTCGTGGTTAAATCATTTTTAATGATCTCTAACCAAAACTGCTGTCTTTTCTTTGATAATATTCAAAAAATCCCTTTATATACTTATACAGTGGGCAATTTAAAATTTGGAATTCAATTTCGCTTTAAAAAAAAGTGCTAATACACATTTTTCAAAATTATGATTTTATTGGTAATTATTGATAAATTATAATCGTTCAACTGGCTTCCACGACTTGTTTTACAGTACTTCTTTCTATCTAGCCAATTTTACAGTACGTTTTCGATTGTTTAAGCCTGTCTCTCGTGAACGGTGGTATCAATTACGTGTTTTTCAATGGACTCCGGATTGGTTGGATAACACTTACCTTTCACCGCGCCCCACGCATAATAGTCTAACGGCGTCAAATCGCAACTGCGAGGTGGCCGATGGATTTCTGAGTTTCGGCTGATTATGCGGTTTTCGAACACATAATAACAATAATTGTATCGATTGTAACATTTTCTTTGTGGCACGTGTTGAAAGCATACGTCGTCCACGTCATACTGTTCAACTTTTCGGAACAAAAAAATATTTCAGCATGGCACGGAGTGCTCGCCATTGACGGTACCGGCGGCTCCTTGCGCATTTTCTAATAAGAGAGGGCCTACGATGCCCCCATGCCAAAAACCGCACTAAACCAAACACTCTTTGTGCAAGCATCGGCATCTCCTCGACGATTTTGGATTTGGATTAAAATTGTATGAGTAATCTTCTGGGTTACCGAGGGTTAACGGAGTTAACCTTCGAAATGCTATAATCTTGGTTGGTGTAAGTGCTGCATTATCCTTGCAGTTATTTCAAGAATGGTTTAAGTTCAAAAATCCAACCACGGTTAGAATTGGTTTAAGGTATAGAAATATTATAATAATGTCAATGTGTGCCTTTTGATGAATTTCTGTATCATCTTCATGCAATTCAACGGCACTAATACATAGTATTTGCTAAATATTGTGTTCTAAGGGAGGATTGGAACATATCTCCGGCAAATGAAGTCTGATTAGTACAAAAGATACCAAAATGAGGAAGAGAATTTTAGCTGCGTACCTATTTTTTGTAAAGTTGTCGAGGCAAAAATAGTTATTGACATTTACACACGAAAAATCAGATTTTTTTCATTAAATTAGCACTATATTCTTTGTGTTCAAAAGGGCGGCAGCTAAACTTACCCTGCGAAATTGGAGAACAGATCAGCGTTTCCAACTGTTTATCCTAGTCATTGAACGAACGCATTTGAAGCAAAGAAGATATGTTGGTCCAAAGTCAACATTTTTTTCAGAAACGAAATTCTTTGAAATAATTAGTACTACCGAACAGTAATTGGCATAAACGAGACTTAACTGCCGCATTAAAGACACGCAATCACTCTTTTTAATAAAGAAAAATTGAGTGCAATAGATCTGCAACTGAATAAGATACAGTACTAGAAATTCGAAAAAAACGAGACCAAAGGTTTTCGATTTTATAAATTCAAAAAAGTGAATGTCTGTAATGCGGAAAATATATTAATTTTTTGTGCGCATTATGAACAATTATGTCAAAATATGTTTAAAAAAATATAAAATGAAAAAACAAAAAAAATTATCGTGTTGGAAAACAAACAAATCAAGCTTTATCAACTTTGGAAATTTTTCTGAAATATTTCCCACAGTGCGATTTTCAATGTTGATATACCGCCAAAATCCTCGAGTACTTGCCTACAATCGGTCTTTTACTTGAAAATGTTTACTAGATTAAAAGATATTGAATTCTTGCCGATGGAAATCGATTCTGAACCACTGTGGGATCATTTCAAAAATATGAAATTAATTTTATTATTACAACTTATTATTATTAAGTCCGTAAGCTATAAATCAGGCTGAGAGACGTACAGTCGTGATTTCCTGTTCCATCCCTGCTCTGACCATCTTACATTTCTTTCGACGACGGTCACCTCGCTTAGTGACGGCGATGAAAAACCAAGAAATAGCTTCTAGTAATACCATTCGGCCATCGGTGGTGCAATGGTTAGTGTGAGCGCCTTTTGTACTTCAGATCTAGGGTTCGATCCCTACTCTGAAATTTCTTTCGGCGGCGGTCACCTCGCATAGTGACTGCGACACTATCGAGTATTTAGCCATGAAAAGCTTCTCAATATACCGTGAGGAACCGGTGTAAAACTGTAGGTCCCAATCACTGAGTATGAAACTAGAAAGAACACTCACTGATTGTGAAAAGCTCTCCCCAATACCGGGTGTAATGGAAAACCATTGATTTGAATACTATTCGGAAACTGCAAAACTGTATGTAATAATTTATGAATTTAATTATTTATATAATGATAATTTTAAGTAAAAACTGTACCAATATTCTATAATTCCGGTTCTGGTATCGTATGTGTAACACTATTAATTTTATGGTACCTTTGGGGTATGTCTGGTTTTCCGTCTGTTCAATTTACATAGAAAATTTTCAAATTACTTCTTCAGACAACCTAGAATGTCAGGTATTCTATGTATCCCAAGAACTAAAATAAACTATTATACACTCTAGTATTGCACTAGAAATGTTCTTACACTAATACGAATCTGTCTAATGGTCTTACGTTTTCGTTAGTTAGCCTGCACAATTAATATTTAATTCAATTTATTACACAGTTACTGCAAGTTCATGCAGCCAGTAAGTTGTTAGATGACTAGTAACCTGATATCTACATGAAGTAAATACATCAGCATCATCATCGTCAGCGTCATCATAGTAGGTAGCATGTTCGTGGAGCAGCTGCTAATTAAGAGATGGCATGTTTATGCACATAATTCAATTCATATCCTTAAGTTAAAGTAAACAATCTTTAAAGTCATAAATTTGCTCAAGCTCCAGAAATATCTCAATGTGTTTACGCTTCGAAAATGATAATAAGCAATTCGCGCCTCAAGGCTATGTAGACAAAATCTAGCTAGTCTATAATTAAAGTGTCATAAACATATACAGTACACAGATGAACATTTTAATAATAGAACGTGATTCCATAGAAATGTAACTAAGTGTTTGAGATAAACCAAAGATAAAAGGATCTTTGAAAAATTAGGATACTAATTCTTGTAGCCGGCTTAAGAGCACAGAATTGGACAATGGAATGTATTTTCTCACAGTGAATATTTCAATACGCTCTACATTGGCACAGTGAAATTGTTGGGAACACTTTTGCCACAACAGTCGGAGACACTAAAAATACAAAAAATTAAAATAAATATTTATTGACACCAACCAAGACATTCGGATGAACCGACATTTATGAGACCTAGCTTAATTTTTCTAGCATTTCTGATTTGTCTTTACGATATAAAAGTAACAAATATGTAACGAAATACAGTAA
This sequence comes from Phaonia tiefii, assembly GCA_963931995.1. Taxonomy (NCBI): domain Eukaryota; kingdom Metazoa; phylum Arthropoda; class Insecta; order Diptera; family Muscidae; genus Phaonia; species Phaonia tiefii. The sequence continues at coordinate 85,845,891 of OZ008367.1, read as the reverse complement.
TATAAAATACTTAAAATTACAAATCATTATTAAATTATTAATACTTCAAGGAATACGTACATTAATGAAGTCTATCTGCAAAATAACTATTTTATTACATAAAATTCAAAACTTCAAACATTGGATAAATTTTAAAACCCAGAGCCAAAAAAAAAAATAACAAACATGCCATTCCACCCAGCTATGGTAAAAAAAATTGGGTATGCTATGTGGAATGCAAGATGGGTACACAAAATATTGCTGTTTTTCATGTCTCTGGGATAGCCGCGCTCGAGAAGACCATTATAAAAGAAAGAAATGGCCAGAAAGAGAACGCGTGAGTGTGGGTGAAACCATATGAAGTATACGCCACTCGTCAAGATAGAAAATATTATGCTGCCACTAATACACATTAAATTCGAACCCTTTAAAAACTTTGTCAAAACTTTAAGTAACGAATGTAAATTGTGCGCTGATTTAAAATGCATTCTTTCCAAAAAATTAAAGATGGTGTCTTTGAAGGTCCACAGAAAACGAACCTGCTAAAATATGTAAAATTCCAAGCATATTAATATCAAATGAGATTGCAGCGTGGAAATCTTTTAAACTAGTTGTTTCCAACTTCCTTGGAAACAATACAAGCTCTCAGTATAAAGCATTTATCGGCGATTTGCTGAAGAATTCTGAAAAAATTGGTAAAGCCTACATACATTTGCATTCATATTCTATATTGTAGTTGATTTCCTTATCTATTTTCCACGGTGCATTGTGAGGCCATAGGCAACAAAGCCACATGACCTTATTTCTCATCGCATTGAGAAATAAGATCATATGGCTTTATTTCCCCAGACGAAGTGATATAACCCCATTATCCCATTATTACACCATTGACATTTTTGCGCAACATTTATATAGTGCATTTGATTTCGTTTATTTACAAAAAAAAATTATTTTGTTTTGTAAAAATAATAAATATTTCTTTTTTTAAATATTTTTCTCTCAGTAGTTGCTGAATTTACTTACAGTGTACCGATTTAAAAGTAATATTCAAAACATTTCTAGCCCATATACACTCCGGTTCACTTATTTAAAGGCACTAACAATTCCATATTCAGCAGCCTGTATCTTTTGCAATTTGTAACCGATTGCAGAATTTTAAATTGTAAATGGAAGCTAGACATCTTGAGATATACAAAAAATCATGACAAAGTGGTTTCTTTACTAAAGAACTTTTTTTGACCAATTTATAAAAAAAAGTCAAAAAATTTACTATTTTTTGGTTCACTTGAAATAAAGGCACTTTATTATTATATTTTTTTTTTAAAGTAAGCGATGATTTTGTATAGGGTGCGTTTGTTTATTACATCTTAATCATTTGACGATTCAAAATGGCAAACCAACAAATTGTAAATCTATCGGAAAAAAACTAAAATCTATGTTTACTGTTCTGAAGGATATTCTAACCGCGCAATAGCTAAAAAAAATTGGACGGAGCCCAACAGTTGATGACAATTACATCAAGGACGAGGGAAGGGTTTAAAGGAAGGAAGGGTTTCATTGTCTTTATCTACGTATAAGAAAAGAAAATTCATCGGAATTGCGTCTAATTCTGCCTTATTTTTGTCAAAAATAAGGGCTCAAGCTGGAGTAGAAGCGAGCAGAATAATTAAGAGCTGTGAGTATCTTAAATACCTGAAATTACAAAAAAAACCGCCACTTAATGCTCCTCGTAAGGAAAAGCGGCTTTAATTCGGAAGAGACTACATGGTATGGGATGTGCAGCCAAGAGGTCATGTAAATGACTGGAGAACCGTTGTATTTGTCGATAAGAAAAAGTTTAATTTGGATGGACCTGATGGCTACAACTATTATTTCCATGATCTGCGCAAAGTAAAGGGTTTTTTTGAACAGATATCACAGCCGAGAGGGCGGCGTTATGGTGTGGGGTGCTAATTACGTACTACGGCACAATCGATCTTGAATTTCAAAGTGCAAAAATGACTGGTGCAAGCTATAAAACATTAGTGGACTCGGCTTTTACGATTTTCAGTGAACTATTTGGTTCCACATCTTGGATATTGCAACAGGATAATGCCCCTATACACAACGCCAGAGTAGTAAAGGAGTTCATTGCAAGCCACAATGTTAATATTCTTGACTGGCCACCCTATTCGCCAGATCTAAACATTATCGAAAATGTCTGGGGTTGGTTGTCTCTTAAGGTCTATGAAGGAGGTAGACAATTTGATGACAAGCAGTCACTAATTCAGGTCATTACGGAGGCTTGTAATCAAATTTCGTTGGATTACATAAATTCTCTTTATCTCTCAATGAAAACCCGTATATTTGAAGTTATCAAAAACAAACGGGGTTGTACCGATTACTAATATTTCTTAAATAAAGTAAAATAAATTAAAAAACAGGAAAAACTGTTTTTCATTAAAATTAGTTAACGTGCCTTTATTCAAGCGAACCAAAAAACATAGCACATTTGTGGACTTTTTTTTAATAAATTGCTCAAAAAAAAGTTCTTTAGTTAAGAAACTTCCATTTGCATTTTATAATTCTGCAATCGGTTACAAATTGCAAAAGCTACAGGCTGCTGAATTTTTAGTGCCTTTAGATAACTGGACCAGAGTGTACATATGTGCTACATTTATTTTGCTATTTTTGTATAATGCTCGACGGGTGTCTAACTATAATGTTTTGTAGGGTTAGTCACATGCTAGTCTTGTGTTGATTCTTCTTTCTACCTCTAATATGAACATGTATGTTTTAACAAAAATCAACACTGATAGCCATTACTGTCCTTAGTAAAACGACAGCTGGACGTCGAAATTTAGAATGTATCCACTGCGTAGCCACTCGTTGATTAGAGTTTAGTTGCAGTTTTATGTGATGAGAACGAAATTTTGTTGGCAGATGAAAGTCATGTAGACGTGATTCTAGAAGATCAAATCAACAGCGAACGCTAGAACCCCATTTCGTGTTTATTAAAGTGCTCTTTGGCAAAAGGAATCTCTGCTTCAAGCTGGTATGCTCAAGAAAATCAAATTTTACCAAACATACTATATTTTTATTTCCAAGTAAAAAAAAAAAACTATACCCAATTGAAATTTGAAAAATCAATTGACATTTAAAATTTTAAAACACGTCAATTGAAATTTAAAATTTGACACACATCAATTGAAATTTAAAATACACCAATTGAAATTTAAATATGTAATACCTAAATCGGTTAATAATTTTTAAATTTCAAGAGAAGAATTTTAAATTTCAATTGATGTCGTTCAAATTTCAATTGATGTGTTTTAAATATGAATTGATGTGTTTTAAATATCAATTGATGTGTTTTAAATTTAAATTGATGTATTTCAAATTTCAATTGACGTCTTTCAAATTTCAAATAATGTTTTTTAAATTTCAAATGATGTATTTCAAATTTCAAATAAAATTTTCAAATTTCAATTGATATTTTTCAAAATTAAATTGATATATTTCAAATTCCAATTGGGAATGGTAGTTATTCAAATAACTAACTGCCAGAACATTGGTTTGATTGTATGGCATATGAACTGAAGTAAATCCAGCTTGAAATCCTAATCTATTTTTCAGGTGTAGGATTTAACTGCGGGAACTGCAGGTAACATAGTAAAACAACAAATTTTGCGTGAAGAGATTTTGTGACATTGTTAATCGCCCATTAAAGTTGTAGAACATATTCAAGCCGCACATTCTTCTCAGAATTCATCCTCTGTAAATAAATGGATAAGAACAGTTCCGCCGAGTGTCCTTCCAAACAAGAGACAGTAAATAAATGGATAAGAACAGTTCCGCCGAGTGTCCTTCCAAACAAGAGACAGTAAAAACTAAAAACTCAAAATTTGTATTTCAGTAATGCAAGTCAGTTTGTGCTCAAATTGCAATAAAAATAACTAATATATAATTAACTTTCTAATAATAACTAATATACAATGATGTTCCTAATTTTTTCCATGAACCGAAATGATAATTATAAGTACACGCTGAAAAATAAAGGCCTCTCTAACATATTCTTCCAAACATATTCCGCAGGAACCATGTATATGTTTGGAACACACTTCGAACATTCATATGTTTGCAAGTCCCAAACTCACTTGTATTTAAATGTATAATGTTTACTGGCAAACATGTATGCTTTTACGTGGAAACATATGAGTTCTTCATCCCAAATATCCATATACTTACGTGGAAGCATTCGCCTGTTTCCACCAAACCTACATATACTTACGTGGAAACATATGCGTATTACCTCCCAAACATAATAATATTTAGAAACGAATTATTCTTTGATTTCAATATATATGTATTATTTTATCAATATAAATCCACATTTATAAATAATTAATACAAAAAACTAAAAGACTTAAAACGCCCCTTTTTTACGTTTACTTGCATTGAATGCATTCTTTGTTGTGTCTCACGTTTTTGTTTTCAGAAGGTTTCAGTTATGCGTTGGTTATCACTATGCGTTGGTACACAAACAATATACAAATCAAGTTCATGCAATTCAATAATTGTATTAATTACTTGTGTTTTTTTATTGCACTTATTTCACAAATCGTCCCCTGTTCCGATTTTCACAGAAAATGCTCGGACAGACGAAAGGCTTCACGTTGTTACCCCTTCCAGTTTCTTCCTCCAAATCGTTTTCCCATTTGGTTGCACACAGTCATATATACGAAACACATACACAAAAACCAAAGCAATATCACAAACCATTTAACCGCCCGAGCCTTCGTTTATTCTTTTGTCACTGATCAAGCAGTTTTGATATCCTCCGTCCGATGAACCATTGATGACAGAATGCATGAAACTAAAACGCAATGCATCAACCAAAATAAGAAACACTGACTTCATCTTCAGTTTGACGCACATTCACGAATATTCACGAATCACTGATTGAGAGACTAAGGCAACAATACAGACACACACACAAGATAGACTCTCTCGTCGACCCCCTTTTATCCTCTTGAACTCGAGGGAGCATGAAAAGTGCAACAAACTCAACTGTATTTGTATCACAAACATAGACATATTTGAGTCGCAAGTACGTATATTATAACATATTAATCAGTCTGTCTCAAACATCTTATATTGAATAGCAAATGCAAGGTGTTTGGACACTAGTATATTATATTTGTGACAAGCTACAAACACACTTTATATTTGCATCCAAACAACAAAACAATACAGCTTTTTCAGAGTGTAGAGTCTATACAGTCGCAGATAGATAATTAGTTATCAATTGATTCTCTATTTTATTTATATTATTTTGTTGTGGTAAAAAAAATATAATAGTAAATTTCTCCCAAAAATTTAGTGTTTTTTTAACAAATTATGATATTGGATCATAGGAAGGGTACATTTGCAAGGAACGCAGAAGGGTTAAATTCCAAACACTGAAACCTTGTATTATATAACTCTCTTTTCTGCCAACCATATATTCGTTGCAGCAATGAAAGTGAAGTTGCAGCAACAACGCAACAATGAGCAGTAAACAAATCTTACATGAAATATTTAACCTGACCAACCGTTCCACATTTAGCGGGATTGTCCCGCTTTTTATGGGGTAGACCAGCATTTTTGTTTTTCCTCTTGACTAGAATCTAAAATAACAAAATGATTATACACAAAATAAAACAAATTATTTTATATATTTAGTCTTATTTCAACAAATACTAAATTTATAACCAAAAAATTCCGCTTTTACCCATGGTGTCCCGCTTTTACCCACAGGTCAGGTTAGACATATTGCATTTCAGCAGCGATAAAGTAGCCGGATATACGCAACATTTTGTTGCAACAATGATATAAATAATTTTCCGTTCTGTGATTGCCAAGGCTGTAATAAAGTTTAATTTAAATAAATAAATGGTTCCCATTACATCCCATGAAGGGACAGGGGAGGGCTTCTCACAATCACTGAGCTGTGCGCCTTTCAGTTTTCACTCACTGATTGGCACCTACAGTTTTACACCGATTGCGAACGGTATTTTAAGCAGCTTTTTCATGGCTAAATACTCGATAGTGCCGCCGTCACTATGCGAGGTGACCGCCGCCGAGAGAAATTTTTTAAGGTGGTCGGAGAAGGGCTCGAACCCAGGATCTCATGTACAAGAGGCGCGCACCCTGACCATTGCACCATCGTTGGCACCACCGGATTACCCCATTAAAATTGCATGGATCTCCCCCTCCTTTCAAACCACTGTGCCTGTCTTCTTAACGACAGCTTCCACATGTTACGACGTTAATCCGTCACTTCGACTTTCGTGCGAATAAACGTAACAAATGTGCCCCACGTCCAAATTATTATTAAAATTTAACATGCATTAGAATCAAAGTTAATCGAAAAACCAAAAATAAAAAAATTAAACTAAAAATTGAAAACATTAAATGGGAATTTATCATCTTCATCATTGTCAGTTTGCATGCCAGTCAGTCACTCAGACGCTACGCCAGAGTATTCCAAGTCCACCTCTTGGCTGCCACACCACAGAGGAGGTAATGCAGCAGAAACTGAAACACAAAAAGACTTTCTTCCTTTTAATTTCGTCTCAAGTTTGTTGCATGTTGCGATAACAGAAACAGCAGCAACAGGAAAAAGAATTTAAAATTAAAAATAGAAAATAGAAAACAAAAAATCAAATATATTTTTTTTTTCATTCCACAATTCTGCTGAAATCATCGTTATTTAAGATGGCTAAAGTGTTAACAACAATGGCTCAAAAGAGCGTTTTCAAAGATTGTTGTCTGCTGCTTGGTTGGTCGGACGTTTAGGTTTCCCTCTTCTGATTTCAGTGGTTTCTTCTTCCTGAAACTTCAAGTATCCTTGAGAATGTCAGCTCCCGTAATGCTACAGCAAACGGCAAATGGCACTAACACAAAATTAAGATGCAAACTCAGGAATAATTTAGAGTTCTTTAACTCAACTAACGTTAAGTTCTCAGTGTGTTGGGTTGGGAATATAACATGACTTCCTTGTTTAACCTGTGTTAACTTGACTTTAAGATCAAAGAACAAGAAACACACTTGATTCCTTCGCTCTGGGTAGCAGCGGAATGATGATGATGATGTGCCACGATGATGGTTAAGGTGATGGCGATGACGATGATGATGTCGTTGAGGACAGTGTTTGTTTTCTATAGTTTCTGTGGTGTGGAATGATGGTGGCATTGCATGCCAAATAAAATCATGAAGCAGGTGGATATACCGCTTGTCGTTGCTTTGTACCTTTTTTAGTATAAAGAAAGTCCCTCTTCTTCGAGGAGCATATGCAAATTTTAGCATGGTTAGCTCCTCTTTGAATTGTAAGTACTCGGAGTTGAACATGTATATCAATATGAAAATATTAAGGAAGTCAAAGCTTAAGAAAAAGTAAATCCATTTAATTTCCTTTACTACTAGATTTAGCAAAAAAAAAAAGCAAGTGGATAGGTTTTAGTCGAATCTGTCATTACGCTGCACTATGAACTGTTGGAATAATAACAATAATAAACCTGCAAAAGCTCTTGTTAAATCAATTTATATTTTCTTTTTCGACAAAATGTAACCGTTGAAATAATAGACATCTATTTCGAAGCAGAATTAGTTTACCTCTTACAATTTGGGGCCATAATAATTATAATAATTTTGGGATTCGGGATTTTGGGATTGGCATCCCTATTACAAACAGATATTACAACATATATATCAAAGTGTTCACTTTGATAGATTAGTCCCTCTACCCGTCGCTATAGATGTTAACACATCAAAAATATAAGCATTTTATTGACCATTTTGAAAAAATAGAAAAATGAGTGACGAAAAATGCAGATCACATTGCGAAAAACTAAATTTGTTTTGTTTTGTGTGTTGAAAATTTACGCCGAAAAATCATCGACGAAATTTGGTTGAAGATGCCCTCAAAGCTTACAATCAGTATTTTTTGGTTACCCCCGCTGAAGAAATGCGAAATGTTGATCATGCATCTGAATATACGTGCATCACATGTTTTAGTGCATTAAACAAATGGTGGAAATTATGGCGATATTCGACGCCATTTGGACTTTCAATGATCTGGACCGATCCAGGGCAATATGATACAGAAAATTGCTACGCGTGCAAGAACGATGTAAATGGCCTCAATCGAAACAGTAAGTTCTATATATGGAATACACAATAATTTATTCTTATAGAACGATCCCGTTTTATATAGAAAGGTGTGCCAAGTGCTCACGCACCAGTTCCACACAGTGATGAATTGCCTGTCCCAGTACATCCATCGACATAGTATCAGTCCTATGAAGTACAATCACAAACTTCAGCAACATCATTACATCATGCTGATTCTGATTACCTTCAGCCAGTTATACAATATCCATCATTAATTTCGCACGAACATTTAGATAGAATCTTTAGAATTTAGAAATCTGAAGCTATCTCAAAATAATGCAATGACTTTGGCTTCGGAACTAAGAAGCGTCAACGTTCTGGCACCAGGTGTAAAAGTTACATCTTACAAATACCAGCAAGAACCATATATGCCTTATTTCATGCTTTCCGAGGACGCAGCTAATGCATATTGTCAAGATATTCCCGGTTTAATGAATGAAATGGGAGTCTGCAACTATAATCCATCTTTATGGCGTCTTTTCATAGACTCTTCAACCAGAAGCTTAAAAGTAGTCTAGCTATTTGAAAACTGCAGCGTTAAACCAGTGCCATTGATGTATGCTCTTGGAATGCATGAGTCAGTCGTATTATACCATGAAATTAATTCTGGAACGCATCAGTTATGACGAAACAATTGGCGCGTAAATTGTGATTTTAAGGTTCTTTCACTATTAGCTGGAATGCAAACTGGCTATTCAAAGTACATGTGTATTTTCTGTAAATGGGACAGCCGCGCAAAATGCACCCAGTACGAAAAGCGAAATAGGCCAAAAAGCGATTCGCAAGTTGTTGGCGAATTTTATGTAATTCGTCCACCATTGATCCCCCTTCAGAAAATAATGCTTCCGGATTATGATATCAAGCTGGGAGTTGTAAAGAATTTTTTAAAGTGTTTGGTTCGCGTTAACAAAAATGCATTACCATACTTGAAAAAAAAAACGCTTTACCAAAATTATCAATTGAAAAATTAAAAGACGGTAATGTTGTGTAAAAGTGTGTGGCTGCAATATATTTTATATCAATTTTTTTAACAGGTGTAGTTAACGGTCCAGATATACGGACAGTTTTAAGGGATACGAGATTTTCTGAAATGTTAGATGAAACTGAACTAAGCGCAGGGAACTCTATTCGTGCGGTAATTGAAAACGTTCTTTGCGAAAATCGCTCACCAGAGTACCGTGATTATATTGACAACATGATGAAGTCTTTCGACAAACTTGGCGTTAATATGTCGTTGAAAATCCACACGCACATTTCGATTTTTACGAACGACAATTGTCCACAGAATCAGACGAAACTGGCAAAAGATTTCATCAAACTATAATGGCATTCGAAGACCGTTTCGCTGGAAAAGGAATAGACTCAATGCTTGCTGATTTCTGCTGGTCGATTGCAAACAAAGAGTAAAAATTGAATAAATCCAAAAAAAATTAAAAAACCATCAAAATAGGAGCAAATATAGTTCCATGTCCGCTTGAAAATGGACGTCCATTATTTCTAGATATAAATTTTGACAAATATATAATAAACAAATTGATTTTAAACAAGTTTTTAAAGTTTTTTCATTCAAATAAAATCAAAAATCGCCTTAAATCTACTACAAATTTAAAATCGAAATATCTAGTGATTTGCAGCTAACTTTTCAAAACGGGGCAAACCACTGGATTCTACGATCCAAAATTAGGTTGACGTGTCTCGGCGTTTTGGTGTGACATTTTCACCTACTTACAGTGTAATTCAAATATTTTATATATCGTAAGGTAGTAAAATTTTTGGAAGGTATCTAAGATTTAAAGCCTCTGTGCATACTACTAAAGTAAATTGTGGCCAATATACAATTTGGAATTTGAACCTCCCATTATTTCGAAATAATAAAATAATTTGACATTTGTGAAGTAACAAACCATTAGTTAAAGATTAGAAATTTTTGAATTAGAAATTACTCGTATTAAAAACTTTCTTCCAAACTTCAACACAACTGTAAGAACACAACATAAACTGTAAGAAATCTTCGAAATAAATTCGATAGAAGTGGATTAACATTAACGCAGTTTGGGAATCAATTTGTGAAGCGAGTTCGCCAACCGGGGTCCATATTGGACAAAAACAACTCGCGTACGTGCTCGGTCAGTGTGTTCAGCAGAAAATAGTGACGCTATAGCTGGAAGTGTGCTCGAAAAGCCATCAACATCAACTCGCCACCGTTCGCAGCAATTGAAAGTTTCTCACAGTTCTTTGGAACGAATTTTGCCCCAAGATGTCGGTATTAAGATGTATAAGGCCAATGAGTGTAAGAACTGAGGCCTCGTGACCATCCGCTGAGTTTTCGCTTCGGTGAAGATCGCATGGTTGAAGATAAACGTTTTTATCTCAAAATAATCTTTTCCGATGAAGCTCATTTCACCTCGCATTTACATCACGCATTGTCGAATTTGAGACTCTAAAAATCCACTCGTCGTCAAGGAGAAGCCGATGCATCCACAACGAGTGGTTGTTTGTTGCAGTTTTTGCCTTGGTAGTCTCATAAGCGCATTGTTCTTCGAAAATAAGCAAACCACAGATCTTCATTAGCGGTTCTTTGGAATTCTGCTATTGAAATCTTCATCAAATTAATGAAAACGACAACGCAATTCATATGAGAATCCCTTACAATGTAAATATTAGACATCTAGATCTGTGGTTAGATCTGAGGTAACTATACGCTTTGCCAGGAAAGCTTGCAAAGCTTCTTCTAGACAACTTACATACTTAGGGTTTTTTATTTGCTCAACTTACTTTACTTTTATTGACTATTTTACATCCTCATGAGGTCAGACATCCTCATGAGGTCTTACACATATTAATTAAACAAACAAATTAAAAAAATTTCAAAATATTCTTCCAACTGGCTCTATCCTTCGCCTTTTCCCGCCAGTTGGTAATACCAAGGATATGGAGGGATTGTTCTGCCTGGTCTTTCCAGAGGAGTCTTGGTCGTCCTCTTTTCCAGCTTCCATCGGGTAGTCTATCGAAAACCTTTCGCGCTGGCTCATCTTCATCCATTCTAATAACATGGCCTAGCCAACGCAATTGCCATAATTTGATTCACCTAGCTATGTCCACGTCAGAATACAAATGATATTGCTCTTGGTTCCAACTATGTCGGTACTCGCCGTTTTCCCTAACAGGACCATATATTTTACGGAGAATTTTTCTCTCGAATATTCCCAGGTGTTTTTCATCCGCTTGCGATATGACCCAAGTTTCGGAGCCATATATCAAGACAGGTAAAATGAGCTTCTGATATAGCTGGAATTTTGTCCGTCGAGAGAGGGCTTTGTTCCTAAACTGCTTGCTGAGCCCAAATAGCATCTACTTGCAAGCACAATTCTCCTATATATCTCCAGGCTGACGATGTTGTGCTTGTTTACGGCGGATTCAAGGTAGACAAATTAATCTACCACTTCAAAATTAAATCGGTTGTCAACGTTCAAGTGCGGACCAATTCGAGAGGTGTCTCCAGTCATTGACACCATCAGTTTTGTCTATTTGCTCAACACTCTCCTCTATATTGAAGTTTCCTGAGACAAGTAAAATATTCCCAACATACTCTGTACATCTGTGGCAATTTTCCCGCAATCATTACTACAACAGGGGACCCTGATCCATTGTCGTTCCTTTGGTTGTACTTTTCGTTAGCATTTTCAAGCCTTCTTCTTCGTTCTGTACGATTCAATTTTCTTACTCTCGCGATTTCTCCACAACCGTTTTTTTGTCTTTCAAACCCGGTTCCTCACTCCTCTTCTCCTTTCCAGCTTATACCACCCTGTTGCAACTGTCTGAAGTATTGAAATGCGTGCAGTTTTCTTTTCATTACTTGCCATGCGACACTCTTCATCGTACCAAGGTTTGCCTTTCAGCGGTTTTTCATAATCCAGCAGTTTTCGCAGAGTGGGAAATGTACTTCAACTGCGCTTGAGGATCATTGCGTTCTGGGCCAATATTTGAGTGAGCTTCTCTGCATAGCCCGTGGCGACCTCTGGTTATTTCCCATGTCCACTTTTCTATATGTCTGGTTTCGTACGACTTTCGCTCTGGTTAACCTTGTGCCAACCTTTGCTGCAACCAGGTAGTGATCCGAAACGATATTAGCTCCCCGCGTTACACGTACGTCCATTACACTAGTAAAGTGCCTTCAACCAATTACCAGGTCATCAATCTGGACATCTCCCAGTGGCACCGGATAGTATTCTAACTAGGGTTCGTATTTCGTGGGTAATGAGTTACCCTGGGTAACACATTATTATTGCCGTGGGGAATGGATAGCGATCGTTTACCCATTACCCACAATGGAAAGCGATCGTTTACCCATTACCCACAGGGTATGGGGAAAATAATGGGTAGCTTCCGACGATAATGGAGATTTACCCATCACATCACGATTACCCATTACCCATAGGGTAATATGAACAAGTGCATCAACACGAAAAGCCATATGTTCCTGGCGTACGCTGACGACACAGACATCATCGGGTGAAATTTGCGAGTGGTTACTAACGTATTTTCTAGAATCGGAAAAGGATCAGCGAAAGTGTGTATTGCTGATAATGAGGGCAAGACAAAATTGATGGTGTCAACGACTATACAAACCTCTCGACCGCACTTGAACGCTGCCATCCGATTTAATTTTGAAGTGGTAGATGAATTTATCTATCTTGGATCCGTCGTTGACAAGGACAACAACATCAGCCTGGAGATAAATACGAGAATTGTGCTTGCAAATAGACACAATTTTGGGCTCATCAAGCTTTTTAAAAACAAAGCCCTCTCTCGACGGACAAAAGTCTAGCTATACCAGACTCTCATTTTACCTGTCCTGACATATCACTTCGTAACTTGGGTCATATCGCAAGAGGGTGACAAACGCCTGGGAGTATTCAAGAGGAAAATTCTCCGTAAGCTATATGGTCCTGTTAAAGAAAACGGCGGGTACCGACGTTGTTGGAATCAAGAGCTATATCATTTGTGTTCTGACGTGGACTTAGCTAGATGAATCAAATTAGTCCAACTGTAGCGCAAAAGGTTTTCGATAACGTACACGATGGAAAGACCAGGCCGAAGAATCACTCCATATCCTTGGCGTTACAAACAGGCGCGAAAAGGCGGAGGATAGAACCAGTTGGAGAAATATGGTAAAATTAGTTTAATTTTTTTGTTTAGTTAATATCTGTAAGACATCTGACCTCATGAGGTTGTATAATAGTCAGTAGAAGTAAGTATGGGGAATATAATGGGCAGTAACCCACGACATTGGGGAATTACCCATAACGATTACCTATTACCTTCAGGGTACAAGAGAAAATAATGGGGAGTAACCCACGACATTGGGGAATTAACCATCACGATTACCTATTATCCTCAGGGTACTGGAGAAAATAATGGGTAGATACCCACGACGATGGGTAATGGGTTACCCATCCCCATTTTTGCTCGAAAATATGATAAATTTCAATATCTAGGAAACGGAGCGTCCAACCGTTTCTAGAGGTTTCTAAAGATTTTCGTATGGAAAAATTTATTCTCAAAAAATCGCCACAATAAGAAAATCGCTGAATTAAAAAAGTGACAATAACTCGCACCGCTAACGCAACCGGTAAAATAATAATTTTGTGCATACATTGTTGCCTTTAACCAATGGATGTCTCTAAAAGCACATCACTTTTTTAAAACAAATCGCTAAGACTAAAATTTTTCCAACAAAAAATCGCTAAAACGCTCTCATGTCTATATCTCGGAAACGGAGCGTCCAATCGAAAAAGTAAGCAATATTTGGGATTGTTTTTCAAAAAGCGTTCTAATTCGTATGGACGGACTTTTTTCCAAAAATCGCCAAAATAAGAAAATCTCTAAAATACAAAAGTGGATATAACTCGGAAATGGTACGTCCAATCGCAAAAACAACAATGGAGGCTGTAGAGAATGGAGGCAGTCGAAAAAGTAAGCAATTTTTGGGATTCATAAGTGTTTTTCATAAAGCGCTCCAATTTTTTTTTTAAAAATTACCAAAATAAGAAAATCGCTAAAATACAAAAGTGTATGTAACTCGGAAACGGTACTTTATAAAGTTTGTACCTCTATTGTAAGCATTAACTAATGGATATCTTCAATAAGCTATCACTTTTATTTTGAAATATACTTCAATTTGTAACAGGAAGTTCTCAAACTCATTAATTATTTTAAGATTCTAACGAAAAGTCAATATTGGAAGTTATCCTGTCTTTTTGAGAACCAAAAATTATTTGAAATACATTTCGTATAAGGTTACAATTGTTTCTATGCAGATATTCCCTTTTTTTGTTGGGAAACTTTTATTAAAAATTTCACCAGATTTAGTAACCACACAAATGTATGCCTCCGTGTGATACATTTCATCATGTGGGGGTTAAATTCCTCGTATGATACTTAACATCACGTGGCTGTGAAATTTAACCACTTGTTCATACATAAATTTAAGCTGTTTTCATACTCAATTTTCACTAAACTATATTTTTAAATAACAACCACTATTAACCCTAATGCAACTGTAATTGTTACAAACTTTACCTCAATGTTAAGATATTTCTCCAAACTTGTACTTTCAGCGAAATGGCACCTCAACTTTAACGATGTTGCACCGCATCTACAATCTGTTTTCCTGCCCAGTGCTTTGCATGTTGCATCATGGCTAAAAATAAAAGTATTTTCCACACACAAAAAAGTTCAATAAAAAAAGATTCCATTTCTTTATTCGCCACAGTAGAATAAACTCTCTGGAACAGGTGATGGAATGAATGAGTGCGTGCGTGTTCTTTGAACATTCAAGTGAATACACTTTTACTGTAAACTTAAAGTGGACGAAGACGATTTTGTTGCATGTCCATTTGGGGCTTCAGCTAGAATGTGTGCTTGATGTTGCAACGTTTAATTCAATTTCTTATTTTGCAGTTTTTCATGTGGCCCCGGAGAAGACATAACATTAAATGACCAACCTTCAAATGGCGTTACAATGCGACCACCACCCGGCTGCATCGGCCGACCGCCACTTCACTGGAGATCATAACTGTTTTTTTTATTATTGAAATTGTAATCATCTGAGTGAATAATAAAACTATAATTTGCTGTTGATGTGATGCCACAAACGATTGCAACATCGCACGGTAAATGAAAAGAAAATGAATCGACGGGGGCTTTATTCACGTCAGGGGGAAATGGTAATTCAAAGATGTCGGAAAATGTTAATTGTTATGATTTGGTACTAAAATCAATTGCCTGCCACCATCAAAGAATCAAATGAGGCAGGAAGAAATTAATTAATGTGCAGTGAAAGCTGTAGATACTAACTAGTAGACATTCAACAATTCTTCACAAAAAATGCAACAATTCTATAAAGTTTACGGTTGGCTAGAGATTAGAGATTAGAGGCTTTAGAAGATAAGAGACAAAATCAATTCAGTGAAATAATAAATATTTTAAGCAAATTTATTAAATTTGTAAAGAATATTTAACAAATTTAAAAAAAAATTCTGGTAGCGGGTTTTCGTTAGACTACATTGAAAAAAAATCACTTCAGGAAAGAAAATACTTCTGGCTTAAAATATTTATGTGTTCGTGAATTTACATTATTGCTGAGAACAGTTCCGTACATCCCCGATTTTGTCGTTCTTGCAAATATCAAACAAAACAATTTTAAATATTCGTCGTTACTTTATAGCAAAAAATTGTTGCTGCTGCAATAAGCAAATTGTATTATGAATTTTGGACAAAATTATAATGGATCCGAGCCAATTTGAGATTAAATCACCACCGCATAATGAAAAATCTGAGGCGATTATCTCCAATGGCACAGAGGAGCAACCACATTCCAGAGAAAATTCCAACGACAAACAAACTGATATACAACAATCGCACAGAGAAACTCATACGCAGTCGTCTTTCGACACGCTGGAAAATCGGTATTTTTTGTTCTTTGGATGCAAATAAAACGTATGTTACTTGTCGAAAATATAAGTAGTAAACTTGTGTCCAAACACATAGTGTTTGCTATTAAATATTTCATGTTGAGGACACAATGATTAATAAGTTATAATACACGTCCAAATATAGCTTTGTTTGCGATACAAAAACAGCTGTGTCTGTTGTACAGTTTATTTTTTTCTGCCTAATTTAGTGTTATTGTAAATGTGTGTCTATAGTTTTACATTATTCTTTCAGTCAGTCACTCATAGACACTCCGAAATGTGTGTGTAAATTTCAGTGAGCGTTTCTTATTTTGACTGATATCATCGTTCGTCGAGCAGAGGATAGCAAATGTGCTTAGTCGATAAAGTAATCTGAAAAAAATTTATATTAGTAGAAAATATTTGGGATCAGTGAAATGGGAATAAATAAAGCCACGGGCGGTTATAATGTTGCGTAATAATGTTTTGCATGAGAAACGATTTTGAGGAAAGAAACTGACAAAATCCCGAGAATTTAGTGATAAAATTCGAGCGGAGAAACAATAGCGAACATTTACAGAAATTTAGCAAATATAAACCGAATTTAATCCGACCTTTGTTTACGTTAACTAGCTAGTTTATGTACTACCGCATAGTAATAATCGTGTGGTAAGGTATTGTAGTAGTTGGTGACGTTGAAACCTTCTGAAAACAAAAACGTATGAGACAACAAAGAAAGGCGAATCAAAACAGCAGCAGATTCTCAAGTCATGAAAAAAGTAAACAAATTATGAACTCGAAGCTAGTAAGTGTGACAATGGTCAGTTAAAAGTGATTTATAATATGTAAGTATAATATTGAATTCTAAAACTAATAATCCGCGTATTTGGAAGGAAACACACGAATGTTTTCATGTAAGTACGTAGATGTTTGGGATGAAATTCACATCTGGTTCTACGGAAAAGCAGTCATGTTTGCAAGTAAAAATACCATTTAAATACAAGTAAATTTAGGACTTGCAAATATGTGAATATTTGGAGTGTGGTCCAAACATATACTATATGGTTCCTGGAAATTTTGTTTTAGGAGAATATGCTACAGAGCCCGTTTTTTTTAGCATATAGTCGGTGGCCGTCGGTGGTGCAATGGTCGACCCTGCTTTGAACATCTTAAATTTCTTTTGACGACGGTCACCACGCTTAGTGACGGCGACACTATCGAGTACCAGTGTATGTAAAACTAGAACACGCACAGCTCACTGATTGTGAGAAGCTCTCCCTAATTCCTTCATGGATTGTAATGGGAACCATTTTTATACCCTCACCCATAGGGTATATATCATTTAATATGAAATTCGTTTTAGGACTTTTTAAGATGTTTGAGCCATATCCGTCTGTCTCGCTGGTCAACACGATAACTGCGTAAATCACTATGGATCACCGCGAAATTTTGTCAGTGACTATTATTTGTCAATATTGAGTTTGGGATTGAAAATGGGCGTTGTGGCCACGCCCCTTCTGGTACCTCCCATACAAAACAGGGTGTTCGTCGGGCTTTTCAATCTGATAAATCTCGTGAAACACTTCCGACCTATATGAAATAAGTTATAAGGCTTCACGTTATCAAACGCCAATCACCGATTAAAACAAGGGCGAATTTGCCACGGCTATTATGGTACCTCCCATACAAAAGTTGTTTGGCCATCTGGGTGTACGAGAAGTCCCGCAAAACCGAACCGCTCTTTATGGCAGTTTGTACTAGTCAATATTTAGTCAAATAAAACTCAACCATTCTGGTACCTCCCATATAAACGTACCAATCGGTCCAATTTTAAAGCACATTATCGATTGTGTGCAGCTGTATTTCACAATGGCTTCACGAATATTGTCCTTAAAAGCGTCAATTGTCTCTGGCTTGACGGCGTAACACTTATCTTTGAAGACACCCCACAAATAATAGTCCAACGGTGTCAAATCGCAGCTCCGAGGTGGCCAAAGGACATCAGCTCTGCGGCTGATAATGCGATCTTCAAAAACGGGGCGCAAAACATCGAGTGTAGCTTCGGCTGTGTGGCACGTAGCGCCGTCCTGTTGAAACCAAATGTTGCCCATATCCTCCTCTTCAACTTTTGTGAACAAAAAATCGTTCAACATGGCCCGATAACGATCGCCATTGACTGTAACGGCCACTCCTTGCTCATTTTCGAAGAAAAATGGCCCAATTATGCCTCTGGCCCGATAACGATCGTCATTGACTGTAACGGCCACTCCTTGCACATTTTCGAAGAAAAATGGCCCAATTATGCCTCTGGACCAAAATCCGCACCAAACAGTGACTCGTTGTGGGTGCATCGGCTTTTCAATGTATGCGTACGGGTTTTCTGTGCCCCAAATGCAACAATTTTGCTCGTTTACATACCCGCCAAGATCAAAATGAGCTTCATCTGAAAAGATGATTTTTTTGGCAAAATCGGCATCTTCTGTAAGTCGACATTCTGCAACACTACCATGATTTTCGAAGTAATGTCGCAATATTTCCCAGCGTTGCTCAAGCGTATACACAACCATATTCGTTCAGCGGAGGGATAAAACTAATTATCTGTCAAATCAGACATGAGCTAAGTGTTACCATTCACGAAATAAGCACTAGTTGAAAAAAAACAAAACGTTAGATGGCGGACCCTTTGTATAAAGATGAGTTTTCGTTTCTATTTTATTCGATGAATTTTTCAATAGCATCATTCCAAGCAATCTCTGATGAGGATCTGTGGCTAGATCTGAAATAGCTATACGGTTTGTCAAGAGTCATGAGGATGCGTTTTGCAAAAGACTTATTTTTTAAAACTATATCTCTATTAACAGAGATATAGAATGGTCTGGAGCTTAAATAAATGAGGTAAAATAATTATAATGTATGACTCTATTGATTGATATTGATTTTTAATGATTTTTTTTAAATTGATTGATTGAATTGATTTTTGAATAATTGATTGATTTATTTTAAACAAATTTTTTTTAAAGTACCTAAAAGTTTATCGCCCATATATGCATATTTTAGTTGCCATTTTTAGACACATAAAGGGGACTCATGTAAATATAGACCAGACATTTGCAAATTTAACATATTCGTTGCAACAACGATTCATATTCGTCACAGCATTGAAGCATATTTATCGCAACAATGTAACGTACTCAACGCAATAATGAAACCACTTTCGTTGTAGGACTGAATCTGTACAATGGCACAACTTCGATGAAAATATTCTTCGATACAACGAATAATTTCCTTTCGGTGTAAGTTCTTCACAAAACAAGCTCTTTATAAAGTAAACCTTCAAAATGATGAGAATGATTGCATTCATTCGACTAATGCTTATTGCTTAATTTGCTACACTGAAACTTAATTTATCTTAAAGCACCATTAACTTTGCTGTCATTAATCGTCTATATATTGTATGCTGAGATCTTCCTAACGATGCCATAAAACTCAGTATCATAGTAATTCTATTATTCTAACTTTAATCACCTTCGCCTCTTAATGTAAAGATACGAATTAACAAGGAGCAGATAGAGATACTGCAACCGTAATTAAGATTCAATTTACATTTGATAAAACAGGTGTACCTTACATATACGATACGCAGGAAATGGCTAACAATATCAAGACATAAATTAGAAGACAAAAGTGTTGCATGCGGCAAAATTAGCACTAATAAAGAAAGATAGCTACCAAACCCCTTAGTAATATGGATAAAGGTTTTAATGATGAATTTTCACATTTAAGAACCAAGAAGATGAGCAACAATAGGTGTGTTTTTGTTACACCGCATGCATAAATTCGAACTTACTTTGTATTGAGGACTAAGCGATATTAAGGAACATCTGAAATTACCGATTCATTTTCGGTCTTAGGTAGGCTCCAAGTTGCCAACATAGGAAATTTGCCATGCTAAGGAGAAATATCATTTGTAGTGAATTAGAAAGTATGTAGAAGACCACATACCGCGCGTTAGAGCAAGAGGAACATAAAAAGCTTTAAGAGTGAATGATTTTTGGAATGTTGACAAACGTCTTAATGCTTTTTGAAATATTGGTAGCCTGTCGTATTCAACACGGCAGCTTTTTTATCTGTAACAAGAATTAAGTAAAGAATTCACTCTCTATCACTCTAAAATACGTTACTCTCTTGGTGCGTAATAACTTCCCTTTGTTGCATGTTCTATTGCCCCATGCGGCAACAAAACGCATGATGTTACTTGTTTGAGTGTGGCATCAGCAAACACCACATACTTTATTACAGCTTATTAGGGATTAAACCAAATATCTGACGTATCCTAATTGATAATTTCGTATTGGCAAAAAGGAATATCCATGTAAAACAAATTTAATGTTGCTAGATTCTAGTTTTTTTTCAAATTTGCAATAACAACATCTGTCCCCACATATGTATCCTCCCATTGGCAACAAACAGTCAAAGCTTTAAAAGTTAATTATTTTTCTTTACTTCTCTTGTAATCTGGTAAATGCAACAAAACGCTTATAGTATTTACGGTAATAAACGTATTTGAAATTAAAGTTTCGCACGGACAGGCGGTGCGTGCTGCAAATTGCATGCAGAATTTCTATTTAAATTAATTATTTTTATTCGCTTCATTCTGCCTGAAGGTGAAGACGCTTTTATTACTCAAATCAGACGCTAATACCGCACCATATACTAAAATTGCAGACACTTAATGCCTTTTTTGAAGCATTAAAGTTTAAGATTGTGTTTGGATATATGGTAAAGCTATGCAATCAACTCCTTCTTAGAGGTCCGGAGGACAGTACATATATTAGTGTTATTTCCGTAATGTTATATACATATGTGCAAACATATATTTTATTGCGAATTTAAATTCATGTTTTGAGAATTTTTCAAAAAAAAAATGGAGCAGAGAATTTAAATATTTATGGATTACATTTTCAAATGCATTTTAGCCTGAGAATTTGAAGGACCAATACTTAATTGTTTAGCTCTTCTAACGACGAAGTTCTCACTAAGTAACAGCTCACTAAGTAACAGCCTCTCAGAAAGTCTAGAAGACAACATAAGGATAGTTAACATTTAGAATTAGTTTCATATATTGTTTGACGCAAAAGTATTTATTTGTCCACATAAACATTTCGTGTGCTACTTTGTCGCATGGTTGATCGCAAAAATGTATACTTTTCCCGCAAACAAATTACCTGTATCTTAAAAGTTTTTTCAGTTGTTGTAAACGAACCCCCAAAAACTGCATAACTTACTTTTGCCCCCAATAAAACAAACCGATTATAATAAAGGAAGAAGTGTATAAATACCTGGACACACCCTTCTTTGATACAAAACCACCCAGTACTAAAGAGAGGTGCTTTGAATTGCCTGCAAAGACAGTCATAGGGTCCAGCCTACAAACGCAAGGCTGGCGCCAAAGGAATGAGATCGCTGAACATTTACCTTTTCTTGATAGCTCTTATCACTGGCCAGCAGACAAAATGCCTCCTAGAAAGCCTTCCCTTGCAGGCCTATATGTTGGCTTACTAATGGAATGATATCTAAGAGGACAGCAAGGGCAGGATTTGCTAGGAATCCTGCACATGAGCAGTTTTCGAAGTTCTTAAGGAAAATAAATCTTAAATGAGAACATTATAAATGTGCAGACATGTTTGTCTCCTAGCAAAGCTATTAACCCTTTGACGACCATAAATTTTCGCCCGAAGCGATCTATTTATTTTCTTTTTTTGAATAGTTTCGTAATCTATGGCCTAATCCAGCCTCAAATAATCCCGGGGGCCCAGGGACCTAACAAAACAAAGATAACATATTAGTTGGATCTTATGCCTTATCTCTCCACTTGCACGCTAAAAAATTTTTAGTTTTTTGTTGTTTAGATGCAAATATAATATGTGTTTGGAGCTTGTCGCAAATATAATACACTTGTGTCCAAACGCATTGTGTTTGCTATTCAATATTACATGTTTGAGACACAATGTTTAATATGTTATAATATATGTGTTTGCGACCCAAATATATTTGTGTTTGTGATATAAATACAGCCGTGTTTGTTGCACTGTTTATTGTCTTTCGAGAGCAAGAGAATAAAAGAGGGGCAACGAGTGTGTATATCTTGTAAATGCCCGTATGGCAATCAATTGTGACGGCGCCCATTTAACCGTTATCATCTCTACTTAACCAATAAAATTCTAAAGGTTAAAATAAACATAATCAAAAAACAGAATCGAAAGTTTTCATTTAGAAAAAAAAATGAGAGCCAAACAACATATCCGGACAACACATATGGATGTGTTGGATGAAGCATTTATATGTTTCCACGGAAAGGAACACATATTTGGCAGTAAACATGCTAATGTTTGAATTTAAATGCACCTGAGTTTGGGACTTGCAAACATGTAAATGTGTGAACTGAGTTCCAAACATATATAAACGGTTTCTGTAGAATATGTTTGGGAGAATATATTACACAGGCCGTTTTTTTCAGCGGGTGGTAATACCAAGGGTACGCAGGGATTCGTCAACCTGATCCTTCCAGTGGAGTCTTGGTCTTCCTGTTTTTAGACTTCCTTCGAGTTTGGTTTCGAACCCCCTTCGCGCTGGTTTAAATTCATCCCTTCTACTGACATGGTCTAGCCAGCGTAATCATGTTATTTTGATCCGCTTAACTATGTCAATGTCGAGATATAGCTCATACAGCTCATGGTTAATGCGTCGCCGATACTCGCCCTTGTGCACTATAGGGCCATACATTTTTCGGAGTATTTTTCTCTCGAAGACTCCTACAGATGTTACGTCTGCTTGCGATAAGACACATGATTCTGCGCCATAGAGCAAAATGGTTGCATATCTCAAAATAACATATATTTTCAGCCACAATTCTCCGCTTTATCTCAAAGTTGATGTTGTCGTCTTCGCCCACGCCAGATTCGTCCACCACCTCGATATTATAACGGTTATCAACGTTGACGCTTTGGTCTAATCGCGTAGAACCCGTGCTAGTTGAAACCATCCACTTTGTCCTGTCCTCATACACTGTCAGACCCACTTTGCTGAATCCTTCTGAATTCTCGAGAACACCGCAGTAACTCCTCACATTGTGCGCCCAATGATATTTACATTATCAGCATACGCGAGCAGTATTTGACTTTTGCTGCTGATGGTTTTATCGCAGCTCCTCTCATAATGATGTCCATTAAGATGTTAAAGAGATCGCACTATAGAGTGTCGCCTTGCCTGAGGCCTCGCTTAGTTTCAAAAGGTTCGGTAGGATTCATACCAACTTTCGCTGTGGAGTTGCTATTCGTCAAGGTCATCATGCAAAGGCGTACGAGTTTTGCAGGAATACCAAGCTCAGACATTGCTTCGTAGAGTTTCTCCTCTATCGGGTATCTAAGTCCGCTTTATAATCGACTTGTTCGTGGGTGCACTCCACGATTCGGCGTAGAGTGAAAATCTGGTCAGTTGTCGATTTTCCAGGACTACAGGTACACTGGTATGGTCCAATCAGGGTTTTAATTGGTTTTAGTCTTTCGCACATTATGCTTGATATAACCTTATATGCTATGGATAAGAGGGTTATTCCACAATAGTTGACACAGAGACCCGGTCACCTTTTTTAAATAAGGGACATAGTACACTGAGACTCCAATCGCCGATTGCCGCCTCCTAACCAAAACGAGATCAGAACAGCTATAGCCCTGCATTAGAACACCAATGCCGCAGAAGTCGATGGAGTACCGGCGTAGCTTGCTAAGGGCAAACGCGTGTAACCTACACTCAAGCCATCCTGAATCTCAACGAAGAAGTGGACGAATTTTCAACGAAAATTATCATGAGCGATGACGCTCATTTCCATCTTAGCGGTTACTTGCATAGACGAAATAATCATTCCTGAGGCACCGAAAATCCGTGTATCACCCACGAAGAACCTTTACACCCGCTCAAAGTTACTGCGTGGCGTGCTGTTTACACTGGAGGAGTCATCGGGCCATTTTTGTGGAGAACGCCGCGGGCCAAATGACAACTGTGGACGGCGCGCGCTACGGAGCCATGATTGTGGAATTGTTTCGTCTTCAATTGGATGAATTGGGACTAGAGTGGTTCCAACAGGACGGTGCAGCGGTGCACACTGCTCGAGCCACGACCGATATTCTGAAGGAAGCAATTCCGGGTCGCTTAATCTCTGGTTTTAGTTATTTGCACTGGCTGGCCAGATCACCAGAATTAACTCTTCCAAACTTCTTTTTATGGGGTTTTTGAAGTCGCGTTTTTTGAAGCCTCAGACTCATGAAGCCCTTAAGGAGAATATTCGCTAAGAATTCGAGAACCTGTCGCCCGAATTTCTGGCAAGAGTGATAGAAAATGCCATAACACGAGCATGTATGGTCATCAACTCTAGCGGCGGGCTCTTGGCCCATATAATTTTCTCAACTTGATGAAATAAATTCCAATGATTTAAGTAAACAAATTTCACACGCAGAATCAAAGTCAAAGGAATCAAAAAAATAAAATACAGCAAACGAATAGTGGGAAATTACTTTTGCCCCACCATGTACTTTTTATACCCAATCATAAAGGGTTATCCATTTTGCGGTTTCAGAAGTAAACGTAAATAAAAGACATATAAAATATTTATTTTTTTCATGATATTTCTTTTTTTTTTTAAAGATTGAACGTTGACATTATGTGTGAAACACTACATCATTTAAATGACCGCCACGCGAAGTGTTGCAAGCATTGATTCTTTTGAGGTAATTTTCGACCACTTTTTGACACATATTGAGCGGTATCTCAGCCATAACTTGACGAATGTTGGTTCTTAAGTGCTCAAGAGTTAAAGGTTTATCTGCTTAAACATGGTATTTCGCGTAGCCCCACAAAAAAAGTCTAATGGTGTCAAATCGCATGATCTTGTTGGCCAGTTGATATCGCCACGACGAGAAATTACGCGGCCAGGAAATGTCTGTTGCAATAAAGCCATATTCGCTCGAGTCGTGTGGCATGTGGCACCGTCTTGTTCAAACCACATATGGCAATGTCTTTTTATAATTCCTCATTTTCGTACAATTTACAATAGCGTACGAAGATGATGGATGGTGATGATGGTGATCATCCGCCCAAACATACCCTAAAATAAGGAACTCATACCAACTAACAAAAAATCAAACACAATGATATACAATTACATGTACACCGGCTTCATAATGTATCTTAACGTATTAGAATTGTTCAATACCAAAAATGTTACGTCAGTCACGTTACGTCAGTCACGGAACTTATTTCGCTCAAACCTCAACATCTTTTGAGCATAATTTTTTGACGCATTTATACTGATTTTATTCTAAACTATAGACATAGAAGAAGATATCCGGACAAAAAAAATAAACTTCACATTGAAACTTTTAGAGAAATGCCATTTGGAAAAGTGACCTGAATTATTGGTGAACAAATGCGTTACGTCAGTCACGACAAATTACACCATTTTTACAGCCAAAATTCAGCAATTTTTTTTCAATTAAATCACTGATTTTAATTAAGCTTAAGCTAAATAATTTTTCTAAAAAAAAATTATAGCTCTATGTTCAACAGTTCACGAGATAGAATAATTTGAATGTTGTAAAAACTCTGCGAATGTTACGTATGTCACGAAAGACATTGCCATATTCTCCAAGTAAAATAAATAAATAAATGGTTTCCCATTACATCCCATGAAGGGACTTCTCACAATCACTTCTCACAATCACTGAGCTGTGCGCTTTCCAGTTTTCACTCACTGATATTCTCCAAGTCGTATTCTTCAATAGCCGGGAAAAAAAAGTCGGTTATCATATGACCATAACGCTCCGAATTGACGGTGACAGTCGTTCCATCGTCGTTTTCGAAGAAGTAACGTCCAATCACACCTTCGGACCAAAGAGCACACCAAACAGTGACTCTGGATGTAATGGCCTCTCTTCAATTACTTGAGGATTCTCAGAACCCCAAATACGACAATTTTGTTTATTAACATAGCCACCGAGTGAGAAATGTGCTTCATCGCTGAAGAAAATTTTGTTCGAAAAATCGCCGTCCACCGCTTGTTGTACAAGCACCCATTCCACGTATCTACGACGTTGTGAATGGTCAGCTGGCTTCAGTTGTTGTGTGAGCTGGACTTTATATGGATGTAGGTTTAGATCCAAATGCAAAATACGCCATAATGTGCCGTAAGACAGTCCTAATTCCTGAGAACGACGAGGAATCGACACATTCGAGTCTTCGGCAACACTTTAACTTACAGCAGCGATATTTTCAGGGGAACGAGCGAAACGATCTGTAACCGCTCCAGTCTCTTCAAATTTCTTCACAATTTTGCCAATTGCTTGCGTAGTTGGACGATTATGTAAACCATAATCTCCTATTAAAGCACGATATGTGGCCGTGCCTGAATCACCATTTTTGTAGTAGGTTTTAATAATTTTTTTGCGTTGTGCGATCGCTAAGCGATCCTTTTTCGTCAATGTCAGACTTTCAACTGAAAAGAAAAAAATTGGTTTAACAACTTAGTTTGACAGATGTCGAATTCCAGCCCTATACTTTTGAAACCACGAAATGGATAACCCTTTACAACGAAATAATCAATTTCACTTCTTGCTAAAACAATTTTCAACTAAAATTTTTTTTGTTAATATCAAACCAAATTGTGATTAAATAACTGAAACTAATAAAGATCAAATTAGCTAAAAAAAATGAGACGGAAACACAGAAGGTCATAAAGGTTAACAAAAAAAAAAACAAACATGATAATGACAACATTTGCCGCATTTTCTTCAAATAAATAAAGAGTATACTTTATGACAGATTGTTTTTGATTTCGTTTAAGTTTTAACCTCCAATTGCAAATACCATTCACTTCTAAACATCACCGAAGATTAGCAGCTAATCTAAATTAAGAAGAAGTAACATGAACAGAGGCTGAGCGCATCACGCCAGTGACAGATGCATTAGAAAATCTTACAAATTTTGAACATTTTTAAACGAAGAAAACAAAAAATCATTTGCAATGCACAAAACTTCAGAAACACTTTAAATGATCTGTACATTGGCTCTGCATGTGTTGCATTCAAATTCCGTTGAGTGGATGAAGCAATTGCCTGTTACTACTGTTGTTGCAGTAATGTTGCTGCAACATTAGCACAAAAGACACCGACATCTGGTGTGTTGTGTTTGGTTTCAGTGTGAGGGGATTTAAATGGGAGGACGACGCATCTTTCTTTTGGTAGCATTGCACTTGTTGCAGTGTGTGCTTGTTGTCCAAGTTTTGTTTAATGGCTCAAGTAGGAAATAATTTACTTTTGAGTTATGTTTTTTAGATGAAATGCTAGAGATTTTTGGAAAGCGCATGCTGTGTTCACTCATTCCAAGATGACATTTTGACTAGGATTTTTCGTGTACTGCATTTAGAGAGGAATATGTCAGAAGACCTTTTAATTAGATTTCATTAAGCTTGTAACATTAAACATCCGTTTGTAGGCTGTTTAATTTAATTGGTTTTTAAATACGAAGGCAAATAATAGAATCAAGGATCAAATCGTTTAAAACAAAGAACAGTATCTTGCGAGTTTAAATTAATCAATAATGGATAGTAAATATATAATATTTTAAACTTAGTTTACATCGAATATGTATCAGAATATGACTAAAATACTATTATCCCATCCTAACTACATGTTATCAACAATTGTTCCACCAAATAATAAAAAACACCAATACAGTCATTCAGAATCACTTGCAATTAAAGATGATACCCATCGTTTTCTATATCTAAGAACAAATGAAAACCAACAATTTTTTTTGACAATATACTAGAGTATTTATGTCACTATACAAACAGCGAGTTGCCAATGGCCCTCCAAGCATATTAGCAGTTCCAGACGGAACAACATCCTGCTGCTACATTGCCTGAGATCGTCAAAAGTTAATTAATTTTCATCTTGAAATGTTGTGCTATAACATTTAAACGCCTCCCCAAAGATGATGGCAGTTGGTTGTTAGAAATAGTAAGGAAGCTTTATTGTTCCACTGCATAGTGCACATCAGCAGGTTTGACATTATTCCCCCTTATGTTACGTTCCATTTCCGACTTAAGTCTGACATTTAAAGTGAGCCACATGTTCATCATCTAATGGCTTAAGAAGTGAAATTAAGCCAAACCGACTACTGGTACACCCTCCAATAGAGACAGAGATTTAAAAGAAATTAACTTTCTTTTGGCATCTCGTACGGAATGTATCTTGAGGTGTGTCATGCCTAACCTCACCAACTATTTTTGATCGAAAAGCGGGGGTTTGACCCAAAAAGCGGAATTTTTGCAACGAAGTTCCCTATCGCACGTTGCGGGATGAAAAAAATTAATCATCTTTTTTTAATACTATTCTGTTACAACCCAGTATTATCAACTCAAACAGGATGTACAAGTAGAGAAGAAAAAACCGGCGCAATTTGGCAACCCTAGTAGAAGAGAACCAAAAACGTCCACACGATTCACTCAATCGCATTTCTTTCCCGCGTCATAACTTGATTATTTCCTACTTTTTACATACTTTATGTAATTTTGTTTAAATATGGTTGGAATTTCTATAGTTAGATACAATAACATCATCAGAAAACTGCTCGTGTATTGAAATACTCAACGAAGAGACTAAGAGAGAGAGCAGAGAAACGACGCGCTTCACCCGTTTTCTTTGTCGGCATTCCACTGCGTGAGTACATTTTCTACTCTATACCATGGTAAAATAAGTAAGGTAAACGCACTAGGAATTGTTACAACAAACACAGTCATTTTGTTTTTGTTGGGTGTCCATAATCTGTCAAATTTTCTTCATGTGTGTATCTACTGTAAAAGTAAACAAAAAAGTACACAAACAAAATGCATGTGAGTTTGACATAAGAGTAACACCTAAGCAAGAAATATGTTGAAATCAGCTGTTCTAACGAGTTTAAATAAATAAATGGTTTCCCATTACATCCCATGAAGGGATTGGGGAGAGCTTCTCACAACCAGTGAGCTGTGCGCTTTCTAGTTGTATACTCACTGATTGGGACCTACAGTTTTACACCGATTCCGAACGGTATTTTGAGAAACTTTTTCATGGCTAAATAGTCGATAGTGTCGCCGTCACTATGCGAGGTGACCGCCGCCGAAAGAATTTTTTTTTTAAGGTGGTCAGAACAGGGATCGAACCCAGGATCTCATGTACAAGAGGCGCGCACACTAACCATTGCACCACCGACGGCCACTAACGAGTTTACCTTACTATTTTTACCATGACTCTATACCACAGTTAGTTTATGATCAACTATATTGGGTACTTTTGCTTTGGGTTGTGTCAAGACTAATATATGTTGGGAAATTTCTTGTTTAATGAAAAGTTTTCTAGGTGGAGCCTGTAACCAATATTTAGTAACTATATATTGTACTTCTGAACCCAATCAAAAGTAAATTTAGAAAAGCCAAAGTGAAAGAAATTTAAAAAAGAACATTTTCTTAAATATCTGCCTTTGCTTACAAAAAAAGGAAATTTTCTCAAAAAATATACCAATTCATGTTCTTAAACAAAGTACCTTTTCTTAAAAAAAGTACATTTCTTACAAAAAGTACCTTTCATAAAAAAGTATTTTTTTACACCTTACCTTATCTTAAAGAAGTACCTTTTCTTAAAAAACTACATTTTCTTACAACAAATTGCCGTTTCTTAAAAAACTAAAGAATACCTTTTTGTGAAACAAAATAACTTTTCTTGAGATACGTACGTACCTACTCTTAAAAATTTCTTGAAAAAAGAGCCAATTCTAAAAACAAATCCCATTTCTTAAAAAAACATTTTCTTCAAAATAATACCTTCTCTTAAAAAATACCATTTCTTAAAAGTAAATTTTCTTCAAAATAAAATAATACCTTCTCTTTCCTTGAGATAAGTAGCCTTTCTTAAAATACGTAAGTACATTTTCTTCAAAAATTACCTTTTCCTAAAAAGAGTACCACTTCTTTAAAAAGTGTCTGTTCTTAAAAAAAAGTACATATTTCTTTGTAAAAAATTTCGTACTCTTATTTCTTTATCTTAGTACCTTTTCTTAAAAAAAAAACTAGTTTTTAATATAAGAAGTACCTCTCTTTAAAAAATTACCTTTTCGGGAAAATTTGATATATGTATATTCTTACAAAAAGGACCTATAGATATACTTTTTTTTTTAAAAAATATACATTCTATTAAAAAAAATTTCTTAAAAACATGTTAATTTTACAAAAGTATTTTTTCTTAAAGACCCACTTAAATTATCATATTTTTCAACGGGCGTCTTAGGCGTGTTGGATGTAACTAGTACATAATATAAAGCGAAAGGAACTTCGTTCCAACCGGGTGTCCCCTGGCACCTCCTGAAATTTTTGTTGTTTTTAACAAATGAGTTAGTTAAATTGTATTTAAAAATAAAATATATATATATTTTTTTTGATATCTATTTAAATATTATGCATACAACAAGCATGTAACTATGCCACTATTGTGACTCATCCGAGGGTAAAAGCAATTAGATATGTCACATTAGTAAGAAGAAAAATCGAAAAAAACCTACACGCTGAAACATGTGTCTTTTTTTTGTTTGGATGCAAACAGATATTTGTATATATGTTTGTAGCTTGTCGCACACTAAGTACACTTGTGCCCAAACACATTGTGATTGCTATTTGATATTATCCGTTTGAAATACCATGATTACTATTTTATAATCTATGTTATTGTGATCCAAATACAGCTTTGTTTGCGATACAAACACAGTTTAGTTTGGTTCACTGTTTATTTCACTTTTTTGCCGCTATGCTCTGTCAAGAGCTACACGCTTGTCGAAGGCTTAGTATACTTGTGCCTAAACACATTGTGATTGTTATTCTATATCACACGTTTGATACACAATGATTAATATGTTATAATCTATGACACTGTGCTCGAAATACACTTTTGTTTCCGATACAAATACAGTTGTGTTTGGTTCACTGTTTATTTCAGTTTTTTGCCTCTTTGCTCTATCGAGAGCTACACACCGAAAAATCTAACGTTTTTTGTTGTTTGGATGTAAATATAATGTGTGCTTGGAGCTCGTCGCAAATATAATAGACTTGTGTGCAAAAAATTGTAGTTGCTATTCAATATTACATGGTTGAGACACAATGATTAATACATTATAATATAAGCTTGCGACCCAAATATATATGTGTTTGTGATACAAATACAGCTGTGTTTGCTTCATTGTTTATGCTCTCTAGAGAGCAGGAGAATAAAAGAGGGACAACGAGAGAATATATCTTGCAACTGTGAATCGGAGTTTTTGCATTACTCTCTGAGTCAGTGATTCATAAATATTCCTGAATGTGCGTGTACATTGCAGATGAAGTGTCATGTTTTCAGTCGGCAATGGTTCATCGGACAGAGGAAAATAATGCATTCAATGCAAGTAACTGTAAAAAGGACCGTTTAAAATCTTTTAATTTTTTGTATTAATTTTTTATAAATGTGGATTTATATTCATAAAATTGATTATAATGAATGATACAAATATATTGAATTCAAAGAGTAATTCGTTTCTAAATATTATTATGTTTGGGAGGAAATAAGTACATGTTTCCACGTAAGAATTTGTAGGTTTGGGGAAACACGCGAATGCTTCCACGTAAGTATATTTGAGATGAAGAACGCATATGTGTCCACGTAAAAGTATACATATTTGCCAGTAAACATGCTACTGTTTGCATTTAAATACAAGTGTGTTTGGGACTTGCAAACATATGAATGTTTGAAGTATGTTCCAAACATATACATGGTTTCTGCAGAATATGTTTGGGAGAATATGTTACAGAGGCCGTTTTTGTCACCGGTGTCGATAATGGAGGAGAGACAAAGAGAAATTGTTCCCAGCCTTCGTTAATTTTATTGCAAGTGTATAATTGTATTTTTGCATTATTCTTTTAGTCAGTGATTTATAAACATTCCTGAAGGCGTGTGTAAATGAATTGAGTGTTTCTCATGTTGACTGATCTCTTGCATTTTCGATTCATGAATTCAGTTTTCAATCGTTCGTTTGGGAGGAAACACCCGAATACTTGGACGTAACTATATGGATGTTTGGGATGAAACACGCATATGATTGCATGTAAACGTATACATCTTTGCAAGTGAACATGCAACTGTTTCCATTAAACTATAAGTGAGTTTAGGACTTGCAAATATATGAACATTTGGAGTGTGTTCCAAACATATACAAGGTTCCTGCAGAATGTGTGTTAGAGAACAAAATTATACTTCATATTTATAACGACCACAACATTGTAAAGCGGGACTTCTCTTTAAAAAGCGGGATTGAAATCCAAGGGGGGATGAGACATCGAAAAGCGGGATAATTCCGCCAAAAGCTGTATTCTTCGACCCCAAAAAGCGGGGAACAATGGGTAAATAAATGTATTGTTTCGGTTTTAAATATAAAATGCAATAAAAATACATGTAAAAAAATAGTTTCACATTACATCCCGTGCAGGATTTGGGGAGAGCTTCTCACAACCAGTGAAGCTGTGCGCGTTCTAATTTCACACTCACTAATTGGTACCTAGAATTTTACACCGGTTCCGAATGGTATTTTGAGAAGTTTTTCATGGCCAAATACACGATAGTGTCGCCGTCACTAAGCGAGGTTACCGCCGTCGAAATAACTGTAAGCTAGTTAGCGCAGGAATCGAACCCACGGTCTCATGTACAAGAGCAGCGCATCACAGACGGCCACAAAAAATACGTCTATGAAAAGATTAATTCAGACGTAAAATACGATTAATAATAATAATACGATATAAGTATAATAATTTTGTTATTTTACATTCAAGTTGGAATGAGACATTCAAATGCACGAAACAATTGTTTCCTTTAATAATAAACTAAATTATCTATTCGAACTATTGTACAGCGCATGCCATCAGGTTACCTTGACCATAAGCGTAAAATACAAAACTATTTAGTCATCTCAAGTAACATGGACCACCTGATCTTCGCTTACATAAGGTAAGGCAACTCTAGAAAATATGAACAAAACAGCAAAAAAAAGCTACAAATAATCAAGTTATGCCACATGTTGGCAACATTTTGATGTTGCACATACATATAACAACAGCAATAAGGGGAAACTATGAGTAGTGGCAACCAACGGCAGCAGTAAAATTTCTATTTCTAACAACCTGGCAGTTTGATGCGTCTTAACTGACGGGCAGACAGTGGGGCGAATTGAAATTTACTGAGCCAAAACAAAGAATAAACAAAAACTGTAAGTCAACGGTAACTTTGACGACGCATTCCACTCATCGAAATTTGTGACTATTGTTAATAGATAATAAATAAAAAAGCTAAAGCAATGACTGATATCTGAAAGAAGTTGGCATAAAAAAACAAATTTTTGGATGACCATGCAAACAAAGCTTCGAATCCTTTTCATAAACTTTCAAAACCAAAATTGTTTGCAAATTAAACAAATTCAAAAAATTGTCATGGCTCAAATTCAGTATTTAATCTCAGTATATTTAATTGGCCGTCGGTGGTGCAATGGTTAGTGTGCGCGCCTCTTGTACATGAGATCCTAGGTTCGAACCCTGCTCTGACCACCTTAAAAAAAAAATTTCTTTCGGCGGCGGTCACCTCGCTTAGTGACGGCGACACTATCGAGTATTTAGCCATGAAAAAGCTTCTCAAAATACCGTTCGGAATTGGTGTAAAACTGTAGGTCCCAATCAGTGAGTGAAAACTGGAAAGCGCACAGCTCAGTGATTGTGAGAAGCTCTCCCCTGTCCCTTCATGGGATGTAATGGGAAACCATATATATATATATTTAATTGACATCCTAATTATGAGTTTGTTCGCCGTATTGCCAAAAATTTGATAGCGAATAAACTATATATAAGCCGGAGCGATAAGCCAGTAGAATGTTTTGAAAGTCGATAGAAATTGAAATTGTTAAAAATAACACAAACCATTTTTATTCAAACATACATGACATTAACAATAGAAAACGATTTCGGGCATATGACTGCCCACCGCGGCTGTTCATGACGAAGTGCATTCTGGACGTCCTATTTTACGTCCCTTTTTCGGAAATTAAATTTGGAGAATTTTACTGCAGTTCCTCTTATACCTTATCAGCATTTCCGGAAGCCAAACTACCACTTAAGTCAATATGCGATATGAGAAACGATATAGACGTGTGCTCTGTTACCTTAAAGAAGCCCAGTTGTTGCAATAGTTCGCACGAAACTACTACTGGAATCACATCAAGTTTCATATTTCTTTTAAGTTAGCATTTTAGAGCCCAAAATTGCTCTAGGTTACCCATTCGACAACAATTGTAAATATCCCCTTTGCTTCTAAGGTTAGTTGGCGTTAGGAGCAACATTTAAGGCGTAATCCTTGTTAATTTTAACACTACAAAGTTACAGATGTCATTCCAGCATCTCATTGAGTAGAGTCTCCAGATAGATAAACGATGTATTCCAAGATCACCTTGGATTTTTCTAAATTTTGGATGCAACAGACTACAAAATATAGTGTTTGTGCTTAGAAAATAGAAAATATAAGCAAAATAAAAATATGTATATATGTAAATACAAGGTGGGGTAAAAGTAATCACCCTTTTGGAAAACCCTACAACTTTTGCAGATGGCGCCAAATGTCAATTCGGTTTTGACATTTGTAAAGTAAAAAAACGCAGAATACAAACCGATAAGCCAAGAATCGGCTTACCCCGAAAGAACGCGGAATAATTGTTTCCATTTTTTTGAGTAACAATTCGTCGATTGCATTGGCTCAGCGTGATTTTTGTCGCAGATTTCCTGGTCGTCCGGCACTGCAGCGTTTGGCCACTCGCCTTGTAGAGATTGGGACAACACGAGATCTTATTTTGCAGAAAATGCCTAAGAAGGTGTCAACAGTTTTGGGAATTTTTAAGGTTGGTCGTTGGAGATATGCTGCAATCATCTGTGTGTGAAACGGTTTAGAACCTACATTAACAGATACAACACGCCCAAATTGGAGCGTTGAGACAGCCGAATTAGCCGTAACCGAATTTAGAGGTTGTCACAACCTCATTAGAGGTTGACACAACCTCATTAGAGGTAGACACAACCTCATTAGAGGTTGACACAACCTCATTAGAGGTTGACACAACCTCATTAGAGGTTGACACAACCTCATTAGAGGTGGACACAACCTCATTAGAGGCTGACACAACATTATTAGAGGTTGACACAACCTCATTAGAGGTAGACACAACCTCATTAGAGGCTGAAACAACATCATTAGAAGTTGACACAACCTCGATAGTAGTTCTCACAACCGAATGTAGATAGTGTGACACATGAAGGAAATGAAAATGAAAGCTTATTTATTATTAAGTAATGATTTATTTTCCTATATTCTTATTAAAAAAATAGGGTAATCTTTAGGTAACACTTTTATCACTAACGACCTTTTTGGAAGTCCAGGCCATCATGGATAAACGCTCCAATTTGGGCGTGTTGTATCTGTTAATGTAGGTACTAAACCGTTTCACACACAGATGATTGCAGCATATCTCCAACGACCAACATTAAAAATTCCCAAAACTGTTGACACCTTCTTAGGCATTTTCTGCAAAATAAGACGATTTAATACAAGAATCTTAATTACGATATGTTAACTTACCTTTGTTAATAACCACAAAACAATCTTGATATCAAAATTATATTCGGTTGTACCTACAGAATTCATGATAACTTCGGTTACAGCAACCGAATTGACGCCGAATTCGGTCGTTGCAACCGACTTAAGTGTGAAGTCGGTCATTGCGACCGAATTGATACCAAATTCGGTAGTTACAACCGAATTGATACCAAAATAGGTTGTGACAACCGAATTGATGCCAAATTCTCTAACCGAATTTGGTAGCAATTTCGGTTGCTGCACCCGAATTAATTCGAAATTCGGTTGTTCCAAACGAAATTTTTGAAAATTGGAGTAGTAATATAAGTAATATAAGAAGTAATATAATTCAAGATCCAGCTGCCACAACCGAATCAGCTAAGATACGAGGTTGCTTCAACCGAATTTCGTTTGTGAGGACTAAATTCGGTCGTGACAACCTCAATTCGGTTGGGGCAACCCCAAATCGGTTGTAACATCCCAATTTACTGTTGCTACTACCTTTTTTCAACCAATTAGTTCTCTGAGTGTAGTTAAAGATATTCCCTTACAAAGTGCAGACAGTGCATCAGCTGTTAGCTGTTGACCGCCAAACGCGTGTAACCTACGCTTAAGCCTTCCTGAATCTCAACGAAGAGCTGGAAAGTTTTTCATCGAAAACATGATTTGATTTTTCACCGCATATTAGCGGTTACGTGGATAAACAAAATAATCGTTTCTGGGGTCATTACACCCGCCCAAAGTTACTGAGTGGTGTGCTGTTTACGCTGGTCATCGGTCCATTTTTTTTGTTGAGAGTGCCGCGGGCCAAAACACGACTGTGGACGCCGCGCCGCCGCGCGCTACCGAACTATGATACCGAATTTTTTTCTTCTTCAATTGGATGAACTAACAGAATGTTGCAACGGCGCACGCTGCTCGAGCCACAACGGATAATCTCTCTTAATCTCTCGTTTTGGTGATTTGCACTAGTCGGCCAGTTCACCCGATTTAACCGTTCCAGACTCCTTTAATGGGGGTTTTTGAAGTCGTTAGTTTATGTCAACACGACTCAGACTGTTGAAGCCATTAAGGAGAATATACGCCAAGAATGCGAGAACCTGACGCCTGCAGTTGTGGCAAGAGTGATGAAAAATGCCATAAAACAAGTCCGTATGGTCATCAACTTTGGCGGCGGCCACTTGGCCGATATCATTTTCTAAACTTGATGGAATAAATTCTAAACAAATGTCACAGGCAGAACCAAAGTTTTTCATTAAAAAAAATAATGAGTATTTGAACTCACGTGCGTTGTGTTAACACCTTTTTGTTACATGGTACCTGTTCGATTTCTATGAACACACAGTAAATTGGAAAATAAAAAAAAATAATAGTTTTTGTGCTGAAGGCTCTTTTGCTATTGCACTTTCTCTTTTCTTACATCTGCTTTAACATTAGATGTAATATTGTTAAAAAAAATAAACTGTTTTTGTTTTGTCATAAACAGAGCCACGACGACCTGCTTGTTTGAATGCTGGCATACAACTGAATTAGAAGCAATATTTAGCTCACTGCAAAAATTGTTTTTGTTTTGTCATAAACGGAGCGACGACAAAAAGTATAGAATAGTATAGAGAACCTAGTGCACTCTTTTTCCGCTCTCAGAGAGTCTGAATAAAACACCATAAACTCTTTATAGAATATTTCAATATAAATGCACCATTTCGGCAATGTTATTACATAAAACAATACAAAAAGCATAAATGTTTCAAAAGGTATTAAAGTTTCACATCAAAATTATGAATGGACCAGGTTATGACAAAAAGAGAATAATAGGTTTTGAATTATTCGCCAGTCGTCGCCAGTGCTTTTGAGTCAAACAATTCGTTCCATGAGTTCTCTATACAATACTCTTATTTTCAGTCAGAGACTATTGTTGTACAACAACCACGTATGTGATACTAACGCTGTGTATTGTTTCCATGTGTTCACTTTGATAGATTGCCCTACCCGTGCCTAGAAATGTAAACACATAAAACACATAAAAAAAATAGAAAAAGAACATTGGGTGATTGTTTTGCCCCACCCCCTTGCAGTTGATAAGAAATAAGAGAGACAAGAAGGTTTTTTTTTAAAAAGTTGTGACCATTTCAGTAATTTAGTGATTTATTTCCCTACATTTCATAAACATATTGCTTCAGATCAACCAAAACAAATGTCCATATAATTAATACAAATCTCGCATTTTCCCGGAAATATTCAATGTAGATTTCGCATTTCACTTGAAAATAGCCAATTTAAAGTACATACAAAATTAATTTTAACTGTTGTTTTTTAAACTCCTGTCTCTTATCTTTTAGAAAACTTTTAGGGCCATAATTACAACTTGCCAATAGCTAAAGTTAGGATGTAATCGGACAGATTATTAGATTTTCGTTATTATAAGCAAACTTTCGGCTAAAAGTGACTGGTAAGTTAAAGGGTACCCAGTGTTCCCTTTAACTTTTAACGTAAGGTTTATCTTTTTAAAGATGCCACATTTTCCGACCTATGCAGAAGAAAAAATTAGTTTAGCTATGGAAACAAAAAGTAAAAAATGGAAGACCAAAAAAGCAGAACCTATTTGTTACATAAAAACCAGCTAGAGGTTATTTTTGAAAACTCGTAGCTGCTGCTTTGTCGAATAAGTATATAAAATTCCCTTCCGATGCAAGGGGAATGCTGCAACCAGCGGCAGACTTCTTGTTCATAAATCTACAAATTTTTATGGTTTGCTTGTAAAGAAATGAATAAAAGTACGTTGCCACTACGTTTTTTTTCATATGTTTTTCTTTCATTTGGTTAAGAAATGAATTTAGCTATGCCGAATTTTTGGCCCGTTTTCGCAATGTTGAGTTGTTTGGCGTCGTCATTTTATCATTTGTTAAAAAAAAATCTCAAACATACAAAACCAAATTTTTTTAACTTTTCCACTTTTGGCTTGTCAACAAAGAAATAAAAGTACGTTGCCACTACGTTTTTTTTATTATAAATCATTTGGTCAAAAGTAATCGGTGTTTTCTTTGGTATTGCCACCTTATCAAAAATATTCATTTTATTTTGCTAGGAAGTTGTAATTACGAAAAACATTTAATAGTGACTTTATTGCTCACTTCAACTAAAGTTACCTTTTCCTAACATTGACTTTAAAGGCAAGTTGTAATTATGGCCCTTAATGTTATAATAATTGTTGACCATTTCATCTCCTCCATCACCACTGTGCCATTGTGCAACAATTCTCCTGTTACACATCATCGACATCATCGTCACATACTCCTGCCACGTTTGTAGGAACACAGGTTGCCGTTGTTTTTCTTTATTGATAGAATTATGACCAAAATTTGCTAAAGGGTAATTTACTCTAGACAAGTTTTCTAATAAATTTTTAAATGGAATACAAGAATGAAGTCGCGCCGGGCAGAGGAGCGTAAAGGCCAACAACGAATAGGACGTGAAAAATGTTTTAGATGATTTATATGAATTGCTTAAATTACCATTAAAGCCATTTATAATTTTCCTATGAAATATTATCTGTAATATGAGACTCATAAAAGTTCCTATCGTGAATGCCACAAAACTCACGATGCTCTAAGAAATGCTAAAATTTTAATATATTGCCTGGCATCATATTTATATGCTATATATAGTAAATTTAGATATCATTATTTAGGTATTTTTTAATAAGAGACAAAAGGGGAAATGATGAAATATGTGCCAGAGGAAAAGAAGATTTCATAAAACATTTAAAGACCGAGCCGAGGAAAGCTGGCTTTAGTATTTAACTTAAGATTACAATTGACCTAACTTTTGTTGGTGATCTAAGAGATGTTGAATAGAAAGAATTGTTAATTTAAAAGAGATTTTGGAAATTAAACTTTAGGCATAGAACGGACTGTATTTGGTAAGAAAAATGCATGGCATTTTCACGACATTGCATAGACGAAAGCGTCGATTTAGGTCGTATGGCCATTCATAAGTAGATGTTGGACTACATATTTCTCACACTAGAGATGGAAATTAGGGTGTCCCAAAAAATGATTCTTTTTCGATTTTCATCGTTGCTAAAGCTTGATTGGAAAGCTTATAAGGTAAAATATTTTGGAGACTTTTTGCAGATTTTTCGGAAGAGGATTAGAGATCGCGCAAGTCGAATTTTCCCTAAAAATAGGGTATTCCGGACGAGTTTTGAATTTTACTTAAAACTTGGTCAATAACCTCGATTTTCGTAGTTTACATTTTTATTGTATATGAATAAATCACCAGTTTTGGTAATGATTTTACTCAATACAAGCCTTAAAATAAACAAACGAAAAGTTTCACTTCAACAACGTGCCTTACTTTTTTTGAACCATGTAACATTTCTATTGATTTTTACAAACAGATCAAGAAAAATGAGAAACCAACAAATTATTTCCGGAGCGAAGTTCAACAATTGCATGTGGTAAATGATGTCGCAGAACGTGGTGTGGCCGTGGTACGGACATTTACGTCACAACATTAACGTCACAACTTAAATTTGCGCGACCTCTAAAGCACTTCCAAAAAATCTGAAAAAAATAGCAAAAATACTTTACCATATAAGCTTTCAAATAAGCCTTTAGCAATTGTTATTGATGCGACGCCCTAATGGGCATGTGAGTATGTCTAGGCTGGCACTCACGGATGACCACGAAAGTAGGAAATTCGCAAGCGGATGTAACAAGCGCAAAATTCGGTAGCTTCAAACAAACCAAAAATGGAATAATAAATTTGTCGGTTGCCGCAACTGAACATTTTTATTGTTCAGTTGCAGCAACTACCTTTGTTGGTTGCAATTTCCAAAGGATTTAGAATTCTTTCTTATTAATTTTCTATAAAAGGTTCAAATGTGTAATAGAATTCACAAATTCGAAATTTTTAAAACGAAAAACAATTACTCAAGTATTCATACTTTTGCGGACGAACATAATGGTGGTCGTCATTTAAAAAAAAAATATTTTTATAATATGAAATTGCATAATTAAAATGTGGCCTGAATTTTACAACCTTGAACGATGAAAAACTTCAAAAAATCGATTCACTTTACAATGCCATCAAGAATTGGAAAACGATATCGGTGGTGCAATGGTTAGTGTGCGCGGATCTTGTACAAGAGAACGTGGGTTCGATCCCTGGTCAGACCACCTTACATTTCTTTCGACGACGGTCACCTCGCTTAGTGATGGCGACACTATCGAGTACTTAGCCATGAAAAAGCTTCTCAAAATACCGTTCGGAACCTGTGTAAAACTGTAGGTCCCAATCAGTGAGTGTAAAAACCAGAAAGGGCACATCTCACTGTTTGCCAGAAGCTCTCCTCAATGCCTTCATGGGATGTTATGGGACACCATTTTTTGTTATCCTTGTGTGGGAATTGGATCCCTTGTCCTTACAAATCGAAAAATGTCCAGTCTTGTAGTTATCAGTACGCGCAACAAAGCAAATGATTTCGCACTTCGCAGCTTAACCCGTGTAATAAGTTTTTGGGAACCACGGACGAACATGCAAGAGTGGGTAAATGGAAATCTTCTTCTTCATCCCTCTCTTAACGTTCTCTTGCGGTCGTCGCAGTAGTAGGAGATTTCATCGAGTTTGAGTTGCTGTTGTATGTTACTCTTTGGTTGGGCATAAAACGAACAGAAATAAAAAGGATTTCGTATTTTCGTTCTATGCAACCAGCAGTAAACGTAATCTACCAGTCAATAGTATAAATCAAACACTAGTTAAACTCTGATGCATGGTTCAAACTGATGCATGGTTGTGACAACCGAATCTTGAATTATATTCGTTTTGTCAACCAAATTTTCTAAAATTCAGTTGGAACAACAGAATGACTATTTTCACACTTTCTAATGTTTTTTATAAGAACACTTGAAAATACTTATAAATCGTTACTTAATAATAAAAAAGAATTTCAAAATTATGACACTATCTAAATTTGGTTGTGACAACCTCTAGTGAAGTTCTGACAACCACTAGTGAAGCTGTGACAATCTCTAATGAAGTTGTGGCAACCTCTAATGAGGTTGTGTCAACCTATAATAAGGTTGTGTCAACCTCTAATGTGTTTGGAGCTTGTCGCAAGTATAATATACTTGTGGAAAAACACATTGTATTTGGTATTCAATATTAAATGTTTGAGACCCAATGATTAATATGTTATAAGATATGTGTTTGCGACCCACATATATTTATGTTTGTGATACAAATACAGTTTGTTGCACTGTCTATGGTCTCTCGGGAGCAAGAGAATAAAAGAGGGACAACGAGAGAGTATATTTCTGTTTGTGTGCTAACAAAGTGAGACAACTGGAAAACAACTGGAAAGGGCAACAACGTGAAGCCGTTTCTCTGTCCGAGCCTTTACTGAGAAAATCGGAACGGCGGACCATTTGTGAAATAAGTGTAATATAAAATGCACAAGTAATTAATCCATGCTTGGCTTGCATGAACTTGATTTGTATATACATATCTTGTTTGTGTACCAACGCATAGTGAAAACCAACGCATTGCTGAAACCTTCTGAAAACAAAAACGTGAGAGACAACAAAGAAAGTAGAAGCAAAAGAGCAGCAGATTCTCATTTCACGAAAAAAAACAAATAATGCATTCAAGGCAAATAATTGTAAAAAGCGCCGTTTTAAATCTATTAATTTTTGGTATTAATTATTTTTAAATGTTGATTTATATTGTTAAAATTAATTATAATAAATAATACATATATATTGAAATCGAAGAATAATTCGATTCTAAATATTATTATAGTTGGGGGGAATTTCACATATGTTTCCACGTAGAAGCATATATGTTTGTCAGCAAACATGATGCTGTTTGCATTTAAATACAAGTAACTTTGAAACTTGCAAACGTATGAATGTTTGAAGTGTATTCCAAACATATACATGGTTCCTGCAAAATATGTTTGGGAAAATATGTTAGAGCGGCCGATATTTTTCAGCGTGTAGCGAACCGGCATTGCTAAGTCCGAATGCATTCTTCTTCTACTTAATAAACGACATCTCAGATAAGTCAATATTTATTCCAACCTGTGGAAATCGACAATACGGAAACGCAATTTGTCTTGGGAAACATTAAACCCCTCTATCAACGGAAGACACCTCATAGAGCGAAGCAATTTCTTAACATATCCAAAATCCTTAGTTGCGCAATGTTTTTTGAAATTTCAATCGTGTAGTGGTGGTCTCAAAAGGTGCACATTGAAGGGGTGATTACGGGAACATCAAACTTTTTAGTACGATGGTAGTTATTTTGGTTAAAAAGAAAAAATTAGTTTTTTGGTCAACATTACGCTCAAACGACTAATCATGATGAGTATAATT
The DNA here is from genome assembly GCA_963931995.1 of Phaonia tiefii. NCBI lineage: Eukaryota > Metazoa > Arthropoda > Insecta > Diptera > Muscidae > Phaonia > Phaonia tiefii. The sequence goes on along the minus strand of OZ008367.1, from coordinate 85,802,613 downwards.
AGACAAAAGTATTTAAAAAATGTTGACAGCCCTTTTTTCACGGCGGCATTTTGAGGTCTTGATCAAGCATATTTTCTAAAATTTTTTCGCGTATTTGTCATTGTAGTTCGCGAATTGGATTGTAATTCTATTTATTGTATTTATTTGATAGTTTGTTCAAGTAAAATCCAATAAAAAAGTAAATTGAAAAGTGGGAAGACAAAATATGAATGATCAAAATTTCAAAATGATGACGTGAAAAAAAATTAATTTAACAAAATTTTGAAGTTATATTTTTCTGTTTATTTAGGCTGGTCATGAACATAGACCAACACATACATAGATACTTTTATTCGCTCAATAAATTAAACGTCATAGGTACGGTGGAAAGTAAACATTGGATGGTGGAAAACATGGGTTCAATAATGCCAGATAGAGGCAATAGTAAACAACGTTCAACAAAGGAACAACAACCGAATCTCGTGTCTTACAACAACCGCTAAAAGTCAACAAAAAAGTGCAAAATACATTTACATCTTTCAGTTCTATACCAAAACAACATGAAAAAGTTAAGTGAACATATTTTGTACCTCTACCTGGTGTAAGTTAATTTTAAATTTAATTGCTGATGAGAGAATAAAAGTATCTAATGAAACGTCAGATGAGAGAATAAAAGTAGCTTAGCTTAAACAAATATTGGGGTGTTCCTTTGTTGGTTCCATTTATCGACTTTCTTTTCAAGATTTGATTAACTTTCTATAATAAAAATAACAATAAAAAATTGAATTGAGTGTTGATATTTTTCTCATACCAATTTTTTTCTTGTCACATATACTTGGTTCGTCTTTTTAGAAAACATGACATACTAAAGGGTTTTTCAACAGAGACGCTACAAAAGTAAATCGATAGGGACAGCAAACGACGCCATATTTTTTCCCACTCTTTTGACATTTTTCTTCAGTAAGGTTTGCCATTTCCTCATGGAAAGATATGCGAGTCGAAATTATTAAAATTTACTACCGAAATTTGGAGTCAGTGGCCTCAACTTTTAGAGGCCAACTTTAAGAGGCCTCAACAATCAGCGATGAGGCTCATTTCTAGCTGAATGGCTTCGTCAATAAGCAAAATATGCGTTATTGGTCACACAGCAATCCACACGTGATCCATGAGTCATCATTGCATCCCGAAAAAATTACTGTTTGATAACACTGTGTGTAATTTTTTAAGTCATGGCAAAAGAACCATATACGGACACCACGACGTGATAAAAGACTAAAAAAAAAAGACCCGTGTTTCCCAATTTTTCCCAAAGTCATGCACTTTTTTTTATGGGCCGCCAAAGATTTGGGGCCTCGGTATCATTTTCGTAAAAATGTGATCATTTTCTCAGGCTCATATCTTGCAAACCGTTCAGAATTTCGATTTACTCTCTGAGGCAAAGTTGTAGCTCTTGTCATAAAGAACAAGAAAAAACTTCACCTTCCAGATCAAATCGCAAAAAACTTAAAAAAATTCGATTTTTTTTTACCTTTTTTCCCGTGTTCAGATCCATAGGTAGCAAACCGTTCAAAATTCAAGGAAACAATCAACTACAAAAAGATCTCAATAAACAAATTTCTAGAACATATAAACTTCCTGGGAATTATTCTTAACACCGTTTTTTAATTTCATTTGTTTTTTATTTACTTCAACATTGAGATACTATGCTATCTATTACAAAAATATTAAAAAAAAGTATTCGTATTATGTTTATAATGTTGATGGCCCTGAACTTGCAAATCGCGCTGGTTGCAACTGGTTGCATCATGACCACCTGGGCGATTAATCCAGTTTACCGGCTTACAATACTTAATAGTACCTCTGCCTCCACTCAACCATGCCATGAGATTGTTATAACATTAGCGACACACTGTATTAGGTGTGTAATTTTTACCGGTCAAGTCCTCTTCGTCGAAAAACAATGTATTTGCTCTTTTGAATTCACTAGTTAAAAGATTCTTTTCCTTCTGAAATCTTGTAGATGTTTTTTTTCTGGTTTGATGACCGCAAACGTAGCAAAATAAATCAATATTTTCACACTGCATATTGAAATTGTCAGTTGCCAATGTTGTGTGCGAATTATACTGTAGCACTTTCACTTTTTTTACTTTCACTTTCACTTTATAACTTTCACCGCTGAGCTCTCGTTGACGTCGCGCTGTGTAATGCCTCGATGTGAGCGTCGTGTCGCTTTTATATTGTGTGCTGCGTCCCTTGTTGCGTGTGCTGAGCTTACTGCATTGCCTGTGCTGCTGCCGAATATTTTTGGCCCCAATTGGATAATATGGACTTGGAGGACATGTGGTTCCAACAGGACGGCGCCGCAAGCCACACAGCGAATGCCACAATCAATTTATTGGAAACCAAGTTTGGTGAACGTGTTATCTCACGAAATGGCCCAGTCGATTGGCCGCCTCGGTCGTGCGATTCGACGCCGTTAGATTTAGATTTAGACGATTGATGAACTTCGTACGAATATCGAACGTGAAATTGCAGCAGTATCGGCCGATTTATGCTTGAAAACCGTCGAAAATTGGGTTCAGCGTCTGGACTTCTGCAAGCGTGCCGTGGTGGCCATGCCAAAGAAATCGAGTTCCATACATAATGGCTTCGAACGTACTTTCACAGGAATAAAGAATTTCATTGGTATCTAAAACCGGTTTTGTTTTATTTAAAAAAAACTTTTGTAGCGCTCTTATTGAAAAACCCGTTATATGGAGGCTCCAATCGCCAGAAATGAAATCCGCTAGTAATCCAGCGGCACTCGCGCCGTTGTGGGTTTCAAACCAGGAAATTGTCGGAATTTTGGTTACGTATAGTGCCATTGATAGAGGCATGTACAATTCGCTCCATTTCCACATCTTCCTTGAATTCTTCTGGAAGAAGCAATTTCAATAATGTTCTCTTAGCATCTTCTTCACATTCTGCATATCTATAAACAGCGCACAATAGCCATTGGTTTGGCTTTGCACTTTCTGAAAGAATATTCGGTGTTCGTTCTTCTGCACAATTTCGGAGTAGTACTTTTTTCGATTAAGGATGCGATTTCCGATTTATTCCGCTCTGATTCAAACCGCGTTTGCGACACCCTACAGGAACCAGTCACGTGATAGATCCATTAGTGATAGTGACCGGTCCCTGTATCGTCCCTTTTGTATAAAAAGAACTAGTAACTTTAACATGGCTTTGTCATTGGAGGTGGCAATTGACACTCTTTGGATACCCTGTGATATATCAACGTACTGATCTAAAACAACCCATCACAGAATAAGTCCCAATTGAACCCGTCACAGAATAGGTCCCAATTGAACCCGTCACAGCATAAATCCGAATTGAACCAGTCCCATTGAAAGCCCCAATTAACCTTTTAAACAAACCTTCAAATTGCTATGGCCCTTGAGAACGATAGAATTTCCAAATTGTCTAATAAAAATGCAAGTATTAATTAATTATGTATTTAAAATAAATCGATAACTCGCTAAGTTATCGCAAGAAAAAATTCTATTGCTGTTAAATTTTATAGAAAATCCCAAAATAATTCCTAAAGATAATGGCTTTAATTTGAGTGCCCACACTGCCTTGTTTCTAGGAGGACCCGTTTATTTTCGATCCAGTAGGTCTCCAATTTCCTTGTTTAAGTCTCGTCCTACCAACGGTAGTTCAGCACAATTGACTCTTCATTAACACTTTGGAACTAGTTTGGAGACATGTCCCCTTCTCACCTATCTCAGGATAGGTACTTTTAGACAATTGACACCACATTTCCCGTAGGGTATCCAAAGCATTGTAATATGTGCGGTATTTTCTTCGGGGGTATCACGATCTATCCAAGGTATGTTTTTAGATTAATCGCGTACATGAGAACAGTGAATCCAGTTCCATACTGACCATATGTTGTGTCTTTTAAAGACGATCACCTCGACACTATTAAGTACTAAGCTATGAAAAGGTTTCTCAAGCTAAACTGTTCGCACTCGGTGTTACAAGTGCAGGTGAAGATCAGTGAGTCAAAAAATAGACAGCACAAAGCTTAACATAGGATAAGACTCGTTTCTGTTCTTTTACTCAGACTCTCTACATGAGAGCGCAAAAAGAGTGCAATAAGTTCTCTATATTATTCAATGCTTTTTGTCGTCGCTCTGTTTATGACAAAACAAAAACAATTTTTTCAGTGAGACAAATATTATTTTATTTATTTTAACAATATTACTTCTAATGTTAAAGAAGTTGTAAGAAAAAGAAAGTGCAATAGCAACAAAATCTATAGCACAAAAAATAAGCGATTTCAAACCACAATAAAACAATTTTAAACTAAATTGTATGTTCAATGGAAGTAAGTACATTCCTTATATTTAGTTTTGGAATTGACTGCATTCTGGGCATCATATAAACTTTGATCAGTACTTATTAAATGAATTTATTAATGTTTAAAAGAGCTTGAAATTTTTCAAACCCATATTTTCATTTTCTGCGTGTTCATAAAAATCGAACAGGTACCGTGTAACAAAAAGGTGTTAACACATCGCCCGTGAGTTCGAACACTCATTGATTTTTTTCCCCTAATATTATATTCCTTGCAGGACATAGGACATAGGACATAGGGGGACTTTTTTACAGTCACTGACACAACTACTTATCTGAAACAACAATTTATTTTACACCGATTCCAAACGGTTTTGTTTTGAGAAGCTTTGTCATGGCTAAATTCACGACAGTGTCGCCATCCTAACCGATCATTAAACGATTTGGACATTACCTGCGTTCTTAAATGCTGGGGTTATCTTAAAATTTTACAACTAGACATATTGTCTGATGACAGACTCGCACTTCATTGCCTTGTATTGAATATACCCCTATAGGTCATTGGCATACGTATGGATTCGTCACAAAGATTTTTGATTAAACGGGATTTACAATCTGAAAAGACGCATTCCACTTTCACAACAACCTATTTAACGATTTGTGAGAACGTTAAAAAAGGGGGAAAAATAACTCCCAAACAGGATGAAATATTGCATCCGAAAGATGCGAACACCAACAGAAAAAACCAAAAAACAAAAAGACGAAACATACAAACACACACTTGTTATCGTTTTCATGTACGAAAAAGTCAATAAAACATATATTGAGCACAAACAAAAGGAAAAGAATTTTCATTTTTCCAACTTTAATAATAGAAAATTATAAAAGTCCAAACGCATTCTGGGTGGAGAGAGAGAGGAAAAATATACAGCCAACACGCAAGTAGGACGCATGTGTGAGTCGTGCAACATGGAAAATGAGACAGCGTACACGCATGTGGCACAATGCAACTGGAAGAAACCAGCAACATCCGTTGATGAACATCACCGGGTTGCATGGGGCAATGTAGGATTTGCTTGGATGGGGAGGGATAGTTACAGGTTAACCAAAGCTAACAATGTTACCGCAGCATTAAAATCTGCACACATGGTCAAGAACGTTTGCGAAACTCTCATGGTGGCGAATAAGGGGCAGTGTGATAAAGATGGTTACAAGAACTTGATGTTAAATTGTCAATGTGGGTGGGTTCTATCACCGCTCTGATCAGCTTTGATTCTTTTTCTTTTCGACTACAGGGTACTTATAATTTGTCACGAAAAAGCATCTCAAAGCATAACCATTCGGATTCGTTGTAAAACTGTAGCTCCCGATCAGGGAGTAGAAAATTTGAAAAGCGCACAGCTCAATATTTGTGAGAAATTTCCGCCCGGAGTATTGGGACACATTCTAAGTTAAATCCACAAGACAATGAAATGTTGTAACCTATTGTGTTAAAATGTTTCCTTGCTCTTCGTACGAGGCGTACGAATATATGTTTCTTATTCACGTGGTGGCACAAAAGTTCAACAACTTTCTGGCATACAAGTAATTTAAATTGGTTTATTTTATTGGTTAGGCCGTCGGTGGTGTAATGGTAGTGTGAGCGGCTCTTGTACATGCGATCGTGTGTTTGATCCTTTGTCTGACCACCCTAAATTTATTTCGACGGCGGCCACCAAGCTCGGCACTATCGAGAATTTAGTAGACCTCTGTAAGCGCATGAAAACACAAGTACCAAGCAGGGCCGATTTGTTGCAATTCAAGTAGTGTCAAAAATAGTAGTGTCAACATAAATATAAACTACAGAAATCCGAAATTCAAATGCGGGTAAAATGCAAGTTTAACAAGCCACGAGCATACCAGTCCTAGTACGAAACTATTCAATTACTTCGATACTTTCCCGATTAGTCTCTGCAATCTAACAAGCGACAATATGGAATTAATAAACTGTGTTTAGAAATTTTTTACAATTTGACCACTGATGACAACGGCAATGTCAATAACGACAAATTTCGTTTTGTAGCTCATCAACATTCAACGAAGTAGGGCCACGACGCTTGGTTATAAAAAGTTGGTATACTACGCCATGAAAAACACACGAAAGTGAATGGATTTGTGTGTTGAACTAGGCAAAGTTGTGTTGTTAAAACAGCTGTTTTGATTTTTTTCTTATCGTGGCACTTGCCAACTGCCAATACATACACTCCGGTTCATTTATTTAACCCTGCTGTTAGATTAGAAAAAACTTACGAATCTTAGATTGAGGGACCATTTGGTCCATACTGCAATTTTCATCCAAAATAATAATTTTATCTTATTCTTTGTAACTATTTTGGTTCAAAAATTTCTAAAGCAAGTATTTGACATATCAAAAACATCCGCTAACATATCAAAAACATCTTCTAAATATTTGACATGAATTTACATTCGCTTGGTAATGAAAAAACTTACGAATCTTAGATTGAGGGACCATTTGGTCCATACTGGAATTTTCATCCAAAATAATAATTTTATCTTATCCTTTGTAACTATTTTGGTTCAATAATTTCTAAAGCAAGTATTTGACATATCAAAAACATCTTCTAAATATTTGAAATGAATTTACATTCGCTTGGTAATGAAAAAATGTACTATTGACCAAATGGTCCTCTAATCTAAGATTCGTCATTTTGTATTTTTCTCAGTCCTGAATAAAGTTAGAAAATTTAATTTTCGCACATAACATTGTTTTATTAAAAGACCCCATTAGCAGAAAAATTTAGTCAGTATATATCACCGTTCCAAAGTTACAAGGGAAAACAGAAAAAATTTGGACCAAATGGTCCTAATCTAACAGCAGGGTTAAAGGTGTATCTTTTGCAATTTGTAACCGATTGCAGAATTTTAAAATGGAAATCGAAGTTATACATCTTGAGATATAAAAATATCATGACAATAGTGGTTTCTTAACTAAAGAACTTTTTTTGAGCAATTTATAAAAACAAGTCCAAAAATGTGCTATTTTTTTGGTTCATTTGAATAATTCTAATGAAAAACGGTTTTTCTTATTTTTTAAATTTATTTTACTTTATTTAAGAACTATTAGTAATGGGTACAACCGCCTTTGTTTTAATAACTTCAAATATACGGGTTTTCATTGAGAGATAAAGAGAATTTATATAATCCAACATAATTTGATTCCAAGCATCCTTAATGTCCTGACTTAGTGACTGCTTATCATCAAATTGTCTACTTCCTCCGTAGACCTTACGAGATAACAAACCCCAGACATTTTCGATATTGTTTAGATCTGGCGGATATGGTGGCCAGTCAAGAATATTAACATTTTGGCTTGCAATGAACTCCTTTACTACTCTGGCGTTGTGTATAGGGGCATTATCCTGTTGCAATATCCAAGATATGGGACCAAATAGATCACTGAACATGCAACAAATTTCTAAATTTTCAAATTTTTTTTTTTAAATTTTTTTAAACTTCTAATATTGCCTCATTTTATATTTTATATATGTTATTTATTCTTAGTGTATTTATATTAAATGTTTCGTTTTTTCGTTTTAGCGTTAATATTATTACTTTTTTTTTGTGTTTTAATGTTTTTTAGAAAACTACAAATTGTTACCAGTGTTGTTTTATTGTTGATCAGAAAAACTAATTTCAAAAATTTAAAGATTTTTGACGTAGAATACGTCTTACCTTACGGTATGAGGAGTCATGTCAGGTTTTTATTGTTGTAATCTTTATTTCATTGAATTTGAGGAAACGGCTAGATGAATTTTTTTACAATTTTTTTGTAGGTAAATGACGATGTTATCTTTCGTTTGATATACATTTCATATTGGTTGATATATTTCTAGTATTTTAATTTCTCAAATGAAAATTGTTTAAACACATACACTCAAACATATGTGCGGTGTTGTTGGGTGAGTGTTTTTGGTTGCTCAACATTGCTTAGGAACATGTATCTAGTAAAAAGTGAAACGAACAGCAAGCTAATGTTGCTTGGCAACATGTATCTAGTAAAAAGTGAAACAAACAGTAAGCTAACGTAATAAAGCTTTTTTGCGAAAGCTTCAATAAAGCTGTTGTAACATTAATTTTGAATTGTAAAGCGTAAAGCTTTCACACAACGCTCGAAAGCTAATGCGAAGACTCGATAAGGTAAACCTTTTTCAATATTAGGGCGGCCCTCTCAACATTCGCAGAACTTATTTCAATAAAAATATTAATTAAAATACATAAATTAAATTAAGTTTAAAAAAATTGAACATAATATTTTTTTTTTAAACGGACTTGAATCAAATGCCGGTGGTAAATATAAAAATTACAGCAGACAGTTGTCCGAGGCCTTCGGCCACGGACTGTCCCTGCAGGCTGTGTCAGACACACTGCCATTAAGTTTAACGTAGAATACGCCATCCGATAAGACAGAAAACATATATAACAATAAATGATAAATAATATAAGCAAATGAATTTGTTGTTATATATGTTTTCTGTCTTATCGGATGGCGTATTCTACGTTAAACTGAATGGCCGTGTCTCTGACACAGCCTGCAGGGACAGTCCGTGACCGAAGGCCTCGGACAACTGTCTGCTGTAATTTTTTTTTCCTTCCCTTACTGTATGAAAGATTTTGTTAAGTTGAATTAATAAATTAATTTTAATTTTAAGTTTAATTTGTACACTATTCACTGTTCATTATTCATTATGCAATATAAAGTCTTTCATTATAAATTCCTATGCAGTAATTATAAGATTTCTATCTTGTTGCGTAGGATAAACAAATTAATAATAAATAAACAAATAAATAAATAAATAGTACGTAATAGCACTCCACACCATAACGCCGTACTCTCGGTTGTGATGTCGGTTCAAAAAACGCTTTTCTTTGCTCAGATTATGGAAATAATAGTTGTAGCCATAAGGCCCATCCAAATTAAACTTCTTCTCATCCGTAAATACAACGGTTCTCCAGTCATTTACATGACCTCTTGGCTGCACATCCCATACCATGTAGTATCTTGCGAATTGAAGCCGCTTTTCCATACGAGGAGCATTAAGTGGCGGCTTTTTTGTAATTTCAGGTATTCAAGATTCTCACATCTCTTAATTACTCTGCGTACTGATGACTTGCTCGCTTCCACTCTAGCTTGAGCTCTTATTTTTTGACAAGGGTAGGGCAGAATTAGAAGCGGTTCTAATGATTTTTTTTTCTCATACGTAGATAAAGACAATGAAACCCTTCCTTTAAAATTGTTTCCATACTCCTCGGGGTCCTTGATGTAATTGTCGACAACTGTTGGGCTCCGCGCAATTTTTATAGCTATTGCGCGGTTAGAATATCCTTCAGAACGGTAAACATCGATTTTAGTTTTATCCGATAGATTTAAAATTTTTTGTTTTGCCATTTTGACTCGTAAAATGATTAAGATATAATAAATTGTAATAAACAAACGCTCCCTACAAAAAAAATCGCTTACTTTAAAAATAATATATTAAAAATATTATAAATAATATTCAAGTGAACCAAAACAAAAATAGAAAATTTTTCGACCATTTTTAATAAATTGCTCAAAAAAAGTTTTTTAGTTAAGAAACCACTATTGTGATGATTTGTTTTATATCTCAAGATGTCTAGGTTCCATTTCCATACTAAAATTCTGCAATCGGTTACAAATTGCAAAAGATACTGACTGCTGAATATGGAATTTTTAGTTCCTTCAAATAAGTGAACCGGGGTGGGTGTATTCATTTTGTTGCTGTACTTCGTTGCTTACTTTTGTTGTTGGAATACATTCGTGGTGAATTTGACACACGACAAGTGCACAACCAAAACAAAATGCCTGTTGTTGTTGCCCAGAATTACAACAACATGTTCTGCACTACCATATAACCATATACTGTAACAAATCTGTAGTTGTTGTATATATCACTGTGCGACACCAAAAAAATTATGGGGTTCTGTCAACGGATTCTGGTAGAAAGGTCTAAAAAAAATATACGTGTATCGGCGTTGTGCCAGATATGATCAGAATTTTTGTTTAGGGCGGGTCAATGTTTCCGCCTCAAGGAACTTTCGTGCAACATATCGGCATGCAAAATTGTGTGTTCCTTACTTCTGAGGTACTACAAACTATGTTCAGAAGTTTTATAGAAGAGATTCAAATAAACATTTTTGTGGAACAAATTAACCCTCTAACTGACACGTAGAACCATATTTTTAACTTTTTTTGTTTTGAAAAGTCGTAAAAAAACTTCTCGAAAATGACGGGGGCGTGGTCAAAATGTTCCACAAAAATGATCGCCATAAAATTTCACTATATGTGCCCGAACACTCCAAAACACAAATCTTAGCCCAAGTGCTAGATAAAAGATGAAATATGACAAAATTCATTATAAAGGGTTATCCATTTCGTGGTTTCAAAAGTATAGGACTGGAATTCGACATCTGTCAAACTAAGTTGTTAAACCAATTTTTTTTCTTTTCAGTTGAAAGTCTGACATTGACGCAAATGGATCGCTTAACTATCACACGACGCTTACAAATTATTAAAACCTACTACAAAAATGGTGATTCTGGCACAGCCACATATCGTGCTTTAAGAGGAGATTATGGTTTACATAATCGTCCAACTACGCAAGCAATTGGTAAAATTGTGAAGAAATTTGAAGAGACTGAACGGTTACAGATCGTTTCGCTCGATCCCCTGAAAATATCGCTGCTGTAAGTGAAAGTGTTGCCGAAGACCTGAATGTGTCGATTCCTCGTCGTTCTCAGGAATTAAGACTGTCTTACGGCACATTAGGGCGTATTTTGCATTTGGATCTACACCTACATCCATATAAAGCCCAGCTCACACAACAACTGAAGCCAGCTGACCATTCACAACGCCGTAGATACGTGGAATGGAATGGAAAATTTTCTTCAGCGATGAAGCACATTTCTCACTCGGTGGGTATGTTAATAAACAAAATTGTCGTATTTGGGGTTCTGAGAATCCTCAAGTAATTGAAGAGAGGCCATTACATCCAGAGTCACTGTTTGGTGCGCTCTTTGGTCCGAAGGTGTGATTGGACCTTACTTCTTCGAAAACGACGATGGAACGACTGTCACCGTCAATTCGAAGCGTTATGGTCATATGATAACCGACTTTTCTTTTATGGAAACAGCAAAATGACAAAATTCATTATTAACCTTTAGAATACAGTTAGTTTTTGCTTATTATCTACCACTTGGGCTAAGATTTGTGTTTTGGAGTGTTCGGACGCATATAGTGAAATTTTATGGCGATAATTTTTGTAGAACATTTTGACCACGCCCCCCGTCATTTTCGAGCATTTTTAGCGAGTTTTCAAAAAAATTAAAAATTATGGTTATACGTGACAGTTAGAGGGTTAATTTGTTCCACAAAAATGTTTATCTGAATCTTTTCTATAAAACTTCTGAACATAGTTTGTACCTCAGAAGTAAGGAACACACAATTTTGATTGCCGATATGTTGCAGAAAAGTTCCGAGGGGCGGAAACTTTGACCCGCCTTAAAAAAAATTCTGATCAGATCTGGTAAAACGCCGATACACGTATATTTTTTTAGACCTTTCTACCTTAATCCGTTGAAGGAACCCCGTCATTTTGAAAAAAATCTAATTTTGTCTGACAGTGTAATTTGTGTGTTTTCGCTGATAGAACCACACACAGACAATATAAATAAAGTATAAAGCTAAATTAATCCGATTATTTGAAATCGATTCGTTTAGCTTCGGAAAAATTTGTCTCCCTTACGATCAAATCAAATATTATTTGTTTCTTGTTTCTTATACTTCGTTTGCTTTGTTCTTGAGGATTAAACCGTAAGACAACGTGAAAGTGAGTAGCTTGATGCTACTCTCTAGTACGTAGCCATGAAAAGGCTTTGCAAAATGCCGCTCGGAACCGGTGTACAACTGTGGACCCCAATCAGTGTGCGTAAAACTAGAAAGCCCACAACTCTTTGGCTGTGAGTAGCTCTCCCCAATCCGTTCCTGGGATGTAATTGGAAACCAGTTTTAATTTTTTTATATGTATCATTAGGTATTCGTGGCAGTCGGCAGACGACTCACTTAGATCTATTTTTCTATTGTGATACCACCGGCCAACCAGCTCAAGCTCCAAGAAGCTCAAGATCTTGTATATGCCTATCTGAGATAATTCTCGCAAGTCCCTAAATATGTAGGATCCCATAGTAGGCATCCTCCTGCCGGCGAGTGTTGCAGTAGATTCTTCCTCGTCGTTACAGCTTCTACAGAAGTCACTGTCCCTGATCTTGAGTTTCACCACATGTCTAACCAATGCCCTCAACATAGAAACAAACAATGATACCTTGGGCCTGGCCAGAGACTAAAGCTTTATGGCTCTCCTGCTATCCAGTATGTGTCCACAACGTCCATCTCTCCTGCATCATCATAGTCTTCTTGCAGGATATGCTTGCACATTGCTGGGGGCATTCCAACATGCTTCGATTCATGTGGAACCTGCAAGGTATTCCATAGTCTGGTCAGCTCATCCGTTCCGTAGTTCCCCAGAATGTCCCCTTGCCATGGCATCCACATACGGTAAATACCGTTGTACTGGATCATTTCGTTAAGAGATCTGTGGGAGTCATGGGCAGATGTTGAATTCAGGAATACTGATTCAGGGATCTTGATGGCCACCTGTATGTCCGAGAAGGATTTGATCCCAATGACTACTAGGCTATTCTCCCTCAGCCAGTCGGTTACTTCTCTAATAGCCACGATTTGCGTCTGATAAACGCTATAATGATCAGGTAGTCTACGACAAAGGGGCAAATATATTTTCATAGAGTAGCCATTAATTACTTAATTACATTAATTAATTAATTACTATTAATTTTCGACCCATCCGTGTAGTGATTCAAATGTCCTTGTACACCAGGAACTGAGCCGTAGCCTACCTTACCATTAATTTTCGACCCATCCGTGTAGTGATTCAAATGTCCTTGTACACAAGCAACTGAGCTGGCCATACTAGTAATCCCTTTCCGGTTTGAGAGTGTAGTATTTCCGATCGAGTTGTGGTTCCGCTTTTGAGTAGTCGGCATATGCAGGAATGTTGGGAGTACCTACCAGCTCTATTCTATTACCCTTGTCCGACCATGCCCTATTATAAGTGTTGCCTTAACATGAAAGTAGATGTGGAATCAATCTACCTACCTATAATGTTCATCTGCAATAAATATAACAATACATTCAGTACATCAGTGGGAGCAGTGCACAGGTCAGCCGTGACGGACGTCGTTCCTATGATTGGAACACTAGTCAGTTGTGCACACGATAACCGCATAGAACATTATCGATTTCACCTCCGTTGTATAGATCCAGGAAACAAAACTAGGAGAAAGTTACCATTTACAACCTTTAGTCCTCTTGCAGGTGTATAGGATCATCGTCGCATCTTTCCACTATGTATGGTCTGAAACTAAGCTTGCTGTCCAAAATAATACCCATGTAGTTGGCACACTCCGCAAGCTTAATTTCTGAACCATACAACGTGATAGATTTACCGATAGGCATTTTATTCCTTCGGGTAAAAAGGACCAGTTCGGTGTTGATCTTGTATTTTTAGCAACAGAAAGGAATTTCTGAATCCCGTTAATAAAAGTTTCAAAATTAAAGATATAGTGGACTTATCCCGATAAATGCAGGGGATGACCGAATGAGGGGGATATATTTTTCAGTTCGGGAGACTTGGTATCCAACCCTGTCCCCACTTTTGTTAATGTCGATTTTGGTCGGGAGATATATTTAGTTCAAATAGCACCTATTTAAAAAAAATTAAAAATGAAATCCAGGAAACTGCGGGAGATGACCGAATGAGGGGAATATCACGGCTCCCGGACTAAAAAAATATATCCCCTTAATTCGCCAATCCCCAGCAGTTTTCAGGATATCCTGACTTGATTTTATATTTTTTAAATAGGTACTATTTGGACTAAATATATCTCCAGACCAAAATCGAAACTGAAAAAAGCGGTGACAGGGTTGAATACCAAGGCTCCCGAACTAAAACATATATCCCCCTCTTTCGTCAATCCCCCACAGTTTTCAGGATATCCAAACTTAATTTTAATTTCTTTTTTAAATAGTTACTATTTGGACTAAATATATTACCAGTCCAAAATCGAAACTGGAAAAAATGGGTAAAGAATTGGGTACCAAGGCTCCCGAACTAAAAATATGTCCCACTCATTCGCGATCCCCCGCAGTTGTCGGGCTAAGCCCTCTTAATTTTTGAATTTTTTTTAGATACTATTTTGACTAAATAGTCAATAGTGCCGCGCAGTTTTCGGCAAATGTCCACTAAATATATAAATTTTTTTTTTTAAGTGGGGACATACCAAGGCTACCGAACTGCAAAACATGTCCCCGTCATTCGCGCCACGCGCAATTTTTCAGCTGAGCCCAATTAATTTTTCAATTTTTTTTTTGTAAAATAAGTCATATTTGGACTAATTATTTCTCCGGTCCAAAGTCGAATTTGAAAAAGATGGGGCTGGCGTTGTATACCCAAATTCATGAACTACAAACGGTACTGCTTTCATTTGCCCCACCTCTGCTATTTTGCAGAGAGACGTATTCAGTCTCTCTAAAATTTACATCTTGACTACAAGGTCTTAATCACATGTATTTCAAAAAGTTTGGTATTTCGGAGTTCTTCTACTTGGGTGCTTCTTAATTAGTGGTGTAAATTTTTCCAAATTTCATTGAATACTTCTTAAGAAAATTAAGTTTTTCCGGATGTCTTTTCATTTAATATTTCTGCAACCATTCGCAATAACGATAACGGTTCTTGTCTTTGCTAGTTATAAACGTGTATTTCAATTCGATTAGGATTTTTCAAGAAGTATCTAGACAGGTAGCTGTACTGCGAGATGGTTCTTGAAGCGGCTATCAATAAATAGCTGATGTGCGCCAAAATCAGTCAGTCTCAGTTTAACGGGTAAAGGTATAGTTTGTGGGCAATGGTGACATTGCGTAAAGAATACAAAAAAAGAAATAAAAACTGCTGTACTAATGGTAATTTAAAACGAGCCCTCTTTTGTTAACGGAAAAACGCTGAACAATCTGTTTTTTGCTGTTGTTTAGATGCAAATATAAAGTGTGTTTGGAGCTTTTCGCAACTATAATATACTTATGTCCAAACACATTGTGTGTGTTATTCAATATTACATGGTTGAGACACAATGATTAATTTGTTAAAATGTATGTGTTTGCGAACCACATATATTTATGTTTGAAATACAAATACAGCGGTGTTTGTTGCACTGACTATGCTCTCTCGAAAGCAAGAGAATAAAAGATGGACAACGAGAGAGTCTATCTTGTACTTGTGTATCTGTACTTTTGCATTATTCTCTCAGTCAGTGAGTCATAAATATTCCTGAATGTGCGTGTAAATTGCAGATGAAGTGTTTCTTATTTTGCCCGATGTATGGCGTTTTAGTTTCGTATATTCAGTCGTCAATGGTTCATCAGACAGAGGATATCAAAAGCGCTTGATCAGTAAAAAGAAAAGACTAAACGAAGTCTCGGACGGTTAAATGGTTTGTGATGTTAATTTGGTTTTTGTGCAAGTGTTTCGTATATATGTATGTGTGCTACCAAAGTAAGAAAGAAACTGGATAGGACAACAACGTAAATCCCTTTGTCTGTACGAGCTTTTACTGAGAAAATCGGAACGGCGGATCCTTTGTGAAATAAACGCTTGGCTTGCATGAACTTGATTTGTATATAAATATCTTGATTGTGTATCAACGCATAGCTGAAACCTTCTGAAAACAAAAACGTGAGAGACAACAAAGAAATGAGAAGCAGATTCTCATTTCATGAAAAACAACAAATACTGCATTCAATGCAAATAAATGTAAAATCAGCCGTGTTAAATCATCAATTTTTTTTTAATTAATTATAAATGTGGATTTATATTGTGAAAAGTAATTATAATAAATAATACATATACATTGAAATCGACGAATAATTCGTTCCTAAATATTATTATATTTGGGAGAAAATTCGCATATGTTTCCACGTAAGTGTATGTAGGTTTGGGTGAAACACTCGTATGCTTCCACGTAGGTATATGGATGTTTGGGATGAAGAACACATACGTGTCCACGTAAAAGCATACATGTTTGTCAGTTTAGATAATACTGTTTGAATTTAAATGCAAGTAAGGATGGGACTTGCAAACAAATGAATGTTTGAAGTGTGTTCCAAACATATACATGGTTCCTGCGGAAAACGTTTGGGAAAATATGTTCGAGAGGCCGTTACACATTTCAGCGTGTAGTAAATTCGTCACAATATGTTTGTTGTTTTAGCAAACATTTTGTCCGGTATTTTATCCACCTTGCAAACATTTAGTTGTTATGCGAGTACATAAATTATGCCAGCACAAATTGGCTGCTGATAAGCACACGCTGAAAAATTTTGTTGTTTGGATCCAAATTTACCGTGTTTGTGCCTATCACAAATATAGTATATTTATGCACAAACACATTGTGGTTGCTATGCAATATACCATGTTTGGGACACAAAGATTAATAAGATATAAATTTGTGATCCAAATATGGGTTTGCTTGTTGAAAACTGCTGGAAACACAGCTGTCTGTCACCATAAAGAAATAAAAACAGCAGATCTTCAATTCACGAAAGCAATGCTTGCAAACATGCATATGATTCCTGCAATATGTTGCTGAGGCCAATATTTTTTGGCGTGCAGCAAACATAATATGTTAATATCAGGCTTTATTAGTACACAAATAATATCCTAACCTTCGGTGATAAGCTTTCCGCAAGTCTTCACAACTTATTTCACCTTCCTCTTTTATAATACGAAGAGTACAATGTTTTAGTTGCGTTTGGACATCGTATGTGGAACAGACCACCATTACACATGATGCCGGGGTAAAAAAAACGAAAAGCGGCGTCTTGTAACACTTTGTCTACCACTGCATAAGTAAAAACATTGTGGCATAAGATTGAATGAGGCTTTAATACACACACGATGCGCATATGACTTGTGATACAGCAGACCTCATTGTTGTTAGGCCATTGCTGATCACCGTCTGTCTGTCTGCCAATAAAACGACCGTCCTGTGCACCGCCACCACTAGCAGTCTGACCATGATCATGACCATTCTTGCTGCATTCTGCTGCTACAGAACCACCGCTGAACATTAGAAGAAATCATCGTGTTGTTCTACATGCTTTTATTTCTTTTCCTCTAGATGTTCAATTCCTCTTCGCCAGCTATTCCACTATTTTGGCCAAAGAACTGTTATAAAATCATGTTTGTCAACATTTTCCCAAATGCCAACAACTGTTCGTTTTTTGTTTAGTGTTTCGGTTACCATTTCCATAACGCTCTCATTGGTGGTGGCCCCGGGTGACTTGTGGCAGTCCGGCCAGTGGTTGCTTTAATATAGTGTAACATTTTTTTTCCTTAATCTGCAAGTTCCTGATTTTGGTGGGGCAAATTGAGAAGTAGTTTGTATTTAAATTTAGAATTCCGCGACGAATACGATTAAACTAATATGGAAATTACACAAAAGCCAAATTACTACGGTGTTAATCTCCTCCAACAGTGCGAAAAGTGAAAGACATTTAAAATTATGTTCATTATTAACATGAGAGCAACAATATGCCAGCAGAGATCAAGTTAAAGGCTATCTTCATCCAGAACAAAATTCGAAATACATTCGGCAGTCATCGGGCACAGAAAATGATCATCGATCGAACCGAAAGCAGTAACTTTTGTGACAAAAATAGTCATGTGACCTTTTGCAGCTTCTGATCTTATGTAGGTGTCAAACCTGGCGGCTTGGTATTCTCTCGCTTCTATGCCTGGTAAGGCCAACTTCTTTTTTACATCCCATGAAGGGACGAGGGAGCTGTGCGCTTTCCATTTTTAGGCACACTGATTGGGATCCGCACTTTTATACAGATTCCGCTAGATAACCAATGAAATACAAAATATAAATTATAAACCAGAGTCCTTCTCATCTTCATGACCTCCAAAACTTTGGTATGAAAACTAATGGGATTATTCTTACATCTAAATTTTACAGAATAATAATGCAGAAGTTGCTACGTTGCAACTGTGGATATGCTGCAATCAGTAGCAACTCTGGCTGCGACTGACCATAATAATCACAGAATCGCGACAAGAGAAGATGAGAATGCACATAAAGCACATCGATGCCAAATTGTTCTGTCAACAGGTAACCGTCAGAAAGGCTGTCCATACATGGTTCCTAGTTAGGTTTAGTTAAATGGTGGTGGCGGTCGAGGAACGATTCGATTATTCCTTTAGTCATTTGTGATACCACGAGCAGAGGATATTAAGCTGTAGCCTCACCATTTAGATTGCTCCAAGAAGCTCAAGATATTGCCAATGCCTAAATGCGATAATTCACTTGGGTCCCTAGGGAAGTAGGGGTGTGTAGCATTCGCGTCCAGCACTAGTGGACACGTGCCGGGAAGATGCCCAGTGGATTATTACTCGCCGCATATCTAACAATCATACAGTGCCCCGTTAAAACAGACACAAGCATTGATCCTTTGGGTTAAGTTAGAGAGAGAAGGTTCATGGATATCCTCCTAACCAATGTCATTCAGATTTGATCATGCACAATTTGCGCCACTAGTCCACCATTCCGGGATCATCACATCCTTTTGAATTCTTTACTTTTATTTTTATTGACTACTTTACAACCTCATGAGGTCAGACGTCTTACACATATTAATTAAACAAACAAATTAAACAAATTTCAACATATTCTTCCAACTGGCTCTATCCTTCGCCTTTTCGCGCCAGTTGGTAACACCAAGGATAGCGAGGGATTCTTCTGCCTGGTCTTTCCAGCAGACACTTGGTCGTCCTCTTTTCATCCTTCCATCGGGTACGTTATCGAAAACCTTTCGCGCTGGCTCATCTTCATCCATTCTGATAATATGGTCTAGTCAACGCAATTGGCCCAATTTGATTCGTCTAGCTATGTCCACGTCAGAATATAGATTATATAGCTCTGCGTTCCCGCGAAGTCGGTACTCGCCGTTTTCCCTAACAGGACCATATATTTTACGGAGAATGTTTCTCTCGAAAACTTCCAGGTGTTTTTCATCCACTTGCGATATGACCCAAGTTTCGGAGCCATATGTCAAGACAGGTAAAATGAGTCTGATATAGCTGGACTTTTGTCCGTCGAAAGAGGGCTTTGTTCCTAAACTGCTTGCTGAGCCCAACATAGCATGTATTTGCAAGCACAATTCTCCTAATTATCTCCAGGCTGACGTTGTTGTCCTTGTTCATGACGGATCCAAGGTAGACAAATTCATCTACCACTTCCACATTAAATCGGTTGTCAACGTTCAAGTGCGGACCAAGTCGAGAGGTTTCTCTAGTCGTTGACACCATCAATTTTGTCTTGTCCTCATTAACAGCAAGACCCACCTTCGCCGATTCCTTTTCGATTCTTGAAAATACTGCAGTAACCTCTCGCAAATTTCACCCAATGATGTCTATGTCGTCTGCATACGCCAGCAACATATGGCTTTTCGTGTTAATGGTCTTGTTCGTATTTACTGCAGCCTTTCTCATTATTATCTCCATTAAGATGTTGAAGAGATATCACGAAATTGTGTCGCCTTGTCTAAGTCCTCGCTTGGCACAGAATGGTTCAGTGAGGTCTTTCCACATTTTCGCTGCTGATTTGGTGTTGGTCAGCGTCATTCTACAGAGGCGGATCAGTTTTGCCGGAATACCAAGTTCAGACATAGCTTCGTCCTTTTGAATTCACTTTGCCGAAATATCCTGTAAAGATTAACTGGGTTCGCTGATTACATGGATATCGGACTTTGCGTTGTACGGCTACCCAGCAAAACATTCCATTGCAAAGAACCAGTTGTGAGGCTGACTTATACTGTAAAACAAGCTGTTGCACTCCAGGTTCTCCAGGTTCATCGGCTATATAAGTTCAAGTATGTCCCAAAAGGAACAAGCGCCTTTTCGCAATCCTAGAGTTTATATCAGTTGGCAGTTGATTTACCATCTTTACCATCAGAATGAAATTTTGTTTATGATTATTAGTTGCCCAAACTTAGTTCGGGATTTTAAATAGGCACCGTGGCCATTCCTCTTGCGATACCTCCCATAAAAATCAACAGATTTATTACAAAATCATGTTATTATCTAAAACTTTTTCCTGGTACACGTGATTAGCTTGGACTCAGATATTGGGAAATAATCTGTAAATTTATACTTAACTGGAGAAAAATATACCCATTCTGGTACCTCCTACACAAAAGTTAGGGTTCGTCCGGTCTGCCGCTATGATAAGTCGTGTCAAACATTTCGGATCTTAATGAAATTAAGTATTAGGCTTCATTTTACCAAAGGCCAGACAATTAATATAACAAGCGTGATTTTACCACATTCCTATTGGTACCTCCCTTACAAAAGTTATGGGGCCGGCTGGTTCTTCGACAGGGTAACATACAACCAACCCTTATGTAATTTGGTATTATGCAATTTTTGTACAACGTCACTCGACTATGAAAAAATTGTGATTTTGCCACACCCAATCTGGTACCTCCCATACAAAAATTGGGCGGCTGTTCTATTGATTCACGCGCTATCTCCCGTAAACAAAAAAAAATTAACAAAATTTGGTTCTGGGCAATGGTTTGTCAAAAGCTATCTTATGACTAAGAATGGACATTTTTGCCACGCCCATTGTTTACCTCCTACACGCTGAAAAATCTGTCGTTTTTGTTGTTTGGATGCAAACATAACATGTGTTTAGAGCTTGTTGCAAATATAAAATACTTGCGCCCAAACGCATTGTGTTTGCTATTCAATATTACATGTTTGAGACACAATGATTAATATGTTACAACATATGTATTTGCGACCCAAATATATCTGAGTTTGTGATACAATTACAGCCGCGTTTGTAGGACTGATTATGCTCTCTCGAGAGCAAGAGAATAAAAGAGGCGCAACGAGTGTGTATACCTTGTAAATGTGTATCTGGATTTTTGCATTATTCTCTCAGTGAGTGATTCGTAAATATTCCTGAATTTGCGCGTAAATTGCAGATGAAGTCAGAGATTTTTTTGGCTGTTGTACTGTGTTTTAATTTCATGTATTCAATCGTCAATGGTTCATCGGACAGAGGATATCAATAGCGCTTGATCAGTGAAAGAAGAATAAACAAACGCTCGGACGGTTAAATGGTTTGTGGTGTTGCTTTAGTTTTTGTACATGTATTTCGCATATATTTATGTGTGTTACCAAAGTGAGAAATGATTTTGAGGAAAGAAATAACGTGAAACCTTTTTCTGCCCGAGCCTCTACTGAAAAAATCGGATTGGCGGACTGTTTGTGAAATATAATTCAAAAACAAAACACATCTAATTAATACACCCTTGCGTTACATGAACTAGATTTGTATATAACTATATTGTTCGTGTACCAACGCATAGCGATAACCAACGCATAGTTGAAACCTTCTGCAGACAAAATCCTGAGAGACAACAAAGAAAGGAGAAAAAACAGAGCATCATATAAATCTTTTAATTTTTTGTATTAATTATTTATATAAGTAAATGTGGATATATATTGATAAAATTATTTATAATAATTAAAGAAAGAAAGAATAATTCGTTTCTAAATGTTATTATGTTTGGGAGATAATACGCATATGTTTCCACGTAAGTATATGGAGGTTTGGGGGAAACACGCGAATGCTTCCACGTAAATATATTGATGTTTGGGATGAAGCTCGAATATTTTTCCACGTAAAAGCATACATATTTGTCAGTAAACATGCTAGCGTTTGCATTAAAATACACCTGAGTTTGAGACTTGCAAACTTATAAATGTTTGAAGTGTGTTCTAAACATATACATGGTTCCTGCAGAATATGTTTGAGCGAATATTTCAGTTTATAAAAGCACGAAATCGACGGTGTCGCTTAGAACGATGTTGTGTTTCATTCAAAAACATTAATGATGGGTCGTAGCAATAAAACTTTAATTAGGTATGCAAAAATGTCTATTAGTATTTTTAAAAAGCCAAATCGTATTAAAATAAAATAATTCACGTGTGATAGAGATAGAGGAAAGAAACCCGTGAAATCGAAACGGTCACTGAACAAGACGGTCACTGGCCTAGAACGGTAAGGCGCTGATGATAAGACTCACAATCTTTGAAACGATCGTCTGGTAATGTGGGTTCAAGTCCCAGTAACGACCTGATCTGTAAGCTCTTTAAAAACTAAAAATCTTCTAATAAAAATTCAATTAACTTCCAAATTTAACGAACCAAACGGACGAATCAAACGATCTCATAAACCTCTTCATAGAGAATACTTTAAAAATAGAATTTATAGTAGTCAAACAAGTTCAAACTAAGAAAAACATTCCCAAATTTCATTGCAATTGGTATCCGATTCCACAACCTGTATTTGCATTGCCTGAACAAATGGAAACTTTTAATTTTTTAATTGTCATTGCGGACAATGGTAATTTTTTTGCATTTGCATTAGAAAAATTAATACAAATTAAAATCCAATGCAAATTAAAATATCCCAACAATGCTCTATACAAATGAAACGTATTCGCTTGAAACTATTCTACACATTATGTGAGAAGTTCAGAAGCCAAACGGAATATCTTAATTTTTCCAATATTTGTATATGTTAGTGCCTGTGGCTACAGCTAATGTACACAGAACATTTTAAATTTTAGTATATAAATAATAGGCACAGCTGCAGTACAGCTTTATGTATAATGTTTAAATGAATTTATAATTAACGAGGAATTTTAAAACTTTAATTTCCACAGGCTTTTTCGATGGAGTTAATCGTTTTGGCTATTTACACATCCATATAAATATTATTAATAATTTCCGACTACCACGTTTTTCCCAACCAGTAACTTTAACTTTCGGTGGATAACAATTGGTAGTTAAATTTCCAAAATTCATAAAATTTCTTAATTCAAATTTCCGAATTTTTTCAATTTAACTACCAATTTTTATCGTTACAAAGTAGCAGAATTCCGGTGCAGGACTCGAACTCAGGCACATTGACTTTTAGCCACTCGTCTTTGCAATTAGCTATGAAAGACATTGCGTTTAAACTAATACACGCTGAAAATGTCGGCCCCAGCAACATATTGCAGGAACCATGTATTGATTGCAAGCACTGTTTTCGTGAATTGAAGATCTGCTGCTTTTTGTTTCTTTATTGTCTCTCACGTTTTTGTTTTCAACAGTTTTCAATAACCAAGACCACATTTGTATCACACATACATATATTATAACCTATTAATCACTGTGTTCCAAACATAATATATTGAATACCAAACACAGTATGTTTGGATACAAGTATACTATATTTACGGTGTCCATCGGTGGTGCAATGGTAGTGTGCGCGGATATTGTGCATGAAGACGTAGGTTCGATGCCTACTTTGACCACCTTAAATTTCTTTCGACGACGGTCACCTCGCTTAGTAACGGCGAGTAGTTAGCCATGAAAACGCTTCTCAAAATACCGTTCGGAACCGGTGTAAAACTGTAGGTCCCAATCAGTGAGTGTAAAACTAGAACGCGCACAGCTCACTGGTTGTTAGAAGCTCTCCCTAATCTCTTCATGGGATGTAACGGGAAACCATTTATTTTTATACTATATTTACGACTAGCTACAAAGACGTTATATGTGTATCCAAACGATAAAAAGGAATACTTTTTCAGCGTGTAGTAATAGAATATGAACAAATTTCTTCTACCAAGCAGCATTTTAGCTGGTGCTCATTTTTCCGGAAACATTTATTTTGTGTTCCTCGGAACCAGTAACAGAATGGTAGATTGTTGCAAAGTGACATATGATGTTGGCGCCATCTATACGATCTACAAATCTGACCTTTTACCTTGTTTGAATGCAAATACAATGTGTGTTTGGAGCTTGTCGCAAGTATAGTATATTTGTGTCTAAACACATTGTGTATCCCATTTAATATTATCCAAATACCATATGTTTGTGATACAAACACAGCTATGTGTGGTGCAGTGTTTACTTAATTTGTTTTGCCGCTATGCTCTGTCTTGGGATTGTTCTCAGCCTAAGTTAATGTTATTGTAAGTGTACAACTATATTTTTGAATTATGCTTTCAGTCCGTGATTCATGTGTGCGTAAATGAATTGAGTGTTTCTAATGTTGGCTGATCTGTTGCGTTTTAGTTTCTTGCATTCAGTCGTCAGTCGTTGGTTTGGGACTCTTGGTAGAAACACATGAATGCTTCTACGTAAGAATATGGATGTTAGGGATGGAATACGCATATGACGAGTCGCAGAACAAAACGTGACTATTTCTATTTTCTTGCAAAATGTTTTTTTCTATTGAAAAAAATCTTATTTGGATAATTTCTTTTCTCTTCTCGTAGACTACAGATTATAACTAGAGATGGCGAAATATCGTAATTTTATTGTATAATAGGATGAAAAAATAATCTTGGATTTCCCAATATCTTGAAATAATCAAAAAGTCACGTTTTGTTCTGCAACTCCTCATACTTTTCCTCATAAAAGTGTGCATACGTGCAAGTAACCATACTAAAGTTATCATTTTAATATAAGTGAGTTTAGCATTTGCTAATAACATAACGGGTTTTTCAACAGAGACGCTACAAAAGTAAATCGATAGGGACAGCAACCGACGCCATATTTTTTCCCGCTCTTTTGACATTTCTCTTCAGTAAGGTTTGCCATTTCATCGTGGAAAGATATACGAGCCAACAACGAGTCGAAATTATTAAATTATTTTTTTTTTATTCGAGCGAACCCATCGCCGCCGCTCCTACCCGCCCCTACCGACCGAGAGGGCCACGTCCCCATAAAGTGAGGAACATTATAGACCGGTCTATAACGGGAGAGCAAGGATCATAAGTTCACACGTTGCAACCAACTACAGAAATTCTTCACCAGTTGGTATTACACTAACATAAATAAGTATAAAAGTACATCACGAGATATTAATATAACAGACTTCATAATATATAATAATTACGAGCAAAACGAAAACCAAATTATAAATCAGACAGACAGACAGATAGTAAGGATAAAGTAAATTTACATATGTAAAGGAATATATAGCACTAATGCAATCCCTATCGTCCGATCTCTTTAACATCTTAATAGAGATTATTCTCAGAAAAGCTGCTGTCAACAGGAATAAAACCATCAGCAGCAAAAGTCGCATGCTGTTCGCGTATGCTGATTATATAGATACGAGTATCATTGGACGCACAATTAGGAAAGTTAGTGCGGTGTTTTCGAGAATTGAGAAGCAGTCAGCAAAAGTGGATCTGACGGTAAATGAGGACAAGACAAAACTAATGGTTTCAACGAGCAGGGCCTTCACGCGATAATATCAAAGGGTGATCGCTGATAACCTTTATAAATTCGAGGTGGTGGACGAATTTATATGCCTCGGATCTGCCGTAAACAAAATAACAATGTCAGCCTTGAGTTTAAGCGGAGAATTGTGCTTGCGAATATATGTTATTTTGGGCTATGCAACCACTTTAGAGATAAATCCCTCTCTCGAGTAACAAAAGTCCAACTATACCAGACTCTCATACAACTTGTCTTGCTAAATGTCGCAGAATCCTATAGTGCATGAACCATGAGCTGTATCCCGACATTGACATAGTTAAGCGGATCAAAATAACGCGATTGCGCTGACTATGACATGTCAGTAGAATGGATGACGACGAACCAGCACGAAGGGTTTTCGAAACCGAACTAGAAGGAAGACGAAAAATAGGAAGACCAAGATTCCGCTGGAGAGATCAGTTTGACGAATCGCTGCGTACACTTGGTATTGCCAACTGGAGAGATAAGGCAAAAGATCGAACTGGTTGGCGAAATATGTTATCTTCGTTTTGTAAGGTACCTCACCCCACGCGGTTGTTCGAGACCGGATAAGTAAGTAAGTCAGCCATTGGACATCCAAACTAGAGTTTAGAGGATAGAATATCAGAACGAAAGGTCGAAGTTGTTACTACATATCGTGATACGATGGTCGCGTATGCGGTTTATATTTCATTTTACAGCGAGATCTGCCATGACATCAAATTTTCTTTAATTCCTAAATCGTAGTGTAATTAATTTTGAAATTTGTGTCATATTTAAAACAATGTTTATCGTCAATTGATTTAATCAAATAGTCGACGTTAGTGTTATGCCTCTACAATTTCCTAATGGATATGCCAGTGTTTTTGTCTTGTTAACTAACGGTTATACGTTTCCATACGTGTTCCCATACTCAATTCTAACACACCTCGCCTGAGCGGACCATAGCGTTTCAAAAGCCACCACAAATACCACATTCATTCATAAAACAATGTATAGAAATAATTTCGTATTGTAAAGAACAATAAAACGAAATTCCAACTGAAATATTGCGTGTATTTTATGCCAATTTTCGTTTATTATTACTTTTTCTTTTCGTATCCAACGAATCGGTACTCACATATCCATATTTACTATATTAAAGATAAACCACAATAATTTATGCCATAATCAAGACAACAATAAACACGAGATTTATACGCTCTGCACCATCAGCATTATTGGCATCTTCGTCGTCATCATCATCATCACCACCATCGCCCCATCACCATTGCAATCATTTTGGGCTGCATCATCACTGCAGCTTGGCTTCTCAGGTGTAACCTTAAAGGTGAAGTACAATCGGCCATAATGCGAGTACAGACAGGTTAATACCAAACACGTACGAGCAGATGGATACTCTTGCGGACATACGTACGCATCACATGGTGAAGATGCATTTTAACACCTTTTGACAAAACGTACAACAGATAACACCAATGCCAATGCGAGTGCCAGTGCCAGTGCCAATGCCACAAGTAATGTGGATATTTATCCATATTCGCAGTGGAAGTTCACTCCACGCAGCGTATCGAATGAAGGACCTACTAGCGCGTGAGCTGGTGGCGTTCGTAGAAGGATGGCAAACGAGCAGTTGCAAGTAGCCCTAAGGTGTTTATAAAAAGGTCAATAAAGTTAAAATAACATGCAACAACAACCGCTTTGATACTCCACCATCAACACAAGACTGCACAGCAATAAAAAGTATGAATAAAGAAATATTATACAACATAAAACATTTTAATGTGTGAATTTTTGAAAATTCTGAAAAATAACGTTACACTCATAATGGCCAACATTGCAGGAAAAATTATACCATGAGCGTTGTTTAGAGTTTTACTGTTAAGTAGCATATTCAATGTAAGTTTATATTGCCATGGAGGTTTAAAAATCGAGCTTTTCTGTTTATCCTCCTTCTCAGGCTATTCACAGCACACGGTGCATCTTACTGCAGCATTGCCATATACACAAACATAATATTTCCTGTTGCGCGTGATTTTATTCATTCAGTTGCTACAGTACTTTCACAGCACACGGTGCATCTTTCTGCAGCATTGCCATATACACAAACATAGTTTTTCCTGTTGCGTGCGATACTGTCAAAGCAAACGCTGCATCTTTCTGCAGCATTACCATAAACAAAAACATACTTTTCCCATTGCGTGTAATATTATTCATTCAGTTGCTACATCACCTTCACAGCAAACGCTGCATCTTTCTGCATCACTGCCATGTATACAATCATCGTTTCTTTTGTTACCTGCGACTTTATTTCGAATATCCGTATCGTCTTCCGTGATGCAACGTAATTCTTCCACCGACATCCATAAAAATTCTTTAAAACTCATCGCTGGACTACACACATGAACAATTCCATTTTAGATCCAGTTCCATTTGCAAATACAACTCATATTATTACGGTTTAGTTATTTGTTGTTCTTTGCTATTCCATAAGTTAATCAATAAAAATTCTCCCATAATTATTATGGACTTAAAAACCAAAACCAACCATGATGATGGTGATGGTGATGCTCCAGAGCAACAGAAGACAAAAAATATCATTTGATATCAATCCCAAACAGTTAAATAAATTATATAGATTTCTTTTGGTTTTGCTTTCGAACTGGACACGAATTCGTGAAGACTCCAACTCGTTGTGCTGCATTCACTTATGAGAAACAATTAAAATATTTTGAAGATTCTTTGTGTTGCTTAGTTCTGCATTTGGTTTCAGGAATTTCCACGTTGGTGGCGCCGAATACTTTGGGATCTGCTCCAGTCTGTCCTTGGCTTATTGTACAAGTTTCATTTCCCTTTGTCATCATTGCAAACATTGTATACATTAATATCTCATCACAAATGTAACTGGCTGGTTGGACTAGACAAATCGAGGGCGATTAAAATTCTTGTCATTTCATAATACATTAAGCGACAGACACGAGTTTATTATTACAACTTTTGTAGAATTATGCATATAAAAATATATTGAAAATGTACAATGGATTGAAGATTTCTAGAAAAGATATAAGATGTGGCATGTTTGGCATCAATAGATAAGAGGACAAGTAAATTTATAGCATGTTTTTCAATAAATTTCTGGAATATTTATTTGGGTATTACAACTTTAAATTAAAATTTTTGTTTTAAATAATTTAGATACAACCTTTGCCTACACCCAGAGAACTAATTGGTTGAAAAGAGGTTGTAGCAACCGTAAATTCAGCTGTTATCACCGTATTGGGGTTGCCACAACCGAATTGCAGTTGTCACGATCGAGTTTGGTCCTCACAACTGAATTTCGGTTGAAGCAACCTCGTTTCATAATTGATGCGGTTGTGAAAGTGAATCTTGAATTATATTCGTATTGTCAACCAAATTTTCGGTTGGAACAACCGAATGTGGAAATAATTCGGATACAACAACCTAAATCGCTACCAAATGCGGTTGGAGTAACCGAATGTGGCTTCAGTTAAGGTGCAATATCCGAATTTGACATCAATTCGGTTGTCACAACCGAATTTGGTATCAATCCGTTTGTGATTACCGAGTTTGGTATCAATTCGGTTGTAGTTATCCAATTTGGTATCAATTCGGTCGAAATAATCGAATTAAACCTTAAGTCGGTTGCAAGAACAGAATTCGGCATTAATTCGGTTGCTGTAACCGAATTTTTCTTTAATTCTGTAGGTACAACCGAATTTCATTTTCAATTCGGTTACCAGAACATAATTCAATGTATTTAAAACTGGACGTCTAAAATTGTAAAAACGTATTTTATATTAAATGAAGTTAAAGATTTTTTGTGGTTATTTAGAAAGGTAAGTAAAAATATAGTAATCATGGCTTTTGTATTAAATCGTCTTATTTTGCCGAAAATGTTTAAGCAGATATCAACAGTGTTGAAGCTTTTCAAGGTTGGCTGCGGGAGATATGTCGCAATGAGCTATAGACGAAACGGTTTAGGACCTAAATCAACAGATACAACACGCCAAAATTGGAGCGGTGAACCAAGATGTCCGGGACTTCAAAAAAGGTCGATAGTGACATGCAAAATAAATGTGTTATCCTAAAGATTACCCAAATTTTTTTTATAAGAATAATAAGAATATAAGAAGAAAAAGCATTCAAACTTTATTTGTGACCGTACATGGGGTTTTTTAATTTGCATTGGATTTTAATTTGCATTACTTTGTCTAATGCAAATGCAAAAGACTTACCATTCTTCGCAATGGCAATTAAAAACTGTTGAATTTGCATTTTCTGAGGCAATGCAAATGCAGGTTGTGGAATCGGATGCCAATTGTAAAGAAATATGGGAATGCTTTTTCAAATTTTGAATTTGTTTGACTTCTGGCAATTCTGTATTTATATGTAGAGGTTTGTGACTTCGATAGGTATTGCCTCGTATTACTATCAAATTCACCAACGTGTACTGTATAAATATCTGAAAACCAAAGCTGTCAGATATGAAGTAAATGTTTTGAAAATAAGTGTGTACAACTGCCCATGGTATCGAAATTTGTATGAATTTGCATTTCGACAGGTAGTCCAAATTAAACTACAAACTAAAATTGTCATTGAATTAATTTACCCCATGTATGTTTGTGACTAGTGTCCAAACCCAAAACCGAAAAACCGATTAACCGATTTTTCGCCATTAACCGTGTGACGGCTTTTTAAAAAATGTAATTCTCGAACAAACCGGAAACCGGTTATTTGACGTCGGATAACGGGTTCTCGGATTTTACTTAATTTGTGTTAATATCCTTAAAAATGATATGATTGTCGAATTTTAGTTAAATTTTGTAATTAAGAAACATGATTTCCATTTTGAAATATGATCTAAATGAATTAATAATTAATAATTTTAGTTTGACAAACTAATGTGTGTTTAACTAATTGTTTCATTAGAAGTAATTGCTAATTTACTATAAATTGATTTAAGAGACCAATACTTGTTTTCAGTCATCTAATGAATAATTTATTTATATTATTAGAAATTCATTTAATAAAAAAATTAATTGGAACCTCTAATGAGGTTGTCTCAACGTCTGATGAGGTTGCGATAACCTCTAATGCGGTTGTTTCAACCTCCAATGAGGTTGTTTCAACCTCCATTGAGGTTGTGACAACCTCCATTGAGGTTGTGACAACCTCTAAGTTCGGTTACGGCTAATTCGGCTACCTCAACCGAATTTTTCTGTGAGTGGAGCGGTGATAGAACTTGCAGAATTTCATTGGTTTTACACTATCGAGTAAAGATTACTCTTCGGAAGCAATCCGTTAAAAATTGGAATCCATTTTAAACGTTAGTTCGGGAGCAGTGACTGCAAAAATAGTATGGTCCCCAGTTCACGAATTTTAAGTAGCTCTCCGTTAACGCGATGCATTGGAATACTAGTTAAGCGATTTGTAATTGGAAACGAAAACTGTCGAAAAATAAACGAAAAACTCGGCAGGATAGGTTAGAGTGGCAGCCTGCATGTCAGGCTCACTTAGACCTTGTAATCCACATGCACAAAAGAAAAAGATGAGATTTTCCTAGTCCCTCCCGTTGAATCACTTTGATTCCTTTACATGAAAAAACATTTTTCGATTATATCCCATGAAGGGAGCTGTGCGCTTTCCAGTTTTCACTGAGTAATTGGAACCTACACTTTTACACCAGTCGTCACAGAATCAGCCAGAATTGCTAAATCCCCAAAGAAATATGAGCCTAGTGTAGCCTGCCGTCTTCTGGAAAGAGCATGGCATAGACGCCGAAGGTGTTCTATTGACTGCGCCTCCATTTCGCCACCACAGCTTCTGCAAAAATAATTTCTCAAGAATTTCAGTCTCTCTGCGTGCCGTCCAATGAGGCAGTGAGCCATCATGACAGACGCAATTAGTAAGATCTCCGGTCTTGATATCTACAGCAGGCCATTAGTGCGTTTCAACTTAGAGCGGGCAACATCAGCTTGGAATGTACATAGTTGCGTACTACACAATTTCCAATAGAAATTTGAAAAATATCAATTTAATTTTGAAAAATATCAATTGAAATTTGAAAATTATATTTGAAATTTGAAATACATTAATTTCAATTGATGTATTCTAAAATTCAATTGATGTGTTGTAAATTTCAATTGATGTGTTTCAAATTTCAATTGATGTATATTAAATTTCAATTGATGTTTTTCAAATTTCAATTGATGTATTTCAAATTTCAAATAGAATTTTCAAATTTCAATTTCATTGATGTATTTCAAATTTCAAATACAATTTTTAAATTTCAATTGATATTTTCAAATTTCAATAGGAAATGGTGCAGCGACCAATTACCGTTAATTTCCAAAAGGGCACAAAATCTCAAGAATAGCTCCCAAGTTGATAGAGGCATGTCCACATGCTCTAGTTCTCCAGGAGCATGTAAGGTAGTCCCCAACATAGCAAGTTGATCTGCTGTGCAGTTCCGTGGTATGTTACCAAATAAGCTGAATATTAAACTCTGCAGCCACCTCATTTATAGATCTGCGATAATCGAGAGAAGTGTTCATTATGTGAATATTATGGTATCATTCAAGGATTATATAAATTCCTTGATACATTTTCAAGCCAAAAAACAATTCATAGGACCTATGAAATGTTGTCTTAAATTCTACGCAATGTTGTCAATATCTTTGACCTATATATGTCCAGATTCTATCAACCGAAATCTATGAAATTTTTCAATACATTTCGTGCATTCCATCGTAGAAACTTATGAAATTATTTCACAACATTTATAAAGCATTTACATAGATTTAATGAAATCTTTTATTCTGTAGTGACAACCTTTAATTTGGCTGCGACAATCTCTAATGCGGCTCTGGCAACCACTGGTTAGGCTCTCATGGCCTCTAGTGTGGTTGTGACAACCTTTAAATTCGGATAATTCGGCTGTCTCCATCGACTTCTTCTGAGGGTGTACTCGATAATGTCGCCGCACAGTCTGGCAAATTTAAAAATAGCGGCCAAAAGTCTATAACTTTTGACACAGGCGGAATTTTTTAATGGTTTTTTTTTTGTTTTATAGGTATATTAAATTGTATATTCGATTGTGGCGGAATGTAGTAGTGATGTTTAGAAAATTAGTAGTTATTTTCTTAAGAATAATTAGTCTTAATTTGATTAATAAATTTTTTTTGGAATTTGTGTATGAAATTTATAACAAAAAATTTATTGTATTGTATAACACAAAAGACTTTCTGAGCCCATCTCTTTGTCGAATAATTAAACAATTTTTATATAAAATTCTTAATTTTCTTAGAAAAGTTTATTATTAGAAGTTTTTTTTTTTCCATTAAATTTAATAAATAATGATAATATTAGTAATGGGATACAATAATACAAATAATAATAATAAATAAAAAAAATCAATGAGTGTTCGAATTCACGGCCGATGTGTTAACACATTTTTGTTACACGGTACAAGATCGATGTCTATGAACACATTGGAAAATAAAAAAAGAATAGTTTTTGTGCTGAAAGTTCTTTTGCTATTGCACTTTCTTTGTTCTTTGTAATATTGTAATTGTAATAATGTAATATTTTTAAAACATATATATTTTTTTTTGTCATAAACAGAGCGACGACAAAAAGTATAGAATATTATAGAGAACTTATTGCACTCTTTTTCCGCTCACAGGTAGAGAGTCTGAGTTAAAGAGCATAAACGAGTCTTATTCTCTTAATAGAATATTTCAATATAAATGCACTATTTCGACAAGGTTATTATATAAAACAATACAAAAGGCATAAATGTTTCAAAAGGCATCAATATGCGTGTTTTGGTTACACCGCTTGCTTATATAATCGCTTGTTTTATATGAAGCATTTAGCGGAGACTTAGCGACGCGAATCATTTTCGCTAAGTTTATAATTTTTTTGCACCATTGCACCACCGACCATCTTTGCGACTTAGCAAGCGATAATAGCTTGTTTGTAACCAAAACATTACTAATGTTTCACATCAAAATTATGAATGGACCAAGTTATGACAAAACCAGTACAGAAACTTCAGTCGGCTGGACGGACTTAAACATACCCTCACCCAAAGTCATCCATTGCTACCGAGTTCTATTGAATATTAACACACTTTCAGTGCGCTAAATATCCTGAGATCCTAAGTGATTTTGGGGAGATATCGTGACTACCAACGAATTGTCAGCCCAATATTTATATGGGAGATACAAAAATGGGCATGGCGAAGTTGTTCATCTGTTTTATCCAATATTACACAAAATATTGATCAGTACCAAATATCGATTCGATTCGGGAGATATCGATTCGGCCAGCCGGAAAGCCGACCAACTTTTGTATGGGAGGTAAGAAAATGGGCGTGGACAGTAATAAATCTTTAATATTTAGGAAAACATTGCCGAGCACCGAATTCATTAAGATAGCTTGTAGTCTACGAGAGTCATCGTGTCAATCAACCGCACAACTTTGGTGTGCATTTGACTAAATTTTGTCTAGTACCAAACTTCATAAA
This sequence comes from Phaonia tiefii, assembly GCA_963931995.1. Lineage (NCBI taxonomy): Eukaryota > Metazoa > Arthropoda > Insecta > Diptera > Muscidae > Phaonia > Phaonia tiefii. The sequence continues at coordinate 85,768,227 of OZ008367.1, read as the reverse complement.
GACCGGTTTGGATTTCCGGGAGTTATCTTGCCGAACAACCAGCCGGCCGCACACCCTATCTTGGTAGGGCGTGGCAAAATCATTCTTGTCTTAACCGGTGACTCGCGGTTGATGACATGAAGCCTATAACCTAATTTCATTAAGATCGAAAGTGTTTCACGCGACTTATCTCATTGACAAGCCGGACGACCACCAAGCTTTTATATGGGAGGTACCAGAATGGCAGTGGCAAAATGACTCATTTTCCATAGAGGAGTGGCATTTGACAACATTTTGTCTACTACAACTAGCCGGCTGAACAACTTATATATTGGAGGCACCAACATGGGCATGGCAAAATCACCCTTGTCTTATTTGGTGACTGGCGTTTGATGACCTCTTTTTATTAAAGCAATCCTTTTTAATAGAAATAAGTTCTTTGAATCGCTGAAAAATTGCACAATTTTTCTGATATGCTCATTTCCGCAGTTCCATGTTTAAGACCTGTGATTATTGTAATGTCATTTCAGATGCTAATAACTGTATGCCATTGTATGACCAATAATAAGGTGACGACAAGAGCTAATAACTACTATTTTTGTATCATAAGGATCCATGCTATGGTTTATATTATGAAAGTGTTATCAAAATAATTCGCATACTATGCCGTTTCCCCACAAACCTACAATTATAGATTCAATTACAATATCACTTTCCAACAAGAACGAATCTCCAAACATGTCCTTCATTTTAACACCATACTTGACATAAATGTGTAATTAATATGTGTCACCGATGCAAAAACATGTAATAGCTTTTTATACTACAGAGCATTCAAGTTGTACCAGATATAAATAGAAAATGAATTATTTATAATTAACACACACAATTTATCTCCCCTGTCTGACTACTAAGTGGATGAGGTAGGATGGGATAGGACAACGTGTATTTGAGGTCTGGAAATTACCTTGAAGTTAAGAATCTCTGGATTTGGTGATGCACGATGTTGACCACAAACAAAACCACATGGAAAATAAATTAAAGGATGGCACTGGTTAAATTTACATTTGAATAAAAGAATGGCGCTACATCAAATTAATTAAAGTAGCACACACCATCTCTGATGTATGTGTCTATGGTCCAGGCAGTTTATGTGATATTTCTAAGTTCATGTGAATCCAGTTAAGGGACAAGACTCAGCGACCATCATTTAGATCTTTGAGATTGTTATTGTCAACATCATCTAATTGGGAAGCTGCCTATTAGAAGAAAGTGGGAATCTATTGGAATTGTTTAAATCGGTTACATGTTTCGATATTTCATTGTGGTTATTTTAATCTTTAAGTCGAATTACTGTGAGTGATTTACAGAACACTTTTATTATGAATGCATTTTACTGTTAAACAGAACATCTATTTTCAATTCAATTCAATTTCAAGAAAAAAAAGCCATTGTCCAAGTGATAAAAACAACCCCAAGAGAGTTTTTGCTGCAAAACTAAAGTACTATATGGGACGAACGGAAAATATGGATTAGTAGGGTCTGTATGAGCAATCTAAATGAAATGCTAATACACGTGCATCTCAGGTTATCAAGTGGCCACCGCCAATGAAGGTCATCTTATTTTGTTCTAACACGGCGGACACTACTGGACAAAGGTTGGTACAGAAAACTACAGGGAAGAACCCCGTATCCGGACGACCTGAACCCTGGTCAGCGTCTGATCCATAATAAGTGATTGCAATATAGGTAAATCCTGGCAGTAGTTAAAATACAAAACAGCGGTGAGCTGGCATTGTCTACTGCTACTCTTCATAGTGACAATGATGTTACAGTAGCGAAAAATAACACATTCAATGGCGTTGTTTGTTGACGACCCCCGCAAACGTCATAAGAGCCCCGATTACGGATATGTACCCTGAATGTAAGATCCCGTACCGCTACCCAACTGGCAGATGTCATCCAAAATTGTAAGGCTACTACAACGGCTACCAGGAAATTCGAAAGGCAGGGGAGGTAGTGAACATGTGACTAGTGTATTCAAAACCGAAACCGGTTAACCGGTTAATTTCGGTCGGTTAACCGTATGTCGGTTTTCTAAAAATTGCTATATTCGAAGAACCGTTTTTTTTCGGCTTTTACACAACTGATATAACGCCGCAGAATTACACACCTAAAGCCTTTTTCATAGCTCAGTATGATTACTGATCCCATCAGACAGATACAAAAGACTTTGAGAACAAATTATTTCGACGATAATTTGCTGAAATTGTTTGTCCAATGGCAATTGAAGTCATATCAGCTAACTCCGATTTAGATGCAAGTTGCGGAACAATGGTGGTTTGTTGTATGTTAGCAGAAATGCATAAAACCGGTAAACACACTTCAAAAAGAAGTACAAACCGTCCAAAGGAATATTTACTCAATGATGACGATAAGTCAAATATGTATAGAACAGATAGGTTAAATATAATTAATAAATATGGGGTAGGCCATGTAAAATTTGGAACTTGAACCCACGATTATTTCGAAGCAGATGACCAGTTTGAATTCTATGAAGGGACAGACTACTTGTTAAAGTCTAGACATTTACAAAATGGGTCGCACTACGCTCGAAAAAATTTTGGCAAATATTAAAAACTTTCTTCCAAAGTTGTGAGTCTTCAACTCAAACGGTCAGAAATCTACTACATAAATTCGATAGAAAGAGAGTGCCATCAACCCAGTTTGTGGAACAATTTGTGAAGCTATTTTGTCAATCCGTATCCTTAGTGGACAAAACTACTCGTATACATACTCGAACGGTGCGTTGAGTGGAAAATATTGCCGCTGTAGCCGAAAGTGTGTTCGAACAGCCGTCAACATCAACTCGCTACCGTTTGCTGAAGTGAATATTTCTCGCAGTTTTCTCTCAGAATTTTGAGCGTTTTTACAGAAAAATCATATTTCCCGATGAAGCCCTCAAACAAAATTTTCTCATTTGGGGCTCGGAAAATCCACACATCATCGAGGAGAAGCCAATACATCCACAACGAATGGCTGTTAAGGATAATCCAATGCATCCACAATTAATGGCTGTTGGGTGCGGTTTTTGGCATGGCGTCATATACGGCCCATTTTTTTTTCGAAAAAGAGCAGGACCCGCCGAAACCGTCAATGACGAGGGTTACCGTGCTGTGCTCAGCGATTTTGTGTTCCCAAAAATTGAGGACAGGACGGCGGTACGACCCACACAGCCAACGTCACAACCAGTCTTAACGCACTGTGTTGGAAAACCGACTAATCAGCCGAAACTCGTAAGTCCATTGGCCGCCTCGCAGCTGCGATTAGAACCCGTTAGACTATTATTTCTGGAGCGCCTTAAAACATAAGGGTTACGCAAACAATCCCGAGTCGTTAGATGCCTTACAACACGAAATAGAGGCCCAAAGATTCGAAAATATTCTTCAAAATTCAGTAAATAGACTGTTATACCGTCAAGCAAGTCATTCGAACGATGTTGTATTCATTCAAAAATATCAATATTGGGCCCTACTAATAAAATCATAATTTTGAAAGAATTTCTATTAGTATTTTTTTTTTAAAGAGAAATTAAATTCCTAATTTTACATGACCTTCCCTTTAGTTTCGCATTACATCCCATAAAGGCATAGGCGCACACACTCTACTTGGGACCTGCAGTTTTACACCGGTTCCGAATGGTATTTTGAAAAGCATTTTTATGGCAATGTACTCGATTGTCGATCTCAAAATTATAAGAGACGAATTAAAAATTAGCGATGTGTATAAAAGGCATAGTTATCCATTTTGTAATAAAACCCGAACCCGGTTATTAACCGGTTTCTACACCTCGGCTTAACCGAAAACCGCTTCCGCAAAATCAGAATATTCGAAGAAACCGAAAACCGACATTTTTGAAATACCGGTTTTTTGAATACACTACATGTGACACCTACGTGGCATGAAAAAAACATGCATTTATTGGAGATTTGTAGTTCATACAAAGCTTCGACATCTACTGCACTGAAAGAAAATCTTTACATAAAATCGATGATACATGTTCATCAATTATTGTTCAATGAATGGATGACAAATTTCATCAACTAAATGAAAAAGTTATTCAGTTTGAAGATTAAGCATTTTTCCATACTTTCCAGCTTCATTGAATTGATGATCTTTTTTACATCAATCTTCATAATTGGACTATAGAGATAATTAGGGGATCGATTCAAAATAAGGATGTAGTATTGACAAAATAAAGAGGAAAAGAAAAAGACCGGTAGAAAACTGAAAATAAATATATAATAGAAAATAGTGCAATGGACAGAATTCAATATCCACGCTATGATCATTTTCTATGTGGTCTTATACCGTGTTATTTTGAATTTTTTACAATTAAAAATACTCCAAAAACATTAACAAATAATTTACATCAAAATTATGAATAATTTACATCAAAGTGATGACAAACTTCCATCAAATTGATGACAACCTTACATCTAATCGACGAAAATGTACACCAAATTGATGGAAAACTTACATCAAAATAGTGGAAAATTAACAACTTGATGATAAACTTACATCAAATTGATGAAAAATTTACATCAACTTGATGTAAATTTTTCGTTCAATCAACATAAACTGTTGATGAAATAAGAATGAAAGATTGATGAAAGGTTCTTCATCAATTCAATGAAATGTGTTGTAGGTTGGAAAGTGAGGAAATGTTTCATCAAATTTTTGAAGGAACTCATAAATTTGATGAAGCTTTTACTTTCAGTGTGGTTATACGTGTGATTTAATGTAGTAATATCTATTCTAGTCGTTGTCTGGTTGCAGCAATGATTCTAGCCAGAACTAACAGAAAGAAACAAGTTCGAAATCTGACGCAGATCTGAGATACTAGGGTATGCGAAAGCTGCAATTACCAGAAATAGCTACAGATCCCTCAAATAAACTCACTTACTTAATAGCGTATAATACCGATGATTCTGAAGCGCCGTGGTTGGTTACAAAACCTCGATCCAAGACAAACCATGGTACGTGCGTAGCATGGCAACTAATGCAAAGAATGCTGCACACAAGACTATGCTTCACTCAGTTGTAACGCCAGTTGCAGCAAAGCAGTAAAATTTAGAAAAAGAGAAATGGGAATGTACGCCGCTTATTTGTGAGAGTGACAACATTTAAATTCATAAGGAATAACGAATTCCGAAAATTCTAACAAAACGTGAAACGCGCTACTATGAATCATGGCTGGGGGCCCTGAGCTCCCAGTAAATATAAAGACAGAAATCGATTGGCAGATGTGCAGGATATATTGGGGAATAGAGAGACCACATATGCCAGTCGGTGATGCAGTAGTAGTGTGCGCGGCTCTTGTATATTTGTTGGTGGGTACGATCCCTTCTTACATTTCATTCGACGGCGATTACCTCGCTTAGTGACGGCGACACTTTTTAGTATTTAGCCATGATAAAGCTTCTCGAAAATACCGTTCGGAACCGATGTAAAACTGTAGGTCCTAATCAGTGAGAATAAAACAGAATGCCCACATCTTACAGGTTGTAAGAAGCTCTCCACAATCCCTCCATGGGATGTAATGGGAAACCAATTTTTTTTTGACATTTTTATAACTTGAAACTGCAGAATCCAATGCAGCTAGTAAATAGAAGAGTGTGACATCGATTAACATGCTCTGAATCAAGACGAGGTCAGAACAATAATTCCTTGGATTAAATAGGGAAAGCCGTGAGTGCTGATGGGCTACCGGGTAAGCTGGGTAAGGCTAGAGGCGATGAGCTAGTAAGATGTATGCACCAGTTTATATCTAAAACTTTATTCGTCGAGTACATGCCCGGCGATTGTAGTCTCAGCGTACTAAGTCCTGTATTTCAAAAAGGTGGCCAGAGTAAATTTGTCAACTACCGGGCTTAAGTCTGTTATCCATTGCATATAAGGTTCTCTCAACCTGAATATGCCAAAGACACATCTGTAACAAGATCTGAACGGAACTTATCATTGTATCTTTAGGCCTGGTGAATCCACAGCTGACCAGATATTTTCACTTTACGCCAAATCCTGGAGAAACCACATGAAATGCAAATCGACCCTTATCACATCTTTGTTTATTATAAGGCTGCCTTAGATAGCCCGATACGGAGATAACTTTACGAAGCTATGTCCGAACTTAGTATCCCTACCAAACTACTACGCCTTGTAGATAGAAACACTGACGGACGCCAAATCCTCAGTTAGGTTCGATAAATATCACACCCAACCGATTTATAAAAGACGAAGCTTCAGATAAGGCGATAGTCTATCATGCGATCTCTTCAAAGTCTTAATGGAGATCATAATGAGAAAAGCTGCAGATGAGTAAAACTATGAGTAAAACTATCAGCAGCAAAAAAGTCACTGGGTATTTTCGAGAATAGAGAAGGATCAGCAAAATTGGGATTGGTCATAAAGGAAGACGAACCAAATTAATGATTCAACTAGCAAAGCCCCCACTCGGTTGGGTTAGAGCGTGGTGGTTGATAACCGTTATCTCTTCGAGGCAGTGTACGAATGTTTTAACATCGGTTCTGCCATAAGGATTAGAGGTTTACGTCGATTGTTTCTGTGTCGGCGTCGGCGTAGGGACCTGCGAAACCCGGCGACGGCAGCTTGGTCGGCTAAGATAGCAACGGCTAATGGCAGCGACGGCTCTTCCTAATTATTAGGAATTTGACCCGGCTGCTGCTGTGCACAGTTCAATTCTTAGGAAATTTTACCTTATGTTGCTATCGTTGTAATGTGTGCTGTAACCTGTTAGAGAATGGGACTGGCTGTTGGTGTGGTAGCGTGGGGAATTTCACCTGTCTGTTGTTATGCAAAATTCAAATTGTCGCTTAACTCAATAAGTTGTTTCTCGGGAAATTAACCTGACTGTTATAAGGAGGTTGTATGAAGTTTATAGTTTGTAGTTTTTTGCTTGCTGTGGTTTTAACTTGTATTGTAAATCAGGACAATGCCTTTAATTGATCGATAATTCGAAATATTACACAAAGTATTATACGCCGCCGCCATATAATATATTACACAAAATAATATAGGCGGCGGAGCGGCAAAAAATTCAAAAAACTTCGGCGGCGGCGGTGTAATAAGGATATACACTAACGTTAGCCTTGAGTTCAAGTGTGTTGTTTCGGGCTAACTGAAAACTCCCTCTGTCTTCAGCAACATAGATAAAGCTACGTCAGTTTTGCTACAAAGAGCAGAGTCGTGGATTATATTGGAAACAGGGGAAACTTACTGGGAGTCACCGAGAGAAAAATTCCAGGGAAAATATATTGGCCAATAACAGAAAACGTCGAGTATCGAAGACATATGAGCCACGAGCTGTATGAACTAGTTAAGCGAATCAAAATATTACTATTACGCTGGCTAGGTCATATCAGTAGAATGGATAAGCATGAACCAGCGCATAAAGTATTCGAACCCGCACTCGAAGGAAGACGAAAAATAGAACGACCAAGACTCCTCACAAAAGATCAGGTGGACGAATCCCTACGAAAGCTTGGTGTTACCAACGGAATAGAAAACGCAAAGGCTCTTTGCTGCGTTAAAGATTGGAGAGATGCAAAGGAGGGGTTGATTTTAAATCACGGGAACGTGATTTGTAGACTATACTTTAGGTGAAAGCAAATCACTATTACGAAAGTATAGAGCCAGAACAAGCTACACGCCGATGTTATTTGTATGGAAAAATAAAAAAAAATTTCGGCCCCAACAATATGTTGCAGGAAACATGTACATGTTTGCAAACACTGTTTTCATGAATTTTCAGCGGGTTTAAAAAAAAACACATTTGGGTTTCAAAAACATATATTACAGCCCATTAATCGTTGTGTCTCAAACATGTTATATTAACTAGCAAACACAATGTGTTTGGGCACAAGTATAGTATATTTGCGACAAACTACAAACACGTTATATTTGCATCCAAACAACAACAAATTACCGATTTTTCAGCGTGTATTTAATACGATATTACCTGTTAGAGACACAATGCGTAGTATATTGTAATATATGTTTTTTTGGGCCCAAATATGGATGTGTTTGTTGAAAACTCCGGAAACAAAAACGTAACAGACCACAAAGAAACCACAAAATAACAGATTTCCAATTCATGACAACAATGATCGCACGTAAGTATATGGATGTTCCAAACATATACATACATGTTTTTTCCTTCAGAAGGTCGCAGGGCCCGTCTTTTTCTGCGTATACATTAACCGTTTATGAGAAAGAGTCATTTACAAAAGCTAATTAAAATTGTTAAACAAGAAAGTGATTATAACTTGGGATGTAGATTGGGATTTGAAAAAAAATACTTTCTGCTGGATTTTTTGAACTTTTTCTTTATCTTAATTTTTGTAATTTCAAATGTCCCTCAAATGCCGTCACATGTGATTTGACATAAAGAGGAATATAATTGTATACTCTCACCCACAGCGTGGGGAATATAACACTTGATATGGAGAGAGACGTTTTCTAATTAATTACAATTCTTCAATACATAATATGAGAATGACTAAAACTTCTTGCAGGAACCATGTATATGTTTGCAGGCATTATTTTCATGTATTGAAAATCTGCTGCTTTTTTGTGTCTTTGTCACGTTTTTGTTTCAGCAGTTTTCAACAAACAAAGCCACATTTGGGTCACAAAAATATAGATTATAATAAAAAATCACATGAGGTGGCAGGAGACACCTGTTTGGAACCAAGTTCCTTTCGCTATACATTATGTACTAGTTATTTCCAACATGCTTAAGGCGCCCCTTGAAAAGTACGATAATTTAAATGGATCGTTAAGAAAATATACATTTTTGTAATATGAGAAATTTTTTTAAGAAATTTTTTTTTTATAGAATATATTTTTTGTTAAGTATAGTTTTAGGTCCTATATGTAAGAATATGTATTATATTTTTCCGAATAGGTCCTTTTTTAAAGAGAGCTACTTCTTTTATTAAAAGCTAATGTTTTTTAAGAAATGTACTATTTTTAAGAAGAAGTACTTTCTGTAAGGGAATATGATTTTTTTTTCAAAGAAGAACTTTTTTTTAAGAGTACGTACTTTTTAAAGAAGTGGTTCTCTTTTTACGAAAATAATATTTTTTAAGAAAATGAAAAGAAAAGGTATTATTTTACTTTTAAGAAAATGTACTTTTAAAAAAAGGAATATTTGTAACAAAAGGCTTTTTCTAAGAGAATGTATTTTTTGAAGAAAATGTTTTTTTAAGAAATGAAATTTTTTTTAGAATTGGTCCTTTTTTTCAGGAATAGGTACACTTTTAAGAGTAGGAACTTATCTCAAGAAAAGTTATTTTGTTTTACAGAAAGGTACTCTTTAAAGAAAATTAAGTTTTTTAAGAAAGGCAATTTGTTGAAAGAAAAAGTACTTTTTTAAGAAAAGTTACATATTTAAAAAAAAATACTTTTTTTAAGAAAGGGAACTTTTTGTAAGAAAATTTACTTTTTGTAAGAAAATTTACTTTTTTTAAGCAAAGGTACTTCTTTAAGATAAGGTATTTTTTTAAGAAAAGGTACATTGTTGGAGAATATGAAGAGGTATTTTATTTCAGAAAATTTATTTTTTTTAAGAAAAGGCACTTATTTAAGAAAATGCTCTTTTTGTAAACTTTTTTTTAATTTCGGTTTTCTAAATTCACTTTTTATTGGGTTAAAAACTACAATAGTCAAATGTAAAAAATATTTTCCAAGTGACATGTCACTGATTTTGATGATATTTGGTGGAAAGTAACCAAGTGCCAAGAAAAGCTACACCCAAAAATTTTTTTTGACCATTTTTGTGGGTTTTATAAGCTTTCGAAAGAACCAAAATCGTTTTTTTGATGTGTTAACATTTATAGAAGCGGGTAGGGACTAAATTCACAAAGTGAATACATCCAAACAGTTTTTCCGACTGCGATCACACAGATTTTTTGGCGTTAAACTCCTCCGAATCGGCTGGACCGATTTGTATGAATTTATGTGTGCATATCGGGTAGGTCTCAGAATCGCCCAACATCTATTTTTCATATATAGAACACAGAATTGTCCGACTGCGAAACACAGATTGTCAGACAGCGAAAAAAACACTCTGATGTAGTGTCCGACTGCGAAACACAGATTGTCAGACAGCGAAAAAAACACTCTGATGTAGCGGCAGCGAATAGTTGTATTGTGTGGGTGCGGAGCACTCTTAGAGCAAAGATAATAATGACGTGGTTATACTTATATAAAAATAAGATAGCATGAGAGCAACGAAAATTGTGTGAACTCGTGTAGTGTATGTACGAACATAACAATGTATATATCTTCATACGTATATTGATTTGCATTCTCTTTGACTTTTGTGGGAATAAAACAAAAACTATTAAACAAGAAAATAATGACACATGTGCTTGCACTGGGTCTTTAAATAATTTTAAGTATTAAGAGTATTTAAATGTAACGTCATCATATGATTGAACGCCGTTTTTTTATTTTCCAATGTAACATTTACTAATGTGTTCATAGAAATCGAACAGGTACCGTGTAATAAAAAGGTGTTAACACATCGCCCGTGAGTTCGAACACTCATTAAATTTTTTTATTTTCAAATAACTCGAAAACGGTAAAAGCTAGACTTTTGAAATGTTCACAAGAAAATAGGCGTTTTTTTTCTTGTATTGAAAGTGAGGATGTTGCCTTACAAAAATGGCTATAACTCCCTCATTTTGCACCCTACGCAAAATATATGGAAAAAATTTATATTTTTTTCAAGAAAATAGAAGGATGGCACTTTTTGCTACGCTAAGATCTTAGAAAAAAAACATGTTTTTGCCAAACAAAAAATTTGATATTTTTTTCAACAATTATTTTTCAACAGCCAATTTACTTGTTAACATTCGTGGAAAATTCTAAAAGTCTAGCTTTTACCGTTTTCGAGTTATTTGAAAATAAAAAAAACGAGACCGATTCTTTTGAAAGCTTATAAATATAAAACCCACTAAAAAGCTCCAATTTTGGGGTTGAGCTTTCCTTGGCATAGGCTTACTTTTCACCAAATTTCATCAAAATCGGTAACTCGTCACTTGGAAAATATTTTTTTTATTTTGGATTCCTCCATATGTTAAATATTGGCTAGAGGCTCCACCTAGAAAACTTTCCATTAAACAACATATGTGAGACATCTATTTAATTTCTTTCTCTATGATCTAAGCCGTTAGTCTAGATACAAATCAAAGCAAAAATAAACAATATAGTTGATAGTAGTGGGTTGTAGCATAATAGTGTTAAAACAAAAGATGTTTAAATTTAGTAGCCTTAAATCCTCGTTATATTTAAAGTTGTAATATCCTTTAGGGCTAAGAGATCATGTTTTCTCCTGTTAGTGAAAAAAATGTACATGCCGCGGGTGGGATTCGAACTCACATTCGCTGGACGATCGTTTCGACGTTTGTGAAGCATCATCTTCAGCAGCGTCTAGCCCGTTAAGCCATTTAGCCCCTATCCCGCAACGTGCGACATGGAACTTCGTTCCAATAATCAATTTGTTTCCAACATGTAATATTGAATATCAAACACAATGTGTTTGGACACAAGCATACTATGGTTGCGACAAGTCATAAACACGTTAAATTTGCAGGCAAACAACAAAAAATTACCGATTTTACAGCGTGTGGTAAAAGCGAATTTTATTACAAAGTTGTTGTTTTTTTACTTACCGCAGCAGATATAAAATTACCGAAAAAATAATTTGTTATATCAGCAAACCCATGGTTGTTGTTTTTGCAAACTATTTGTCCGATATTTTATTAACACTTCAAATAGTTTGTTATGACAATACATTTGCTATAATATCTATCGGGGATGGTCGTAGATGGACATATTTTCATGAAATGAGCCAAGGAATACGCTGGTGAAATTTGTCCAGTCGTGACTGAACCACCCTGTATATGTAAAAAAAATAAATAAATGGTTTCCCATTACATCCCATGAAGGGACTGGGGAGAACTTCTCACAATCACTGAGCTGTGCGCTTTCCAGTTTTCACTCACTGACTGGGACCTACAGTTTTACACCGATTCCGAACGGTAATTTGAGAAGCTTTTTCATGGCTAGATACTCGATAGTGTCGCCGTCACTATGCGAGGTGACCGCCGCCGAAAGAAAACTTGAAGGTGGTAAGAGCCGGGTTCGAACCCAGGATCTCATGTACAAGAGCCGCGCACACTAACCATTGCACCACCGACGGCCACACCCTGTATATGTATAAGTATATAAATTCCTGCTGATAGGTACGAAACATTATTTGCTGTTAATGCCAAAGATTATTTAAAGTTTAAGTTAAGTCATATAATTTATTCGCTTGAAAATATCATCGTTTCTTTGCCGGGAACGCTCCTGCTGGTCTTGATCATTGATTATGTTCTCCAAATATGTATATCGCAGTTGTAAACATTATTGTTGCAATTATTGGGATACCTTCCCGTCACATGCAATTAGTCATTGTAAATTTTATTAATATAAGCTGACTTGGATGTTATTGCTTAGGCATTTGTCTAATAGTTGTTTTTTCATCCCCTGAAGGGTTATATCGTACGTATGGTTACTAAACTCGTACACGTATACGGACACATACGAGTAGTACATATGCTGATCACACTTAATGTGGTCAATTTGCCTGATGATGTTAGCTGTTAGTTGTCGACTGTTGCTGTTGTTTATGTTTTTGTTGTCGGTGGTTGTTGCTGCAACACCAATTTGTTTGCCCTTTATGTTGTTTCCATCTGTTGGCGATACATTTCGTGTGTAGTTTTGCTTAATTGGGTTTGAAATACAAATAACTTTGATAGCCCAGCCAGCTACATCGTTTTGGCCAGTTTGCATCCGTATCAGTTGCAGTGGCTGCAACCTTGCCTATGCCTGTTGCCTGAGGCGTAATGGAATGTGTGTGCAGCAGCAACATCGTTGTTGGCCAAACACCAGTAGCAATGAATGAAATAAAATCGGACAACAACAACAGCAACATTAGCAGCAGCCACCACATCAACAACAGCAATAACGATATTAGCATCAGCAATATTTGTCTAAACAACAATAATAGCAACATCAACAGCAGCAGCCACATTACCATGTACTAATATTATGCAAGAATGTTTTGCAAATTGTAATGACACTTCCTTATAGAGAAACAAAGACAACGACAAAGACAACAACAGCAAGAAGAAATGCAGTGTGCACTCTTGAAAATACATATTTATTTTTGTGCAGTGTATAAATATTCGTAAGAATCTGGAAGATTCTTTTAGTAGCATGCACAGTATCCCCATAGCACTAGGTGTACCATGGCCAGCAAGGTGTTGTAAATACATAAATTCCATTAAGATTGCGGGATTTGTTTATTAATGCTCGTAGGTAGAGATCAACTTGTTATTGCCAAATGGAATTGCAGCTGGTCATATAAAGAACTCATAATTTATACAAGTGAAATTCAAAATCAACTTTGAATTTCCTCAGCGAAAATGACTTTGAGATGAACGATTTATTACAGTTAACAACGTAGGAAAACTACAGGAAATAGAAACTTTAAATTAATAGTTCGCTTACAATAAAATAAAATACTTTAACTATAACAGTTATTTATTTGCAGCAAATGGTACCAACTTTGAAGGTTAACAGTTAGATTAAGTATCAAACGGAATATTTTTGTGCCAAAATATATGTTTTTGGGGCAAAAGTATCAAAAATTGTCAGTCGAGAAAGTGCACCTAATATGTCAACCATCCGAAGAATGGTCAAAAAAATTTGAAGAGACTGGGTCGGTTATGTATAGTTGGATTCCTGTCCGTCAACGTACCGGTCGGACTCTTGAAAACATAACGAGAGTGTCGCTGAAACACAGAAAACATAAATTCGGCATCGTTCTCAACAACTTCAGCGAATTTTGACAAAAGACTTCATGCGTACAAAATTCAGTTTAGTCAGGAGCTCAAACCAGCAGACCATGGAAAGTGCCGTCAATTCGTCTATGGAGTCTATGGTAATGGAGCAACGTGAAGTCAGTACCAATTTTTGAAAAAAAAAACTCATCTTCTCCGATGAAGCGCATTTCCACCGGAATGGCTTCGAGAATACACAAAATTGTCGAATTTAGGGCTCAGATAATCCAATTGCACTCAAAACGTGCAACTGTCTGGTGCGGATTTTGGTCAGGCGGTGTGATTGGGACTTACATTGTTAAAGATGGGCCCGAAATTGCAGTGACTGTGGACGGTATTCGTTACAGGAACAGGATAACGGAGTTCTTGTGTCCTCAACTGGAAGATATGGACATATGGTTTCAGCAAGACGGCGGCACCAGCCACACCGCGCATGAAACAATCGATTGATTGCAGCCACGATTTCCAGAAAAAATTATCGAAAGGAATTCTGATGTTAATTGGCGATTTAACAATTTATTTCTTTGGGGTTTTGTGAAATCCAGGGTTTATACGAATACACCAGGAACAATTCCTGAGTTCAAATCCGAAATCCACTGAGTCACCGGTGAGATACAGCCACATCTCTGTGAAGAAGTGATGGAAAATTTCATGAAAAGAATAATGGCCTGTCATCAGAGCCGTGGGAGCCATTTTACGGATATTTTATTCCATACTTAATCGCAACATGTCTTCCTTACAATCCAATAAAAAATCAAAACTATCTCAAAAATACGTGTTTGTATTTTAAAATGAAAAAGTGCATTCTTACCGAGACATATTTTAATATGGGGTTGTCTTTGATAATTTGTTCTGGAAATCGTTCCTGCAATAAATCCATGGGTTCATGTGCGGTGTAGCAGGTGGCGCCGACTTGCTGAAACCACATGTCGTCCAGATCCATGCCATTCAGTTGGTGCCATAAGAACTCCATCATCATCGTCCTGTAAGGAATGCCGATCACAGTCACTGCAATTTCGACCTCATTTTCAATAAATATGGCCCAATCACGCCGACTGACCACAATCCGCACCAGACAGTTGCTCATTTTGGGTGCAATTGTTTCTCATGGATTTCATGACGATTTTCTGAGCTCCAAATTCGACAATTTTGTGTATTCACGAAGCCATTCTGCTGGAAATGCGCTTCATCTTAGAATATGACTTTGTTTTTGAAAAATTTGCATTGACTTCACTTTGCTCCATTACCCATTGAACGAATTGCCGGAGCTTTCCATGGCCTGCTGGTTTGAGCTCCTGTGTAAGCTCAAAACCAGCAGGCCATGGTACACTAAAAGTGCAATTTTACTGAGACACCCTTTACAAAAACAAATTTTATGACGAAATAATGACGTCCCAGCAGAATATTCGATTGCAATGAACCAGTTGTGAAATATTTGAGTCTGTAATAAACCTATTTCACTGCAGATGCTACCATCGGTTCCATTTGTTCGACTTTGTCCCAAAAAAAACCGAGGTTTTAGCGAAAGCCAAGAACGTATATCAGTTGGCAGGATGGTAGCATGTCCGACCATAAAACTGGTGATAAAGGGGGTTCCGAGTTCGATTCTCAGTACCTATTTCACTGCAGATGCTACCATCGATTCCATTTGTTCGCGTTTGTCCCAAAAACAACCGGGGTTTTAGCGAAAGTCAAGAACGTATATCAGTTGGCAGGATGGTAGCATGCCCGATCACAAAACTGGAGATAAAGGTGGCGCCGAGATCGATTCTCAGTAGTCTTGAGAGTTCTGACAGTTTATTTTTTAAAGTTTTGTTTTTTTTTTTTGCATATCTTTCTAAAATTGTTCTAAGTGTAAATTATTTGCAGAATTTTAAAATTATTAAACAATCGACAAAAAAGTTTGCATATACTGAACATTGTTTTTTCAGATTACCAAAATCCAATAAATTCACCTAAAAGTATTCTACATTACTACATTTTATATACATTATAGTTTCGTCGATTTCCAAATTCTTCCCGATCAGGATTTCGACCCAGGCACATTGATTTTCAACTGCGCCAGATACTGAAGACAGAACTTTTAGAAGAACAATAATAGCACTGGATATATGTATATTTCATTTTTCATTTTCATTCATATTTTCATTCATATTATATTTCATTCATTCATTTTTTCCGATAGATTTATTTTGTGTGCCGCAGAACCACTAATGTGATTACACAGTAAGTTGTTCTTCAACATATGACGTTGGCAACAAGTTCAAAAAACTGTTGCAGGGGTGTATTTTAATCTCTAACCGGTTAAAAAAAACTACGCAATGGGAAAGTACAAAGTTATAGACAATTAGGAATATATAAAAATTGCAACAAGATTTTGTTCAAAATTATTGTGCTGCTATTCAGATCGATTATTCCTGAAGTACAGATCTAGGATGTGATGGATTTCAAGTCGTGTAACTTCTTTATTTTCAACTAGCAATGCAGTGGTCAACATGTTGCAATGGTTGCTAAGTCTATATATGTAATATTCACATAAGGAAATCAAGAATTTTCGTCCTTTTTGTAATTTGAAGATATGGTCATTTTTATATTGTTATGCAGGTGATCACGGATTTCCATCGTTTTTGCGATTAGACGCACCGTTTAGAAGATATGGCCATTTTTATATAGTTACACAGGTGATCATGGATTTTCGTCCTTTTGCGATTATACGCACCGTTTAGAATATATGGCCATTTTTATATTTTTAATTAGAAATCATCCAACAAATGATGTTCGACATGTGCCAAGTTACTCTTGAACCATCTTTACCATATACTAATCACGTACTTTCAGTAGTTAAATTGATTATACAAATATCCCACTACAGCCATACACGAACTTCAAATATAATATTTTTTCATTCAGCTAAAATACATATTTCAACAAAAATCATCTTCATCCTTTACCCCATAATACGAGTACGTTCTTCCTCCATATACTTCATCCGGCATGCCACCAAATCACAGACTTATAATATTTTATTGATTTAGGAACAATTCTTTACACTTGTCAATTTGTAATGATATATTGATGGTACATCAGATGCGCCGAAACCTATTACATATGTAGACAAACCTCAGGAACAACATCAATTGCAAAAAAAATACTTTTTTTTAAGAAAGAAAAGCTCACGGAAATTGTTCATGCAATGCCACCCATTTAGAATTGTTCCAACATTAAGGGGGAAAACACACAAATTGTTGCAGTTATTGTTGACGTTATTTACTCGGTGCTGTGGTATATGCCACATGGAACACCACACCGCAACATCCTTAACCATACAAGCGATGGATGATGTAGTGTTTTATGGCTGATTTATAAATCACTTTTGATTTTTGTCTGGGGTTCATTCATCCGCATCCAGGCTCCATAGCATCCTTATATGTCCGTCCATTCATGTAGACTGCCTGTCTGTCTGTGTATCTTGTATTCAATATCGTTGCCACCACAGACGTTGCCAGACACAGACGTTCAGACAGACTAAAGTTTCATTTATCAATATTATATACATACATAAATATATATTTTTCTTCAGATTTCATATTTTTTGCGGCCTCAGCCTAAGCGGCTTTTTAGAAAAGAGCAACCAACTTATGATCACATATTGTTGTAATAAATTCAATAAATTTAACAGCGACCGAACGTCATCGCTTTTGTTCGAATTAGTTATTCTCTGTGTTAAAACCCATAATTTTCATATTAGCAACAGATACTCCGACAATTTTTCATCACAATTCAGTTGTTGAGCCACAGCGATCTAAACTCTCTCATAATGGTCTCGAGCGAGCGAACGAACCGACAGCCAGACAGCGAGTATCAAAATATTGTCGGTGCCGGTGAAGAAGATGAAATATCTCCTGCCGTTGGGTTTCTCTTTATTGATAGCTATAATTGAAATAAGTATTTTATTGATTACACCAAATGAAATTGAAAGTTAATGGTGGAGTAGGAATTTCCACAAATTATATTTGTTGCTTAAGTCTTTTGTTACGAAGAGTGTTATTTTTGCAATTGTTTGTACTAAAGTTAACAAAAATTGTTAAACGGTTAGATTTTAGATGATGTGGGAAGAAGAAACGTTATATTACATAACACGTTTTACTGAAATAAGGAGTTGCGCACAAGCTCCTTGACTACAGTTGCAGGTGGCGCAGTTTTCCCCCGGATCGCATAGTCATAAAGTCGGTTACTTTGTAAGGAGTTTAACATCGATATTTTATATTGGGATTTGAAGCAAATATCGGTGCAATCTTAAAGTGGGTTATGTAAATCAAAGATTTTTACATTAATGGCGGTTCCAATACACAATTTTCTACAGTTAATTTTCCTTTATTTTCAAGACATGGTAATGCATTCTCCATTAAAGCCAGCGACATACATTCGCCAACCATAGGGCTTCCACAGGCCTGTTAAAAGAATGCAAGAAGACGGTGTTGATGATGAAAACCTGTTCTGACCAAACCTGTTCCAAATGATCGCGATCAGCCGTTGTGAAAGCCTAACATGATATAGCCCAATGGATAAAGCATCCTAGTATTTATGTGACTGCAAATTTTTAAAAATAATTTATAGGTATTAAAATTGGTAAATTGTAGAAGTCCTTAATATAAAAAAAAATTGCCAGATATTTATTTTTATTTTTCCTTAAGTCCTACTAAAACAGCTATTTTTGCAGGCCTTCGTAAAATCTTCTGGTAGAGAGGGATGAAAGGACTTGCCTCCTAAATTCACACAATGTTAAAAAGAAAGAAGAGGGTAATGTGTACGGAATACCTGCCATATCGCAATGCCTGTCATGACTTCCGCGGCTAATCCATCCACAGAAAAACTCTGTTGAATCAGCCTAATTAACCGTAACAGAATTTGGAATTTGGAAACAATCACACTATATGAATCACACGAATCATAGGTTGTGTTAACCGAATAAGAAGTTATCACAGCCGAATTATAGGTTTTCACAGCCGAATTAGAGGGTGTCACAGCCAAACTAGAGGTTGCCACAATCAAATTATAGGTTGTCATTTACTTACTTATTCGGTCTCGAACAACCCTTACACCTTACAAAACCAAGATAACATATTTCGCCAACCAGTTCGATCTTTTGCCTTATCTCTCCAGTTGGCAATACCATGTGTACGCAGGCATTCGTCAACCTGATCCCTCCAACGGAGTCTTGGTCTTCCTATTTTTCGTCTTCCTTCGGGTTCGGTTTCGAAAACCCTTCGTGCTGGTTCGTCTTCATCCATTCTACTGGCATGGGTTGGCTAGCGCAATCACGTTATTTTGATTCGCTTAACTGAGTCAATGTCAGGATATAGGTCATACAACTCATGGTTCATGCGCCGCCGATACTCGCCGTTGTGCACTATAGGGCCATAAATTTTTGGGAGTATTTTTCTCTCGAAGACTCCCCCAGGATTCTGCGCCATAAAGCAAGACAGGTTGAATGAGAGTCTCACGTTGTTGTTTTTGTTCACGGCAGATCCGAGGTATATAAATTCGTCCACTACCTCGAAATTTTAACGGTTATCAACGTTCATGGTTTGATCTTATCGCGTGGAGGCTCTGCTCGTTGAAACCATTAATTTTGACTTGTTCTCATTTACCGTCAGACCCACTTTTCCTGACTCCTTCTCAATTCTCGAAAACACCGCAGTAACTTATCCAACTGTGCGCCCAATGATATCTATATCATCAGCATACGGGAGCAGCATGTGACTTTTGCTGCTGATTTTTTTTATTCATGTTGACAGCAGCTTTTCTCAGAATAGTCTCTATTAAGATGTTAAAGAGATCGCACGAAAAAATACGTCTAAGTAACAATTCACAATAGGTCTTAGAACAGTGCAGGTCCATAATTCAAATTACATCATTGTTTGCTTTAGTATATGTTTATAGAATTCATACAAATCATTCATCGTCTTTATAATTTTGTTTAAAAATACAATTCTAATGTAAGTATAAACGCTGCAAGTTTATACAGTAAGTAAAAATATTCTAATTATGATATGTTTGTATTAAATAGTTTAATTTTGAAGAATACGTCCAAACAGACATTTGTGTTCGTTTGAAACTTTTTATGGTTGGTAGTTGGAGATATGTTGCAATCATCTGTATATAAAACGGTTTAGGACCTAAATAAACAGATTTAACAGGCCAAAATTGGAGCGGTGGCCCATGAGAGCCGGGACTTCAAAAAGGTCGGAAGTGACATGCAAAACAGATGTGTTACCCTAAAGATTACCCTGGTTTTTTTATAGAATACAGGAAAATAAATAATTACTTAATAATAAATAACATTATCTAACTTCGGTTATGAGAAACTCCAATTAGGTTGTGTCAAAATCGAATGAGGTTGTGTCAACCTCAAATGAGTTTGTGTCAACCTCGAATGAGGTTGTGTCAACTTCTAATGAGGTTGTGTCAACCTCGTATGAGGTTGTGCCAACCTCGTATGAGGTTGTGTCAAACTCGAATGAGGTTGTGTCAACCTCGAAGAGGTTGTGTCAAACTCTATGAGGTTGTGTCAACCTCTAATGAAGTTGTGACCACCTCTAATGAAGTTGTGACCACCTTTAATGGGGTTGTGACCACCTCTAATGACGTTGTGCCAACCTTGTATGAGGTTGTGCCAACCTCGTATGAGGTTGTGTCAAACTCGAATGAGGTTGTGACAAGCTCGAATGAGGTTGTGTCAACCCCGATGAGGTTGTGTCAACCTCGATGAGGTTGTGTCAATTTCGATGAGGATGTGTCAACCTCTAATGAAGTTGTGACCACCTCTAATGAAGTTGTGACCACCTCTAATGAGGTTGTGACAACATCTAAATTTTGTTCTGTCAAGCTCTAATGCAGTTGTGACCACCTCTAATAGGGTTGTGACAACCTCTGAATCCGGTTACGGCTAATTCGGCTGTCTCAACCGAATTTTTCTGTGAATGTAAATGAAAAATTTTATACATCCGACAATTTGATTGTTGCTGCATCGAAAATGTTTATACATGATGGGTTTGACAATTTCTCGTTTCGGGGCTAAAACAATTAATTTTTCGTTCCTGTAACAATTATATTTCATTTGGACTGTGGAGAAAAACGAACAAAAAAGTAAGTGCTTGAATTTTGGACTATTGTTATTTGGTTTAAATCTTACATTTTCCATGGTTTATTATTACTATTTATTTAATTGGGCTGTTTGCCGACATTTGTGGTAGACGAAAGATTTCGTTGCACCAATGAATGAGCTGTTAACGGAAGAAAATTAAATTTTTATGACGATCAAGAGAGATGAGAGAAAATGCGCGATTTCACAACAGAGCTCAGAAAGTGAAAATGGTCTGCATGAGGAGTGGACCACGTAAGCATTTTAAACCAGATCCTTTCCAACAGCTGACAGTGGTAGATGTATTTCTCTGCCGGAATGATTTGATTAAATTAATAATAAATTTTCGAAAATAATTTTTTGATATTTTAAAAAGTATAGTCGCTGGGAAAAATAAATTGTGTGAGTTAATGTGTGTGTTTTGTATTCGCAAATGGAGTGTAAAGAAAATCAACAGGCAAGCAGAGTGCAAGCAACAACACAACACCAAAGAAAGTGACGCATCGATAGCGAAAATGATTACAGAGGGATCTCTGGCTCATTGACGAGGAAAATTGGCTCTGGAATTGACTGAAAGAACTTTCAACACAACAACAAATTATGGTTTGTTTTTACTTGTAGGACCAGCATACGATAGCCACATTAACGCAAAAACTCTCAAATACCACAAACTTTTTCCCGACGGGAGTTTCAGCTTGGGATGCGTGTTACGTATTTAGCAAATTAGGTAAAGATTTAACGAAAAAAATAAGTTTACTAAATCATTAAAGAGTTATTATTAAAATTACACAAGGGAACAAAATCTAAAAAATTTTGATACCATTTAAAACCACTATTTGTTTCTGATGTATTACGACAGCCATGTTGCAAAAGTGGACAAAACTAAATCAAATAAAATCAAAATTTATCCATCGATTTTCTTATGAAATGTCTCATTTTATTCATAGCAGGTCCGACTTTAGTATCAAAGTGCTAAACCGAGCACTTTTTGTCGTTTAGGATTTTTTCTAATTTCTAAAATAAAAAAAATTGTATTCATTTTGGCGAAAAAATATTATTTTTCACCACAACTTTTTAGATAACTCCGCAACTCTTGTGCAGGCTAAAAAATAACGTTAACAAAACTTGTAGGCATTTTAGTAGCAAATTATTTGGTGTATTCACTAGTAAAGTGGGATGAATCGTTCTTGAGTTATGTTAAAATCCGTGGAACAAGCTTTTCAAAAATGTACAATTTTACTTAAAAAATTATTAAAAAAAACTTATCCATAGAATTTAAAATTTTGTCCACTTTTGTAACAGAAAAAAATAGTTGTTTTAAATGGTATTTTTTCCTTTTGACCTGTGTTATTGTTAAAAATACATACCAAAAATTTAGTATTTAAATATCAATAAATAAACAATTTTAACCACAGTACAAACCATGAAACAACATTATAGCAGCAGTGAATGAAAAATCATTGCAAATATGAAACTAAATAATTGCAGCAATGAAACAAAATCATTGCAGCAATGAAACAAATTCGTTGCTGCGATGAAA
Organism: Phaonia tiefii; assembly: GCA_963931995.1. Classification (NCBI taxonomy): domain Eukaryota; kingdom Metazoa; phylum Arthropoda; class Insecta; order Diptera; family Muscidae; genus Phaonia; species Phaonia tiefii. The sequence continues at coordinate 85,745,588 of OZ008367.1, read as the reverse complement.
CGTATTCTGTTCAGCATCAATCACAGCTTTGATGAACACATTTTCGTAGCGGGAAAGCAACTGTACATTAGCTACCTTTCGATGACAAAAGTTGTTGGGGCGACGAACATTATAATTCCTGTGACGACGTTTTTCCGTTCAGTGTAATCCTTTCGTATGTTCTATGTAAGCAAAAAGAAAAGAACGTTTACACGAGAACCATGAGAACGTGGGTTCGATCCTTTTCCTGATCACCTTAAATATCTACGGAGCAAGCGTAAAGCAATAGGTCCCATTCCGTGAGTCTAAAACAAGAAAGCGAACACCTCAATGATTGTGAGGGCCTTCTTCCACTCTAACTCCATTCTATTGCAAACATCGCTTCTTCTAAGATTACCTCAAATCGTACGAAGACACGCTCAGGGAAACTTGGAAACCCACCTACACAAATAACCTCACTCAATTACTAGCGCAAAGCGCGCTCCCCACAAAGATTCTGAATCAACTGGAAACCTTGTGCCTGCACGCTAAAAAAGCTGTCTTTTTTTGTTGTTTGGATGCAAATATAAAGTGTGTTTGGATCTTATCGCAAATATAACATAATTCTGTCCAAACAGATAGTGTTTGCTATTCAATATTAAATTTTTGAGACACAATGATTAATATGTTATAATATATGAGTTTGCGACCCACATATATTTATGTTTGTGATACAAACACAGCTGTGTTTGATGCACTGTCTATGCTCTCTAGAGAGCAAGAGAATAAAAGAGGGAGAGAATGTCTTGTAAGTGTATATCTGTATTTTTGCATTATTCTCTCAGTCAGTGAGTCATAAATATTCCCGAAAGTGCGTTTAAATTGCAGATGAAGTGTTTCTTATTTTGCCTGATGTATTTCGTTTTAGTTTCATGTATTCAGTCCTCAATGGTTCATCGGACAGAGGATATCAAAAAGCGCTTGAACAGTGAAAAAAGAATAAACGAAAGCTTGGAGGGTTAAATAGTTTTGTGAAGTTATTTTGGTTTTTGTGTATGTGTTTTGTATATATGTATGTGTGCTACCAAAGTGAGAAACGATTTTGAGGAAAGGATCTCGAAAGGCCAACAACGTGAAGCCCTTTGTCTGTCCGAGCCTTAACTGAGAAAATCGGAACGGCGGACCATTTGTAAAATAAGTGTAATAAAAAAACACAAGTAATTAATCTACGCTTGGCTTGGATTGTTTGTGTACGAACGCATAGTGATAACCAACGCATAGCTGAAACCTTCTAAAAATAAAAACGTGAGAGACAGCAAAAGAAAGGAGGAGCAAAAGAACATCATTTCATGAAACAAATGCATTCAGTGTAAGTAACTGTAAAATGGTGCAAGTAAACGTAAAAATTTGATATTGATAAAATTAATTATAATAAATAATACATATATATATTGAAATCAAAGAATAATTCGTTTCTAAATATTATTGTGTTTGGGAGGAAATACGCATATGTTTCCACGTAAGTATATGTAGGTTTGGGAGAAACATTCGAATGCTTCCAAGTAAGTATATGGATGTTTGGGATGAAAACCTCATGTTTCCACGTAAAAGTATACATATTTGCCAGTAAACATGATGCTGTTTGCTTTTAAACACAAGTAAGTTTGGGACTGGCAAACATATGAATGTTTGAAGAGTGTTCCAAACATATACATCCTGCAGAATATGTTTCGGAAAATACATTAGAGAGGCCGTTATTTTTCAGCGTGTGGTTATGAGAACGAGCCTCAAGACATGCCGTGGTACAATGTAGACTGTTGCAATGAAAGCAATGCTGCATCTGTAGCAATGCTGGAGTTAGTTGCAACCTGATCGAACATTATCAGTGTTGTTTTAGACTCGTATCTCTTCGATAGCTGGACATCGAGAAAACCTTACGAAGTTTGTTTGGGTTTGGTACTCCTGCTGCGTTGATACGATTCTGCAGAATTACAGTGGACAACAAATCGTTAATGAATGCGTCAGAGAAGGCGCTAGGCTACCCTGTGAACTCGTCAACATCATAATGGAGATAATAATGATAAAAGTACAGCGTACTCTGATGATAGAAATATCTCTGAGAGTCAATGATTCTGGTTACTGTAAAATTTTCGATAATCAAGAAGGAATCGGTGAAAGTGGGTTTAACGGCAAATGAGGACGAAATAAGGATAACGGTTTCAACGAACAAAGGTTCCACTCGCTTCGACCAACACGTGAATCGTTATAACTTCAAAGCAGTGGACACATTTATCGCAAGTAAATACAATATTGGACCCATAAAATATGACGGCATGTATTGTTGATACCATAAGTAAGACCACCGTCATGACATCGACGTAGTGCAGAGATTAAAAATATAGCAACGACGTTGGTTAGGTCATGTCAGTACAATAGAGAAAGAAATGTGATCTAGCGCCTAATACAACGAGAGCAAAAGGTATTTGAAGAACAGTAAAATAATGTCTATGAAGATAAATTCCGAATTTAACAAGCAAAGACACAAACCACATTTATATTTACAACTCTGTTAACGGGTTAACAGACATATTTTAATGCGATCAAAAGAGATATATATCAATAGAAACTATTCTTAAACGATCGGAGCATTATATACAGTAAAATAGAGCATGAGAAGGAGACGATGGAGGAATTCCTGCGAAAACTGACTCACTGGAGAGAAAAGAGAAAAAGAGAGAGAAAAAACTTACCCGTTCGGAGAATCACACATCTACCTCTTCGCTACGATGATCGGTAGAAAAAGCGTGTACGACATGTTTCCATGGAGCAACGATAATATGGTTGGATATACGAAACTTTTCATTGCAACAATGTAAACACACTAACGAAAAGGTTATTCTTACGACGAATCGTTGTTCTTTCAGTATAGTCGGCTGCTCTTGTACATGAGATTGTGGGTCACCTGCTCTGATCACCTTCCATTTCGTTCGACGGCGATCACCTCGCTTAGCGACGGCGACACTATGCAGTATTGAATAATGAAAATCAAAATGCCGTTTGGAAGTTATGTAAAAATATAGCAACCAAGGAGTGAGAAACATCATGGGTCATTCTGACACATTTGTAAATAGTTTAAATTTAAAAATGTTTTCAAAGGAGAGCTTTTGAGAACAAAACGACATACCTCACCTCTAACTAAAATACTTATCCAAACCACCAAAAATCTCTTCGTTAAGGGAGACATCATTAAACCCCAAATGAAAGCTGATCAGAATTTATTTTCCATAACTTCATTATACCCCACTGAGTCAAGTGCAAAAATTCCAACATTATTTTGCATAAATGCTAACATTACTCAACAGCAAGAGATGAAATCTTTTTCATGTAAGTTTTGTTTAACTGTTAGAAGCAACAACTTTAAACCACAGACGCCAAATGACAAACTGTTGTTCAGCACAAGCAACCAGTGTAATTCTACTTCTGGTAGCTTCGACCCCCAGGCGCAGGCTCAGATACACACATACTCGTCTTCGCATCATCCAACCACCCACAACATGAACTGCGAGTATGAAATTATACCAGACAGTCCTGGACAAATCGCCACAACATATGAATTACTTAAGAATAATAAGGAATGTCACGCAAAGAAGTGAGTGGGCGGTTACATAACATTTGTTTGTACCAAAACAGTTGCTGAATCTTTAAGGCAGCCACCAAAAACAGATTGAAAAAAATTTTAAAAATTATAAATTTTGTAAAATCATCGCGATAACGGATGGTATTTAGAGGAACAACGCAAACGTAATGTGGAGAAAGCAGCTTAAAATTGATTATGGCAAAATCAACACAACTTCTTACATTTGACCATATCCAAAGACTTAGGCAAAACAGTTGCAAATCTTAAGCTACAGTGTTGATATCGTATGGCAAAAGAGTTGTTATAGATGTTTTCATTCATAACGAAGTAATTAGTTATTTGTACACATGACATTAGATAATTTTTTTAAGGAAATAAATGAAGATACGTAGCATGAACTATATTTTACTTCAGGAACTTTATACATACATACGTATATATATAAATTAAGGATCCTAAACTTTTATAGGTTGTAAATGGGCAATTTCTTAAATGAATAAATTCTAAAAGTACAAAATTTTTGTTTGAAACATTCCCGCAATCAGTAACATTCGCATTTTTCCTTTTAGACTCATTGATTGGGACCCATTCTTTTACACCGATTCCAAAAGGATTTTAAAAAGTTGTTCTCGATAGTGTTACAATCTCTAAGCGAGGCGACAAAAAATATAAAAATTTATAAAGGGGTTTTCAACAGAGACGCTACAAAAGTAAATCGATAGGGACAGCAAACGACGCCATATTTTTTCCCGCTCTCTTGACATTTCTCTTCAGTAAGGTTTGCCATTTCATCATGGAAAGATATACGAGCCAAAAACGAGTCGAAATTATTACAATTTACTGCCGAAATTTGGAGTCAGTGGCCTCAACTTTAAGACGCCAACTTTTAGAGGCCTCAATAATCAGCGATGAGGCTCATTTCTGGCTGAATGGCTTCGTCAATAAGCAAAATATGCGTTATTGGTCAGACAGCAATCCACACGTAATCCATGAGTCATCATTGCATCTCGAAAAAATTACGGTTTGGTGCGGTTTATGGGCCGGCGGCGTCATTGGGCCGTACTTCTTCCGTGATGATCAAGACCGGCACATTACTGTGAATGCGAATCGCTACCGTTCAATGATAACCGAATATTTTTGGCCTCAATTGGATAATATGGACTTGGGGGACATGTAGTTCCAACAGGACGGCGCCACAAGCCACACAGCGAATGCCACAATCAATTTATTGGAAACCAAGTTTGGTGAATGTGTTATCTCACGAAATGGCCCAGTCGATTGGCCGCCTCGGTCGTGCGATTTGACGCCGTTAGATTATTTCCTGTGGGGTACGTCAAGTCTATGGTCTGTGCCAACAAGCCAGCGACGATTGATGAACTTCGTACCAATATCGAACGTGAAATTGCAGCAGTATCGGCCGATTTATGCTTGAAATCCGTCGAAAATTGGGTTCAGCGTCTGGACTTCTGCAAGGCGTACCCGTGGTGGCCATGCAAAAGAAATCGAGTTCCATACATATTGGCATCGAACGTACTTTCACCAGAATAAAGAATTTCATTGGTATCTAAAACCGGTTGTGTTTTATTTAAAAAAAACTTTTGTAGCGCTCTTACCAAAGTTTATAACTTTCGTAAAGGGAAGGATACATAACTATTACTGTTGGTTCCAGTTCAAATAATATATCCACAGTACTAAAGGGTGCCTCATTAAGAATGCGCTTTTTCCTTTTAAAATAAAAACACGTATATTTTCAGATAGTTGTGATATTTTAAACTGGATTGTAAAGAAGATATGTTGCGATTAAGTATGGATCTCCGATTTGAGCTCAGGAATTGTTTCTGGTTTATTTGCATAAACCCGAGATTTCACAGAACTCCAAAGAAAGAAATCGCACGGCGTCAAATCGCATGATCTTGGTGGCTAGTTGACATCAGAAGTTCTTAAAATTACTTCTTCTGGAAATCGTTCCTGCAATAAATCGATTGTTTCATACGCGGTGTGGCTGGTGGCGCCGTCTTGCTGAAACCACATGTCGTCCGGATCCCCGCCATCCAGTTGAGGCCACAATAACTCAGTTATCATGTTCCTGTAACGAATTCCGTGGACAGTCACTGCAATTTTGGCCTCATCTTCAAAAAAGTAAGGCCCAATCACGCCGCCTGACCAAAGACCGCACCATACAGTTGCTCGTTGTGTGTGCATTTGTTTCTCATGGATTCAATGAGGATTTTCTGAGCCCCAAATTCTAAATTTTTATGTATTCACGAAGCCATTCGGATGTGATTCATCGGAGAAGAAAACCTTTTTTGAAAAATTGGCATTGACTTCACTTTGTTCCATTGCCCATTGAACGAATTGCCGTCGCTTTCCGTGGTCTGGTGGTTTGAGCTCATGAGTAAGCTGAATTTTGTACGCATGAAGGTGGAAGAGGTGTTTTGTCAAACGAAATTTGTAGTTGTTGAGAACGATGCCGAATTGAGATTTTCCGATTTTCGGCGACACTCTCTTTTACAGCAGGAATGTTTTCAAGAGACCGATCAGTCAGTTGACGCACGGGGTCTTACTGTCCATAACCGATCCAGTTTCTTCAAATTTTTTGACCACTCTTCGAATGGTTGACACATTAGGTGCACTTTCTCGACAGAAATTTATTCGAAGTTTGCGATCGGTCTTAGCATAACTTTCCAAATTTTTGTAAAAAGTTTTCACAGTTATAAAGCGTTTTTCTTTCGTAAAGCAGAAGAAAAAATTACACTAAATTTAAAAAATGCAACCTTATTGAGACACCAATGGTTCAAGTGCTATTTCCATAGTTGTAGTTCAAGCTCTAGTTAAGTACCAACTTTTGATGACCAGTAGTGAACTATAGTTAGTTTCTTGGTACATGTCTAAGCCTGATGTCAGAGTGAAGGCTAAAAGTGAAGGGATGATAGAAGAAATAATAGTTGTTGTGAGCTCTTACTACAGGATGTCCGAGTGGCAGCTATTTTGTGTGCAAGCGAGCATAACAAAAAATCAATACACACAGCGTAAAACCGAATGCAAAGAAAATCGATAGAAGACGACATCGCAACAGAAAATCGAAATATACAAACACAATAAAAATATGAAGCCACCTTATGCAGCGCATTTTTCAAAAAAATTTTACTACAATGTAAACACCGAATGTGCCAAAATGATAAATCATAATAAATAACTACGAAAAAACCATTTACAAACTAGAGATGGCACGTGGAGAAGTTTTCACTCACGCTTACGAAAGGAAGACGCTCACGTGAGCAGAATTTAATCCTACTCACATTCACGCGTGATTCACGACAATCACGCAAAAATTACTCACAAAAATAAAACATGGTGTTTACAGGAACCTCTTACTTTATGTACAAACCAATATTAAAAACTATACAAAACAATGTTCGTAAAAAGTGTGTTCTTATATGCGTTAATTGGGATCATATTCAGGTATTAGACACTACTACTGTAAATGCCTTAGTTAAATTCCGTGTCGGTTTTAATAAATTTCACCTTTATCTTAAAGAAGTTTGTCTCTTATTTCCATTTGTAATCCTCCAGGCGGACAATGGGACCAATTGCAAAAAAAAGTAATAAGTAATAATATCAGAAATTATAATTTATTTGTCAGATTGTTTTAGAATTATAGGGGCTAAGTCAGGCTTTCAGAATATTGTATCTAAATGCACCCTGTTCCAATGCAAATTTTGCTACAGAGTGTGAAACTTGTAACCAGATTTTTTGCACTTGAGATTCTACTAAGCAACACAAACAAAAAACACGCGGAGTCAAACCGTTACAAAAATTGTTGAAATTGAAAGTTTAACATGTAAATTTTTGCACTGACATTGTTTAGTTTTTTTTTTAATAATTTGGTAATTTTGAGACAAAATGTTACATTGACCAAACTTCAACCAGTAGTAAGTAGGTTGAACAAATTGTTAAATTCTAACGACAATCTCTCAAAGTTTAAATTTTTTTAAACCTGAAGAAAAGGAATATGTACCAACACCAAATATGAAATATTAAACCTAAATAAGTTTGTGTTTTTTTGAAAACTGAAGTAAATAAAATAAATAATTTCTGCACGAACAAATTTTTATGGGTGAAAATTCTAAAATGGGCGTCAGAGCCGTGCAAATTTTTACGACACAAATTCCGACTCCAGGCACATATCTCAGAGTCCGACTCCAAAGCACTGCATTTTTGGAATAATTACGAAAAAAAATAAAAATATAAATTCGATTTGAAGTACATAATACCGCAATCTTGTATTAAAGCCCAATATATGTTTAATTTAATGCAATTAATATTATTATTACTCCCAAAAAAGTCTGTTATGAAATTTCGAGTTTTTTTAAAAATTGCGTTTTGCTGATCAAGATTATGCGTACGATCAAAATAGTTGTTTTGCCCTATAGTTGACCTCACGTCAGTCTAGAATTTGGTTAAAAAAAATGTGAAAATCAACAAACAAAACTTTTCTCAAACTCAAAAATTTAAAATTTTGTTCAAAAATCGTTAATTTTCTGCCAAGGCTGGCTGTAGGGTGAATGAACAAAATTTTTTAAATTACATGTAGCACCTTTGGCAAGGTCCTTGTTTAAAAAAAGTACAACATTTTATAACTATCTTATAAAAAATTTAAGAAACTATTGAAAGAATGGTGGTACCTTTCCTAACAAATTTCGTTTTTTTTCAGTTCGATAACATTTTAAATTTGAGAAGTTGTCGTTACCAACCGGTTTTAAATAATTTAAAATGGGTTTTAACTTACGTTTAGGTGCACTGTAGTCAATGTAGCTCTGTTTTTAGAACTACATTTTGACTCAAAATGACCAAGTTATTACCAAAAAACTAAATAAAGTCAGTGCGAATGTTTACATTTTAAACTTTTGATTCGAAATATCTTTGAAACGGTTAGAGAGAAGACACACGACTCTAGATGTTTTTGGTTTGTGCGGCCCAGTAGAATCTCAAAAACAGAGATAATTTAAATCAGACCACAGGTTAAGAAGTTACATGCCATGACACCCTGACACCCTGTAGCGTAAAGTACGTTGAAACAAGGTGCCTCTAAATATCAGATTCTGAAAGCCTGACTCATCCCCTACAAATACTTAGAGCATTCCCAAACAATCGGAGCTATAGTTTAGAAGTTCTGATATTATTACCACTTTCTTGCACATGCTTGTAGCAGAGTTCCTTGAAATACAGAAGATGATTAACGACGATTTGTTAGACGGAAATGTTATTAGAAGCCTTCCAACAATACTTTGTGTAACAAAGTAGTGAGAAAATCGAAATTAAATATCAACCATTCGGGATTATGCGTGACTCACGCGGAAATAGTGCTCACGCAAACCCACTCACGCAAAGATTGGACTCACGCACTCTCCCGCTCACGTTCATGCGTGATTCACGTGACTCACGCCAATCACGTGACTCGTGCCCATCTCTAATACAAACAATGCACCCAACACCGACATAAAACGATATAATCACAAAATAAAAACAAAGAAAACCCAAAGCAAGTTCTAGCGATAAACCATTACACAACTCGCTTTGAACGAACGACCCGCTTCTATATTTGCTCTCACTCTGACGTCGTTCGGGCGAGTCCCATTAGAATACACAAGCAGTGGTTTGTTGCGAGTTGACGCTCCAAAACTCATATTGCTTCTAGCCTTTACTCTGACATCAGCCTAACAACGATTTTAACGGAAATCATGTCTAGTTTTGCCTCGCTAGCGTTAGAATATTCTAGTCGGCGTTAACAAAAAAGCGTGGCCGTCTGTGGCGCAATGGTTAGTGTGAGCGACTCTTGTACACGAGAACGTGGGTTCGATCCCTGCTCAGACCACCTTACATTTCTTTCGACGACGGTCACCTCGCTTAGTGATGGCGACACTATTTAATACGTACCCATGAAACTAAATACTTAGCCTCAAAATACCGTTCGGAACCGGTGTAAAACTGTATGGCATGTAATGGGAAACTATTTATTTATTTATGTTATCAAAAAGGCATAAATCGAATTTACTGCATTTTTCGACCCCAATTTCTCAATCATGTGACGTGCTGGGGAAAAAAATGGAAGCCAGTTTTGGAATCAGGAGATGAATCTCTAAGCAAAAATCCAAAGCACGTAATGGTAATTAATTTGTTGCTCAGTGTAATTAATAGTTATATGCAACCCATATCACCACTGAATATCGGCACCTAAAATCCCAAAATAAATAAAAACAGAATTCGAAAAATGGGGTTTTGATGATTTAACTTAATTTTGAATATAATACGCGAGTTGACAAATTATTAGACTTCCTGTGTTCCATGTTCAAACACATAAATTTCCTTTAGTAGATACCATAGATAAAGTAAACAAATAGATGAAGTACAAGTGTTGGGAACATTTTAGTGTAATGGGTAATTTTCTAGAAGTCGTTGAAAGCAATAAATGGGATTTTTTTTGTTCCCAAAAAAAAAAGTCAAAAAATATGACAATAAAAATCTAAAATTTTATATCAAAAGAAATTTGTCACACTTTCCATTGTTTAAATTACGTTAAAAAATATGTCCACAATTTTGAACAAACGTCAATGAGAATTATGGGAAACTTCAGTGAAAGTGACAGTAGAACAGGACAGCACCTAGTGACCAAAGTTGAGAATGCTAGATACTACGATGGACTAGGCTATTTCTAGAGTTGCCAGGTGAAATACGGCACTGCTATACAACCACTCTCTGTATCTGTATCACTCTCTGTATTTGTTGCGAGTTGACGCTCCAAAACTTATATTGCTTCTAGCCTTTACTCTGACATCAGCCTAACAACGATTTTAACGGAAATCATGTCTAGTTTTGCCTCGCTAGCGTCAGAATATTCTAGTCGGCGTTATCAAAAAAGCGTGGCCGTCTGTGGCGCAATGGTTTGTGTGAGCGACTCTTGTACACGAGAACGTGGGTTCGATCCCTGCTCAGACCAAAATACATTTCTTTCGACGACGGTCACCTCGCTTAGTGATGGCGACACTATTTAATACTTAGCCATGAAACTTAATACTTAGCCTCAAAATACCGTTCGGAACCGGTGTAAAACTGTATGGCATGTAATGGGAAACTATTTATTTATTTATGTTATCAAAAAGGCATAAATCGAATTTACTGCATTTTTCGACCCCAATTTCTCAATCATGTGACGTGCTGGGAAAAAAAATGGAAGCCAGTTTTGGAATCAGGAGATGAATCTCTAAGCAAAAATCCAAAGCACGTAATGGTAATTAATTTGTTGCTCAGTGTAATTAATAGTTATATGCAACCCATATCACCACTGAATATCGGCACCTAAAATCCCAAAATAAATAAAAACAGAATTCGAAAAATGGGGTTTTGATGATTTAACTGAATTTTGAATATAATACGCGAGTTGACAAATTATTAGACTTCCTGAGTTCCATGTTCAAACACATAAAATTCCTTGTAGAAACCATCGATAAAGTAAACAAATAGATGAAGCACAAGTGTTGGGAACATTTTAGTGTAATTGGTAATTTTCTAGATGTCGTTGAAAGCAATAAATGGGATTTTTTTTGTTCCCAAAAAAAAAAGTCAAAAAATATGACAATAAAAATCTAAAATTTTATATCAAAAGAAATTTGTCACACTTTCCATTGTTTAAATTACGTTAAAAAATATGTCCACAATTTTGAACAAACGTCAATGAGAATTATGGGAAACTTCAGTGAAAGTGACAGTAGAACAGGACAGCACCTAGTGAACAAAGTTGAGAATGCTAGATACTACGATGGACTAGGCTATTTCTAGAGTTGCCAGGTCAAATACGGCACTGCTATACAACCACTCTCTGTATCAGTTCTCTAAACTCTTTTTCAATTCTTAGATTCGTGTGCGCATGTCGTTATTGTTATTAATAAATAATAAACAACGAATTGTGATCGTGATTCAGTACAACTTGAGAATTGTGAGAATATCAGAGTTCGTCGTGTTTAGCCCACACACATCGCCGTGGGGAATGGGTAATGAACGTTTACCCATTACCCACAGGGTATGGGGGAAAATAATGGGGAAATTTCCATCACGATTACACATGGGGAATGGATAACCGATCCTCAGTTTTCATTGAAAATATGAAAAATTAGAAAATATTTCTACATCTTGGAAAAAATATACTCGAAAAACTAACTAAAGTGAGTTTATAAGGGTGTTTCATAAAGAGGTCTAATTCGTACGAAAGATTTTTTTTAAATCGCCAAAATTAGAAAATCGTTGAAATTACAAAATAGCAATAACGTCCAATCGAAAAATAATATTTCATACGGTATCAGTTTTTTTTTTTAAAAAATCGCGTAATTTAAAATTGTTCACATGAAAAATCACTAAAACGCCCACAGGGTTGTGGAAGAAATATTGCGTAGAGGAATGATGAGGAATTACCTATCATGATTACCCATTGCACTTGGGGAATGGGTAAGCGGTCTTTGCCCCTTACTCAAGGCGCTGAGTAGACATTAGACTTCATTTTACCAAAGGCCAGTTAGCTATTAAAACAAGGATGATTTTGCCACACCCATTTTGGTATCTCCCATACAAAATTTGTAGGCCGGCCGTCTGTTAGGTCGGCATGATAACTACCGTAACAACCATCCAAGCTTTATGGAATATGGTATTAACCAATATTTGGCCAAACGCCACTCTGCTCCCAATCTGGTACCTCCCATACAAAAAACGGGTGGTTGTCTTATTGATTGGTGCGCTATCTCCGTAAGCCACAACCGATATCAACAAAATTTGGTTCTGGCAAGATTTCGTCAAAATCTGCCTAGAAGCTAAAAAAAGTAACCACGCCCATTTTATACCTCCCACACAAAATATGGGCGGCAGTCCTGCTGCCGACAATATATCTCCCCTAAATCACATCCTATTTTAATGAAATTTTGTACTGGGCAATACTTGGTCAAAATCGACTATGTTCTTAAAAAGGGATAATTTTGGCACACACATTAGTGTAACTTCCATACCAAAAGTGGGCGACTAACCAGTTGATTAATGAGATATCTCATGTAAACCAAAATCGATGTTAATGAAATTTGGTACTAGCCAATATTTGCCAAAATCTACCGTGTAACAGCAATTTACTGGTGGCCATCGGTGGTGCAATGGTAGCGTGCGCGGCTCCTGTGCATGAGAACATGAGTTCGGTGCATGCTCTGACCACCTTATATATCTTTCGGCGGCGGTCACCTCGTATAGTGACGGCGACAGTATCGATGTGTGATAAATTCGAATTTAACTAGCAAAGACACAAACCAATTATGATAGCCGAGGTCTGTTATTATATTAACATAACTATGTAAATTGGGGCGGTTATATAAAATATCGATTTTATGGAGATCTAACACACATTCATAAATCATAATTCATAATTTATATTGCTAACATTCAGTAAATGATATGTCTGAACCTAAAATTTAGCTATTCAATGCCGAATCATAATAATATGCCATTTTTGTTATATAAGTTCTGGAAAAGGTTTGGGGTTATAATTACAGCTATTGACATCTGTTTTCATTATTTAATACTCTCGTTTCCAAAACCACTTTCAGAATACCTTATTCGTCCAAGAACTTATAAAATTTTCGATTCGGACGGACAAGATGCGTCCTAGGTGGTCACCAGAAATAAGTTTACCGATTGCGACTAGTATCAAATTACAGTTATTGACATTTATTTTCATTATTCCAAAAGTATCTTCAGAATACCAAATTCGTCCAAGAACGTATGACTTATAATTGGTTTGTGTCTTTGCTAATTAAATTCGAAATTATCTTCACCATACATGGGGCAAATTAATTATATGACAATTATTATTTGTTGTTTAATTTGAAGTTCCTGTCCAAATGCAAATTCAAAAAAAATTTAATATTTTCAAAGCATTTCCTTTATATCTGGCAATTTTGGTTTTCAAATATTTTATACACTACAGGTTTATGAATTTGAAAATTCTACGAGGCAATACCTATCAAAGCCACAAACCGCTACATATAAAATACTTTAAAAACAGAATTGCCAGCAGTCAAACAAATTCAAAATAATGAAAAGCATTCCCATTTTTCATTACAATTGGCATCCGATTCCCCAACCGACATTTGCATAGCCTGAGCAAATGCAAATTAAAATTTTTATAATTGTCATTGCGAACAATGGTAATTCTTTTGCATTTGCATTAGATAAAGTAATGCAAATTAAAATCCAATGCAAATTAAAAAAAAACATGTATGATCTTTACACACCTACACTATCGAGTATTTAGTCATGAAATTGGCTTCTCAAAATAGCGTTCGGAACCGGTGTAAAGCTGTACGTCCGAATCAATGAGTGTAAAACTAGAATGCGCATAGCTCACTGGTTTGCGAGAACTTCTCCCTAATCCTTTCATGGGATGTAACGGGAAACATTTTCCATATGTGATATGTCCTCAATAATACAAAAGGTCCTAATTAACCTGGGGATTGGATAATATTTTGGGCAACGTCAATCTTCTATTGCGGATGGACAAGTTTAGCACGCTCATTCGGGTAACTAAAGGTTGGTCGACTTCAAAGTATATATCACTTTTTAATGAAACTTTGACCCTAAGGATGACTAAGGGCGAGGGTAGGTTGAAGTCGGTTCACCCGACTGAAATATCTGTACTGGTTTTTATATCTCTAGATAAACCCGCCATTATTAGGATAATGCTGACATATGGGACAGATATCAAGTTAGGCCTTTTAGATTACGCTAACCAGGGGGGCAAATACGTTTCTTAAATACGCGATACAATATTCGGTATAAATGGCAAACATGTGTATATTGATTTGGTTCATTCTGACAATTGAACTGTTTGGCTTTTCTAGTTATAAATTACGAAGACCATAAAATCCTCCCACATGTTTTCTATTTATGTCTATTATTTCCACTATTAAATAAATAAAATTATCCCACAGGGGCGTTACTATTTAAATCGACGTTACTTTAGTTAACACATGCACGTAATGGCATTCGACAAACATTTTTAATTAATGGATTTTCTGGACTACCAAGCACTACACACAATTTTGCCTCATCCTTGACTTTGAGGGTTAGAATGGAAATGCTTCCTGGATTGTTAAAATTGATCATTATTTCTTAAAAAAAAAGTAAAGCTAAAAGGCAGAACTACGCAGCACAGCAGGTTTTGGGACTTACAAGAAATCATATTTGATTATTTTTTTTAATGTACAATTTTTCCAGATTAATATTCATTTTTATTTTCAAGGCAGCTTAAAAGAAATTCCAAGCTCACATTGAACATTAACCATGTCTATGTTCGAGGAGGAGAAAAAAAATAAAAACAGAACAGAACATAAACATTTTCTCTATGTTTTAACAATTTTGTTGGACATCCAAATGAAAGGGGGGAGATAGTGCTGCTCCGATGTTGTACAGCATTTAATTTATGATATTTGTGAGATGATTTAGTGTAAAGCATATTCAGCAACATCCAGCAATACAACTCAAACAACCAACAAACATGTTGACATCACATAATGTTCAGCATTATCATACATTACTCGTCCTAGCAAGAGTACGACGACTCCATATTTCCAAAAGTTGCTTGAGCTGAACGAGAGTGCATCATTGTGCGTCGTTTGAATAAATGTGTCCAGTCAACTTTGAGTGCACCATAGATGTTTGTACAGACGTGGAAGATACATTCCCGAAGATATGCAACAAATAAATCCATGCTTAACCTGATTAAAGACCACAGATACAGGTACATTGTATGGAAAGTGGAAAGATGATGAAAATCCCCTTTCGAGTTTCAGATGTATCGTTTTCGTTGCAGATCTAAGTGAGTGACATTTATTTACATTTGAATATTTTATTATAAAACCACGTGAATTCGTGAACATGTGAAACCTACGAAATAAGATGACAAACATTAACTAGCTTTGCTGCATTTAATACGATAAATAGTTAGGTTAGGTTATGCGAAAAAAGCTAGTACTCGTACTAAGCTTATTTTGGAATTGGCCAGATTAACAGCCCGAAGACGAAAATATGCATAAATGGAATAATGCCCAGTTATATTTCACAGCACTTCTAAACTAAAATAGTTTCTGAGGTTAAAATTGAGTCAACGTCAAACTTTATGCACCGGCCAAGACAGTTATACACTAACAGAAAAAAGGCTTCGTCGCGTAGATGGAACATGGTGGTTAGTGTATTTACATTGCTGCTGCGAAAATATTAGTACATGCGACGATTTCGTTGTTGCAGCAACTTGAGGTTTAAATATAGGGATACAGTTTGAAAGATGTAAAGTTCAGGTGTCAATAGAAGAGGTAGACGGGCTCGTACTGTGCCCACTGACTAGAGTTGCACTGCTGCGGCATTAGCTCATATTTCTTCTACGCTGAAAACGCCACTTTGGTATAGACTTCAATGAAATATGTTCGACAGACATACTGCGTTCTAATTTCGGTAATGACTGATATCAATTGACTTCCATGCATTTGTTATATGTCACAAATAAATTGATTTTTTTTTTGGGTGACCCTAAAGGACGATAGTCTGCGAATAGTCCATCTACTGTTCGTAAGAAGAAGCTCGAAAAAATCCAAAGTGTACTGAAGAATTAGGTTGAGACGATGGTCGCAGGAAGTCACGTGTATTAATTGTATTCTACCATTAGATGGAAATAATTTATTTTTCTACAAATTAAATTCAATTTCCGAAAATATTGATCCCTGTTTATAAGGGCGGATCAATAAGTCCGTGACTTTTTCAATGAAATACAGTTTTTTTGCAAAAAAAAAATTATTTTTCAACATAATCTCCTTTTAGCTCAATACACTTAGTCCAACGTCTCTCCAATTTTTGTATCCCTTTCAAAAAAATAGGATTTTTCGAGATCCATAAAATACGCATTTGTTTGATCAACAAATTCATCGCTCGAGCTAAATTCTTTCCACCGAGCCATTTCTTTAGGTTTGGAAATAGGAAATAGTCACTGGGGGCTAAATCCAGAGAATTCGTAGCCAAATTCATGTAATCGAAACAATCCTTTAAAGTTGTAACACGATTATATTTATGGTCAATTGAGAGTAAACGCGGCACCCATCTTGCAGATAGCTTTACTAAATCCAACTGATCATTTCAAATCGAAACCATATTGCCATATGAAATGCCTATGGCATCAACAATCTCACGCACTTTTACTCTTCGATCGGCCAACACCATATCGTGGTTTTTTCTACATTTTCGGGTGTATTGACCTCAATTGGCCGTCCAGAACGTTCAGCGTCATTTGTACTTGTGCGACCACAACTAAAGTCAGTAAAGCACTTTTTTACAATTGAAATCGATGGTGCAGAGTCCCCACATTATTTATCAAGCTTTTTCTTGGTTTGATGGACGGTATTTTTTCGCAAAAAATAATGTTTAATGAGCACTCGAAATTCACTTTTTTCCATTTTTAAAAAAATGCACGAGGTTGTATGTTTTGAACAGCTGCTAAACGCAAAGTAAATGACGCAACTTGCTCAAAATGTGACAGTAGTCTACTAACTGGAGGTACTTGATGGGAGCAGTGTTGCATTTCATATAACTACGAGGCAAGTTCGAAAAGTCACGGACTTATTGATCCGCCTCGTAGTATTCCATATTATATTTTAAATTATGAATATATTGGTAGTGACGACGAAGAATTCTACGCGTTTGTCGATGCATTTACTTTCAGTCTACTTTTCCCAATAAAAATAAATATGAAGTAACGGAAAAATTTTGGAAATGTACGTTCAGACAGGGGTTATCCATGACACAGCTGATCGACTATGTGGAAGGAAATTGATAGAAAAGGGAGTGGATAGGCGAGCGAACGATAAGCAACCAGAAGCAAATCATGCAGCAAACTGAGTTTAACTAGGCTCCATGAAATGTGGCCCCAGTGAAAAATTACCCCAAACCAAAATGAAAAATGACCCCAATATTTTGTACTACCTACAACAACACGTAAGTAAAAGGCCCAAACTTTGTTGTTGTAGGTAGTACAAACAATAAATCGTCGAAAGGTTGAAAAATGTGTGCCAAAACTGGACTTTCAGAAAGTCAATGGCAAACATTGATTTATCGTTCCAAATATATATTTCATGCACATGTTACTACTAAAAAAAATTACCCATTATGACCCTCTGTAATTTTCGTTACTAAATTGAGGTCTCAGTTGCGTCGTGGGTAAATAGCACTTAATATATTTTTGACTCTATCCCCAATATATTTGTGTCAATTTGGCACTGACAGTTTCATGTTTGACACAAAGCTAACACTTGCCTAACGCTACATAACAAAAAATTAATACATAAAAAATGTTAACAGTCAGTTAAATTTTTCAATGATATACTTAAAACTTAAACAAATGTTCAAATGAAAATCGATTCAATTCGTTATTCGAATGAATTCAACCACATAGCCACAATTCGCTTCAAAGTGAAATATTTCAACATATCGTTCATTTGTGTGCAAGCATCGACAGGGGATAAAGACGATGAGGTCAAAGTATCATTTTATTAGGGTCTAGAGGAAGTATACGAACGCTGCCCTGACCACGACATGAAGATTATTCTAGGCGATTTTAATGCCGAATTGGGAATGGAAAGTGTCTTTTGACCAACCACCTCCAATAATGGAATAAGACTGACAGACTCTTACAAATACAAAGACTCTTACAAATACAAATATCAATGTCCTATCAACCCATTCTTTGGAACTTAGCTATCAAAAACCGCAGAAGGATAAGCCATGGTACGACAAAGAATGTCGCAGTGCAACTGATGAAACTGAAAACTGATGCACGTATGGCAACGAAATAGTCAGTTACAACGCGTACGGTACAATAGGCTGATAAGGGAGGAAAACCAAATATTTAGGCGGGAAAAATGGCAGTAGGAGTTGAGAGAGAGTGAAAAAACCGAAATGTGCAGGATGAACAATGAATTCCGGAAATTTTTCCAGAAGGTAAGAAGATCGAATAACGAGCCGAATAATGGGCTGCCTTCCTGCTAGGATGAGAATGGGAATCTGGTGACAGATATACAGAGTTTGCTTAAAAGGTGGAGAGACCATATTTCCGTACTACTCTACTCATATTCTTCCACTGAAGATCTGAAGGTACTGATTGTGGAAGACAGTGTAGATTGTACTCCCTCCCCTCAGACAAGGCCTGATTTTAACTGTAATCTCCTGGCTTAAGAATAATAAAGCCGCTGGTACGGATGGGCTTCCCGTTGAGATGTTTAAGGCCGGTAGCGAAGGACTGCTAGGCCACGTGCACCAACTTATATGCGGTATATGGTGGGGGGAATCTAAGCCAGACGATTGGAGTCTCAGTGTATTATGTCCTGTATTCAAAAACGGTGATCAGTGTTTTAACTATCGCGGAATAGGTCTTTTATAAATCGCGTATATGGTCTTGTCGAGCGTATTATGTGAAATTTGAAAACCTGATTGGACCTTATGAGTGCGGCAAATCCACGACTGACCAAATATTACCGCTACGTCAAATCCTGGAAAATACCCACGAAAACCAACTCGATACATTCAATCTTTTTGTCGATTACAAAGCTGCTCTCGATAGCGTCATACTGATCCGCCTTTGTAGAAGGTGGCGAAAGACCTCACCAAACCATTCTCTACCAAGCGTGGACTGAGACACTTTCGTGCAAACTCTTCAACATTTTAATGGAGATAATAAAGAGAAAAGCTGCAGTAAATATGAACACGAATATCAACACGAAAAACCATATGTTGCTGGCGTATTCGGACGACATAGACATCATTGGGCGAAATTTGTAAGAGGATACTATAGTATTTTCAAGAATCGAAAAAGAAACAGCGAAGGTGGGTCTTACTGTTAATGCGGGCAATATAAAATTGATAGTGTCAACGACTAGGCAAACCTCTCGACTTGGCCCGCACTTGAATGACGACAACCGATTTAATTTTGAAGTAGTAGATTAATTTATCTGCCTTGGATAAATAGGAGAACTGTGCTTGCAAATAGATGCTATTTTGGGCTCAACAAGCAGTTGAGGAACAAAGCCCTCTCTCAACGGACAAAAGTCCAGCTATATCAGACTCTCATTTTACCTGTTTAGACATATGGCTTTCATATCGCAAGCGGATGAAAAACATGGTCCTGTTAGGGAAAACGCCGAGTACCGACGTCGCTGGAACCAAGGGCTATATGATTTATATTCTAACGTGGACATAGCTAGATGAATCAAATTGGGCCGTTTGCGTTGGCTAGACCATGTTATCCAATTGGATGAAGATGAGCCAGCGCGAAAGGTTTTCGATAACATACCCGGTGGAAGCAGGAAAATAGAATGGCCAAGAGTCCGATCGAAGGACCAGGCCGAAGAGTCCCGTAGTATCCTTGGTGTTATCAACTGGCGAGAAGAGGCGAAGGATAGAACCAGTTGAAGAAATATGTCAAAATTTGTTTTATTTGTTTGTTTAATTGATATGTGTAAGACATCTAGCCTCACGAGGTTGTAAAATAGTGCAGCGTAGGTAAGTGTACAATGAGCGCAGAGTATCTCTAGGTACAAAGAGCTCAGAGTATATCAATTTCTCGCTTTGAGATTAGATCTTATGTAAAAAGTCACTGGCAGACCTGATGACCTCTGGGAATACCCTATCTCAAGTTGAGCAACTCAAAATAGTTTAAAATAAGATTTATAAGAAAGATTGTTGTTTGTGGTGTGTTTTATTCTATTTCAACCCACAGGCAAGCATATTCCCCAAACATTTGTTGGGAAGTAGCCAGGTTGAAGTTCATACAAATTCCAAAATTGTAAAAGTACGAGTTACGCCATTGTTTTTACCCGTTGCATCCCCCTATATTAAAACTACTTTTTCACAGGCTTTTATGGCTCCTAGCAGGCCATTCTATTCAGATTAAAGATTACCGCCCACTACACTGTAGTTGCTCCAACCCTCTTCAATAAATGGTCTATGGACACATTTACTCAATCTCCTATCTGGACAGTTACTGATCTTACCTTGCACAACCACATTTGCCTGTAGTTGTCAGAGGTTTAAAAGTCAGAATGATGATTTATATTTTTGCTTGTCCACATTGTTCTATTGATTGGGCAGCCTTTTAACAAATTAGTGCAGGATCAACGGTTATTTTTGTTATTGCAAACTAATTGTTTAAAAAGAGGTTGCAGCAACAGTAAATTCGGCTGTTGTCACCGAACCGAGGTTGCCACAACTCAACTGGAATTCGGTTAAGAATTGATTCGGTTGTGACAACTGAAACCTGAAGTACATTCATCAACTAAATTTTTTTTATAATTTTGGTTGCAATAAACGAATTTGGAATTAATTCGAATGCAACAACGGAAACTGAAACCCAATTCGGTTGCAAGAACCGAAATTGGAACCAAATTCGATTGCACCAAACGAATGTGGCATCAATTCGGGTGGTACAACCGAATTTCGCATCACTTCGATGGCAATGACAAAATTTGGCTGTAACCGAATTTCACATGAATTGTCTTGGAACAACCGAATTTTTATTCAATTCGGTTACCACAACGTAATTCTATATATTTCAAATCTGACGTTTAAAATTTTAAAAACAAATATTATATTAAAAAGATTCTTTAAGAATGTGCAATTGTTGATGTCGCTGTGATTTCAAGATTTTTTATATTGTTATTGTTATTACAAATATTGTAATTATGGGTTTTGTGTCAAAACGTTTTATTTCCCAGAAAGTGCTCAAATTTGTCAGCATATGCAGATGTAACAGTTCTTCTGAAGATTTCGGTGTTTCAGATGTGCTGCCTTCGTCTTAATATACTTATAGAACTGTCTAGGGTCTAAATTGACAGACACAACACGTTAGCATAGGTGCGGTGATCCACAAGGGCAGGGACTTTAAAAACGGTCTGAAGTGGCATGTAAAGTGATTTTAATCTAATAATTTTATTTGTCTAAAGATTACCCCATGTAAATTGCATTATTTTTGGAACGAAGTTACTTATCGCACGTTGCGGGATGGGGGCTAAATGAAAAAAAAATAAACAACTTTTGTTTTAACACTATTATGCTACAACCCAGTATTATCAACAATCTTGTTTACTTTTACTTCGGTTTGTGTCTGGACTAATGGCTTGGATCATAGATAAAGACATTAACTAGATGTTTCACAAATGTTTTGTTTAATGGGATGTTTTCTGGGTGGAGCCTGTAACATATATTTAGTATATATTGTAGTTTAGAACCCAATCAGAAGTATATTTAGAAAAGCCAAAGTAGTAAAAATAAATTTTCTCAAAGAAAACACCTATTCATATTCTTAAACAAAGTACATTTTCTTATTAAAAAAATTACCTTACAGAAGTACCTTTTCTTAAAAAAATAACATTTCCTTACAAAAAATACCTTCTCTTGAAAAAGTAATTTTTTTTAAATAAGGAAATTTTCTTACAACAAAAGTAAAGTATTTAAGGAAAGTAAATTTTCTTACAACAAATTGCCTTTTCTTCAAACACTACTACTTTTTTTTAAAGAGTACCATTTGAAACAAAATAACTTTTCTTGAGATAAGTGCCCACGCTTCAAAATTTACCTATTCTTGAAAAGAGCACCAATTCTAAAAAAAATCCCATTTCTAAAAAATAAAACTTTTCTGCAATAAAATAACTTCTCTTAAGAAATAGCTTTTCTTACAAAAATTTCTTTTCGTAAAAATAAAATTATACCTTTTCTTTTATTTTCTTGAGATAAGTAACATTTCTGAAAATAAGTAAATTTTCTTAAAAAAATAACCTTTTCCTAAAAAAATAACCTTAAACTTTCCCTCTTTAAAAAGTACCTGTTCTTAAAAAAAGTACTTCTTTATAATAAAAATTCAGACTCACGGCTGTTTCTTACATAAAGTACTTCTTCGTAAAAATAGGACATTTTCGTAATAAAAAACATAAGATTTTAATAAAGGAAGTACTTCTCTTTAAAAAATTACCTTTTCGGGAAAATATAATACATATTCTAACAAAAGGGACATTTTTTTTAAAATATATTATATAACAAGAACATTTCTCAAAAAAAGTTTATCATTATACAAAAAGTATCGTCTCTTAAATAGCCATTTAAATCATCGCATTTTTCAACGGTCGCCTTAGGCGTGTTGGAACTAGAGATGGGCATGAGTCAAGTGATTGGCGTGATTCACGTGAAACACGCGAGAAAGTGAACCGCCCAAATTTTGCTCACGTGAGCGTGCGTGAACGTGAGTAGTGCAAAAATGTTCGTGCGGGAGCGTGCGTAAGGTCAATCTTTGCGTGAGTGAGTGTGCGTGAGCACTATTTTCGCGTGAGTCACACATATTTCCGAATCGTTGATATCATTTAAATTCGATTTTCTTATTACTTTATTACACAAAGTATTTTAGGAAGGCTTCTAATAACATTTGCCTTCAACAAAGCGTCGTTAATCATGTTCTGTATTTCAATGAACTCTGCCACAAACGAAGGAGTTTTTATACGTTTTACAGTGGGACCGTTTGCAAAAAGGTGGTAATAATATCAGAGCTTCTAAACTATAGGTTCGATTGATTGAGAATGCACTAAGTCTTTGTAGGGGAGAAGTCAGGCTTTCAGATTCTGGTATTTAGAGGCACCTTGTTTCAACGTAGTTTTCGCTACAGGCAGACAAAACTTTCATGACATGTAAGTTTCTAACTGGTGGTCTGATTTAAATGATCTTTGTTTTTGATATTCTACTGAGCCGCACAAACCAAAAACATTTAGAGTCGTGTGTCGCCTCTCTAACCGTTACAAAGATATTTTTGGAATTATAAGTTTAAAATGTAAACATTCGCACTGACTTTCTTTAGCTTTTTGGTAATAACTTGGTAATTTTTAGCCAAAATGGAGTTCTAAAAACCAACTACATTGGCAAGACTGCAACCAAACGTAAGTTAAAACCTTTTTAAAAATTTAAAATGTTTTCCAACTGAACAAAAAATATGAAATTTGTTAGGAAAGATATCACCATTCTTTCAATAGATTCTCAAATTTTTTGTAAGAAAGACTTGCCAAAGGGTTTTAATGTAATTTAAAATTTTTTGGTCATTCACCCTACAGCCAGCCTTGACAGAAAATTAATGATTTTTAAACAAAATTTTAAATTTTTGAGTTTGGGAAAAGTCTTGCTTGTTGATTTTTATAATTTTTTGCACCAAATTGTAGACTGAAATGAGGTAACTACAAGGTAGAAAAAATTTTTGATCGTACGCATAATCTTGATCAGCAAACACACTTTTTTGGGACTAAAAATGCCACAATTGTGTCCCTATTTCTCAAGTAATTTTAATTTCATTATATTAAACATATACTAGGCTATAATACAAAATTGCGGTATCACGTTGTTATATACTTCAAATCGAATTTGGACAGAATTAAAAAAAATATATTTTTTTAATTTTTTTCGTAATTTGTCCATGCAATGCTGTGGAGTGCTCGGAGTCGGGGATATGTGCCTGGAATCAGAATTTGTATCGTAAAAATTTGCACGGCTCTGACTCCAAGTTTAGAATTTCCACCTATAAAAATTTGTTCGGGCAGAAACTATTTATTTTATTTACTTCGGTTTTCAAATAAAACACAAACTTATTGAGGTTTAATATTTCATCTTTGGTGTTGGTACTAGTGATGTGCGGTTCCTCGTATTTTAAGAACCGGGTATGTCGGGTACGGTTCCAAGAAGACCCGGGTATTTGGACCGGTTCTCAATTAAGTGCTAACCCAAGTGGTTTAAAAAATAATTATTTTTTTAACATTTTTATTATTAGTGCTTATAAAAAATGTATACAAATAAAATATGAGATCCATTACTAATACGCTAAAATATAAAATAATAGTAAAACACATTTTTTAGTGTTCTTTTAAAACCACTTCATGTTTCCATTTAGAAACATAATTTTTTCAGTGTTATCGCTGCGATGTCGTTTCTTTGCTAGACGAGGATATAATATTTCCTGCCTATTTATAGGGTCTTCATCGAAGTACTGACGAATTTCATTGCTAGAAAAAGCTCCTTCTTTCAGACATGCTATGTGATTAGCATATTTGGCGTCAACTTGGTTCCAAATTGAACCATCAAGCTCGATTATATTCGTGTCTTCATGTGGTATATTTTCATTCACAAATTCCATCATTTGCGATATTTCACCTTCTATATACTTTTTACATTTAGATATTATTTGTTCATCTGGAACTCCATAACGTGCAAAGCGAGGGTCTAAATTTGTCGCCAATGACAAATGAATATTTTCTTCCATATTTGGAAATCGTTTTTTAATACCTTCTAGTAAACGTGTTGCCATTTTTATGCTGTCGGGCTTCAAGTCATCATTTCTCGAATATAAACTCAAGGCCTTTGCAAGTTCTCGTATAATTATAATAACTTTTGAACACGATACATTTTGTTCTGCAGACAATTCTGTGGTTATTAAATAAAACGGGTTTAAGACATTATTTAAGTATGAATACAATAATAACTAACGAAAATGCAACGAAAAACTTTTTCGGCTAGCGGATTGTATATAACAAAGTGGATTATGTATATGGAAATTCCTTACGGCTGACTGGGTAATACATATTTGGTTCCTTTGGAGTCGTTTTCGGATTGTATCATACCGTTTTCGGTACTTTTGGTATCATTTGGATCTACCCATACCATTTTTCGATACTTTGGGTCTGGTTCTTGGGACCCGTTTTTCGGTTCTGTGGCCCGTTTTTCGGGTTTTTTGACGCGTTTTCGGTTCTTTGGAACCGTTCTTCGGTTCTTTCGCCCTATCTTTCGGGTCTTTGGATCCGTATTCGGGTATTTGGACCCGTTTTCGGGTCTTTGGACCCGTTTTTCGGTTCTTGCAGGAACCGGTCCGTCGGTTCTTGTAAAGACCCGGGTCTGCGGAACCGGGCCTTCGGTCCTGTGCATCACTAGTTGGTACCCTTTCTAACACATTCTTTGTTTTCAAGTTTAAAAAAATTTTAACTTTGAGAGATAGTCGTTACCGACGGATTTGAAAGACTTTAACAATTTGTTCAACCAACTACTGTTTG
The DNA here is from genome assembly GCA_963931995.1 of Phaonia tiefii. NCBI lineage: Eukaryota > Metazoa > Arthropoda > Insecta > Diptera > Muscidae > Phaonia > Phaonia tiefii. The sequence goes on along the minus strand of OZ008367.1, from coordinate 85,719,800 downwards.
AAGTTTAGTCAATGTAGCATTTTGACTCAAAATTACCAAGTTATTGCCAAAAGACTAAACAATGTCATTGCAAAATTTACATGTTAAACTTTTGTTTTCAACTATCATTGTAACGGTCAGACTCAGAGTGTTTTTTGTTTGTGCTGCTTAGTAGAATCTCAAAAACAAAAAATCTGGTTAAAAGTTTCACACTCTGTAGTAAACCGTGTGTTGAAAGAGGGTGCATTTAAATACAATATTCTGCAAGCCTGACTTCTCCCCTATAAATACCTAGTACACTCTAAAATAATCTGACCAATAATTTAGAATTTCTGATATTCTTACCTCTTTTTTTTGCAATTGGTCCCATTGTCCGTCTGCAAGAATACTAATGGAAATAAGAGGCAAACTTCTTTCAGATAAAGGTGATAAAATGTTGTTCCTGTATAAAAGAACTTAGTTCATTTGCTAAATTTACTAAAAACTACACTTAATTTAACTAAGGCATTTACATTTAAGTGGAGTAGTGTCTAATTCCTGAATATGATCCCAATTAACGTATTTAAGGACTTACTGTTTACGAACACTGTTTTGTATAGTTTTTAATATTGGTTTAAATATAAACCCAGTTGTGCATGTCAAAACCCTGTTTTATTTTTGTGAGTAATTTTTGCGTGATTGTCGTGAATCACGCGTGAATGTGAGTAGGATCAAATTCTGCTCACGTGAGCGTGAGTGGCTGTGTTCCTTTCGTGAGCGTGAGTCAAAACTTACTCACGTGCCCATCTCTAGTTGGAACTAACTAGTACATAATATACAGCGAAATTAACTTCGTACCAACCGGGTGTCCCCTGACACCTCATGTGTTTTTATCTTTGTGATTATTTATGAGAATACAGGAACATAAACCATCGCTAAATTAATAGAAAACAAATTCAACTTTCAGTTCTGCCACTATCTCAATTCGGTTTTGAAAACCTCTACTAACTTCGGTTACGTCTAATTGTCTTAACCGAATTTTTCTGTGAGTGTGTAATCAGATTAAAACTATAAAGGACAACCAAAAATTGTTTAAGTTTATTATCGTTAATTGTAATTAAAATTTAATTTATATTTTTATTAATTAAAACGATAAAGGAAAATGAAAATATCTCAATTGGTGTGTTTCTTGACGAGTTGTGTTCTTCGAACACATAATAAGGGGCTGTATTATTGGCTAAATATACAATAATGATTTTTTGTAAACAAATCACTCTTGGCCCTTCAGAGCTGTGGTCATTCGAGTCGTGATGAAAGGTATTACAAAATTTTGTCAAAATTATCTCTTCACCTGACACAAATCGTGTATATTCCAAATTTCTTAATAATGATGTTACAACGAGCACAAGAAAATAAATGTCATACTTCGTCCCCACATACATAAAAAAATTCTCGCATACAAATTGAATATAATTAGTGGGTTTCACGAATATCCTTCCTCTCATAATGCTATAGACGCTCTACCAGCCAATGAAGCTGCACCTAGGGGATCTGATTGTACTTCCTCTTTCACTTTTCTTTTTGCATTTATTTTTCTGTATCGACAGAAACGTAACAATTCACCGTTAATTTGCTTATTTATGAATTACTTTCTCATCAATTATGCAATCAATTGCCATCACGTACAAATTACATTCAGCGTCCCGGCCACAACTCTGTTGCAATACCTCTTTATCATCAGCAACACTTTCGCGTTGTGAAATGGCAGACGGCGAACGATGCAGCAGCATCTTCCGCATCCTCAGGTAATTTTCGTTTTCTTTGCGGTTGTTGGCTGGTTGGTAAACAAGAAAACAGTATTTGTTCTCACTGTTGCCATTGTTAACAGAAATAAAGTTAAGCCCTCAACAAATTGCTAAATAATCCGTTTTTATTGCCGTTATAGACCGCGTCACCATCATAATACGAGTAAGTAACTACACCCCATCCTCATTGGCAGTCAATTGCTGGGCCAACGAGTGCAGCTCCTTCATCCGATCAAAGGTGTTGTTGGCCATCCGGCCATGGTCAAGAAATTCAATTTCATTCAGCAGCGGCAGACAGACAGAAAATCAATGTTATGCTTAAGGAAACGGTACGAGTATAACAATCGGCCCACCAACCAACCAACCGACGCGACCGTTCCAATGAACAAATAATTCTGAACCAATGAATTGATGTAATTAATCAATAGAATGCAACGACACGGAAAAGGCGTTGTTCCACACCAGAGATGCATCCTTTCCTTTACACTTTGGCCAAATTGTAGTACCATGGAGTGAGTGAATAGTGGCAGCCTTAGTGCGGCAGAGTTTAGAACATGCAGTTTGCAAAAGGTTTGGGAGTAGTATTGGAGTGATTCCCTAGTGAAGGTGCAAAATCAAAGGTATACTAAGTTAACAATAAGGTATGTATACTATTTAGTTAGTTCATATTTAAGAAGTAGTAAAATATTAAAAACACTTAATGACAATTTTCTCTTTAAACATTTTGCTTGCGCTGATTAATGTATACGTTGGCTTACAATCATTGAAAATAATCATCAATGTGACGGCTCATTTCGCTCGGGTGGCGAAGTTGTTCCTTCCTGTAAAGAAGTTCTAAAAAAGGCGCAGGTGTTTGTTAGTTTTTTAGTTTTCTACAAGAAAGCAATTTCCAACCAAATCTACAACAATAAAATCTAAGTTAGGATTTTCTAACAAAATTTAAATCCTCTTCTGAGTTTTGCTTAGAATCCATCGATTCTGATTTGTGTGACACAGCTCGACCTGCATATGCCAATATTTTGACACAGCCATTGTACTGTGAACAATATGGATTTAACGGATTTGTACCAAAATGCTGGGATGTATTTTTTAATTATATGTATGTATATGTCCTTTATTTATTTAAACATAATATAAAACAATATTACAATACGAGTACAAAGATTAAATAAAAGGTTCACGAAGACCATAGGGCGTCAACGAATTCTTTCCATCGATTTCTGTCATTGACAAGTGATTTAATTTGGTCGCATGATAGACAAGTTTGTTTGTATTCCTTCTCCAGGCACTGCTTCCATGTGTTTGGTGGTCTTCCTGGCCTTCGACATCCCTGTGGGTCCATTCAAGTGCCACTCCAAGTCCATTTTCTTCTACGTATATCGAATTCAATAGGACTGTTGCATATACATACGTTTACCACAGCACTTCACTAGGAAGAGTCTTGGGCTTGCATATACTGAGAATTTTTCTCAGATAACGATTGACAAATGTTTGGGTCTTCTTCATTGTCAGCTTCGTCAAGTCCCAAGTAGTATAACCGTACAACAGTACGGTGAATATTCGCAATTATGTCCTTTCCTCACTTATATATAAATAAATGGTTTCCCATTACATCCCATGATGGAAATGGGGGGAGCCAGTGAGCTGGGCGCTTTCCAGTTGTATAGTCACTGATTGGGATCTACAGTTTGTACACGGATTCTGGATATTTTTCATTGCTAAATACTCGATAGTGTCGCCGTCACTATGCGAGGTGACCGCCGCCGAAAGAAATTTAAGGTGGTAAGAGTAGGGATCGAACCCAGGATCTCATGTACAAGAGTCGAATACGCATTAGCTTTGTTTTCCTTATATTCATTCGATGTCATCAAAATTGAAGGCCACAAGACATATGTCATCTACATACTCGATATCATGAACGGTGATTCTGCACTAGTTGCCTTCATTACCTCGTCCATAAGTAGATGAAATAATGTGGGGGGCATGACACATCCTTGTCCAACTCCCGCAGATGTGTTGTTTGCACGACATAAATTCAGCAATATAATTTTTCCGCTGCGAAAGTGTTGACAACTATAATTTTGTCCGTGATACAATTGTCTATTAAACTTTCTGGTTTTGATAAATTGAATGAAAAGTGACAACACTCATAACGTCTTCCGTTAGAAAAAAAAACAAAATTTATTTCCAAATGGACTAAAGCTGAAGAAAATTAAACTTCGTATGGATCCAAAGATTTTAGAACTCAAATTATGTGCCTACTAAATGCAATGAAGTATTTATATTTAAATAAAATACAAATTGCCTTAAATTAAGTAGATATAGGGTATTATCCATAAAAAGTTATGAGAGGTTTGAGAGGCGATTTATTATACAAGAAAAGTCTCTCAGATCTCTCACAACTTTTTGTGAATAAGGAGGTTAGACTACTAAAGAAGGAACAGTTTCTTATAAAAGTCCTCAAATCAAGTTGATCTGTGTCTTGTAGCACAACTAGAATTAAAATGGGGAAAATTTTCCTTAAATAAAGCAAGAATTTCCTTAAACATGGACCCATTTTTTAATGTGTAAGTACATAGGGGTTCATTTGCAGGACAATTTTCCTATAGAAAAGGAACAAAATCTTTCTATAAAGAAAACCACTTCCTAAGGTCAAGTAGGTTATTGCCAACAATTTAGGAATAACCAACTTAGGAAATTCTTCCGCATATATACAATAGCAACAATTAACTAAATGAGAATTGAGAAGGTAATATACAAATTTCTCAACACTGAATATCAAAATATGCTGTGTATTGTTACTCCAGTTAAGTAAAAAGTTCTCAAATTAAGAACCTATTTTTCAACGCGCAACATTCATGATTTTAAGCAAAATTTGCCTGTAAAGTACTACTCCTGTAGTTAAAACCGGTCGACATATGTACGAAACCCTTAAGGCAAAAATGTTTCCCTAAGATTTTTGACACCAATAATATTTCCTGTTGGAGATAAAGCAAATGTATCCATGGGGTATTTAAAGAAAAGGGTAGGGGCAAAAATAGTGTAGTAGAAGCCTGATCCAATTTGATTCCTATCACATTGTGTTAAACAGTGGTCTTTGTTCAAAGCGATACAAGTTGAAAATGGGAGCGCACGGGGGGTAAACGTTAGGTACGGTTATATGGACCAAAGGAGACATACAGATTACAGACCATGCAGCAAACTAAGTTTTAAAGTGTTGGATTGATACTAATGACAGCTAAATTATGTTTGCATCGAACGAAAATACGCATTCCCTTTTATTGTTGTCCGTATTATGCCAACTAAAGAGTAAAATAGTAATTAATACTAAAAAGATTTGGAATTTTGATAATATGCATTATTTAAACTAAGGCTTCTTCAATATGCGATGTGATCTACACCGAAATTAAAAAGGGTGGGCATTGTTATGCTTGAATACACGACCGTGAGTCCGATATACACAAAGGCTACGTACGCACTTCCCGCGAGGGCCGACGGTCACAGAGAATGAAAATTTTTTTATTACATTCCTCATGTGGTCGATCGTACAACGTCCAGGTAACCCATAAACCTAATGAAAATCGTCGGAAGGCCACAAGTTCAAAGGTTATCTTAAAACTCTCCACCGAATTTAGTGTTAATCTTCAAAATATCTACCGAGACGTCCAGTGCAATTTTTTTACAAAACAAGTGTTGTGGACTTAATCACTAAATGGCAAGATAATAACTTTTAGAGCTCGATTGACGTTAAATTATTTATTTTACTTCAACAATATTTAGCATGCACTAAGTAGCTTGACTACAAAAGTTTGTATTTTTCCCGCAAGTAAAAACCTATGATCGCAAAAATCTTTTCTTTTGTTGTAAACAAACTTTCAATTACTACAAAATTTTCACAATCTAGTTTTGCGGGAAAAACAGAAACTCTCTTGTTATAAGAGAAAGAGTGTATATATATCTCGCATACACTCAAAAGTGATCACTCTTATGAATGCCCAGCTGACCAAATGCTCCGACATTGCCTGATATCCGAGACAAAACGCTTCAGAAAAGTTTCTTAAAATGTATATTTTTCTGTGTATGCAAGTAGAGATTTATAATTAATGCAGTTTACAAAATTGTAACCTAAATTTAGTATTTTTTTTTTACTTTTGAACGATAATTGTTTTTGTCAAAAATAATGTTTACTTCTTAAAAGACTCAAAACTGCCTTACACCATCTTTACACGATGCCATTTTTAGCTGCCATTTTTATCAATTCTCTTTTGAAATTGCAGCGCAAATCTTTGTGCCTTTACACGTTGCCATCTCATGATATTAGTCCCTGCCATTTTTTCTGACATCTCTATTTAGTGAGTGTTCTTGTGTGTGCTGTTCATTTTTGTAAGCGGTCAAATTTTGTTCTCCATAAGTCTAAAAATTGCTTTTTCGAAGGAAGAAATTAAATTGTTCTTTATTATTTTTAATTAATTTTTATGTTTAACTTTCTTTTTCTTTTTTTTAACTTTTTTAAATTATTTCACGTAACCTCTAACAATGTAACACAACACACGAAAAACTAGAATGAAAGAAACAATAACATCAAATGTCAAAATGATAACAAATGCGGAACGAGCACAAAGAGAATTGCAATAAAATTTCATGAAACCCGGTGCGGTGGCGCGTCGTTCCATTTTTTCCTCCCTTCTTGCTTCTCTACACCCCTTATCGACAAACGCAAATTGCATGATTAAAAAATGGCATCGTGTAAAGGCTGTGTTACTTTTGTACGCATTTAATTTTATTTGATTTCGAAATAACTTTTAATTAATTAAAATGAAATTGTTTATAAAAATTAAATTGCCTAACAAATATTACGTTTCCCGCATAGTACTGCACTTCGATTCACTTATTTAAAGGCACTAAAAATTCCATATTCAGCAGCCTGTATCTTTAGCAATTTGTAACCGATTGCAGAATTTTAAACTGGAAATGGAAGCTAGACATCTTGCGATATAAAAAAAAACAAGACAAGTGTCAATTTTCAAGGACACTAATTATAAGGCTGTAACGAATAAAAGCAAACAAAATTAAATTTTAATTTGTAACTTTAATTGACATTTTCCTGTTACATCCCATGAAGGGATAGGGGAGAGCGTCTCACAATCACTGAGCTGTGCGCTTTCCAGTTTTCATTCACTGATTGGGACCTACAGTTGTACACCGGTTCCGAACGGTTTTTTGAGAAGCCTTTTCACGACTAAGTACTCGTTAGTGTCGCCGTCACTGAGCGAGGTGGCAGTCGTTGAAAGAAGTGAAAGGCTGTCAGAGCAGGGATCGACCCCACGTTCACTGGCGCACACTAACTGTTGCACCACCGACGACCACCGCAAACAACTATACTGTATATAATATAAATGTTTATCATATACACGATTATTTTCATCTCTAAATCCAATGAATTGATGTGCTTAGTGCAAGCTTAGCTGCGTTTGATAAAAATGTTAAACTGTCACACGTTCTGGTGACGCCAATAGCAATTTAGAGAAAATCAGAGACAGATTTGGACAACATAATTTTTAAACTAATGCAATACTATAAATTGAAAACTCAGCTCGATATTCTTTGGGACATGCCAGCAACATTACGTTTCAAAATTAATGCGAAGTGTTCCAAAAATTCGTTCAGGCCCTATCGTACAATACTCTTTCCTAAACCTTTCAATTTTCCAAATGGTATTATATTCTTACATCATATTTGCTAAAGTATCCCCAACAGATACAACAACAAGGTAGGGCAATATTTACCTTTTGTTATGCCGTAATAATCACGCCAGTGATTAAGATTAGATGTGGTTAAGAACTTGGTTGTGTCTACTCCAAGCCAAATACATTCGAATAACACCGACGGAGAATGCGCATGCGCAACAACATATAAATATAATTCATTTTAAAGAAGGGCATTAGGCTTAAATGAAAACTATTGCCATTTTTCATTTTCAAAAGACGCAAAAAACAGACAGCAGAAGGAGGAAGAAGATCCAAACGCTCACATTTGCTTGTTTATGATCAAGTGCTTACGCATGCGCAACTATTCCGAAGGAGCGAACAGTACAATAGTTGCAGTTGCATAACAGTCGGTTAAGTGCATCGAATTCAAATCAATTTTAATAAAAAGTTTACGAAGATTCGAATAAATAAGGCTTTAGTTTTATAGGTGGGTTAGGCAAAGGGCATTGTTAAGACGCCCTACATGAAAAAGTTGGTGTTGAACGATGCGATTTAAATAATAAAGTTTTTATTAAAAAATCACAAGTACACAAGGCGGGCTCTCCCCAACAATGGACAGTTTAAAAAACAATGATGTAGATATGGGAATTCCTTGGCTACCAAAGTGGACAACATTTTACCTGCACCAAAAAGTTCGAGAAAATTTCTAGCCTGAAAAACAAATTATTTATAAAACAGTAGTAGTAGCCTTTGACTTGGGAAATGCCGCCGGTATGTTAAAATCAAAATTCTCTTCCAAGGTGGAATGAATTTATGCTGTTCAGTGCAGAGACTAAAGTCGAGTTAACCAACAAAGTTCGGATATTTGTAAGACAATATACATATATAAATATATAACGGGTTTTTCAACAGAGACGCTACAAAAGTAAATCGATAGGAACAGCAAACGACGCCATATTTTTTCCCGCTCTTTTGACATTTCTCTTCAGTAAGGTTTGCCATTTCATCATGGAAAGATATACGAGCCCACAACGAGTCGAAATTATTAAAATTTATTACCGAAATTTGGAGTCAGTGGCCTCAACTTTAAGAGCGATACGTCCAATTTATGGTCGTCATAATCCTCCTACCAGATCAACAATTGAGCGTCTAGTGGAAAAATTTGAATCCACAGGCACAGTACAAAATGTTCCCGTGCCAGTGAGACAAAGAAGTGCCCGTAGTGTCAAGAATATTTGCTGCCGTTGAGGCTTCAGTTCAAGAAAGCCCAAATGTGTCTCTCACACGTCGTTCTCAAGCGCTGGGCATCTCTGTGACGTCGTTATGGCGAATTTTGCGAAAAGATCAAATTGACGCAAGAACTGAAGCCGCTTGACCACCATAAGCGTCGTATGTTCGTGAATTGGGCTGAGCAACAACTTGCAAATGATTCGGATTTTCATCGGAAAATCATCTTCAGCGATGAGGCTCATTTCTGGCTGAATGGCTTCGTCAATAAGCAAAATATGCGTTATTGGTCAGACAGCAATCCACACGTAATCCATGAGTCATCATTGCATCCCGAAAAAATTACGGTTTGGTGCGGTTTATGGGCCGGCGGCGTCATTGGGCCGTACTTCTTCCGTGATGATCAAGACCGGTACATTACTGTGAATGCGAATCACTACCGTTCAACGATAACCGAATATTTTTGGCGCCAATTGGATAATATGGACTTGGAGGACATATGATTCCAACAGGACGGCGCCACAAGCCACACAGCGAATGCCACAATCAATTTATTGGAAACCAAGTTTGGTGAACGTGTTATCTCACGAAATGGCCCAGTCGATTGGCCGCCTCGGTCGTGCGATTTGACGCTGTTAGATTATTTCCTGTGGGGCTACTTCAAGTCTATGGTCTATGCCAACAAGCCAGCGACGATTGATGAACTTCGTAGGAATATCGAACGTGAAATTGCAGCAGTATCGGCCGATTTATGCTTGAAAACCGTCGAAAATTGGGTTCAGCGTCTGGACTTCTGCAAGCGTGCCCGTGGTGGCCATGCAAAAGAAATCGAGTTCCATACATAATGGCATCGAACGTACTTTCACAGGAATAAAGAATTTCATTGGTATCTAAAAAAATCTTTTGTAGCACTCTTATTGAAAAACCCGTTATATATACCTGAGGCTACTTCGAAGAGACCTTCCCTACACCAACTTATATTGAAGTGGACATTATCTAGCCTCCACCTGAAATTTTCACATCTGTTTTTTCTATAGAGCGTAGAGCATCAAACCAATAAAGTGACTGACTGTTTTGTTTTACCGAGTATCCTATTTCTACCCAATGGCAAACAATGATATTAAGTTTTAGCCCCTCGCAAAAGGTATCAATTCCGTTTTACGGAAGGTACTACCCACCATGAGTAACCAACCGTCTCTAATATTTAAATGTTTCTATATTCCAGCTCTGTGCGCATGAGCTGACCATTTTGCCCTCAAGCATTTAAAATCAGCTTTAGTTTACTAAGAGCTTAGGCTCCTATTCCTTTTTATTGGATTGTTACGTGTTTTATTGTGAGAAATCTTCATTGATTTCTGTTTTTTGTCTAAAGAAAAATAGGTTTTTTGTATGCAGGGTTTTCGTTTTATTTATGTGTCTTATTCTGTTTCTTTATGGCTACAAAGTGAATTTACATAAAAATGACAAAGATCTCTTCGCTGGTTTTAATGGCCGGCAGGTGTAAGTCGTACCGGTGCATTAGATCCTTTTCGCTTGGGCAACATGAGTGAGGGACATGTAATTTTTTCTTACATTTAAATCGTTTTTTAAATAGTTTGCAGAGGTATTAATGCAGTTGTTATGTTTATTGGCAATAAGGTTAAGGGAATTGAACAAATGCTAACATGGACTAATAAAGAGGCAATTTAGAAGGCCTTAAGTATGTAACAAATATTACACTGAATTGCATTTTAAAATATTCAAAATAAAAAGATTATAGTCCTTGTATACAGAGAGCATTACAATACAAATAATAATTTACAACATCAATATTGAAGAGTTTGCATTTATTTTTGAGGTAAAAAATATGATGTGTCCTCTAAGAAGTTTTTAAATAGAGTAAAAGAATCTAAAGTCCAGCACATGTAAAATTGCATTACACCATGACATGTTCGACACCAATACAGTGTCAATTCAAGCCATCTAGTGAACACTTGTGTGGCATGACAGACGGCAACAATGCTGAGTTCGATTCAAGTACATATCAGCCTCTTGAATGCCCACGACATGTCGTACTTGATCAGTGAAAACACTTGCGGCCTTACGCAAATCAATCACATCAAGTGGTGTAAAATAAATTCGTGTCTCATTTGTACATTCTTCATGAACCCAATAAGCATAAGAATTCGGATCCGGTTTCAGTTCGATACACCGAATTACACTTTCGCTGATCCGTATGTCATGTATAGCACATTCAATATTGACTTGTAAAGCTTAGAGAGAGTCTGGTTTATTGCTAAAGACCAATGACTTCAAATAACCCCAAAAAAATGATCTAATGGTGTTAAATCGCAACTTCTTGGATGACATTCAATGTCACAATTTCTGGAAATAATCGAATCTCCAAAATGTTCTCTCAATAATTTGGTTGTTGCACGTCCTGTGTGTGGCACGTAGCCCCATGTTGTTGGAACCAGATGTTGTCAAGATCAACTTCTTCCAATTTCGGCCATAAAAAGTTTGTTAACATCGATCTGTACCGCTCTCCATTGACAGTAACGGTGTTATCAGCTTCATTTCGAATGAAGTACGGACCGATGATTCCACCAGACCAAAAACCACACCAAACTGTCAATTTTGGTGAATGTGATGGTTGTTCATGAATACAGTTTTGTTTATTTAGTAATTTTCTTAAAAATATCGTTATCGTTTTTAAGTTGTTCCAAGACAAAATCAGCAAATTCATGACGTTTACGGTAGTCCAATGGCTTCAGTTCTTGAGTAATAACAATTTCATATGGATGCAAGCCCAAATCCTTTCTCAAAATCCGCTAGGTTGTGGTTTGCGACAGTCCCAATTATTGACAACGTCTTGGAATCGATAAATTGCGGTCTTCAGAAAAACTTGCCTGAACAGCAGCAATATTTTCATTATTTCGAGCGGTTCTTTGTCTTATTTGGCACTTGAATATTATTTAAAGGAAATGTACGCTCATAATTTGCAAAAACTGGACGAATAGCGATCACAGGTGGACGATTATTACGAGTATAAAATGGCAACAGCGCACGATAAAAAAAATTTAATAATTTGTAAACGTAGTTCTTGCGTATATCTCTCCATTATGATATTGTACACATTACTGAATACAATGAAAAAAATGGCAGATCATGACATACTACAAATGGCCGAAACGTCACTTAGAAATCATATCACTCAAATTGGAAAAGCCTTTAGTTCATAGATGCCCAAGATAGTAGTATTGGTGAGAGTGACGAAATAACACTGGAAGAAAACAATTTGCTATTCATTTTATTTAGTCGTCAACGAGATTGCGACGAAAGCACATGTGTGGCGGGTGTTGTAATTTTTTTCTGTTTCTTTGTTCAACAAAAGGGAAATGTAAAATTAATGAATGTACATATTTTAGTAATACTCTTGATGAATGTATTTATTTTAGTAATACTCTTGATGAATGTATTGATAGATATATATACATGTATATATATATATATACATATATATATACATATATATATATATATATATATGCGGACATCTGGATAGTATGATATATTTCGAAATAAAAAGATTCTTCGAAGTGTTTATAAATTTTCCTTCAATTAATTATTGTTCAATTTGCAATTAAAAAGTAATGAAATCTTCTATGTTGGTACTCTTATTGCAGTTACGCAATAAAAGTATATTTCTCAAACTTGAAGAATTCAGCTTATTGGGTTTTTTTTGAGCAAATATAATTCAAATCTGAAAATATTTGTTCGCAAAGATACGTTGAGGGAAATAAAGATAAACATTTCAATGAAATCTTCTTTATTTCAGGATATATTGTACCATCCAGATTTTTCCAGAATTCTATATTGATAAAATTATCCGGGAAATCTAATTCACTTCGAAGTATAATAAGTTCTGTTTGGATTGGAAATTCGTACTTTAATATATCGCATTTAAAAGGGTTTTGAAAAATATCCAGTCATTAAAGTTATTAAAAAACCGTTGATAATATTTCCAAAAGTTCAAACTTTTTCAAGATTTTCTGTTTGTCGTAAATAACAGAAGTTTTCGGAAAGTCCGAAAAGTCTTCAGAATCAGTTTGAGCTGCAAGTAAAAATAGCTGAGTTTTAAAATCTGAAAGAAATTTAAACATATCAGAACTATTATTATCTTCTCCCTGCAGCTTCAAATTCAACTCATTCAACATGTTACACATGTCTGTTAAAAACGCCATGTCTAAAATAAATTGATAATCTTTTAAATATTCTTTTTCGGTTATTTCGATATTTTCAGCTTCTAAAAATGCAAATACTTCCTTTCGAAGCTCAAACAATCTATTTATACTGTTACCTCGGCTTAACCAACGTACCTCAGTAAACATTAATAGATCGTGGTGAGAAGCATTTGAATTTTTTAGAAATGTCACAAATTTTCTATGAGTCAGTGAGTTATGGCCGCCCTTATCCTATTAATTATCCGCTCAGTAGCCTTCATGACCGGATGCTTGGATATAAATTTAGAAGCAAGAGCAGCCTGGTGTATTATACAATGCAAGGTATAAACCTCAATTTCATTTTTTTCATCTGGCCTACAAATCCATCCTGTCATAGTGTTCGCACCATCCGTACAAACTCCGGCTAATTTGTTAGAATCAACAACGGAAAGAAGTTTTTCGTTGACGACATCGAACAATAATTTGCCGGTTACATTGTCATAAAATGTTTCAACAGAATATATTGACTCGAAAACATTGTAATCTGAATCAGCGCATCGAATGCAGATTACAAGTTGACAAAGGTCATTAATATCGATGCTCTCATCAATACAGAATGAAAAAAAATCACAATTTTTTAATTTTTCCCTTAATGCCGATTCCACAATAGCACCCAAATAAAGAGAACGCCGGGCTATACTATTGCGGGACAAAGGTAAGTTTTCAATTAAATTAGTTTCATAATGAAGTTTTCCAAAAACTTTACTCAATACATTTTTGACAAATGGCCCATCTGAAAATGGCCTTCCCTTTTTTACAATATCTAAACTTAAATATTCTCACCAATTTTAAATTGTTTTTCTTTTGCTTCCCCCTGCAAATAATTCATGTCTTTGTGAACATCTTCAAAAAGTTTTTTTAAATTATATTTCTTAGTTTTTTTAAATGTCTTATGACAAATAAGACATTGCATGTCATCAAAAGCATTTTGTAACATAAAATACTTTTCGGCTGACATAATTAATATATCCCAATAATTTCAATTTATGTGTTCACTGACAGCAGTCTCGATGACGATTAAAATGTAAATTAAGACACAGAAGTTCTGCAAGTGTAGTTTGTCTCTTCCACTCAACATGCTGATTTCCTATTGGTTGATTGACGATATACGTGTGAGTTTAATAATTTTAGGTTTGTAAAGTTTTAAAATAATACAAAATACGCCGTATTTTTTTAGTTGTTTTAATTTATTGACATAACTTTGATATTTTTCTTCACAGTTGTCAACTCTTTTGGTAAAGTCACTGATTTCTGTTTTCTTTTCCACCAACTATAAGGGATCGCGTTCTGCTAGAGTCAATGGTCAAAACAAGAATGTCTTCAATCAACTTTTGTAAAGTTACAATTTTGCCTTTTCTTGTATGTGCATGATAACGGCAATTAACATTCAGTTGTAGTCTCTAAAAATAACCACAACAATAATATGTAATAACATTGGGATCATGCGATTTTCTACCTGCTAGTTAAATGAGAAATAGTTGTTTTTCCATAAAACTCTTATATTCGGGAATAAGACAGTGACGTTACCAAAAGGAGGGCAAATTTAATGGCATACTAATGTACATAGTTAAGAATTACATATTAGACAACACTTAATATATACATACGTGGTGATCATAACTTTTAATTTGCTGATATCAGCCACTACTGGGCATCTTTGCTTTAGTTGCTGCCCATTCAATATAACCGTGTATCTTCCCAAATGTAAATACTTCAAATGTCTCGAAATAGGTATTTTGTGCAATTGGCCGGACTGAAAACTAAACTTCGAGCTACAAGATTTGGTTAGCAAACAAAATCGTTCAATGGGTCAAGTACAATACACACACAATATTTCAGAAAAAAACAACACCTTAACTTTCCGAAACACTCTTGAATAAAAGCGAGATGCAATTTTACATTTTGGAAAATTGCAATTATGGTGATATGTCGCACTTCGCAGGTACAGTATTGCGCAAAACATAAGTAACTTTTATGGCAATTTAAAAAAAAAAACAACCATTTAAAAAATATCAATTAAAAAAAAATAAAAGACTGTAATTCATTTAGTTCATTATTGGCAACATAAATATTTGCAAAAATAAAAAAAAAACGAAATTCGTAACGGTAAAATATGTGACGGAAACAATATGTACTCAAATTGTAGTTGCGCAAATTTTTAGTTGCATCCAGTGTTGAAAAAAACATTTGTATGGATGTGTTGGCAAATGTAGTTCAGATTATACCACGCAGACGTGAAGCAATTCTAAATATTAGGAAGCTCAGATTTTTATTTATTATAATATTGTTACATTACAATTTCAGCTTTATTTTCCAGTGATAATTTTTCATACTCAAATTTACTTCTTTTTTTCGCCCAAAATACTCGTTGCATCACTACGTGCAGCACCTAGATATATTTTGGTAAACCAAGAGGTTTCTATAGCACAGCTGATCGAAAAGCCACTAGGGAAATGATGTAGAATGAGAGACCAAAGAAAACATACAGATTAGAGACCATGCAACAAACTAAGGTTAAAAGTGTTTGATTGATACTAATGACAGCTAAATTATGTTTGCATCGAACGAAAATACGCATTCCCTTTTATTTCGGTCCGTATTATGCCAACCAAAGAGTAAATTACCAAACCAACTCGAACTCGATGAAATGACCTATTACCTCGTCGTCACGAAGAGGCATCGAAGAGAGTAGTGGATGCTCTTTTGAACTTCTCTGTGGGTAAACCGTGCGCAATTTGGCAGCCCTCGCAAAAGAGCACCAAAAAGTGGTAACAATTCGCTCAAACACATTTCTCTCTCGCGTCATATCTTAATTATTTCATACTTTTTGAACAGTTTATGTAATTTTACTTCAACATGGTTGGAACTTGTATAGTTATATACAATAACACTATCAAAAAGCTGCACGTATATTGAAATACTCAATGAAGACAAGGAACAGAGAATGGTTGACGCTTCATTCGTTTTGTTTGTTGGCATTTGATTGAAGATAAATTTTGGCTGTCTACTTTAGTCCATCTCCTTTGTATGCTCAATTTTACACATAATCAGAGTTGCCATATAACTAAGTTTAACGACTCTGTTTTAATCATGGAGTGGAATGCCAACAAAGAAAACGAGTGAAGCGCGTCGTTTCTCTGCAATCTCTCTTACTCACTTGGTTGAATATTTCAATAAACGATCAGTTTTCTGATGATGTACTGTATCTAACTATAGAAATTCGAACCATATTTAAATAAAATTACATAAAGTATATAAAAAGTATGAAATAATCAAGTTATGACACGGGAAAGAAATGCGTTTGAGTGAATCGCGTCCACTTTTTTAGTTCTCTTCTACTAGGGTTGTCAAATTGCGGCTTTTTTTCTTCTCTACTTGTACATCATTTTTGACAAAAAACAAAATGGATGTACAGGCAAAAACGATGTAAATCGTCTTTGGTACAAATTGAGAACAAAGAACCACTGCAATGTGGCAACCCTCGTAGAATATAACAAAAAAACGAGTGAAGCGCCTCATTTCTCTGCTCTCTCTTCGTAGATTATGAGCAGTTTTCTGATGATGTTACAGTATCTACCTATAGAAATTCCAACGATGTTAATATAAAATTATATAAAGTATGTAAAAGTATGTATGTAAGAGAGAAATGCATTTGAGTGGATCGCGTCGACTTTTTGGTTCTTTTGGACGAGGGTTGCCCCATTACGGTGGTTTTTCTTCTGTACTTGTACATCCATTTTGTTTTAGGTCAAAAAGAATATATAAGTTGAGAAAAAAAAGGGCGCAATTTGGCACCCCCAGTAAAAGAGAACCAAAAAAGTCGACACGATTCACTCAAACGCATCTCTCTCTCCCATCCGTATAGAATACGGTGTTCTTTGACCTATTTTGCACTCTTTTTAGGACTTTTTCCTTATGATGTATAAGTCAAATGAAATATTTTGTTTGATTTTATTTCTGTATGCCCGGTGCAATTTTTTTTTGCTGATTTAAACTAAATTTTGTGCAAAATGCTGGATCCAATTTACCAGCATTATATGCCGTTTTAAATATTTTGCACTCTTTTAGGACTTTTTCCTTATGATGTATAAGTCAAATGAAATATTTTGTTTGATTTTATTTCTGTAACCCGGTGCAATTTTTTTTTGCTGATTTAAACTAAATTTTGTGCAAAATGCTGGATCCAATTTACCAGCATTATATGCCGTTTTAAATAACTGTCAAACTGTGGTTATTGGACAATGTCCGAATAATATGAATGAGATGTAGCAGTGATTAACTCTTTAATCGCTTAACTCCGTATCAAAAATGGTACATTTTCACTTTTCTGATATTTTTGTGCCAAAATACGGGGTCACAGAGAATGGCAAGATCGACATACAATTTATTCTAAATTGCTACTTATATATTACTTGTTGTTTCAAATATCTCTGTTACCATAGTAAAAAAAATACAATATATCTAACGTTATTTTTTCAACTAGTGCTTATTTCGTGAATGGTAACACTAGCTCATGTCTGATTTGACAGATAATTAGTTTTATCCTTCCGCTGAACGAATATGGTTGTGTATACGCTTGAACAACGCTGGGAACTCTGGGAAATATGGGCCTGCGATCGACTTACAGAAGATGCCGATTTTGCCAAAAAATCCTCTTTTCAGATGAAGCTCATTTTGATCTTGGCGGGTATGTAAACAAGCAAAATTGTCGCATTTAGGGCACATAAAACCCGCACGCATACATTGAAAAGCCGATGCACCCAAAACGAGTCACTGTTTGGTGCGGATTTTGACCCAGAGGCATAATTGGGCCATTTTTCTTCGAAAATGAGCAAGGAGTGGCCGTTACAGTCAATGGCGATCGTTATCGGGCCATGTTGAACGAATTTTTGTTCACAAAAATTGAAGAGGAGGATATTGGCAACATTTGGTTTCAACAGGACGGCGCTACGTGTCAAACAGCCGAAGCTACACTCGTTGATTTGCGCCCTGTTTTTGAAGATCGCATTATCAGCCGCAGTGCTGATGTCGTTTGGCCACCTCAGAGCTGCGATTTGACACCGTTGGACTATTATTTGTGGGGTGCCCTCAAAGATAAGTGTTACGCCGACAAGCCAGAGACAAGTGACGCTTTAAAGGACAATATTCGTGAAGCCATTGGTGAAATACAGCTGCACACAATCGATAATGTCCTTAAAAATTGGACCGATCGTGTAGGCTACTGAATGGCCAGCCGAGGCAGCCATTTGAATGAAATTATTTTCCATTATTAACCGGAAGGATTGAACTTTCAAATAAAAAAAGAAATTTGAGAAAATATTCAGTAGTTTTTTTTATAGCATTTTCAAAAAAAAAAAGTTATTTGGCGGACCGTTACATAATCCTCAGATCCCCTAACCAAAGATGTATCCCCATGTTTGAAATAAGAATCCCCAAATTGAAGATGAATCCCACTGTGCAAATGTGATCATAGATCAATGATAAGAGTCCCAATCGTTTCGATTTCAATGAGGTAGTAGGTCATTTCAATGAGTTCGAGTTGCTGTTGAATGTTACTCTTTGGTTGGACATGAAACGAACGGATACAAAAGGAAATCCATATTAACGTTCAATGCAACCAACATGAAACATAATTTAACTGTCATAAGTATCAATCAAACACTATTTAAACTTAGTGTGCTGCATGGTTGAATATCGCTCCACGCCTATCGACTCTGTTTTCTACCAATTTGCTACTACATAGTTGATCAGCTGTGCCTTGCGTTGTCAACTATTTATAAAAACGCGCCGGGAAGCGTCTGGAAACGCCCTGAAAAGCGCTAAATTAAAATTAAATTCAAAGTGTTGTAATTTATGTTACAAATTACTTCTTATTAAAATCCAAAATTACTCACATAATAGTCATTTTGTTGAAATTCTATGAATTCAAGTACGAAGAATAGCATCTACCTAAAATAACACTCCGATTTTTTTCTTCTTTTTGAAATAACACTTTTATGAGCATTTTAGTATTCAAGTAAATTATAAATATCAAAATTTAAACTTTTTGTTTATGTTACCTTTTGATGTTTCAGATGTTATTCGCGCTAAGTTGGCAACGCTGGCTGTGTCACAAACAAAACGGATGTACAAGTAGAGAAGAACAAAACTGCGCAATTTGCCAACCCTCGTAGAAGAGAACCAACAATATCGACGCGATTCACTCAAACGGATTTCTCTCTCGCGTCAGAACTTGATTATTTCATACTTTATATAATTTTATTAAAACCTGCTTGGAATTTCTAAAGTTAGATACTGTAATAACAGCAGAAAACTGCTCGTGTATTGAAATATTCAACGAAGAGAGGGCAGAGAAACGAGGCGCTTCACTTGTTTTCTTTGTTGGCATTCCACTCCATGTATAAATTTTCTTCTCTATTTAATATTCCATACTCTTTGTCACAAAAACGATTTACTAAAGTAGCCAGTCAAAATTTTTCTTCACTCAAATGCCAACAAACGAAACGAGTGAAGCCATAGTAAAAACAATTGTTGGCAACAACAACACTCATTTTGTTTTTGTTTAGGCTCGCCTCATGTCAAAGTCAACGAAACAAAAAAAAAACAAAACCTTTGAGTCAGACAGAAGCGGGCAACTACACAACAAGAAAAAATTTAAATCAGCTGTCTACTGAGTTTACCTTCCCATTCTACCATGAGTGAAGCCTTAATCATTCTCTGCTCTCTCTCTTACTCTCTTCATTGAATATTTAAATACACGAGCAGCTTTTTGATACTTTTATTGTATGTAACTACTTTTTCATGGCTAAGTACTCGATAGTGTCGCCGCCGTCACTAAGCTAGGTGACCGTCGTCGAAAGAAATTTTAAGGTGGTCGGAGCAGGAATCGAACTCAGGATCTCCTGTACAAGAGGTGCGAACACTAGCCACTGCACCACCGACGGCCAATAAAATTCAAAAATGTTGGAGCAAATTTCTTTTAGCAGCAAAATTGGATTTGTTTCGTTTTTTGCCTGGTAGAGCATTAAATGCGGATTTAAAAAAAAAGTTTGCGGAAGTCCATATTTTCCGAAATACATGTAGGTATCCAAAGCTTGAATGTATAATCGCGCATAACTGTCATTAATTATCCAATCCTGATGAAATAAATTTCATAAATCGTTAAATTTATATTCCACATAGTCGCCCGGCCGGGCTCAGGCAAAATTTCAAATTTATTTTTCGCTTTCTTGATTTCTTCTTCAATTTCAATTTTTTTTTATAATTTTCTAAGCGTTCCCCGAACTCATGCATTTTAGCCACCAATTGTTGTTGTATCTACTGTGACTACTTGGTAATTTTAATATGAATTAGACGACCAGAAGCCGTGCGCCATTTGGCAACCCTCTTAAAGGGAACCAAAAAGTGGTACCAATTCATTAATTTCAAACTTTTTGCAAAGTTCATGTAATTTTACTTGAACATGGTTGGAATTTGCATAGTTACTTATATACAATAACTCGTTTTGTTTGTTGGCTTTCGAGTGAAGATAAATTCTGACTGTTTACGTTCACTTTCAGGACTTTTAGAATACTACCCATAGAGTAATCTCAGACTAGAGAGAATATTTGGCTCATCTGACGTTTTCTTTCACACTCTTCGTGATGCGGTCGGTTTGATAGAGAGATGTTTGACGAAAAGTGACATACACCAGGTGGAATTACAATAACTTCTTGCTTTAATTTTTCATGCCATTTTGGTGAAAAACTGTGAAATTTAAATGTGTTTTAAACTTTTTTATTGACTGTTATTGTTAGCATACATTTGTGTTGTATTTAACACAATAATTTTAACACACAAAACGAAATGCCGTTGTTGTTATTTTGTTCATTGTTTTGAACCATTGCATCTATCTGGTATTAGTAAAGCAATTATTTTCAACATCAAACGTAAATATCACACCAGGCCAAATGTCATAAATTTGGTGGGAGAACTAGTAGATCTACTATAAGTATTAATCTATGATACTACCCTTAGATTTGTCAAAACATGTTTTGTACATTTTTGTAAATAAATATGTTTTTGTTAATAAAAACAAAAATATTTTTTAATCATTGTGTCAAATTAAGTGCATATTCTTTCTAAAATAACCAACAAATCTGAAATAAGTGAAATGTTTTCTAATTTTACTCAACTAAGTGCCAACAAGCAGAAGAATGTGCTTTAGTTTTATGCGACACTGTAATTGTGTTCATGTACATATGTATGTATGTATAATTTTCTGTTACAATGTAATAACTAAGTTAATTAATAATACTTGCTTGCCTTGAGTCAACAACCAAGTGGAGTTGCTTTCAGTTGCCTCGCCTCGCCTACCCACACCCACGCATAATTATGATCACTTTGCACTCTCACTTTTTACTGTTCCGTTGAGTTTGGTTTCTCTCTCTCTATTGGTCCAAGTTTTTTAATTTTTTCACTTCCTATCGCACATATTTATTTAAATATGGTATGTAGTGCATAAACACACATGCAGTTTGTCTCTCTTAATTTACACTGATTGATTTTTTTAACGGCGTTTTTTTCTATTATTAACCGACCGTTTTTACTCACACTTGAGCTAACGAGTCCGGAACAAATAAACAATTGGAAAATAATTAAAACACACTCAAAAACACGAATGCACCGATTTCTACAAAGTGTTTTGCATTTATTTTACTGCTTTGAACAAAACAAAAACACATTCATATATTTAAAACTTTTCCATCGAAATTTGCAAATTAAAGTCACAAATAAATCATAACGAACTTCCGATTTAGTCAAAGAGGATAACGAAACTGAATAATTAGAACAGGGGCAGATGGTAAACAGTGCTCATTGGAGTGGTCAAAATCAGAGATGGGATGTATGACATAACATTTGTAACTGTGGTGGACTTCTTGCACTTGGGTATTCTTGTTTTATAAGAAGTGGGTGGTGAAAAAATTTTAATTGTGGAAAAATTTTAATTCTATCTTCTGTTTCAATTATTTCTGCAGAAATATCAGTATGCGCAAAGCAAAATCGACCCGATTCTACTGACCCATTGTGAGGAATTGGTATCTTGTTGATTGCTACGAAACAATATTCATAAATTCAACATAATTCAACAATCAGTAAAATTGAAAATGTAGACTAAACTATTTTAAATTATTACATATTAAAAACGATGCTGTGAATAGTTCAATTTGTTTGGATCTAATTTAAATTCAAATCTTTTAAGTACAAATACTCCATTTGTAGGACTATTAATTTTAAAAAAATTCAAAGTATTTTAATTTTGAAAAAATCTTTATTTTTCAAAAAGGCACATTTACCCAAAACGATAATGACCAAATGACAATAACCAAGAATATGTCATGTTGCCCAATCGCCTGCCACAAAATATATTTGTGGCTTACGCAATGTCATACATATATCCTAAATCAGCGAGCGATATCGCATCGCCCGAAAGCGGTAAAGGCATAAGCCCTTACAGCAAAATATTTGCCAATAAGTATCACAAAATCGTCATCCCGCCCAAATTGAATACTGTGTATTTGTTGTTACCATTAGCCACATATTGGACATGAGATTTTTAGATGCATTCACTGCAAATTTCAATAGGGCAATATCTGCGGGTAAATTGAAACATGTATAAGTATGTGTTGATAATTCTTTCTGTGTTATATTACTTTCCATTTCACCAGTTCCTTCTTCAGATTCATCATCTGTAAATTCATCAAAAGTGTCCTCAAACGGTTACAATCATATACATATATGCATATTGTAGTTTAGATAAACCAATCTGTCCAAAAACCTTATTGCTGTAATTTATCCGTTTTCAATTCTTCATTTTAATTCTAATAATATTTGCCAAATTGCATGCACCTTCTTCTCGTCTACTTCGTGATCGTCTTTGGTCAATTGTTAGTGTTGCCACGTCCAATCTGGCAATACTACCGGTGAGTCAAAAACAATTTACTAAAGTATACACAAAAACGATGTACAAGTAGACAGGCAAAATTTATCTTCACTAAAATGCCAACAAATACATCGAGTGAAACCCTAGTCATTCTCTGTTCCCTCTCTTACTCTCTTCATTGAATATTTCTATACACGAGTAGCTTTTTGATAGTGTTATTGTATACAACTTTACAGATTCCAACCATGGTGGAGTAAAATTACATAAACTATGCAAAAAGTATGAAATAATCAAGATATGACACGAGAGAGAAATGCGTTGGAGTGAATTTTTACCAATTTTAGGTTAGATAAAAGAGGTTTGGCAAATTGCGCACATCTTCTGGTCGTCTAAGTCTTGAACGTCTTTGGGTGAGTATAAAACTTTATAGCTTAACTGCACGGTTGAGAAGATAAAGGTTACGCAAAGAAGTGTGCAACTTATTGCCTCTCTCAGTCTTCCTCAGTTTAATGAACATACATACATATATAAAAACCAATATTTCCAAAATTTTGACAGATCATTTTTTTCACGACGTCCATTTTGAATCTATATCATGCATATGTTTTCATCCCCATTTTGCTGTATTTTACATAAATATTCCATCACCTATATAAAATAAATATATTTGCAGATGATTTTACTAAACAGAAAGACAAACCTGTGAATCAAATGAGATTTGTTGCACAATCAGCTGTTAACTCCTACATCCGACTGGTTCAAATTTTTCCCTAATTAAAAATACCGATCTGATAGCTAATAAGTGTGCTTTTACACGTGCAACTTACGGACTGCAACTCAGCCGACGTTCTAGAGTTCCTAGGAGAGAGAGGTAAGAGGTATGGAACGGGGAAAAAACTACCAAGTGCTCTGCAATTCCTTTTATTTTCATTCGCCAGTAAAGTTGGCTGTAGAATAATTTGACGTTTCTCTTTAATTGTTTTTTTTCTTTTTGATGGTTCCAACAACGTATAAAGTGTAGTGAAGTCGAATGTTTAATTAAAAAAAGTGTAACGCGGTTTTTATTCCCACAATTTCTTTCCACTAATTTATTCAACATCAATACAACTCTGTATCCAGAACACTTTTAATATGTTTGCTTCTTAGATTTAAAAGAATGTCAGAAGTAACAACAATGAACACAAGAATTTCAGCAGCTCCAACGCGGACGAATTGCGCGTGTAAAAGCACATTGCAACTTCAAAAGAGAATCGTAAAGAGTGTCAGCAGCGTTGCAATTTTTAAGTTGCACGTGTAAATGCAGACTAAGAGAATAAGGGTGGATGTCTCAACCACTGTAAGTTATGCCAACAGAGACGAACCTTCAGACTGGGAACCTACATACTGGCCACTCTCGAAATTGTAGGTGGTAAAACTGTTGCTTAGGCATACGACGCACGTTGTTGCGAGCGTGGCCAAAAGTACTTGAAGTCGTGGTTGGAATTGCTTACAGATTAATGCGTGATTCGATACAAAATAGTTTGATAGAATGTGTTTAAATAATTTTAAGATGTACTATGTCATTTATATATGTGTGGTGCCGAAGTAGAATTCGTTGGTCCACGTGTTGCTATCGATTAAAATTATATAAAATTGACATGTTCGTCACAGTTTTTTCATAAACCATTATGTATTCAATTCAATCCAGATATATTCAATTTGTTATAGCAATGTAATTTAAATGTGACAACAGTGTTCTTAGGTACAAATAATATCCATATGAAATATTCCCTTAGGACAATTTCTGTGTTCCAAACGAAACACGTGTTGTTTTGTAGCGAATTTAGAAGTATTTGTGTTATATCTTCATATTTTATGAGCATTTCTTCGAAAATAACATTTTGCTTCAATTTCGGAAATTTTCCCCATAATTAGAAACAAATTCCTTAGTGATGTTTTAAATAGCAAGCATACTTTCAGAAAAAACATTAGCTGAGAGGGTTTTTGCTGCAAATGTGGGCATTCCCCGCGTATCGTTTAATGGATGTATACAGCGGCGGTGAGACTTTTTCTCAAAAAAAGTTTTCAAAATAAGCATTTGTGACAACACGGTCAATGAGACATGATCGGACTGGACTGCGTGGAACATCGTTGGGTGACGTTCCGAACATTCCAGCATACACAGAGGGAAAATTTTAGTTCAGTTTAGTTTACCCACGACAATCCATCACCATTTTTGACCGAAAATGTGAAACATTTAGAAAAAATTACTATATCTCGGAAATGGAGCGTGCAATCGAAAAAATATCTAATTTTTGGCGGTGTAAGGGTTTTTTGTATATATGTCCAAATGGAAGGAAAGAACTTTGTTTGAAAAAATTGCCAAAATAAGAAAATCGCTAAAATAGTTATTACCACATTTTTCTATTTTAACGGTTTTCCTTTAGAAACCAGCAAAAGTTAGTTCTTTTTCGGTTCGACGCTGCGTTCCGAGATATAGACACTTTTTTCTATTTTTTTAACTTTAGTTATATTTTCTATAAAAGTTTACTTTTCTATAAAATTCGTAATGGGTCATGGCATCAACAAATGGCTGTGACAGCCATTAAATTCAAGTAATTTGTTGAGCATACCAATATAAGGCTTATCCATTTTGCGGTTTCAAAAGTAAACATAAATAAAAGACATAAAATATTTTTTTTCATGATATTTTTTTTTATTATAAAGTTTGAACGTTGACATTATGTGCGATACTACATCATTCAAATGACCACCACGCGAAGTGTTACAAGCATTGATTCTTTTGATCTCAGCCATAACTTGACGAATGTTGGTTCTTAAGTGTTCTAGAGTTAAAGGTTTATCTGCATAAACACGGCCTTTCGCGTAGCAACACATAAAAAGTCTAATGGTGTCAAATCGCATAATCTTGGTGGCCAGTTGATATCGCCACGACGAGAAATTACGCGGCCAGGAAATGTCTCTTGCAATAAAGCCATATTCGCTCGAGTTGTGTGGCATGTGGCACCGTCTTGTTGAAACCACATATTCTCCAAGTCGTATTCTTCAATAGCAGGCAACAAAAATCGGTTATCATATGACCATAACGCTCCGAAATGACGGTGACAGTCGTTCCATCGTCGTTTTCGAAGAAGTAAGGTCCAATCACACCTTCGGACCAAAGAGCGCACCAAACAGTTAGTTTTTCTTGATGTAATGGCCTCTCTTCAATTACTTGAGGATTCTCAGAACCCCAAATACGACAATTTTGTTTATTGACACACCCACCGAGTGAGAAATGTGCTTCATCGCTGAAGAAAATTTTGTTCGAAAAATCGCCGTCCACCGCCTGTTGTTCAAGCACCCATTCCACGTATCTACGACGTTGTGAATGGTCAGCTGACTTCAGTTGTTGTGTGAGCTGGACTTTATATGGATGTAGGTGTAGGTGTACAACCGAATTAGATTTTAAATTTTTCGTTGATCTAACTAATAAAATATTCGCCACTACAGGATAATTTGATTGCTAGAACGAAAGCTCGATTGACAAATCACAATTACTTCTTGTTGATGTGGCTTCAGCTAAATATTTCAGTTGTTGCAACCGAAACTGAATTACAAATCAATTGGTAAACACAATATTTGGTGATACTGAACACAATTATTGGTAACCACAACTGAATAATGTGATAGTCCAAGAAACAGCCAACCTTTAGTTGGCTGTAAATATAGTTGTGACAACGAACCTCTTCTCTGTGTGTATTAAACTTTGTCTTAAAGTTTAAGTCAATATTATTTATATTGTTATTGTGAATATTGGAAAAAATCGTAAAATTTTTCTTAAAAAAAGTTGCAATTTATAATTTTCTTCATTATCGCAAATTAGATTTTCTGTTCTAAAGTTCACATTTTTTGTAGTTTTATGCATTTTTTCCACAGGATTTGAAAAAGCGCCGAATAGCCTTGATTGGTTAAAAAAAATATAAAAAACACATAACACATTTAATTTATAACACATCCCATCTCTGATTTTACCACTAAAATCAATAACTGCTCTTCACCTCTGCCGCAGCTAATTGCATAGTTTCTCGATCCTCTTTAACTCAATCGGAAGTTCATTATAATATGCTATGTCAAGTCGCAAATTTTGATGCAATTCGTCGCGGAAGTGCCATCAAAGTGTGAAAATTTAAAAGTGTATGGAAAATGGAAATTATTATAATAAATTTGTTGACAAATCGGTAAAATGGAAAATTGAAAGTTTGTTGCATATGTTTTGTTGTATTATTTCGGTATTTGTTTTTGTGTGCGTAATAACGGTCGGATAGAATCAAGTCTGATCTAGTAGAGGTTAACGCATTAGAACAGCTGATTTTGCTTTCTTATGACTCTATCTGTCAAATTTAGCGTATTTTGTTATTTTACTTTTTTGTTTACTTTGTTTGGTCATATGTATTTGTGTTGAATTTGACATTTACAGCCCTATTCTGGCAGGGTTACAAAAGTCACCACGGTTACTATTTGACAGCAATGTGACAATTGTCACAAATCGGTATTCAGACACATTTTTTTGGTGACAAAAGCAACGAAAATTGTTACCTGCCAAAGACAACAGTGCGTGACAGCTGTTTTATTTGCCGGAAAGTTGATACAAAAACCTTTTATAAATTCTGCAAGTAAACAATAAAACTGTATACGGGAAAAAATAATAATATATTTTATACCAAAACGACAAGAGGGCATAATTAAATGAAGGAAGGACTTTTGTTACATTGTCCTATGGAAATGGAGCAGAAAGAAGAAAGAAATTGATTTTGTGTTAGAAAGATTGAAAAAGCGCGAAAAGTATTACAAAGCTTTTAACGTAAATATCTCATGTCTTTCAAGGGATATTGAGTAATCTACCTTTAAAAAAGGCTAAGGTCTTGTGAATTATCGACACCTGCCAAAAAAGAAGTATACTAGGGCATTTTTTTGAAAAAATAAATAAATTTTTAGCAGAAAAGTGGCGTTAAAAATGTTTTTTTAATTAGCTCCCCTAGGGGCTAATAAAAATAAATGTGTTAATAGAGCTTAGAAAGACCTTTGTAATGATTCTCATTTCAACCAGATCGGATTATAAATCCCGAAGATACGAACGATTATATACTCAAGCTTTAAAGGCCTATATCTCAAGAAGTTGGACCGACCGCGAGGGGAAAAACAACTTTTTGAACTCAGCGCAGAAGCTTTTATCGGTGGTGAAATTTTGATGTAGATCAGAGGGTTGGCGCTAAAGTAAATTATATCTTCTATTTATATGACGCGGATGTTGTAGGAGTATTCTTTCCGCTTAGCATCTCTGGATGCTCCTTGAGGAGGGCATTCCAGCTGTGCCTTTGCGGTGCGCTCAATTTCCCTAAATAATAATGTATTAATTTTAATTCAATAAAACATAAATATATTAAATACCTACTTTTCCTTTTTTACCGCGTTCATTTTGTGCAGAAAACCATATGATTTTATCTTTTTGTCCCTGCTGTTGACAACATGTTATTATGAGGTGAATTTTTTGCTACGAGGTGAATTTTTCGTTGTCACTGTGTTGCCAGAATACCAGATACAAACAATGGTAACAACTTTGAAACAATTTTGTGGTTACAATTTGATTGTTACCACATTCACAGAATAGGGGTGTTAGAGTTATAAAACAAAAACAAAATCCCTGTTGTTGGTGGCCACAACAACAATAAATCCTACTGCGTTAAGCCGCATTCACAATGCAAGCAACAATTTCGTTTTTCATGCTATCTCGTTCTCACACGCAGAATTTCACATAATGGCCTTTCGTTTTTTTTTCAAAAATGTAACTCCAATTTGTCGCTGAAGTTGATCTATTCCTACTCCAGCAACATATTTGTTCGAATAAATAATGTACTATTAAGCGGTAGATGGCGCTGTACTTCGAATTTCATTTTCAAACTTAAAAACATCAATGAAAATTGAACCCATTTGTGTTAAAAGACGCATTATAAAACGTTATTTTATCTGTAGAATCTTTTAATACCAAATATGTTTAAATACATTAACATTTTTAATATTCGAAATACAACCCTGGATGTGACATTTGTGACATTTGAATCATGATGCAACTAATAGAGGTTGTGTTATTGATTGTGTTATTGATGATTTGCTTTTCCTTCTGTTCATTATATGAAGAATCAAATTCAAATGTATTTGGTTTTATAATTTCTGGCTTACTTTTATTCTTGACAAACATTTGTGTTAACTTTGACATGAAAACAAAATATATTGTATTGTTGCCTTGATACATTGGCCGTAATACTGGTATCACCTGTTAGAACAAACATCTCGATTCGAAGTAAACTGTTGCTTGCATTGTGAACGCCTTTTGAAAATGTTGCTTGCATTGTGTTTCCGGCTTTAACCTCTACTAAATCAGCCTTGGATAGAATATAAAAGCATGGTTAGTAAACAGGCGAGTGCGAAAAGAGAGAGAGAGGATAGGATGTGGTGTAATTGAAAATGTTAAAGCATAGTAAAAATACCAAGTAGTCGCAGTAGATACAACAACAATTGTGGGCAACAACAACAGGCATTTTGTTTTTGTTTAGACTCTCCTCATGTCAAAGACAACACATACGTATACCAACAAATAAATGTAAAAAGAAACAAAACCTTTCAATCTGACAGAAGTGGCCAACTAAACATTTCTACCATGTGTTAAAGTGTGAAGGGCGCGAGAAACTACAATAAAGCATGAAACACATAGACGACGACAGGCTACATGAACACACGACTACAAATGCCGCTGACTGCAATTTTAGACGTGTGGCAGCTACTGAATTATTTTCAAGACGGCAACTGCAAAGTAAACAGCTGATCTGTAAGTTGACGTTTGTGTTAAGCCGGAATCACAATGCAAGCAACATTTTCAAAAGGCGTTCACAATGCAAGCAACTGTTTACTTCGAATCGAGATGTTTATTCTAACATGTGATACCAGTATTACGGCCAATATATCAAGGCAACAATACAATATATTTTGTTTTCATGTCAACATTAACACAAATGTTTGTCAAGAATAAAAGTAAGCCAGAAATTATAAAACCATATACATTTGAATTTGATTCTTCATATAATGAACAGAAGGAAAGCAAATCATTTAAGTTGTTCTTATAACACAACCTCTATTAGTTGCATCATGATTCAAATGTCACAAATGTCACAACCAGGGTTGTATTTCGAATAAAAAAAAATGTTAATGTATTTAAACATATTTGGTATTAAAAGATTCTACAGATAAAATAACGTTTTATAATGCGTCTTTTAACACAAATGGGTTCAATTTTCATTGATGTTTTTAAGTTTGTAAATGAAATTCGAAGTACAACGCCATCTACCGCTTAATAGTACATTATTTATTCGAACAAATATGTTGCTGGAGTAGGAATAGATCAACTTCAGCGACAAATTGGAGTTACATTTTTGTAAAAAAAAACGAAAGGCCATTATGTGAAATTCTGTGTGTGAGAACGAGATTGCATGAAAAACGAAATTGTCGCTTGCATTGTGAATGCGGCTTTATTGTGTTATTTGTGTTAGAAGAAAATAAAATGTCTGGAGAATATTTAATAAATATTATTACAAACATAACAAAAATTGTGAAAACAGTTGATTATTCTGTCAGTGGTGCCACTTCAGGCATTGACAGCTCTAACCTGTTGATTGTCGCCCACACAAATAGAAATTAGTTTAATTCAACTACAGCTACATAAGTAGCATAGACAACAACCTGCAGTCGTGTCGCCTTGCCGTCGTTAAAATATTCACTTGCATATAAACGCATGTATTTTATTTTTGACAGGTTGTGGTCGGTAGCCTGTCGTCGGCTATGTGTTTCATGCTTAACTTAGAACAATAAGAAGAGAATCCAAACACACCAAAATAATAGTAGGGTGAATGCTAAGTGAAAACAATTATCTGTGTGGTGTAGGTGGTGAGGTGGATAATATAATTGAAATAAACTCGAGATGGGTGTTAACTCATGGTAGGTATGCAAAATAGAGGTAAAAAAGAGTTGGGCACTTTAAAGTGTCAGGAACGCGACTGCACATATAATTATTTTCTATTGAATTGCAAACTTACAGCGATGATCACAGGTAACGAGAGAGGGTTATTATTGAAAAAATTTTATATGGTCGACATTAAATTGCAGTTAGTTTTCAGGAGGAAAATAAAAATTATTTTGTACATATAAATATTTGACAGAGGTAAACTTTATCTATTTTTGCCATATTTTCGATCAAAAATGTGGATTAGTTTTATTTTCTATAAAAGTTTTTTTTTTCTATAAAATTCATAATGGGATATGCATCAACAAATGGCTGTGACAGCCATTTAATTCAAGTAATTAGTTGAGCATACTAATATATTATTTGGTACAACCGAATTAGTTTTTGGATTTGTCGTTGATCCAACAAATATAATATTCACCAATACAGGATAATTTGATTGCTAGAACTAAAACTCGATTGACAGATCACATTGTTTTCTGTTTGCTGAGGCTTCAACTAAATATTCCAGTTCTTGCAACCAAAACCGAATTACAAATCTATTGATATGCACAACATTTGATGGTACTGAACTCAATTATTGAAAATCACAACTGAATAATGTGATAGTCCAAGGAACCGCCAAATTTTAGATCGCTGTAAATATAGTTGTGACAACGAATCTCTCCTTTGTGTGTATTAAACTTTGTCTTACAGGTTAAGTGAATATTTTTGCTATTGTTATTGTGAATATTGGAAAAAATCGCAACATTTTTTTTTTAAAAAAAAATTGAAATTTTGAGAATTTTCGAAGCTTCTTTATTATCGCAAATTAATTTTTCTGTCTGTAGCAGTTCACATTTTTTTGTAGTTTTATGCATTTTTTCTACAGGATTAGAAAAAGCGCCGAATAGCGTTGATTGGTGAAAAAAATATAAAAAACACATAACACATATAAAGTTTAGAACACATCCCATGGCTGTGTTTACCACTAAAATCAATCACTCCTCATCACCTCTGCCGCAGCTAATTGTTCAGTTATTCGATCCTCTTTAACTCAATCGGAAGTTCATTATAATTGGCGAAGTCAAGTCGCAAATTTTGATGCAAGTCGTCGCTCAAAAGTGCCATCAAAGTGTGAAAATATAAAAGTGTCTCATTTAAAATATAATGTGTTATGAATTGAAATGGAAAATATAATAAATGTGTTAACAAATCGGTAAGGTGGAAAATTGGAAGTTTGTTCCATACGTTTTGTTGTAATATTTCGGTATTTGTTTTTGTGTGCGTAACAACGGTAGGTTAGAATAAAAAAGCGCGGTTAGTAAAACAGGCGAGTGAGAAAAAAGAAAGAGAGGATGTGAAGTAATTGAAAATGTTAAAGTATGAAGGGCGTGAGAAACTACAATAACTTAGAACAACAAGAAGAGAATCCAAACACACCAAAATAATATCTAGTAGGGTGAGTGCTAAGTGAAAACAATAATGTGTGTGGTGTTGGTGGTGAGGTGGATAATATGTATAATTGAAATAAATTGGGTGGGTGTTAACTCATGGTAGGTATGTATGCAAGTGTTATCATATTTTTTATATTCATTATTGATAATAAACTGTGCAACTGTCAACTAAACTAAAATGCAAATTCAACAATTCATTTGATCAAACTTTATATAGGTATATCAATTTTATTCGAACTAAATCATTTCGTTAAATTTTTGCGCCATAAAATTACAAATTTTTTTAATTAAATTTTAATTGTTATATGACTTTCTGCTTTAACTTAATTTTATTTTAAATTTTAACGTTACTAACAAGAAATGACCCTTAAAATTCGAATACTGCACCACTTGGAAGTCTTTAGTCAGGCACATGTCGAGAAAGCAGTTTCCTGATATTTGCATTTGTTTAAAAATATGTGCCACAATCAAAGTCTTCATTGTTAAACAAATATTCTAAGAAATTTTGAAAATTTTTGTTAGAAAAAACTGCTTACGATTTGTGAAAGTCCATCTATACATCGTTTTCGAAAACAAAGTGGGATTTTAGGTATTTTTCGAAGTCTGTTTTATTTCAATATGTTTACAACCGACTGAACTTTGACTGCGTTTTCAAAGTTTTTTTTTTACAAAATTCTATAGAAAAGTTGTTGAGAAATATAGGAAGCCTTGAAGCTCGATCAAAATGAAAAACAAATTTTGTGGTTTATTTAACAAAATTTGTGCAATGGTGGCTCAAAACTAACTCGGTCAAATTTTAACCAATAGTAGTATCAAGTGTAAAATACTGTTGTGAAATATGAATTTCACTTCACTTTCACATTTTAATATAAACAGTTGTAGGAGTTTTGTCGAATTAGTGGAATGAAATGTTAATGTGATCGTAGTGGAATATCCAAAACATGCATTAGCTAAGTACTGCACAGTAGTGGGTACTTTTCGACCATTGGTACGTCAAATGGCAAATGAATCAATTTTGTTGGCTTTTTTACTCTTTATTTGAAATGTAAACAAAAAAAGCCTGTTTTTACAGAACAGCTTTGGTTCGACAAATTTAAGCACAGTAGACACAATATGTCAAATTAGACAATCAGAAATTTTGCAATCGTTGAGTTGCAACATTTCACGGAAAATAAAACAGTCTGCGGTTAAGGTCGCTATTTCTGTGTTCCTCATTGTTATTTAAAACCCAGATCCTCAAATGCTACGGACGCTATCGTTTTAGAAACATTGCTATCGATTTAGAAACAATTGTGAACAAATTAATTAAACTTTACCACTTTACACAGGGGGTTCTCTGTCAAAGTTGTTCAACCTTAGGGGTGGAAAAACATGCAGAGCAAAGAAACGATAAATGACTGAATGTATTTACCCAGTAAAAAATAGTATCATCCAAATATTAATAGCGGATCGCTCCTTTGCGAGGAATGGATTACTCCTATAATCTCCTAGCCTCTTGTATTTTCTACTCCTTTTTAACATTGTGTCCTTGCAGGCGAGCACTTCTTTTGAAGTCCTAATAAAGCACAAAGGGAGTACTCTTCATTATCTCGTAAGAGAGCTTACAAGGAGTACTCATTTTTAGTTCTAAATTATCATAAATGGAGTGTTCTATTTTATCTCTTAAAAGAACACAAAAGGTGTAATATTTTTTTTTCCCAAATGGAGTAAAATTTTTTATCTCGTAAAACAGCCAAAAAGGAGTATTCCTTTTTATCTCCTGAAAGAGTAAAAATGGAGTACTCCTTTTATCTCACAAAAGAGCATAATAGGAGTGATAATATTCATAAATACCTGCTAAAATAAATGGCAAAAAATCTTATTTTACATTGAAACTACATATATACGTTTAATAAAAAATTAAATGTAATAATTCATATAATAAATAAATTAATATTCAAATTCTGAATGGATGCAATTAAATTTATAATATATGAATAACAATTAAAATAAAATAATTCATTTGACTAATTATTTTTGGCATTTCATTACGTAGTAGTTGATTTTAAGGTATAGGTCTGTCTGTAGAAAGTGGCTTTGCATTTTCGGAAAGCCAATTTCATTGCTTTTTCATACTCCCGATATGTTGAAAAAGAATCTTTAAGCGCTTCTGTAATTAAAATAAAAAGTAAACAATGCATAAAATCAATACAATACACGAATTGATATCTACAAAAATTACTTACCAAAAAAGAAAAAGTTAAACAGCCTGTATTTGTTCAGGGCAACTTTATTTTTCGACCCATCCCAATTAATGCTAAGCAAAATATTGTCCCCAATCATTTTATGTAATGCTTTGTCCAGGTTAGTTCTATCAAATCAGATTTTCATATATGAAATCTAAGAGTATAAAGTAATACAATGTGAATTCGTATTCAAGATATTGGAGTAAATGAAAATCTTACCACTTCTGATGTTGGCTTGGTATCAATGTGTTTTTCCGCAGAATTTAATTCCTCTAAAGAGTTAATTGGGAAAATTTTAAGGTCTGTATAATGTCGTCGGGAGGCTTTAACAAGTTCTTCCAATAAAACTGTTTGTTTGCACATAATTGTTTTTAATATTCCAACTTCATTTGTCAGATTATTAACTTTGCTTTCCAGATTTGTAATTACTTCCAGTACTTCTTTAGTTATTCCTTGAAGAAAATATAAATATAATACAATAATCAATGTATTAGTGTTATAGGGAGAATGTATATGTTTACCTGTATCATTTATCGAATCACGACGTTTGGTTTCGTACGTATACACCGACTGAGTATTGAACATACTATTTGCATTAAAGTCCATGGTTCATATATTTTGATAGTTAAACTAATTTTGGTGATGCTAAAAGTGGGACAAAGATTTCATCAATTTTGACAGTGGTGCAAAATAGGTATAAATGTATGCAAAAGTGGCCGTCGGTGGTGCAATGGTTAGTGTGCGCGGCTCTTGTACATGAGATCCTGGGTTCGAACCCGGCTCTGACCACCTTCAAAAAAAAATTCTTTCGGCGGCGGTCACCTCGCATAGTGACGGCGACACTATCGAGTATCTAGCCATGAAAAATCTTCTCAAATTACCGTTCGGAATCGGTGTAAAACTGTAGGTCCCCATCAGTGAGTGAAAACTGGAAAGCGCACAGCTCAGTGATTGTGAGAAGTTCTCCCCAGTCCCTTCATGGGATGTAATGGGAAACCATTTATTTTTTTTTTGTATGCAAAAGTATTCATCATCAGGTATGCAAAATATTTTGCAAAAAATGTCCCGCACTTTGATTTTTTCCCGATTTAAGTTAAGAGTTTTCGCCTTGCAAATTCCTAAACAGTCTTTGGAGTCGACGGGATACTGAAACAAGCTTTCTGTATCTGTGAATTTGTGACCGACTACATAATCTTCACCGTTATCTACCAAAAAAACCGTATATTTTAATGGGAACCATATTCATATTGAAACAAAAATTGTCTGGAGACTTTCCGGATAAGTAAAATGTATCGAATTTATATCTCATAAATAAGTGTTTACCGTTTTTCTCGCCGATTGGTAAAAATTTAGGATTTTCCGGTTTTAAAGTCAAATATCGTTCAGTTACACGATTATTTAACTGTTGGCAAAGTTTTGAGGGTTTCCGACAATCTTTTTTTAATGTTTGCAAAAACTTCTCATATTTATATGCTGAAAAATTATCCACATTTCCCAAGCTTTCAACGCATTTTGCCAAATGTAGTAAATTGTGCAGATTATAACTAATCTTATCACTTCCATATATCAATGCAAATTCAGCTACAAATGCTTCCATAAGTTTCTGCACACATTGTAAATTCTGTTGACAGTTTGAGGGACAGGATACAAAACGATACGCAGTGTGTAGTAGCAAAAAATTCACATATAAATCCTCATGAAAAATATCCTTGAAAATAATAATTCCTGTGTAAAGCAACACTTGTCTGGATTCTTTTGCGTTCCATCTGCAAATATCATCGAGTGTTCTACCTTTCCGGGCGAACTCTTTTGGCATATATTTCGATATAGATATTATTCTGCGATTTAATTCATTTTTATCGGAAATACTTATTTTTGTCTTAAAAAATACATTTTCTTACAAAAATTCCTTTTCTTAAAAGTACGTTTTCTTAAAAATAAAACAATAAAATAATAATAGATAAGTAGGCTTTCTGAAAATAAGTAAATTTTTGTAAAAAAAATAACCTTTTCCTAGAAAGTGTACCACTTCTTTAAAAGTACCTTTTCTCAAAAAAGTACTGCTTGGTAAAAAAATGTCATACTCTTATGGCCTTTTTAGTACTTATTCTTAAAAATAGTAAATAGTGCGGGGTTTTGATTTACTCTCTGAGGGAAAGTTGTAGCTCTTGTCATAAAGCTCTTGTCAATAAAAACATATAAAATCAAAATAACTTTATCTTCAAGATCAAAATCGAAAAAAAGTTTAAAAAATTCGATTTTTTTTGTACCTTTTTTCCCCTGTTCCTACCTACATCTTCCCTCAGAAAGTAAATCAAAATTCCGAATGGTTTGCAAGATTTGAGCCTGACAAAATTATCACTTTTGATCACAAAATGACACGGATGCCCCAAATCTTTGGGGGCCCATAAAAAAAGTGCATGACTTTGGGCAAAACTGAGAGACACTGGTCTTTTTTTTGTTTGTCTGTTATCACGTAGTGGTGCCCGTATATGGTTATATTGCCGTGACCTAGAAAATTGCACACAGTGTAATCAAAATGAACAAACTCCCAAAAAGTTTTGTTGGGTATACATATGAGGAGTCGCAGAACAAAACGTGCCTTTCTAATTATTTAAAATTGTTGGGAAATGCAAGATTATTTTTTTTTTCACCCGATTGTTTTATAGCATGAACCCAGTTTTAAATATCAAATTTTTTTTATGAGAAGAGGAGAAAAATTTTCCAATTAAGATTTTTGCCACTAAAAAAATGGTTTCCCATTACATCCCATGAAGGGATTAGGAAGAGCTTCTCACAAATAAAATACAAAAAAATTTTCCAATAGAACTTAACCAAATTCATGCAAAAACATCAAAAAACATGCAAAAAGTCACGTTTTGTTCTGCGAATCCTCATATACATATTTATTTTGCTACATTGGATGATAATTCATTATGAACAATCGATCAAAATATCAACAATGTTCAATCGCCCAAATGTTTTGATTAATGGACCAATTTTGTTTAATATATGTAGTTAATTTTTTTGTGTTTGGGCGTCTTTCACTTGGACGATTATTCGTATAGCCTGAGTTGATTCTTATGGGTTTTCGATCAATACTGATTCGCATATGTAAACTCGCACATATGTAAGTGTATGTATGCGAGTATATACGATTGATGATCTGCCGCTGGAATTTATTCAGACACACTAGTTAAGCATCTGATGAGGAATTTGTCACGAAGTTCGGAACATGTCATACCACTGAGTGTGTTCTCGTAACTGGTATATTATTTCAACAAAAAAAGCCAACCATTTTACAATTAGAGAAACATTTCTGATCTTGTAAAATTGTAGTCTGAACTTCTTACACATTAACTCGCAAACAAAACTTTTTATATTAAAGAACAATTTCAACAACGTGGATAAATGTTTCACTCACTGACGAATTTGCACTTAGTTTATTTATTCTAAAATATCCAAGTATTGAAAACGGTGGATGCATTATATACATTGTTGTTGACGTTAAAGTAAATATCTTAATTTTATAATATAATAAATATTAGGCATCAACCAAAATCCGTACTTGGCACCCCCACAGAGTGTTTCTATTGTATTGCATTCACGCAGAGCAAATATTCTTAAAACAAATATTCTGAAACGCAAAAAACTCGACATAGCATTTCATAAATTTTCGTATATAAGGAGCTATATTTTAGACAAACGCTATCGATTGGAAGAAAATTTAAATTGCGCCTGAAAATGAAATTCCAAATCATTTTATTCATTAGTGCTATCTTCATGTTAGGTGCTCATTGCATTCCCAATGATTTGGTGTACGATACAGCAGCACGCCAGGCTGTAAGTATTTTTAAAATGATTTTCTACATTAAAAAATCTTTCTACTTTTAATACAAAATTAAATATGATTTCTATCCTTTTCAGGGGCAGGGTGCAAAAAATCTAGTAGGTAGAGGGGTTGCTGCTGTAACAGGAGCTTTTTCACCGTCAGCACCCATAAAAAACCAGCCCAAAAATCCTACACCTAAGAACACAAACCGTGGTTAAACTACAAAAATAAGATTTTGAATTAGAAAAATAGACTTTGTTGTCTGCAAACGAAATTCTGATTTGTTTGAATTTTATAATATTCGTAGTTATATCATACATAGTTCAGTTGTTGGGACATATTTTAATTAACCTTAATTTCAAGGGGACGTTGGCATATTGTCTCCTAAGCGGGTTACAGGAGAATATTTTGAAAATCTACGCCATTGCTGACTGTACCAACGCAAAAAAAAAAATGACAATATAACGTAGTTATTTCTCTTAATCGCAATATTTAATATGACGGTAGCTATTGGTATTAAACTTGGTATCTAATTATTTATATACTATTAGATATGCAGTCAAAAATTGTAGATTTTTCAATGTCTGTTGACGAATCGTGACAGTCATAATTTCCGGTTACATAAAAGCAATGAAACCTGAATTAGATTGCTTCGTTTTGTAGGGCATAACAAACGACATCTAGTCTCAAGGTTCAACTCCGTACACATAGAAGAGATTCCCTGCCACAATTATATTTCCAGCCAACTAAAATTTGGCATTTCGTTGGGCTATCACACTATTCACTTGTGTTTACCAATAATTGTGTTCCGTATCACCAAATGTTGTGCATATCAATTGATTTGTAATTCAGTACCTCGTTTCTGTAGTTCTCGAATCGAAAAAGTTTTCACATGAAACATGTGAATTGAAACAAAAACGCTAGGAATCGGTACAAAAAATCGCTTCTCACATGTGACTGTTTCTACAACGTTTGTTTTGCGAAAACTTTCTGTGACGTACTGCTTTTTTCCTTCTTATTGGAAAAATGCGAGAAAATCTGTTTCTAAAAAATAGTGAGTCGAAAAAATTAAAATGTGCAACGTCAAAAATACTCACAAATTAAACCGGTGCGAGATTTTGATATTGTTTCTACAAAAAGGTTTTTCAAGAAATTAAAACTTATTTTTTAAGTGGAGAATATAAGAACTATATCTTTTCTGTTATGTATTTCAATTAATTTTGAATACATGTCTATACTTCTTTTTGTTGTTCTTTTTCGCACTAGTTTATTTTGTTTGTTTATATTTTGTAAACAAATTCTATATCTCGGAAACGGAGCGTCGAATCGAAGAAATAACTTTTTTTCTAAGGGTTTTCCATAAAGTGGTCCAATTCGTATAGATTTTTTTAAATTAAAATGGATACAACACACGCAATAATAATATAGTTTTTACCTCCATTTGAGGCTTTAACCAATGGAAGCGATTAATACGGCATCATCTTTTTTAAATCCGTTAAACTAACATTTTTGTAATAAAAAAATCGCTAAATCAAATCACACAGAAAGCGTCAAATGGAGGTAAAAATATTTATTATTGAGCGTTTGGATGCACCGTTTCCGAGTTACGGCTATTTTTGGAACGAAGTTCCTTAACGCACGTTGCGAGATGGGGCCTAAAACAAAAAATTAAACAACTTTTTGTAACAACTTTATTACATCCCAGTATTATCAACAATATTGGGTACTTTTGCTTTGGTTTGTGTCTAGACTATCATATGGTGGGAAATTTCTTGTTTAATGGAAAGTTTTTTAGTTGGAGCGCCTGTAACCAATATCTATTTATCTATCTTTGTATGTATATAAAAATGGGTTTGTGTTTGTTTGGTTGTTTGCGTTCTTTAGTACCGTATACACACGAAAACGGTTCTGACCGATCATTTTGAAATTTTCACAGAATGTAGCTGTGTGGTCGTTGGTGAAAATAGGGTACTTGCATGTTTTGCCCATTTGACCCTATTTTTGAGAGGTCTGTTTGGATGCATTTGGCAGGAAAATTCGTTATCCAACAAAAAATGGGCGGGATCGAATGATACGGCCGTATCTCATGAACTATCAGAGCTATGAAGATGAGATTTACTACATAAGTTGTTCGTACAGTTCGCATTACATCCAGAGTGGAAGTGGGCGGTGCCACACCCCATTTTCAAAAATCGCCCTGACGGATTTACTAATACACCGATTGTTATGAAAATTGCACAATGTGGTACAGATGACCTGCTGATAGTCCTTAGCTCTACTTGGTAGTGATTGGATAAAGGGGGTGACACTGCCCATACAATTTGAAATTTAAAATGGTTATATCCCATGAACTATCAGAGGTATGAAGATGAGAATTGGTATATATGTTGTTGGTACAGTAGGAATTACAGCCACGGTGGAAGTGGGATGTGCCACGCCTCTTTTAAAAAAAGCCGTTATAGCAGTCATAATAATAGTTTGATCGTCCTGTACATTTCTCAGTATGTTACAGTTGGTCTACAGATACGAACAGGCTATCTGGAAGTAAGTTGACAAAAAGGGCCGAAGTACCGCCCACACACGTCAATATTTGACTATTACATAAAGTATACTATGTCAAACAATTGTCCGTACACCAGGCGCTTGAGAACATATTTCAATATATCTCAAAAAATATATGGCCGATTCGTTTTAAATCATTTTTTAAACTTCAATGCTTCAAACTTTAAAAAAAATTTGGTGTACGGACAATTGTTTGATACAGTGTAGGAATGTCAGGCTCGGTACATATACTATTGATATGATGCAAATTACTTTTTGGGGAAAACCAATGAAAATACGGCTATTCAAAAGGCCAGACTATGAAACTAGGAAAGTGACCACAGGTGCGAATGAATATGAATATATATAAAGGCTACTATAATCACTGGAAATTATAAAGGAACCGATGCCCTGATTCCACGCATTCCCATAATACCTACAGACATGCCCATCGATTTCAAAAGATTGCAGTTTCCGATTCGGTTGGCATTTGTGATGACCTTAAATAATGCGCGGGTACTGCTATTATAACGGGTCCGCCAAATAACTTTTTTTTTTTGAAAATGCTATAAAAAAAACTACTGAATATTTTCTCAAATTTCTTTTTTTATTTGAAAGTACAACTTTCCGGTTAATAATGGAAAATAATTTCATTCAAATTACTGTCTCGGCTGGCCATGCAGTAGCCTACACGCCATGCAGTAGCCTAAGCACATTATCGATTGTGTGCAGTTGTATTTCACCAATGGCTTCACGAATATTGTCCTTTAAAGCGTCAATTGTCTCTGGCTTGTCGGCGTAACACTTATCTTTGAGGGCACCCCACAAATAATAGTCCAACGGTGTCAAATCGCAGCTCCGAGGTGGCCAAACGACATCAGCTCTGCGACTGATAATGCGATCTTCAAAAACAGGTCGCAAAACATCAAGTGTAGCTTCGGCTGTGTGGCACGTAGTGCCGTCCTTTTGAAACCAAATGTTGCCAATATCCTCCTCTTCAATTTTTGTGAACAAAAATTCGTTCAACATGGTGTCAAACCGCAGCTCCGAGGTGGCCAAACAACATCAGCTCTGCGACTGATAATGCGATCTTCAAAAACAGGGCGCAAAACATCGAGTGTAGCTTCGGCTGTGTGGCACGTAGTGCCGTCCTGTTGAAACCAAATGTTGCCAATATCCTCCTCTTCAATTTTTGTGAACAAAAATTCGTTCAAAATGGCCCGATAACGAACCCCATTGACTGTAACGGCCACTCCTTGCTCATTTTCGAAGAAAAATGGCCCAAATATGCCTCTGGACCAAAATCCGCACCATGGACCAAAATCCGCACCAAACAGTGACTCGTTTTGGGTGCATCGGCTTTTCAATGTATGTGGGTTTCTGGGTAGGTATGAGTTTTCTGTGCCCCAAATGCGACAATTTTGCTTGTTTACATACCCGCCAAGATCAAAATGAGCTTCATCTGAAAAGAGGATTTTTTGGCAAAATCGGCATCTTCTGTAAGTCGATCGCAGGCCCATATTTCCCATAGTTCCCAGCGTTGTTCAAGCGTATACACAACCATATTCGTTCAGCGGAAGGACAAAACTAATTATCTGTCAAATCAGACATGAGCTAAGTGTTACCATTCACGAAATAAGCACTAGTTGAAAAAAAAACGTTAGATGGCGGACCCTTTACATAATATTATAAATTTTTTTTTTTGCGTTGGTACGGTCAGGAATGGCGTAGATTTTCAAAATGTTCTTGTGTAACCCGCTTAGAAGAGAATATGCTAGCTTCCCCTTGAAATTAAGGTTAATTAAAATATGTCCCAACAACTGAACTATGAATGATATCACTACGAATATTATAAAATTCAAACAAATCAGAATTTCGTTTGCAGACAACAAAGTCTATTTTTCTAATTCAAAATCTTATTTTTGTAGTTTAACCACGGTTTGTGTTTTTGGGCTGGTTTTTTATGGGTGCTGGCGGTGAAAAAGCTCCTGTTACAGCAGCAACCCCTCTACCTACTAGATTTTTTGCACCCTGCCCCTGAAAAGGATAGAAATCATATTTAATTTTGTATTAAAAGTAGAAAGATTTTTTAATGTAGAAAATCATTTTAAAAATACTTACAGCCTGTTTTGCTGCTGTATCGTACACCAAATCATTGGGAATGCAATGAGCACCTAACATGAAGATAGCACTAATGAATAAAATGATTTGGAATTTCATTTTCAGGCGCAATTTAAATTTTCTTCCAATCGATAGCGTTTGTCTAAAATATAGCTCCTTATATACGAAAATTTATGAAATGCTATGTCGAGTTTTTTGCGTTTCAGAATATTTGTTTTAAGAATATTTGCTCTGCGTGAATGCAATACAATAGAAACACTCTGTGCGGGTGCCAAGTACGGATTTTGGTTGATGCCTAATATTTATTATATTATAAAATTGAAATATTTACTTTAACGACAACAACAATGTATATAATGAATCCACTGTTTTCAATACTTGGATATTTTAGAATAAATAAACTAAGTGCAAATGCGTCAGTGAGTGAAACATTTATCCACGTTGTTGAAATTGTTCTTTAATATAAAAAGTTTTGTTTGCGTGTTTCATGTGTAAGAAGTTCAGACTACAATTTTACAAGATCAGAAATATTTTACCAAGTGGAAAATTGTTGGTTTTTTTTTGTTTGAAACAATATGCCATTTAGGAACACACACTCAGTGGTATGACAAGTTTTGAACTTCGTGACAAATTCCTCATCAGATGCTTAACTAGTGTGTCTGAATAAATTCCAGCGGCAGATCATCAATCGTATATACTCGCATACATACACCTATGTGCAAGTTTACATATGCGAATTAGTATTGATCGGAAACCTATTAGAATCAACTCAGGCTATACGAATACTCGTCCAAGTGAAAACCGTCCAAACCCAAAAAATTCCATTTTTAAAAAATAACCACTTACCAAAAATAAATACAAAAATTGGTGTTCACCGTCAATATGACTTTTTGAAGTGAGCTAAAATATACATACATATATTATTTTTTGCTCCGCCTAAAAAAATTAATTTCTACTGATACTGAAATTTAATTTGCATTATAAGTAAA
The DNA here is from genome assembly GCA_963931995.1 of Phaonia tiefii. Classification (NCBI taxonomy): domain Eukaryota; kingdom Metazoa; phylum Arthropoda; class Insecta; order Diptera; family Muscidae; genus Phaonia; species Phaonia tiefii. The sequence continues at coordinate 85,675,721 of OZ008367.1, read as the reverse complement.
AAAAAAGCTGAAAAAATTTCAGTATTCAGTAATTTTTAACTGATAATGAAATTTAATATGCATTACCAGTAACGATGTAATTTATATTTACTGAGAGTTTTTTCAGTAATCAAGAAAAATTTACAGGTAATACAAATTAAATTTCATTATCAATAAAACTTTACTGATTGCTGATACTTTGAATGGAGTAAATATAGACTGCAGTGTGCCCATGTATGTGAAACTATTAGCTAATGCGTCTTTGAGCTTTTGCACAACCAAAAAAAAATATAACCGAACATGAAGATCGCGTTTCAGTCGATGTAAAGTCATTGGCGTTTTTTTTTCCTGTCGAGGTACAGACAGCGCAAATCCAGTTTGGATGGCGTTTCAAAAAGAATCTAAGTTACAATTTTCCAAAGATATTTTCGGGAGGTACGGTTCTGCTTTGAATATCAATCAATTTTAATATGTTTGATCACACACCGCACTTATTGTGACATCTTTCGCGGGAAATATCAACTGCATCTACTTCTAGGGTTTTTCATAATGTGTTCCAATTCGTTGGGAGACATTTTGTTTTAAAAATATAAAATATAGCCATAACTCGGAAATGGTGCATCCAAACCCAAACATAATAATTTTTTTACCTCCATTTGAGGCTTTAACCAATGGATGGCCTTTAATACGGCATCACTTTTTTTAAATCCGTTAAACTAACATTTTTGAAATAAGGGAGATCTTCGATACTTAGGGATCTTCGATCAATACTAATTTGCACATGAAAATTGCAGAATTGAGTTTGTATATACATATATATATGATTGATGATCAGCCGATGGTATCAATTCATGCACAGTAGTTAGTCATCCGATGATGAACTTGTCACGGAATTTGAAACTAGTCATGCCACTTAGTGCGCTTTCCTGAATGGTCTGTTATTCCAACAAAACCAACTGTTTTTCACTTAGAAAAATGTTCTTGACTTGTAAACTTGTAAACTTGTAGTATAAATTTCTCATACATTTATAAAAAAACTAACAAAATCGGTCATATCAATTCAAATTCAAATAGAAATAATAAATCGCTAAATCACGTGTTAGCGATTTTTTAAAAAATAAGTGATGCCGAATTAAAGACATCCATTGGTTAAAGCCTCCTACGGACCTAACAAAGTTATTATTTTTACGATTGGCCGCACCATTTCCGAGTTATAAACATTGTTTATTGAAGCAATTTTCTTATTTTCATGGCTTTTTGAAAAAAAATTTCTTCCAAACGATTGGACCACTTTATGAAAAACACTTGGGAACACGTACAAATTTGTTATTTTTCCGATTAGACGCTTCGTTTCCGAGATAATGGCATAATGGTGTTTTAGAGATTTTTGATTCGACAAATTTTAGTTTTAACGATTGTTTTTTTACAAAAATTTTAACATATTGTTTTCCATACGAAACGAAATAACCGAAAATAACCGTAACAAAAACCTTAAATTAACCAGTTTTACCAGTTTTTCCCATTCTGTGAAGCGAAAACCGGTTTTTCGCAAAAGTGATTTTTCGAATAACTCGAAATCACTTATTCGGAAATGCCGGTTTTTTGAAGGCTCTAATAACGGGGTTTTCAATAAGAGCGCTACAAAATTTTTTTTAAAATAAAACAAAACCGGTTTTAGATACCAATGAAATTCTTTATTCCTGTGAAAGTACATTCGATGCCATTATGTATGGAACTCGATTTCTTTTGCATGGCCACCACGGGCACGCTTGCAGAAGTCCAGACGCTGAACCCAATTTTCGACGGTATTCAAGCATAAATCGGCCGATACTGCTGCAATTTCAAGTTCGATATTCGTACGAAATTCATCAATCGTCGCTGGCTTGTTGGCATAGACCATAGACTTGACGCAGCCCCACAGGAAATAATCTAACGGCGTCAAATCGCACGACCGAGGCGGCCAATCGACTGGGCCATTTCGTGAGATAACACATTCACCAAACTTGGTTTCCAATAAATTGATTGTGACATTCGCTGTGTGGCTTTTGGCGCCGTCCTGTTGGAACCACATGTCCTCCAAGTCCATATTATCCAATTGGGGCCAAAAATATTCGGTTCTCATTGACGAAGCCATTCAGCCAGAAATGAGCCTCATCGCTGATGATGATTTTACGATGAAAATCCGAATCATTTTCAAGTTGTTGCTCAGCCCAATTCACGAACATACGGCGCTTACGGTGGTCAAGCGGCTTCAGTTCTTGCGTTAATTTGATCTTGTAAGGTTGTAGGACAAGATCTTTTCGCAAAATTCGCCACAACGACGTCACAGAGATGCCCAACGCTTGAGAACGACGTGTGAGTGACACGTTTGGGCTTTCTTGAACTGAAGCCTCAGCGACAGCAATATTCTCGACACTACGGGCACTTCTTTGTCTCACTGGCACGGGAATATTTTGTACTGTGCCTGTGCATTCAAATTGTTCCACTAGACGCTCAATTGTTGATCTGGTAGACCATAAATTGGACGTAGCGCTCTTAAAGTTGAGGCCACTGACTCCAATATATCTTTCTCGTATATCTTTCCATAATGGCTCGTATATCTTTCCATAATGAAATGGCAAACCTTACTGAAGAGAAATGTCAAAAGAGCGGGAAAAAGTATGGCGTCGTTTGCTGTCCCTATCGATTTACTTTTGTAGCGTCTCTGTTGAAAAACCCTTTATAAGTAGTATACTTGTTTCCAAAGACATTGTGGTTGCTATTCAATATTACATGATTGAAGTACGCTACGCTACGCTAGCCATTTATTATCCAAGTATTCATGTTCACCTTCAGAAGTTATACAAATCAAATATTAGATCCTTCTCCTGCGTCTACTGACTGCTCAGGGATTATAATAATTATATGCTAACATAAATAAGCCGTAAGGCCAGCCCATTTAAACATTTGTTCTCCTTATTCTCTCCTATTCATACTTTTGGCAAAAGGATAAAAAACCAATACACTTGTCATCTTAAAACTACCTTAATTCTAATCATATACACTAAACTTAACCTAAAAAACAAAAATAAATAATAAAGTTAAACACCACCATGCCCGTACAATTATTGGGCTGTGTTGTAGACGGTATCATCCAGGTCGTATGACCCGAACCTCCAGTGATAAAACTTGAGGCTGCCCATTGGGCGCTCCAGCATGTTATGTTCCCTGAGCTTTAACAAGCACATTGGAGTTAAAGCCTTACCCTATTCCATGATGTTCAGAAATTCTTCCGACGTTATTTGAGACCTCATCACTATCCCATTGTCACTCTCACCGCTCTTTTCCAGGAAACCGATGGCCAGGTCAACCATCCACGAGTCGATCCTCTTAATATTGCTCTAGCTATAAACAAGTTTAAAAGGGGGGGGGGGGGGGGGGGGTGGTGAAACTCCCATCCAAGTTCTTCTTAGGCCACATCCTCATACAGTACCGCAGGATTCGCCTTTCCGTTTTTCGGATTCTCTCCATTTGGCAAGATGATATACCAAACCATATCGGGAATGCGTAGGCAATCACAGGTCTTATTATTTGTTTGTACAATACCATTTTTACCTTATCACTTAGGCCACGTTTGCCGGTTAGTAGTTTAGAGTACGTTATAAATGCGCCTCTGGCTTTCTCCAGTATGCTGTCGACTTGTCTATTAAATTTCATATTTAAGCATTTTGGTGTTCTCTATGTCGTAGCCTCCTATTTTCACCTTGGGTACATACCTCCTCGCGTTCTTATAAATGTCCTTTTTCTTGCCCTTCACCATTAGGCATTTAAACTTAGGTACATTCAGTTTTAAATACCATTCCTTGAAATAGTCCTCCAGTTTTCGGAGGTAATTTTGCAGCTTCCTCTCCGCAACCTTGGCGTTTGCATGGGTGGTGGTGACCAGTATGTCATCCGCGTAAATTATGATCCGGACTTCTTCCTCGGGCTCGCATATATCCGCGAGGTATAAGTTGTACAAGACAGGGCCCAGTATCGAGCCCTGTGGTACGCCTGCGACCGTTGAGTGGACCGCTGAGTGCTCATTTCCTATTTCCACATAAAATGTTCTGTTTGTCAGGTAGTGGTATATCCACCTTGTAATATAACTTGTGAAGCCGTACTTTGCGCTCATCTTGTCGATAATGCCCTCCTCCCAGACGGTGTCAAACGCCTTGGCAAAGTCCAGGCTCACCGCTATTGTCGGCCTTTTGCCGTGTAGTCCTCTGATGACCTGATCCGAAAATGCCATGAGCGCATGGCTAGTGGACAGGTTAGCCCTGAAGCCGAACTGAAACTTCCTTAGTATATTCTTCTCCTCTATGTGCAATCGCACCCTGTCAAAGATGAGTCTCTCAATGAGCTTACCGATGTTTGACAAGAGCGCGATTGGCCTATAGTTCTCAGTTTTCGTGGGATCCTTTCCTGGTGATTGAAGTACAATGATTTATTGGTTATAATATATGATTTTGTGACACAAATGTGGATTTGATTGTTAAAAACTGTCAATTCTTGAAAACAATGCTTGGCACAAATCCTTACACATTAGTGAAAATTCATGCAGAATTTTAAACGAACAAATTAGTTAACATTTATCAATTGTCTGGTTTAAAATGAAAGCTGCTACAATCACGAAGGGCAATTGGTAAGTTATGCTCCTGCATCGGCTTTACACACTCATATTAAAATATTCAGTAACTTATAGTACAATTATGCGGAAAATTTACTTCAAAACGCACTCGTTTGGTTTAATCTCACGACATTTGGTTATAATTTGCCCATCATTAACCGCCATGATGGAAACCTCTGTCACTTAATACTGACATTGTTTAATTGCGGCATTTAAACGCAACCAGACATTCATCTACTTGGCCCACAGATTGATGTTGAATGCAAACGAAACATGTGTCCAAATAAATCTCAGATGCGGACTCTCAGGTCCGTACGTTCACATAAATTAAGAATGCAAATTATGCACTCATCAGATGAAATTTCTTGTGTGTACAAGTAGTAGATGGACACATTTTCCTCAGTAGGTAGAATTCTTGTACTTTCCTAAAAAAGAAAATTGTTAAAATCAAATAAAAATTCTACACATATTCCGTTTCATTCATTCGGCGAAAATTGAAATGACTGACAGTGACATTTACAAACACTCTGTTTGCTGTTAACTCTAAATGGAAGAACATCTTGATGATGAATACCAAGATGATGATGTTGTGGTTAAGACTGTCATTGAGTCCACTTAACCACTTGGGAATGAGTAATGAAGCCGCTTTTCCTAAACGCTGCAACGGACAATATTTTACATGAATATTTTTATGTAATATTTGAACGCTGTAAAAAAAATGAATAATGTTATGTGATGAATGTGCAATGATGTACATCATCATTATGATCATCACCATTATCTAACAACATTATAATATGTTTTTCTTCTTCTTCGTGGCAACAAATAATAAAACGTATATACTGCGTCCATTTTTTTCTACGTGTACTTTATTTGTTAAAAATTTTTAAGTTTTCAAACCGTTATATTAGTATTTGATGAAACAGTTTTGATTTCCTATGCATCAAGGGCTAATTGTGGTCAATGACCCATGATGCAAATAATTCCGGGATTACAAATCATTGTTTATACCCAAAGACATCCTACAAAGAAGTGGTTGGAAAAATATTAAACAGTGTTTTTTATGCGAGGCAGAAATTTTCAAAATTAAATTCCAAAATTTGATATACGAAAATATGAGGGTGGCAAAACTTTAAATCAAAATAATCGATAATTTGCTTAAATATTGCAACATATCGAGTTACACCAAATCCAATACGGCTACCGTCCGGTAGCCTTACCGTATTCACATCGAAATGAACTGTTTACTCTGGTTCTCATTAGGCCATTCACATTGGTTTTCGAGACGGCAATGATACGACAACTAACGACATTTCTGCGACAAAATATAAAACTGTGCACGCTGAAGAATAAAGTCCTCTGTAATATATTCTCCCAAACATATTCAGCAGGAACCATGTATATGTTTGGAACACAGTTCAAACGATTGAAAGTCCCAAACTCATTTGTATTTAAATGCAAACAGTATCATGTTTACTGGCAAACATGTATGTTTTTACGTCGAAACATATGCGTTCTTCATCCCAAACATTCATATACTTACATGGAAGCATTCGCGTGTTTCCCCCAAACCTCCATATACATACGTGGAAGTATATGCTTATTTCCTCGAATTATTCTTTGATTTCAATATATATGTATTAATTATTATAATTAATTTTATCAATATCTACAAATTATAACAAATTATTATATATACAATACATTAGTACAAAAATTAAAAGATTTAAAGCACCCCTTTTTACGTTTACTTGCATTCAATGCATTTTTGTATTCATGAAATTGGAATCTACCATGTGTTTGGACACAAGTGTATTATATTTGCGACAAGTTCGAAACTCACTTTAAATTTGCATCCAAACAACAACATAATACAGATATTCAGCGTGTGCCCACGCGATTTTGTTGCAAGGTTCCCTATAGTTTTTGTTTGAAGTATCAAAAGTTTGATGCAAACAAAAAGTAAAAATTTAACAAGAATTTTTAAAAAATGACGAGCAACAAACATTTTTTAGATTTACACGACTCCAAATATTCATATGTTTGCAAGTCGTAAACTCACTAATTTTTAAATGCAAACATTATAATATTTACTTGCAAAGACGCATACTTTTACATGGAACCATATGCGTGTTTCATCCATGTTATTACGTCGAAGAATTCGTGTCTCCCTTTGTGCCTGTTATATTATTTCGCTCTCGACAGATCATTGCGACAAAAAAAATTAAGAAAACAGCGTACTAAGCACAGCTGTATTTGTATCACAAACAAAGCTGTATTTGGATCATTAACTCATATATTATAATATATAAATTATTGTGCACCAAACGTGTATTGTTGAATAGCAAACGCATTCTGTTTGGACACTTGTATACTATATTTGTAACAAGCTCCAAACACACGTTATATTTGCATCCAAATAAGAAAAGAGACGGGTTTTCAGCGTGTTGTAAATAGATATCCCATTTTATTTCATTTGAGTAATTTTCGAAAATTGGGCAGAAGTTATAGGAAAGTGGTACACATAATTGAAAACGGCTTGAGGGATTCGGCAACTGCGTTTCTTCTTTCTGGTAAGGAAATTCTAATTTTTGTGGAGAAAAATAACATTTTATTGATTTCAATATCTCAAAAACTAACCGAGATATCAAAACGTTAAATTTTTATTTCTCTTATTTCAGCATTATTCTGCATCATATTCTTCTTGTCACATTCCGTACACAGAAATTTCAATTCTTATTATTTTTTTATTACCTTTGAAAAAAAAAAACACAGACAGTAAATCTCCATTAAGATCATGATAAACTACCAACTCTCGTCACTTTATCCTCATACAACATTACAACATAATTTGACCTCTTCAATGTCGACCTCTTCATATTCCAATTCACTTACACGCACTACCCCAATAAAAAATATGATTAACAAGTCTCCGACAATGCAAGAGAAAATCAAACATTATTTGATCTATTGGCTTTTTACCTAGAATTCCTTAATGCTTTTTCTACTGTGAGAAAATTGCCTAACGAGGAGTCATACAATAGAGTTGCTAAACTTCTTCTACGCCATCAACGAGATGTGTAAGCAAAAAACTGAACATAATATTTTCATAAATATTCAATTCATCATTATTTAGAAACGAAGCGCGCACGCATGCGCAGTAAAATGGAGGGGGGGGAAACAAGTGCATATATGAGTTGTTTGTACCAAAAAAAAAACATACAAGTGCGCGAAAAAAACGGCATGAGTCGGTTATGGTTTATCTTAATGAACACTCCTTGACAGAGTCACAGACGGTTAAATAGCGCATGTAAAATACACTCGAAGAATGGGTAAAGATATAGCGACAAATATTTGCATTTTCAAATCTGGAATTTTTTTACTTTTTGCACTAACAACTATGATGACCTTATTTAATTTATTTTATTGGCAATTGACAGCTTGTTTTCTGGAGGTCTTTGTTTTCTAAGACTGTATTGTTTCATCTGATTGAAAGACGACTCAGGTTACTGTATCATATAGCCAGAATAGTAATATAAGAGTCGGATGTACCTAGATTTTTGTTGCCCGAGAAGGATTTATCATTGAGGCTAAAAGCCTGCAGCGTTCCATTCATTCTACTTGTACAAACAGATAAAAGAAGTAAGAACCTGATATTATCGGTACAAATACAACAAAGAGTCGAACACAACATGTGCTCATGCGTTTTGGATTGAGTAGAGAGCGTATCATCTCTTTCTCTGGCTCTCACTGTAGTGGACGATTTTTTTCTTTATCTGTTCCACTCAGTGAAGTAACTGTTGTACCCCTTTTTTAAATGGATACATCCATTTAATATGGATATTCCAGATCGTACGGTTTGCGTTGATGCTGTTCTCTTACTTTTTCCATTCTTTTTACTAAAAGTGATGGTTTAAGTTTTATCTGTGGCAAATTTTAAGAAAAAATAAATCAAAAATGTCTGAGGTAAGTAAACACGCGCTCTCCTCATATTCCAAACCCAGGTAACAAGAATACTGATATATCTGTTTATTGTGTATGTTATCATGCAAGTATTTTTGATACTTGGTACTTTCACTCTCTCATACCTATTCCATCGATATCTAAAAGAGAAATATTCCATACGCACTCAATCCAAAGCGAGCGAAACAGATACAAGCAGATATAAGAAAAATTAACAACAAGCAGCAAGTGTGTTTGGATGGTTCTTTGCAGGCCTTTTATTGAGGCGTTTTCGTTGAAACGGAAGGGAGCTGTCGAGCTTGGTGGGCATCAAAATTACTGTATTTCCAACCAACCACCGAAATATTCAATTGCACTTCTTCGTTTAGAAACATTTTTCCTGAACTGGTTAATAATTGAAAAAATTTCAACGAAACTTTATATGCAAGCCCACTCCCCGTTTGATTTTTTGGCGTTTGCGTGGAAAATAAACCCGTCTAAGAACTCAATGTTAAACACATTATTCTATTCAAAAGGAATCTGTAGGCCGAAACCATTCACTTCATCCGATTGTAACTTACACCAAATCTTCGACAATTCTTCCTCGATTCTCCAAAAATGTTCGCTGTAACTTCTCGTAGAGTGGTACCTATATCATCAATGGTATCTACACGCTGAAAAATAACGGCCTCTCTAATATAATCTTCCAAACATATTCTGCAGGAACTACATATTCACATGTTTGCACGTCCAAGCTTACTTGTATTTAAATGCAAACAGTATCATGTTTACTGGCAAACATGTATGCTTTTACGTGGAAACATATGCGTTCTTCATCCCAAACATCTATATTCGTACGTGGAAGCATTTGCGTGTTTCCCCCAAACCTACATATACTTACGTTGAAACATATGCGTATTTCCTCCCAAATATAATAATATGTAGAAACGAATTATTCTTTGATGTCAATATATACATATGTAAATTTATTATAATTAATTTAATCAAGATATGTAAGTCCACATTTATAAATAATTAATACCAAAATGTAATAGATTTAAAACGGCCCCATTCACATTTGCTTGCATTGAATGAATTATTTGTTCTGCTTTTCGTGAAATGATAACCTGCTGTTCTTTTGCTTCTATTTCGGTGCTTCCTTGTTGCCTGCCATTTTTTTTCAGAAGGTTTCAACTATGTGTTAGTTATTACTGTGCGTTGGTAAACAAACAATATATTTATACACAAATCTAGTTCATGCAAGCCAAGCGTGGATTAATTACTTGTGTTTGTTTTTAATATGCTTATTTCACAAATGGTCCGCCGTTCCGATTGTCCCAGTAAAGGTTCGGACAGACAAAGGGCTTCATGTTGTTACCCTTTCCAGTTTCCTTCCTCAAAATCGTTTCTCACTTTGGCAGGACACACACATATATTCGAAAAACATACATAAAACCAAAGCAACATCACAAACCACTTAACCATCTAAGCCTTCGTTTATTCTTTTTCCACTGATCAAGCGCTATTGATATCCTCTGTCCGATGAACCATTGACCACTGAATACGTGAAACTAAAGAAGAACGCAATACATAAACAAAAATAAGCAACACTGATTTCATCTGCAATTTACACGCCCATTCATGAATATTTTCGAATCACTGACTGAGAAAATAATGCAAAAACACATATACACACTTTCAAGATAGACTCTCTCGTTGTTCCTCTTGTATTCTCTTGCTCTCGAGAGAGCATAAACAGTGCAACAAACCCAACTGTATTTACATCACAAACACAGACTTATTTGAGTCGCAAACACATATATTGTAACATATTAATCATTGTGTCGCAAACATATAGTATTGAATAGCAAAGACAATGTGTTAGGACACAAATATATTATATTTTCGACAAGCTCCAAACTCACTTTATATTTGCATCCAAACAACAATAAAATACAGATTTTTCAGCGTGTAAATATTTAAAGCGTTTTGACTTATTTTTGAGCAAATCGCTCTTCAGTCCATTTTTTGTCCAATTAACGAAGATTAGCCTTCTAGGTTTAATGTAGCCTCTGGTCTCAGGTAGTTAATTATTTCGCCAACGAAAAGGTTTGGTAACTACTACTTAGCCACCACTGATTATGGAAGAAATCACTTTTTTCACCTTGCAAAATCATCCTTATAACAGAAGTGAGTGTATTCAAAATGAAAAAAAATCGTTCGTACGCGATTATCATCATCATGCGTCAGTCGCAAGCCAAAAGTCAATATGATAATATCGCTCATTTGAATGAATAAATTTAAAAGAATTATGATTTAATTTAAATTTAATTTTACATGAGTGAAGCAAATTTATCTTTAATAAATATTGCAAATAACCTCATTTCTTTACAAAATTAGATAGTTTTTTAATAAATATCCAAATACTATTGAAATAGTAATAAATTACTATTACATTATATGAGAACTAACTAGTGAGAATTAACTGCCGAATTTACTAGACGATATCGTTGATCATATGTCGCTAGCGAATTGGGTAGTACACAGTTATGTAGAGGGTAGTGACGATTGACTACCTGTAATGAATTTCTCATGTTAAATTCTCCGCTCAAAAGCATAGCGGGTAGTTTAGCGTGTAGCTAATGGCAGCTGTTTGTAGTTAGTCGTATCGCTAATCATTCACTAGTTTCAAAACTGCAGGCATGTGATTATCCGTTCATACACATCCAACAATACATGCGAACGAATATTCGCAGTCGTCTAGCGAAAAATGGAAACACAAAAATTCCATGAATTTCTCCATCCTTGAAGTATAAAAATTACAATTTTATTGACATCATTCGAATTTCATATCGAGTAATTTTTTTGCCTCTCCAGTAAACTGGCGAACTTGATATTACGTCAATTTCCATTTTAGGTGAATATTTGTACTAGATACGATATGCACGCTCAAGCATTTTAAGATATCCTGTCAAATTTTTCTGAGACTATTGAATAAATATGATGAAGTGGGATCACACATACTTATGTACACTGCGTAAAATTATAAAATAAACAACTGGCTATTGTTTGTACATAGTGGTATATAACAATCTATGGACATTTTATGGCAAACACGACTCATTTGTATTAACGCCTTTGGTGGTTGGCACCGCCTCTAGCTATGTCCGTTTCTTGATGACTGGTTTTCTGTTTTGGTGCCGTTAATCTTCTGTCATCATACTTTTGCAGTTGACCAAATTTTTTATGGATATGCAAACAGTATTGATGTTGTTGTCCGTTGGACATTCTTGTCGACAATCTCTTTAGCATAAATTGGCAATAAATGTTAATAATGAGTGTAAAGAAACTGTGTACGCTTGGGTTGCAAGTAAATTCATTAGGTTTTCTGAAAATCCATTTTTGTGGGTCACTTCAAGTGCAGTTGCAATTGGTAGTTGTGGAAATTTAGAATTTACATAACTGTCGGCAATTGATATAGATCTATCACAATCGAAAAAAATGGATTGTTAAATTTTTTACCCCATTTCTAATGATGTAACATTATTACAGTTTCGGTATCCTATATTTTGTAAATATATTTTATTTAAAGGACCTCCAGCAGTTTACAACAAAGGACAATACAAGTCTCACTAAAGTTAAATATAGTTGTGAAATATCCTCCCATCTCGTATTCTTATTGTGTATTAAGTTGTATATAAAAAAAACCACAGCGGCCAGCATTTACTGGATAAGATGAAGCCAAAGTCAGTTTTCATCATTTGTGTATATTATTCAAGTACTTCCTTGTCTTTTTTATTCAATTAATTGGGTTTTTTAAATCTATTAGTTAGTTAGTCTGAAACCAGGGGTGCGACACGCTGTTAAAAAACGCACTCTGATCTTAAGCCGCTGATTCGACCTATTTTGGGCTCTTAATTTAAATTGTGTGGATTGGTGTGTTTGCTGTGATCATTTGTGTAACTTGCGAATCTATAAATCAAATAGATAGATAAACAGAATGCAAGAAGCAACACGACAGCAAAGAAAGTGACGCATCGATAGCAGAAAAACTACCCCGAAGTATGGAACTGAACTTTTGTCGCAACAAAATGTTCGTGTTTTAATCATAATTCGGTCGCCCCTGTTTCGTTGTGTTGATATTTGAATTCAGAAAAAAAAACGAAAGACATACATACATTTGTGCGGGCTGTCGAAGTCAATGACAACGAAGAAGTCAAAGAAACAAAGTGTTTCAAGTACGACGAACATAAAAAATAACAATTCAACGTGCAGTCAAATGAATCCAGTAGAAATTTTAACAAGCGATCACTGGCCTAATGACGGGGAGATTTGGCGCTACAATTGAATATAAAAACCCTCAACACAACAACAATTGCATGATTTAACAAAACAATGATGTGGTTCTATGTTACAGGAGTAGAGCTTACGTTCATGGTAAGTACAGACATAGATATGTATATATCTTAAATAGAAATCTTAACAATAAATTCCTCGTATATATTTTTAATTGCAGGACCTGAATATGACGGCCACAATAACACTCAACCCCTCGACTACCACAATCTTCTTCAGATGAGTGTTGCAACATGGAATGAATATAATCTATTTAGCAAATACATTTTCGAAAACAAAAATTCAAAAAATTTTTATCAAAACACCTGCAATTTATTACTGTATATTTATGCACAATTGTCAATAAATAATTTCAAACACACTTCGCAACATTCATTGCTGCAATGAAACAAAACCATTGTAGTAATGAGACATATTCATTACAACAATGACTCAAATGCGTTGCATTAATGAAACAAATTCATAGCAGCAATGAACAAATTCATTGCAGCAATGGAGCAAATTTCTTGCAAGAACGATACCTATTCATTGCAACAATGAAACAAATTCATTGCAGCAACGAAACAAATTCGCTGCAACAATGAAGCAAATTCATTGCAGCCACAACCATTCTTTCACCACAGTAACGAACAATTTGAAGTTGATGATCACATTATCATAGTGGGAATGAAACGTTACGTTAGCTCAGTTTCGATGACAAAAGTTGTTGGGGTGATGAACATTTTCATCCGTGTGACGATGCTTTTCCGTTCAGTGTAGTCCAAGACGGTACAGTTGGGACTATCCCGTTAAGACTCACATAATTTTGCTCATTTCAGGTTTTTCCAGTTTCAGCAAAATCATTTTGACCCCGACCCATCTGGGTCTTCTAATAGGATCTTTATCATCCTGCCTACTGCTTCCTGGTTCCACGGGGATTATTGGGTCAATTCCGCCCATTTACCCAACTCAACATTCTTGACCCCAAAAGGTTTCGCGCTCTCTAAGCTCACCATTTGGAGTTTCCTGGCTTTCATTTTCAGGAGTTTCGTTGCCCACTATTCTACTATGTCCCGACACCCACATGACGTTTAGTCTGTCGTGCGTGGAATACTCGTTAATTACCTTCTTGCAGTCAAGGATCGTTCTAGATTTGACAATTTCCGATGATATTTACCTAATTGCCATTTGGCTATCCTTGAAGATATTCGCTTCGGCTGTTTTTATATTATTGCCCGGTCCGCCGTCGGTGTTGCAATGGTTAGTGTGCGCGGCTCTTGTACATGAGAACGTGGGTTCGATCCCTGCTCAGCCCACCGTTACATTTCTTCCGACGACAGTCACCTCGCTTAGTGATGGCGCCACTATCGAGTACTTAGCCATGAAATAGCTCCTCAAAATACAGTTTGGAACCGGTGTAAAACTGTAGGTCGCAATCGCACTCACAGTAAAATTCGGTTAAGACAAATTTATAGGTTGACACAATCTCATTAGTGGCCGTCGGTGGTGCAATGGTTAGTGTGCGCGGCTCGTGTACTTGAGGTCCTGGGTTCGAACCCGGCTTTAACCATCTTCAAATTTTCCTTCGGCGGCGGTCACCTCGCATAGTGACGGCGACACTATCGAGTATCTAGCCATGAAAAAGCTTCTCAAATTACTGTTCGGAATCGGTGTAAAACTGTAGGTCCCAATCAGTGAGTGAAAACTGGAAAGCGCACAGCTCAGTGATTGTGAGAAGTTCTCCCCAGTCCCTTCATGGGATGTAATGGGAAACCATTTATTTATTTATTTTATTTACAATCTCATTAGAGGTTACACAACCTCATTAGTGGTTGTCACAAACGAATTTATATAGAGTCAGAAATGAATTTCTTTTTATTATTAACTAATGATATATTATCCAGTACTCTTATAAAAACCATTAGAGATCGAGAAAATAAAGTTATTTATACTTATATAGGGTAATCTTTAGAATAACACATTTATTTTACATGTCACTACCGACCTTTTTTGAAGTCCCGGCCATCATGGGTCACCGCACCAATTCTTGCGTGTTGTATCTGTTGATTTAGCATATCTCAAACGACCGAACCTAGAAAGCTTCAAAACTCTTGATATCGGCTTGGACATTCTCTGCAAAATAAGACGATTTAACACAAAAACCACAATTACAATATTACTACTTACCTTACCACCAACAACACCGTGACGAGAACACTTATACATTCTTTAACGTCTTTTAATATAATATTTGCTTTTATAATTTTAAACGTCAAATTTTAAATACATAGAATTATGTTGTGGTAACCGAATTGAAAATGAAATTCGGTTGTACCTACAGAATTCATGAGAAATTCAGTTACAGCAACCGAATTGACGCCGAATTCGGTCGTTGCAACCGACTTAGGGATTAATTCGGTTATTGCGACCGAATTGATACCAAATTTGGTAGTTACAACCGAACTGATACCAAATTCCAATTTCCAATTTCGGTTGTTGCACCTGAATTTATGCCACATTCGGTTACTACCACCGAATTTGGTACCAATTTCGGTTGCTGCATCCCAATTAATTCCAAATTCGGTTGTTCCAACCGAAATTTGGGAAAATTTGATTGACAAAACGAATATAATTCAAGATTCAGTTGTCACAACCGAATCAATAATGAAACGAAGTTGCTGCAAATGAATTTGAGTTGTGACGACCAAATTCGGTCTTGACAACCTCAGTTTGGTTGTGGCAACCACAATTCGGTGGTAACAGCCGAATTTACGGTTGTACAACCTCTTTTCAATCGATTAGTTCTCTGGGTGCAGTGACTGTAAAACTAGAAAGCTCTCCGCAATCCCTTAATGGGATGTTGTGGGACACCATTTTTTTTTTGGGTTGTCATTTGGTCAACCTCATGTCGTAGAATAGAAGCTCTTTATAGCTTTTTTTGACCATTTGGTCCATTATGATTGGATTGGTTCCCCTGTGGGTTCCGCGTTACCATTCGGAAAGTCTGCATTCATCAGGTGGCTTAACGTTTGTTCCACTGTCTCCATTCTCTTCTCTGTGTCGTCTACTAGCGTTTCTGCCTGGACGTGGGTCTTACAGAGGGATTCTTTCATCTTCGACATCTCATTGACGCTATCCGTCTGTTCGCTGAATAGTCTCCAGGGGTTGCGTCTCGCTTTCCCCAATACTGCGTTGTATTCACTGAGACTTGTTTTATAGTACTCCCAGTATACTGGTATTTTTCTACGCGTGGCCCTGTTGTAAAGTCTACGGACCTTCTTCCCAAGTTTTTGTATTTCCCCTGTACTCCAGGGGTTTTATTGGGCCGATTTTCTTTGTCGAAGTGGGCAGCTGTCTTTACACGCTGAAAAATAATGACCCCAGAAACATATTGCAGGAAACATGCACATGTTTGTAAGCATTGTTTTCATGAATTGAAGATTTTCTGCCTTGTTGTCTCTGTTTTATCTGCCTCGTTTTTGTTTTTATACACATTTGCGTATCAAAAACATAAACTCAGGTCTATTAAGCACTGTGTCTCAAACATGTTATAATGAATAACAAACACAATGTGTTTGAGCACAAGTATAGTATATTTGCAACAAGCTACAAACACGTTATATTTGCACCCAAACAACATAAAAGGACATATTTTTCAGCCTGTACCAGTGAATGACTTCACCAGTTCTTGCGTGGTTCTTGTCACTTTCTCTTCCAATTCGACCCTACTAGAGATTCCTTAGTAGGCTTCCGAACTTTGTCCGGTTTGTCTTGGTCTTGTTTCGAAAACTTATGGGTTTCGGCTGTGGCAGAGTTATCTTGAACCTTATGCATCTGTGATCCTAGAATGAGTGCTCATTCGAAACCCTACATTGTTGAATCTCACCTATAAGGTTTTCAAAAAAAATTGTTATATCCAATGCCTCTTTCCTAATTTTGTTCACAAAAGTGGGTTTGCTCCCAATATTCAGTCTACTAGGGTATGATCCCTCCGGTTACAATTAGTACTAACCCACGACGTGAGGTGAGAATTAGCAACACTACCTATTAATTTATCGTTACCTGTCTGTTTGGTCCTCTCCACCACCCAGCGGGCAAAAAACCGAGCCTTAGCCAGTGTTACGCTAAATGCTCGCAAACGGGCTCAGAAGCGAGTATTTACCGGACCAAAACCGGGGGAGAAATTAAACTCGCCCAAATATTCGCAAACTGGTTTAAAAGCGGGTGCCAAACGGGCGAAAAGAGAGAAACATTGTTGTCGTTGTGTCGTGCGCCAAACAGAGGCACACACGTGCAGGCACACGACACAACAACAAAGTTTTGGCTATTGCATTTTGTTTTATTTTTCGTGTTGTTCTCGCAAAAGATATTGCAAAAGTCTCGCAAACGAATCTCTTGGAAGACATCGTAAACGAAACTTTTACTGCCACAAACTGAGCGAATGATGATTCATTTTCCGATCGTTTTCGGATCTGTTTTCGAGAGTTTTACCCGCAAAAGTTTCGCGTAACTCTCGTATGCGATATCGTATACGAAGTTTTGGTCCGCTGGGCAGTCGTTGTAATTCCAACGATGATGGTGGTGTGTCTGAAAATCCATACAATAATGTAATGAGTAATGATTTTTGTGGTTCAAAGGTTTCGTATAATATCTTAACGAAAGAATTTAACACTCTTACTTGTTTATTGCATAAATTATAATATTGATTTGAAAACAAAAAGGGAAAGATTCAAATGATTTAACAACACGATTTCTTATCCATCTCCGGGATGTTATGACTATTTCGTACAATTCCCTACCTACAATTCCCTACCATTACCATCGCCTTCAACTCCATTCATAATCATTTCCTTAAAAAGTCATACTGAGAGAGTTTTTCCCTAAATATGACCATATTGTTATGTGACACGTTTATGGCCTTCGATTTGCATGTTTTCCTTTACCACATGGACTACATAGTTGTTGTATTTTTGTTTTTTTTTTTTCAAGTTACACTCCTGTGAGGGATTTCAGCCAACGGGCCCAGTTAAGGGTTTTTTTTAATAGTTTTTCTGCGGTTTCTATCACGTTTTAAGGTTTACATTGTATAATGTAGTAATGGGATGTTGCAATAAGGTTGTCAAAGAAAAAACAATGTGATTAATAAATAAAATATACTCAAAATTATAAAGGGATATTGGGAAGGAAATGGAACCGGGAATGAGGTCTCTATTTCTAAATTATCTGCCTACTCTACTTTCCATTACTATCACAGAACTGCTAATCAATATACATTTTTTTTAATCGCAAGAACTTCAGATTTATCACCGCATTGCCAAGGTGATAGTTGAGCTACTCAGATGCCAATTGGTGTTAAAACTTCAACATCTAAATCTTAACACACGTTACTTAAAACTCCTCTGTTTATAATTATCAAACTGAGTAGTAGTAGGAGTAGGCATGAAGTATTTTTGGGCTTGGAACGAAATTTATATCAGAATACACAAAAATTCCAAACAACTTTGTCCAATTTTCACCACTTATTCTTTTGTGGAGTTTTGCCTCTGAGTAGCTCAATTCACAATGAAATCTTCTTGAGCAGTCCCTTAAATATACATTTTATTTTCTCTTACCCAAATTAGTTGGCATCGACTTTCAGTGTTGCCTTGAGGTAAACAATTTGCATATAACTACCATGTAGTCTGTACGTTAAAGAATAAATTACTTGTTTAGGCAGCCCTGTTTGAAAACCCTTTATCGCTGTGATATATGAAGCAGTGCTGCATCATTCTCGTTATGTTTTCATCGCTGTGTGCAGTTGTTTTTTTTTTCATCCAGGAGACAACATTTGAAATATTTCATTTTTATGTTAATAAACCATTTTCAGTCATGATATTTTGACATACTTTGCTGCCAAATAGAGAGATATGAAGATAAACGAAATGCTTGGTGACACATTTTCTCATGATACGGATACTGTCGTATGCAGAGAACAACTGGGTGGACAGACATGAGGATACATTTAAATTGTTTATGGAATGGAAGCGAAACAGTTGTGTTTTGTCTCTTTTCCGGTATTAGATCAAAATGTGAATGATCACGAATTTCTGTTGTTGTTTTTTTTTTGTTGGTTTGTTGTCGAAGTGTTTGGCATAAACATACTGCTGTTAGCCAAAGCAGTTGCTGTATTAAATTTTCCAACCGATTCGTAGAGGTAATAAATAGAGTTGTACCTGAATGTACTTTACAAAGTACGTCCAAGTACAACTTGTTTCATTGTTGTATTCCAAAATCAGAACAGCTGCATCTAGACTACATTGTATTTACTACGTTTTCAATTAGCCCTTAGGGAATATTAGTAAAGATTTTACATAAATACTTAATACGAGTCGTGACCTTAGGCTGGGCGACACACTATCGTGTGATCTCTTCAACAATTTGAATGAGATCAATTAATATGAACAACACCATCAGCAGCAAAAGAGCAATGCTGCTCGCGTATGTTAATGTTATTGCTAACATGCGGCGGAGTGTAGGAGAAGTTACTGAGGTATTTTCGAGAATCATGAAAGAGCCTGCAAGTCTTGGTTTGGCAAAAAAAAGGAAAACGGGTAGAGCCTCCACTCCTTTGGAGCAGAGCGTGAACATTTATTTACTGTTCTTCAATTTAAAATTCGTGTTCCAGGTCCTTTTTATATGATCGTCTATTTTATTCTAATTTAGAAAGGTCGAATAACGATTGAAGATATCAGATAAATTTATTTACTCTGGATCTGCCGTCAGCAGAAACAATAACGTCAGCCTTGGTGTCAACCGGAGGATTGTTTTCGCTAATAGGAATTATTTCGGGGTATGTAAGCGCTTTAATTATAACGCGCCCGAGAAATTAAAAATGCATAAGGTGTTAGGGGACAGCCGGTTGGAACGAAGTTCCTTTCGCTATATATTATGTACTAGATAGTTCCAACACGCCTAAGGCAACCGTTGAAAAATACGATAATTTAAATGGATTTTTAAGAAAAGATAATTTTTGTAAAATGACGGTGCGGTGCGACGCCCCTTTATCCAATCTTTCCAAGTATAGCCAAGGAATGTCAGCAGGTCATAAGTAACTCACTGAAATTTGTATAATAATCTATTTATTAGAAAAGCCGTCAGAGCGATGTTTTAAAAGGGGGCGTGGCACCGCCCACTTACACACTGGCTGTAATTTCAACTGTACAAACAACTTATATACCAAATATCATTTTCACACCTCTGATAGTTCATGAGATACAGCCGTACAAAGTGTCAACTTGTATGCCACTCCCACTTATCCGATCCTGCCCATTTTTTGGCGGATCACGAATTTTGCTGCCAAATGCATCCACACAAGTTATCAAGGAGATTGGCGAAACAGTCCTCCAGATATTGGGTTTTAAAAAACTATGGTCCACGCCCACTTCATACATCAAAAATTTAAGTACTCTATTTTCACCAACGATCACTACATTCACCATTTATAATTGGCAAGAGATTGCGACACAATTTGAAAAGCAAAATATTTAAAAATCTCGTTTTATTCTAGGCAATTTTACATTCTGTGAAAATTTGCAAACAAGCAAGCAAACACAATCACATTTTTATATACTTAAATATATATGGTTACAGGCTCCACCTAGAAAACTTCACATTAAACAAGAAATTTCCCACCATATGTTAGTCTAGACACACACCAAAGCAAAATTACCCAATATAGTTGATAATACAGGGTTATAATAATGTTGTTAAAAAATTGTTTAATTTTTTCCCCCATCCCGCAACGTGCGATAAGGAACTTTGTTCGAAAAATTCATCTAATGGGTGATTCATTAATAGGTAAAGGGGTTTTCAACAGAGACGCTACAAAAGTAAATCGATAGGGACAGCAAACGACGCCATATTTTTTCCCGCTCTTTTGACATTTCTCTTCAGTAAGGTTTGCCATTTCATCATGGAAAGACATACGAGCCAACAACGAGTCGAAATTATTAAAATTAACTACCGAAATTTGGAGTCAGTGGCCTCAACTTTAAGAGGCCAACTTTAAGAGGCCTCAACAATTAGTGATGAGGCTCATTTCTGGCTGAATGGCTTCATCAATAAGCAAAATATGCATTATTGGTCAGACAGCAATCCACACGTAATCCATGAGTCATCATTACATCCCGAAAAAATTACGGTTTGATGCTGTTTATTGGCCGACGGCGTCATTGGGCCGTACTTCTTCCGTGATAATCAAGACCGGCACATTACTGTGAATGCGAATCGCTACCGTTCAATGATAACCGAATATTTTTGGCCCCAATTGGATAATATGGACTTGCAGGACATGTGGTTCCAACAGGACGGCGCCACAAGCCACACAGCGAATGCCACAATCAATTTATTGGAAACCAAGTTTGGTGAACGTGTTATCTCACGAAATGGCCCAGTCGATTGGCCGCCTCGGTCGTGCGATTTGACGCCGTTAGATTATTTCCTGTGGGGCTACGTCAAGTCTATTGTCTATGCCAACAAGCCAGCGACGATTGATGAACTTCGTACGAATATCAAACGTGAAATTGCAGCAGTATCGGCCGTTTTATGCTTCAAAACCGTCGAAAATTGGAAATCGAGTTTCATACATAATGACATCGAACGTACTTTCTGAGGAGTAAAGAATTTCATTGGTATCTAAAACCGGTTTTGTTTTATTTAAAAAAAGCTTTTGTAGCGCTCTTATTGAAAACCCCGTTATATGGTTACAGGCTCCACCTAGAAAACTTCACATTAAACAAGAAATTTCCCACCATATGTTAGTCTAGACACAAACCAAAGCAAAAGTACCCAATATAGTTGATAAGACAGGGTTATAATAAAGTTTTTAAAAAATCGTTTAATTTTTTTTTTCATTTGGCCCCATCCCGCAACGTGCGATAAGGAACTTCGTTCGAAAAATTCATCTAATGGGTGATTCATTAATCGGTACATTAAAAACATGCAATTCTATCTGGTCATCTTTATCATCCATACGATTTTTAAATTTTCTTTTATACATTTTTTATCAATTTTTCCATCACTCATGTGTTAAAATATTTTGTAGATATGTGTAAATTTATAGACCTTTTGACGAAGAATAACCTTTCACGGAGACCAGCGAAAGCTTGCAATATATGTCCATGTGGTCAATTCCACGGTTCCAATTTTCGACGGCGCGTTCAAAAATTTCGAATGTTATTTGGCGAGTGACAATCAAAAAATCAATGTGTTAAGAAAACCGTTTTCGGTTTTTCATTTCGGCAAAAAACGGCGAAACAGGTGTTTTTAGTTTTTGTCAGCCTGGAGATGAATAGGAGAATTGTACTTGCGAGTAGATGCCATTTTGGCTCAGCAAGCAGTTTAAGAACAAAGCCTTCTCTAGACGGACAAAAGTCCGGCTCTAGCAGACTCTCATTTTACCAGTCCTGGCGTATGGTTCCGAAACTTGGGTCGTATCGCAAGTGGATGAAAAATACCTGGGAGTATTCGAGAGAAAAATTCTCCGTAAAATATATGGTCCTGTTAAAGAAAATCTCTAAAAGAATCTCACAGTATATTAGACTCTTATACAACATATTTTGCTTTATGGCACTGAATCCTGGGTCTATTGCATTTTTCGAGAGAAAAATGATCCGATATGTACAGTGACCAACAAAATTGTGACAGGTTTCCCATAATGGAAGCTGAAAACTTTGATTTTTACCACCGTATAACCTTATAACTAAAACATTTTTTTGAATTTTACTTTGATATGGTCTCTTACATAATGATGAAGTCTTAAATATACAATTATACGTATATATTTAGAAGAGCGTAATATGTAAACAAACTCCATTGTTACAATTACGCACTCTCTTCAATATGACAATATTGCACTCTCTCCAACTCTCTAAAAATCCAGCAACTGAAATGTAACCATAACGTAGCTCATAAATTTACTGTTACTGACATTGTTTGTTCACCGAATTGCACTACAAATCTGGTCGAAAATGGATAACAGGTGATCCATAAATCTTCTGACTCCAGTAGACTGTTCAAAACCCCGGCGTGGTTTAATAACCGGGTTTCGGTTTAATCGAAAAATCAATGTTTTGGGAAAATGGTTTTTCGTTTATCTTTTTGCCTTTTCGGCATGTAACGCCCAAAACATTCGGACTAAATCGTTAAAAACTAGTTAAACGATCAAAAACTGTTGGTGTTAAATAAAATCGCAGCTCACCAAGTACCCAGATGCTCCAAAACTCGTAAACGAGCTGTGGGAAAAGACACTTGGGATGCGATTCCGGCGGAAATGACGGCAACATTTTGCAACAGCATGCCTCGCCGTGTACTAGCTCTTAGGAAAGCCGTAATCTACTGGACAATATATTAAATCAGCAAAACAAATAAAAAAAAACCAGAGTGCAAAATTGTAACATTTGTATGCCTATAATATTATTGTTCACTTGGAACCAGTATATATCAAGATAGAATGAAAATTGTTTATACTTTTATTCACGAGAGAACAATACGTTTCAACCGTGTTACAATTTTACTCGTCATTGTATATGGACCTAGAATACCCAAAGGCTAGTACTTATATAAACATTTTATGAACCACGAGCTGTATCAACCCGAATTACTGTAGAGTCGGGGGGTCGGACTTGGAGTTTGGGATATTTTCCTGGAACCGGAGTTGGAGTCGTCGGACGACTCCGTCTCCAATTCAGCACCGGAATTCTGTATCTTTTAACGGCAAATATCGGTAGTTAAATTGACATCGTTCGAAAATTGTGTATTAAAGTTTTATAAGTTTTGACAACTTAATTGCCGATTTTTATCGTTAATAAGTTACAGAATTTCCGTACAGCACCGGTATTCTGTATGTTTTCAAAAAATTCAGAAAATTTCAATACAAACTTTCCGTATTTTTTAAATTTAACTACCAATTTTTAGCGTTAAAAAGTTCCAGAATTTCGGTGCAGGACTGTCTTTAAATTCGTAAGTTTTCGACCAAAATTATTTTTTTTAAACAGTAACGACATTTTCGTTGACCTTGATTTAAATGAAGCTTTTTTTTGTTTTTTCCGTGATGCTCATAACTTTACACGTCGTTACTAACACAACCAATTTTTCAGAAATCAAAGACAACGAAATTCTGGAGTCGAATTCGTGTATTTTCAAAAAGCTTGTGTCGGAGTTGTTCAGACTCCACAGCCCTGATCATGACATTGACTTAGTCAAGCAAATCAAGGTAGGTCGATTTCGCTGGGTGGCCAATATCAGTAGTATAAATAAGACTGAGTCAGTGCGAAAGGTATTTAAAAACATATTCCAAGGAATCTGTATAATAAAACGGCCAAGACTCCGTTGAAAGAATCAGATGCATAAATTCCTACGAAAGCTTTGTGTTACAAATGGAGAGCAAATGCAATAGATCAAGACAGTTGGAGGAATATGTTTTTAATCTTCCTTGATGATTTAGGGATTGGTTTTATTTCACCAAAATATTTTTGTTTTTTAAATTGTAAACTAAATTCCTATGCATAGTGTTAAAAATTATGCGTCCTATTTGATTTTCAGGATCAGGATAGTTTTTCACGTGTACAAATTTCGACTTTCTTTTTATTGTTTTGGTAAATTAAGATCGAATGTAAACATTTTTATCCGAACACCTTGATCCCAATATCATAACACCCTCCACTTGTCATTCTATCCGCGGGTTTAATTGGTTTCATACTAAGCAACACGTGCTTAGAACTCGAATTAAGTTTCAACTACCATCATCATTTTATTACACACAATGTAGCCAGCTACCATTTATTGAGGAACCAAATTTTAAAAAAAGAGGCACCACACAGAAGCCAACTATGAATTCCTCCAAAGTCAGCATCATTAAACTCCCAAGACTCCACCAACCGTAATCCTGTAAATTCTTTATTAAAACATAAATGATTTCTTATTGCTCTGCTTCCTCAAAACTTTAAGTGGCTGATGCAAAAGTCAACACAGGAGAAAAATAGATCCCATGTATTGGCTAGAGATTGCATTGCACCTGCGTATTCCATAAAATGAGGAAGGAAAGAAATGTGTTCATCTTGTTTATTTCATTGACTTCTGGTTGCGGCTGTCGAAGTTAGGTTGCGGCTGCTGTTTGTGCTTAGTGCTGTTGGATTCGTTACGGCCAATTTATGTTTGGTAACATCCTTAACATTAAAATAGACTTCAATTAATACCTTCGACGAGATCACACAGAGCTGTAAGTTACAAAAGGACAGTGGTTTAGGGGCAAAATTTATGAAAGGTGATTATGTGCTACATGCGAAATTCAAGCAGGTACTCGTACTACAAAAGTATAACTTTTGCGAGGTTTTGATTTAAGGAGATTTTACGCTGTTCTTTCTATATACAAAATAACTGTCAATTACAGCGATACCATTCTCAAAGCTTGTTATTTTTACCGTATTCCTTGTTAGTTACTTTCATTTTGCACATAATTCTCAAATTTTGAGAAGCTCTCTGCTACACGCTGAAAAAAAATCGCCCCAGCAACATATTGCAAGAAACATTGTACATGTTTGCAAGCATTGTTTTCATGAATTGAGGATTTCCTGCCTGGTTGTCTCTTTGTTATCTGCCCCGTTTTTGTTTTTAGCGGTTTTCAACAAACAATCCTCATTTGGGTCTAAAACATATAAATTATGGCCTATTAATCATTGTGTCTCAAACATGTTATATTGAATAGCAAACAAAATGTGGTTGGCCACAATTATAGTATATTTGCGACAAGCTACAAACACGATATATTTGCAGTCAAACAACAAAAAAATTACAGATTTTCAGCGAGTATTCCCTAAGGGGATATAATGGAAACTTTGTACGAATTTCCGTGTTGGCCGCTTCAACTGTAGTGACAATACACCCGTAATTTTTAAACCCCGGAAACATAAATTTTTCAAGTAGCTGGTTTTTAATTTTGGTAAAAACCAGAGAAACAAAGGTTTTTGGTTTTTATTTAAATTAAATTACACATGTACCACTTCCAGTAAATATATTTAGCGATCATTCTGTATTCGTATTCCTGTTTAAATCTCAAAACTTCATAATTGTATTTAAATTTGTCAGCCACGTTTAAATTTTAAATTAATTTTTAAATGCTGTTTAGATGCAATTTCAAAATTTCAAACTTTTATTTTTCAAATTTCATTTTCAAAGTTGGAAGAGATATACTAATTTAAATTCGAAAATTGGGAAAAAATTTATAATTGAATAATAAAATCGAATTTGAAATATGAGGACAAAATTGTTTGAAAATCTAGCTGCAAATCTAGTTGCAATGAGCGATAGCATTTGACGGGATAGTATTTGACAGAGAATGAGCGATAGGGGAATTGCAAGAATTCACTTTAAATTTGATTTTTAAAATAATATTACATGCAATAAGTTAGTTTTGATTTGAAGAAAACGACAATTTTCTTCTGTATTACGTCATAATTCTGGCAGAAAAAGACTGGAATAAAAAAACTGTATCTAAACTGTTGATTATCGACGAGGATTTGGTGGAACTGAAACATACATGCATTGAAATGTATGGAGCAATTACTTTTCTCGAATTTTAACAAATACCAAGCGGATTCCTATGCCGTTTGGTCCAAAACTAACATGGTGAAAATTTTAGCCCCATGGTGAAAATTTTAGCCCAACCTGTTCTGTTTTTGGGTTTTGGCATTTTGGGTGTAAATTTGTATACACTAGAAAACTGTAATTTCTCAGTTCATTTGATTAAAAAATTGGACATTGATTTAGTTTCACCTGAATATAAAGTGGTAAAATTTGATTAAAATCCTAGCACTCTAAAGGTTCAAACTCTTAATTTGAAAAAATTTGTAAATTTTTAGAAAAAAATTTAAATTTGGGGTTTTCGGGTTTTACCCAAAAGTTATATCTAACTGAAAAAAGTATTTATTTCGGATACCAGTTCCTTCTAGTAGAAGTCTATACGTTTACATTAAGGCATAACGTGATATACTCACTCAGCGGTTTCAGGATGATATGGTGCGGCAAAGTAGGTCATATCGAGGAGAAGTCGCCAAGATGTCCTTATATGACTGCCAAATCATAAAAATAGCAAAAGAGCCCCTAGAGTGGTGGGATTTTACTCAAATTTGTATCAATTTGTATTCAGGTCAAACTAAATCAATATATGCAATTTTTATTCAAATGAGCTGAGAAAGGAAAATTTTCTAGTGTATACAAATGTACAACCAAAATGCCGCAAAAAATTGGAAAATTTTGACCACAAGTGGGCTGGCTTAGAGTTATCCGATTAGTTTTAGACCAAATGGTATAAGAATCCGCTTGGTATTTACCAAAAATCCAAAGTTGAATTTTCATTGCTACTCTTTACACACTCTTTATATCCATAGAGTTAGGAAAATCTTATTTAATTTATTCTCATTTAAACTATGGGTTGGTTCAAAAAGACCGCAGATTTTTTTCTCTAAAGAAAACGCATCAAAATTTCTGGAAATGATTTTCGTTTTATTTCGTAATTTGTTGTAGTCTATTGCATTGATGTTTTTATTTAATGGATACTGTGCCATTAAATAAAAACCACAACTCCTCTGCCTTCACAGAATGCGCGTATCAAAAATTTCCATGACTGTATGTCATAAATCGGGTTGTATATCATGTATAACGCGTATGATTTCGCACTGCAGCTCTGGAATCTTCTCGAACTTATTGGCATCGACCATATCTTTCACAGCGCCCCAGAGAATGAAGAAAATAGCAAGCAAGATCTCGGCGGCAATTTGACCTTCTTTCGTGAGATAATGCGTCCTGGGAAATTAGAAAAAATAATATTCTACATCTAAATAAATAAATGGTTTCCCATTACATCCCATGAAGGGACCGGGGAGAACTTCTCACAATCACTGAGCTGTGCGCTTTCCAGTTTTCACTCACTGATTGGGACCTACAGTTTTACACCGATTCCGAACGGTATTTTGAGAAGCTTTTTCATGGCTATATACTCGATAGTGTCGCCGTCACTAAGCGAGGTGACCGTCGTCGAAAGAAATTTTGTTTTTTAAGGTGGTTGGAGCAGGGATCGAACCCAGGATCTCCTGTACAAGAGGCGCGCACACTACCCATTGCACCACCGACGGTCACATCTTCCTCTTCTAAATATGCATCTGGCATTGCAGTCAACAGGACATGTCGTGCTGATTAAATTAGTGTTGCATTAATGACACTGCGTTAGGGACACTAGTTACCATGACAATTTGCCGTAGATACAACAATGACATTTAATTGATACCATGGAATTTCAGTTTGTAATAAACCTTAATATTGTTAACTCAGATCCAAATTTCTCATTACGTTTCGTGGACATAAGTAGTACTATGCGTACTACTGTTCAACATCCTAGGAAGGAACTGACCAACATCAGCGCGGCCCTCAGCATCATCGTTAATGATGATCAATTGAATATTATGCATTAACAACACCAAACGCGTTTTTAAAGAGCTTAATTTGATGATGCTAACATTGTGGTGCTGATGCTGATGCATTCAGTGCTGCCAACTATTATGGGGGTTTAATATTGTGTGGATTTGGTTGATCGTCAATTGACGATTTTCTGTCATAAAAGTAATATAAAACCAGTGGGTAGTCCATGAAGAGGCCCTAAAGTGGAAGCAACAACCAACGGTAGATTCGGGCTCAGTCGAATATTTAATACCTACCAGGACAAAAATGAGTATAGCAAAATTCGATAGTATAGAGGTAGGTAGGTACATGAATGTCAGCTATATCGAAAACAATCAGCCTTAAATTAAGCTCATGCACCGGCAAAATCAGCTAATAATTGAAATCTGTGGTGCCGACTGTACCAAGCGTAGTTTGTACAATTTCTATGTGGGCTATATGAAAAAAGGGGCCGATATGGACCATTTTTAAAATGGATCACTTTATGTAAATGTTTGGTAAATTTTTGAGACTCTATGTTCGTTTTGGGACTGTCCTTGGAGGTGGAAAGTTTCTGATAGCCATTCACTTGTGAGTGGCCAGAAATGATTCCTTCATTGGGCAGTCCAAGCAGCTCACTACTTCCACGCAGTATGTCCTGGGCAATGGCTTATCGGAAACCTCCGTCAGCTAACAAAAGTGAGAAGGCGAAACGAATGAGCAACCTGAGTGGTAATGCGATCACTGATACGTCTCAGGATTATTAGGTGACCCTGTCACTGAAGCTCTTCGAAGTAATGGACATCTGTCCTTTGAAGGCGGATGAGCCCACACCCCTGGCCAACGTCGGATCAAAATTGAAGAAACCAAAATCCAGCTTCGACACACTGCATTCTGGTCAGCGTCTGATCCATAATGGGCGGCTGAAGCATAATCATCCTGACAGTAGGTAAAATGCAAACCACGGTGGGCTGGGTTTGCCTCCCGGCACCGTTATATTGGCAATGTAAATATACGTAGAAAATAATGAACAAAGAAATCCCCCAACTGTTGACGACCCTCGCAAAGCTAAGATTTGTGTTTTGGAGTATTCGGACACATATAGTGAAATTTTATGTTTATCTGAATCTTTTCTATAAAACTACTGAACATATTTTGTACCTCAGAAGTAAGGAACACACAATTGTGCATGCGGATATGTTGCAGGTAAGTTACGAGGGGCGGAAACTTTGACCTGCCCTAAAAAAAATCTGATCAGATCTGGGAAAACGCCGATATACGTATATTTTTTTTGTAGACCTTTCTACCAGAATCCGTTGACAGAACCCCATCATTTTGAAAAAAATCTAATTTTGTCTCACAGTGTTATTCTTGTGCGAATATTTTCTGCAAGCAGGAGATTATCCCGAAGGGCGCCTGGATCTTTATTTTATAATCAGTAGATATTCAAGTAGCATTGCGGACGTCTTTATGTTGGAATCAAAAACCACCGACTAACATGATTATAAACTTTCATCCAATTCAAAGGAATTGCCAATGCTGTGGTGTTTTTCCATCTTTATCAGACTCTTGCTGAAAATGTACCTGGTTTTTTGTGTCGATTTTTTTTGCTGTTGGAGCAATTAGGTCCATATTTATACACTTATAGAAAATGGCTTGTCGCTGTGACAAAACATGTTCGTTACTATAATGGAAAGTTCGGTACATCATCAGTCATTGCCACAAGGAAATATGTAGTTCAATATTCGGTTGACAGTTTGTCGAAATATTTTACATAGCAGGAAATCACTGATTTGGGTTCCGTTTTAAGAGAAAATGTTGTGCTAATAATGATTTGTACTTTCTATTTAATTATTCAAGGTCAAGACCATCTATCTCATGAGAAATGAATCATGATAAGGATTCTTTTTTAAAAAAAACTATATCTCTATTGATACGAGATATAGATGGTCTTGAGCTTGAATAGTGAAATAAAAAGTATCAATAAAAAGGCCAAATAATGATTAGTAATAAGTAAATGACCTAACCTACAAAAGGCGTTCGACGCAGGAAAATAAAGCTTTATCCAACCCTGGTGTACGCAAATTTGTGTAGAATGTTGCGACTCTGACTGAAAACCTGGAACGGTATATTTGGATTATTTCATGGATGCAGCGATGGTATGCACAATATTAGCCATAATGAAAAACGGATGAAAACAGTCACAGAGGAAACAGGACGGCGGACAGCTCCAAAAAAAATAGATAACAGAAAAGCGAGGGATGAAATATATTAAATATGCAGAAGAAATAACGAAACGCGAAACAGGTACTTGTCTCTCCTACTGTCGCGATGAGAATGGAAGTCTTGTAACAGACATTCAGAGTGTGGGCAGACCGTGGACAAAACAGTCCTTTAAATTGCTTCATCAAAACTAATTCAACGAAGACTTTGAATGGAGTGGGTATCTCCCACTAATCCAAGACGAGATATGAACAGAAATGTACGGTGTCAAAATCACAAAACTGTGGATGGCAATGGAGGGTCAGCGGATCTGTGTGAAACTGATAATGTGTATGCAGCAGGTCTTGGGAAAGACTTGGTTATTAAGATGAGTTTGTTTTCAAGAATTTGAAATTTGTATCTATGTATATCAATGACAATACTCCTATAAAAATGCCTGCAAATTCTGATTCGATATTGTCCATACGAGTTAGCACAAAACTTACAATCTCAGCCGCATGATTTATTCGGTATGAAAAACATTCCAATTTTTGAAACAAAATTCTTAGGTTTTGCTAAATTTTACTACTGGTTCTCGAAGGTTAAAGTATACACACGAGCATTCCAAATTATCGCAATTTTAAGACGTGTATGTTTTCCAATGTCACAAATTTACCTCAAAGCTCGGAAATGCCACGCGCGGTTGTTTAATCCATTATAACCGAAGAACGTCTGTATTTACTTGCACCAATTGTACGCAATAGGAATTGTATTTCTATTGTCAAACTTATTTAGCTTTGTCAGATCAATATTTGATTCCATATTTGACAACGTCAAATCCATGTTTAAGTATCTCAAATCAATATTTGAATATTTGAAACAAAAAATTAAATGTTGTCGTACCAAATATTTCATAGGTACATATGTATATTCAATTCTAAAATGTGATCGGTAGAGTGAAAATTATTAAATAATGACTGGATAAGTAAACACACGTGTTTTAATCAGGCACCCGATTTTAATACTTTAAAACCATATTTTTTGATTTTTGCTCACTATAAAAACGAACGCTTAGGATTGAAATAAAATATTTTTTTCCATTGTTCCTTTTTAAGTCATCAACTGTTGAAAAAATATTTTTCATTTGAAACAACAATTTATAATTATCTCTACATATATTTATTCATACTGATGAATTCAAATTTTCAATCGATCAAAAAAAGAAAAGAAGTACAAATATTTTGAATAAAACGTTTTCGAGGAAAAAGGGAAGATATTTATCAACGATGAAAATAATAAAACGTTTTTATTGAAAATAACATAGATACATAAGTGAAATATTTGAAATTTAAATAAACGGGATTTAAAACAAAAAAAAAAAATACTTACATTAGAAATGCATTGTGAAATTTAAATTAACGTGATTTAAAACTAAAAAAACTAATTACATTCGAATTCCATTATGTCTACTAAGCTAGGGTTAAGTTTTAGTAGTAAAATATTTTCGAGATTTTGCGAACATAAATTTCTTCTGTTCTTTGTTAAAACAATAGAAAGCGCACTGAATGACCTTTCAGCGATTTTGGATAATGTTTCGCATTTAGAACTTTTTGTTTTCCAAAACTGCAACACATCATAGTGAAACGGGAGTTTTCCCTCATATTGCAACTGCTCTAAGTACGCCCGCATGGATGCATAGTCATCAGTAAGTTTTATGGTAGTAGACGCAGTTTTATTCTCCAGTTTTTTGTATCTGTCTTCATTTGAATGACCACTAAAGGTGCTTATACTTGGCTCCTTAGTTTGGTGATGAATTTCTTGTACTTCTCCGTCCGATTTCAATAAGGCCTAACTCCAAAAATAAAAAGTGTTGAAGTACTTATCTTTTACACGGATTGTGGCTATTCGTGCCATGAAAAAGCGCGTAAGTTTGGTTGCGGATTTATAGTTGGCAAAAATTCATAACAAAAAATTAGCCAATGCATGTACGCTCCGTTCAACGAGTGTGTAGTTGTTAGTTCATTAGACACTAGTCAGACACAGTTCTGTATTGGTTGCTATATAGGTTGCTACATTTTTATTATGAATTTGGGGGCTAGTGTCTAGGTTCAACCTATTGAGTGAACGTAAAACCACAATCCGCATCAAAGCGAAGTACTGCAACACTTTTTATTTTTGGAGTTAGGCCTTATAGCTTCTGACCCCTCCAACTGCAGAATTGAGTTAGAGTACTTACAACTGCAGTCTTTTTCTCCACATCACTCAAGTATGTTGTACCTCTAAAACAAAACCTAGGGTCTAGATACAAGGCAGCGACGAAAGCATTATTTTCCATTAACATCTTTTTCGATTTTGAAGGGACTGCAAAAGGCGATCTGCTAAGTCATTGCTACCAGCCATTTCTACCAACTCAGTTTCACAAACCAACCACTCCCTATAAAAATCATCCATTATTAGTTGTTTAGATTGAAGCATTGTCGTTCTTTCTGCAAGCGGTCTAAAACCTTTAACAAATTTTTCAGGAAAATCCCAATCAACTTCGATTTTGAAAAGAGTATTAGTTTCAACGTAATGCTTAATTTTTATTAAAGAATTGACCATTTCATATGTAGAGCTCCAACGTGTTGTGTTGTCAAGAACTGGTATTTGGCATGTGATCTGCTCATAAATAATTTCATCGAAGTTTTGCTCCTTCTTGCGAACTTGCTCCTTCAAATATTTGGCACAATGTCGTTCAAATAATTCGACCATGCCAATAGTAATTACCACTATTTGAAAGTTTTCAATAAATTGGATATTCACTCCCATAATACTTCTGTCCATCCGGCTGGCAATGTCCAATTTTAAACATACGTATTTATTACCAATCTGTCTTTCTATTTGATCTACAAGTTTTGATTTCATTAGCTGAAGGTGGTCCGCAATGGTTTTAGAATTAAATTTTATATTATATGCGCTTGACCAAGGCTGCAATATGTTTTGAAATATGTCATTATCTAGACAACGAAACGGCATATGTAGTTGAGTTACCATCTGTCCTATAGATTTTACATACTCTTCCTTACTCATTTGCAAACACACGTTCTGTAACTTTCTTTTTTTGGATTATGATGGAATGTACTCTTCTGGCATTTCGTCAATATTAATTTTGTGAACTTGAATATAATGGCGTTTTATATTGCCCATGTGGCTCTTTAATATTCTGTCACATTGAATGCATTTGGCGCTACTTTTATCCGCACACAAATCCACATATTTATCTGGACTAGAAAGCTTTTTGCGGCCCATACTAATACCCTTTTTGTTAAAGCGCCTGAAATGCAACCGTTTAACCGCAAACAATTAGCAAAGTACAAGTTTTTTAATTCGTAAAGGTTATTATGCTTAATTTTCCGAATTGCAGCAGACAAATTTTACATTTTCATTGAACAACTTTTGTTTGGTTTCAGAAAAACGTTTTATTTTGACTGAAAAGAAAAATTTTCTACATTGTATACGATGGAAAAATTACAGATAAAAAATTTTCTATTGTTTTTTTCATCGTTTAGGATAATTATTCCAAAAGATATTTTTCTATTTTCATCATGAGGAAAAAGTATTTCAATTCAAACTGTTCAAAATTATTTATATCTACAAAGTTGAAAAATATTTTTCAACTAGTACGATATTTTTGTTTGATAAAAACAAAAAAATAAAACGTTTTCCGGTCCTTGGTTTTAATATACGAGTAATCCAATAGAACCAAATTTATAATATAAAATGACAGTTAAAAGAAAGTAAGAAAAGATTAATTGAAGCTCAAAAACAGGAAATGAAAAGGGCTAAGTGTAGTTTCTTCATAAGAAATGACAATCTATTCTACACCAGTGGTTAACTTTTCAAATACGAAGGGATATATTGCAACATTTGAAACAGAGTTTCATCTCATTACATACATGGTTTCCCATTACATCCCATGAAGGTATTTGGGAGAGCTTCTCACAACCAGTGAGCTGTGCGCTTTCCAGTTTTATACTCACTGATTGGGGACTACAGTTTTACACCAGTTCCGAACGGTAATTTGAGAAGCTTTTTCATGGCTAAATACTCGATAGTGTCGCCTTCACTATGCGAGGTGACCGCCGCCGAAAGAAGTTTAAGGTGGTTAGAGCAGGGGATCGAACCCAGGATCTCATTTACAAGCGGCGCGCACACTAACCATTGCACCACCGACGGCCACAAATTCCGTTGCTATAAAACAGCATCAATTTTAGTTATGTTTGAGTGAACAATATTTTATCAGCCCATCTATTCAGTTATAATTTTAATTTCTTAATGACAACCTTTTAAGAACAATTTACAAGCAGAAGTAATTAACATGATGTACGAAAATATTAAATACCAACAAAGTGAGGCTATCACTACTATATTACAACCTTATCCCGTTTAATATGCAATTTATTTATATATTTTTGTCAGTGTATGGGCTATATTCCTTACAGTCTAGCAAAACTTAATAGTAATGTAAGTTTAAAATTATTATTAGACCGACTCAGAAAAAATATTTTAGTAAACACAGTAAAAATTACTACTGAAAAGTGAAAACCAAACACGTTTTCTATTTTCTCTCTGAAAACAGTTTGTTGTAATGACAGTCACTCCATTTTCTATAATTGAAAACAAATTTGCAGGTCAGGGACCTTACAAAACGAAGATAACATATTTCGGCAACCAGTTCGATCGTTTGCCTTATCTATCCAGCTGGCAATGCCAAGTGTACGCAGGGATTCGTCAACGATCCCTCCAGTGGAGTCTTGGTCATCCTATTTTTCGCCTTACTTCGAGTTCGGTTACGAAAACCCTTCATGCTGGTTCGTCTTCATCCATTCTACTGACATGGCCTAGCCAGCGCAATCGCCTCATTTTGCATATGGTTCATGATGCGTCGGCGATATTCGCCTTTGTACACTATTGGGCCATACATTTTTCGCTCGAAGCCTCATAGAGATGTTTCGTCTGTTTGCGATAAGACCTAATTCTGGAACATAAAGCAAGACGGGTTGTATGAGAGTCTGGTACAGCTGTACTCTTGTTACCCGAGAGAGGGCTTTATCTCTAAAGTGCTTGCATAGTCCGAAGTAACGTCTATTCGCAAGCACAATTCTCCGCACGATCTCAAGGTTGAAGTTGTTGTTTGTGTTTATAGCAGATCCGAGGTATATAAATTCGTCCACTATCTCGAAATTATAATGGATATCAACGTTCATGCTTTGGTGTAATCGCGCGGAGGCCCTGCTCGTTGAAACCATTAATTTTGTCTTGTCGTCATTTACCGTCAAACCTACTTTTGCTCGAAAATACCGCAGTAACGTCTCTAATTGCATGTGGCTTTTGCTGCTGATGGTTTTATTCATGTTGACTGCGGCTTTTCTCATAATGATCTCCATTAAGATGTTAAAAAGATCGCACGATAATGTGTCGCCTTGCCTGTGACCTCGCTTAGTTTCGAAAGGTTCGGTGAGTCCACTCCAACTTTCACTGCGGATTTGGTTTTCGTCAAGGTCAACCTCCAAAGGCGTATAAGTTTTGCAGCAATACCAAGCTCAGTCATTGCTTCGTATAGTTTCCTTCCGTATCGGGCTATCGAAGGCCGCCTTCTAATCGACTAACAGATGATACGTGTCGATTTGTTTTGCGTGGGTCTACTGCAAGATTTGGCGTAGCGAGAACATCTGGCCAGTTGTCGAATTTCCAGGCCTAAAACCACACTGGTATGGTCCAATCAGGTCCTTAGTCTTTCGCACAATACTCGTGATAGAACCTCATGTGCTATGGATAAAAGGCTTATTCCACTGTGGTTGGCACAGCGACTTGGTTCACCATTTTAAATATGAGGCATATTACACTGAGACTCCAATCGCCGGGCATGAATTCATCTAACCAAATGTTGCTAATGAAGTGATGCACGCCGCCAGCCTTAAACAGCTGCTCCGGTAATCCCTCAATGACGGGGAGATTTGGCGCTACAATTAAATATCAAAACCCGCAACACAACAACAATTGCATGATTTAACAAAACAATGATGTGGTTCTATGTTAAAGGAGTACAGCATAGACGAGTAGAACTTATGTTCATGGTAAGTATAAACATAGCTATGCACATATCTTAAATATAAATCTTAACAATAAATTCCTCGTATA
This sequence comes from Phaonia tiefii, assembly GCA_963931995.1. Classification (NCBI taxonomy): domain Eukaryota; kingdom Metazoa; phylum Arthropoda; class Insecta; order Diptera; family Muscidae; genus Phaonia; species Phaonia tiefii. The sequence goes on along the minus strand of OZ008367.1, from coordinate 85,638,967 downwards.
TGTTTTTAATTGCAGACCTGAATATGACGGCCACAATAACACTCAACCCCTCGATTACCACAATCTTCTCCAGATTGTTTCAACATGGAATGAATATAATCTGTTTAGCAAATAGATTTTCGAAATCAACGATTCAAAAAATTGTTACAATTGTCAATAAATAAGTTCAAACACACTTCAAAACATTCATTGCAGCAATGAAACAAAATCATTGTAGTAATGAAACATATTCATTACAACAATGACTCAAATTCGTTGCACCAATGAAACAAATTCATAGTAGCAATGAACAAACTCATTGCAGCAATGAAGCAAATTCCTTGCAAGAAAAATACCTATTCATTACAACAATGAAACAAATTCATTGCAGCAACGAAATAAATTCGTTGCAATAAATAAAAATAAATGGTTTCCCATTACATCCCATGAAGGGACCGGGAAGAACTTCTCACAATCACTGAGCTGTGCGCTTTCCAGTTTTCACTCACAGATTGGGACCTACATTTTTACACCGATTCCGAACGGTATTTTGAGAACCTTTTTCATGGCTATATACTCGATAGTGTCGCCGTCACTATGCGAGGTGACCGCCGCCGAAAGATTTTTTTTTAAGGTGGTCAGAGCAGGGTTCGGATCCAGGATCTCATGTAAAAGAGCCGCGCACACTAACCATTGCACCACCGACGGCCATTCGTTGCAATAATGAAGCAAATTCATTGCAGCCACAACCGAACTTTCACCACAGTAACGAACAATTTGCAGTTGATGAACACATTTTCATAGCGGGAATGAAACGTTACGTTAGCTCACTTTCGATAACAACAGCTGTTGGGGTGATGAACATTTTCATCAGTGTGACGATGCTTTTCCCTTCAGTGTATTATTCCAACGAAAGCCAACAATTTGTCAGTTAGCTAAATGTATCAGACCTTGAACAAAGTATCAGACCTTGTCGCATGCGATCGTGCGTGGAAACTTTTTTTGACCTCGTGAGCGTGCGTGAAATTAACTCTCGTGCACACCTCTACTCGAAAGCTCATACATTAGCATACAAAATTTCCCAAATGATGGTAACATGGTTGGTTGGTTGGTTTTCGAGGTTGCTAAAGATTAGTGTCTTGAGACACCGTTTTTTATACCACATCACTCCGGAAGGTCCAAAGTACCGTGTCTATATCCAGCCTGTAAATCGGAGATACCTCTTTAGATCCCCTAGACCTATCTCGTGTATCTAAGTGAGGTTATGCAAGAAGGGACAGTCCATAGTCTTCAGGCGTCTATTCATCAGAGCCGGACAACTGCAGAGGTGATGCTCCACCGTCCAAAAAAAAAAAAATGGTAACATACTTGATGTATAATTACACTCACAGAAAAATTCGGTTGAGACAGCCGAATTAGCCGTAACCCAATGAGGTCGTCTCACGTTGACACAACGTCATTAGAGGTTGACGCAACCTCATTAGGGGTTGACACAACCTCATTAGAGGCCGACACAAGCTCATTAGAGGTTGACACAACCGAATTTAGATAGTGTTACAAATGAATCTGGAAACTTTTTTTTTATAATTAACTAATGATTTATTTTCCATTATTCTTATAAAAAAACATTAGAAGGCGCGAAAATAAAGTCATTTATATGTATATGGTAATCTTTAGAGTGACACATTTATTTTACATGCCTTTTCTGATCTTTTTTGAAGTACCGTTGATTTGAAGTATCTGTTGATTTTGATCCTAAACCGTTTCGTGTACAGATGATTGCAGCATATCTCAAACGGCCGACCTTGAAAGCTTCAAAACTCTTGATATTTGCTTGGACATTCTCTGCAAAATAACAAAACCCATAATTACAATATCTTTATTTACCTTTCTTAATAACCACAAAAAAAATCTTGATATCGTCGTGACTGGAAAAATTATACATTCTTTAACTTCATTTAAAATAATATTTGTATTTGTTTTTAGAATTTTAAACGTCAAGGTTTAAATACGTACACGCTGAACAATCTGTAGTTTTTTGTTGTTTGGATGCAAATATAACATGTGTTTGGAGATTGTCGCAAATATAATATACTTGTGTCCAAACACATTGTGTTGGCTATTTTTATATTATTGCGTTTTAATTTATGTATTCAGTCGTCAATGGTTCATCGGACAGAGGATATCAAAAGCGCTTGATCAGTGAAAGAAGAATAAACAAACGGTCGGACGGTTAAATGGTTTGTGATGTTTCTTTGGTTTTTGTGCATGTGTTTCGCATATATTTATGTGTGCCACCAAAGTGAGAAACGATTTTGTGGTAAGAAACTGGAGGGGGCAACAACGTCAATCCCTTCTTCTACCCGAGCCTCTACTGAAAAAATCGGAATGGCGGACCATATGTGAAATATAATAAAAAAACACAAGTAATTAATACACGCTTGTCTTGCATGTACTAGATTTGTATATAAGTATATTGTTCGTGTACCAACGCATAGTGATAACCAACGCATAGTTGAAACCTTCTGAAGACAAAAAACTTTAGAGACAACAAAGCAAGGAGAAACAACAGAGCAGCAGATTCAAAACAAAACAAATAATGCATTCAATACAAGTAAATATAAAAATGATTTAAATCTTAATTTTTTGTATTATTTATTTATATAAGTAAATGTGGATATATATTGATAAAATTAATTATAATAATAATAATTATTATAATTTCCCGCTCTTTTTTGAAAGGAAAAATTTGTGATATTGAGTTTTTTGAAATGTATTTGAATTTTTAATTATTAAAACATAATGTTTGTTCCCTGAAGAAGTCGCCCAATGTGGAGACGAAATATTGGCGATAAATAAGCAAAACAAATAAAAGATCTTAAGCTCGTTTAAAGAATAAGAGTAACGAAAGGAAGAATAAATCGTTTCTAAATATTATTATGTTTGGGAGAAACGCAACTATATGGAGGTTTGGGGGAAACACGCGAATGCCTCCACTTATTTATATGGATGTTTGTGATGAAGCACGCATATGTTTCCACGTAAAAGCATGCATATTTGTCGGTAAGCATGCTAATCTTTGCATTTAAATACACCTGAGTTTGGGACTTGCAAACGTATAAATGTTTGAAGTGTTTTCCAAACATGTACATACATAGTTCCTGCAGAATATGTTTGGGAGAATAAGTTACAGAGGCCGTTTTTTCAGTGTGTAGAATTATGTTGTGGTAACCGAATTGAAAATTAAGTTCAGTTGAAATTCAGTTAATTCGGTTATTGCTACCGAATTGATACCAAATTCGGTAGTTACAACCGAATTGATACTGAATTCGGTAGTGACAACTGAATTGATGCCAACTTCGGTTATAACATTCCGAATTGATGTCAGATTTGGTTGTTGCACCAGAATTGATGCCAAATTCGTTTACTCAAACCGAATTTGGTACCAATTTCGGTTGCTGCATACGAATCAATTCCAAATTCGGTTGTTCCAACCGAAAATTTAGAAAATTTGGTGGACAAGACGAATATTATTCAAGATTCAGTCGTCACAACCGAGTCAATTATGGAACGAGGTTGCCTGAACCGAGTTTAAGTTGTGACGATTAAATTCGGTCGTGACAACCTCAATTGGGTTGTTGCAACCGCAGTTCGGTAGTAACAAGCGAATTTATGGTTGCAACAACCTCTTTTCAATAAATTTTTTCTATTGGTGTACGACTATTATTTTTTTGGTCTTGTACGCTTTACGACACATGGTTAAGACCAAAATTATATAAGTAGTTTAACCGATTTAGTTGGTTTGTTGAATTTGGTCTTCAACGGTTTAGTAAAATTCAGAAACACTTTGCGCATTACTAGGAAACTGTTGGTTTACTTTGAAAAGGAGTCATAGTATTGCGTTTTTTTAAAAAAAATGGTTCGTATTTGGTGTTTTGTTTACATTTTCAAATGCTGTCAACTAGAACGGCAAGCTTAAAAAGTTTCCAGTTTTCTTCCAAATCTATCACCATTTCTGTCAATTTGAGTTCGATATTAATATATTTTCTATTGACATTAACTCAGAAATCCCCAGACATTGAAACCAAACTGGATTATATTATACTTTTCAATGTTGGTCACAGAGTAAATACAATAATAATATGAGAAGCATGGGTATTGGTGATAAACTTGTGAAAAAAATAGACATGTGTTTCTTATAACAATGACGCTATCTTGAAACATGAGCTAGATTTCGTATATAAGAAGCTCTGATACGAACAACAGCTATCAGTTTTCAGTTATCGAAACAACAGAAATTGTACTTAAAAATGAAGTTCCAAATCGTCTTCGTATTGGTTGCCATCGTAATGTTGGGTGCTTGCAGTGCCAGTCGTGAATCCGACGTCTTGAAACTCAGGAATAATATCGTACGTATCAGTAATCATTTTGAAATTATTATTATAATTCTATTTTGATATTAATTACTTTTAGAATGGCTTAATGGTAGGAGTCAAGCAGAATGCCGATGTTTTGATTCAGTTACCCCCACCACAACTTAAGGCCCAATTGATGAACCTTGTGAGACCAATTGCTAAATTGGTTAAAAAGTTGAAACTTAGTAAACCTGAACTTGTTAGTTATATAGAATATGCTGCACAATTGCCGGCATAATTTCACCATTGTTGAAGAGATTTTAAAAAATAAAGAATTTTAATTGCAAATGTTAATGCCAGTATAAGTTGTGTTTTCTTTTCCAAATATTTTCATGTCTGACAGTTGAATTGCCACATGCTTGTAATATATTTTATTACTGTTAAAATATTAACATTTCGAACATTACACACTGATGTGTTTCATTAAATACTGAAAGCAGTTTAACCCGGTCATTTAATTCAGTTCTCTTCCGAACATTAGGCAACTAGTTGCTCCGACAATCCTAAAGATACTTTTAAATGTGTGATTCTAAAAGCCTTGAGACAAAAGTTATTAATTTTTTCAACTACTACTTGTTAAATTCCGAAAATCTCCATTTAAATTTTGTAACGAATCTTTTGAGGTCGCCTGAGTTTTTCGTAGAGTTTCTTGTGAACAACAAACCGTTTGCCCAATTTTCTTTAAGAATTCCGGGGTACAGTAGTGTAGTAAATATAATTATTCACAAATTCCCTAATATTGAAAAAAAAAATCCGTTTGACATGAGGAATGATCGTGAATTTGCAACTAATCTTTCGCACAAAAAAAAAAATACATGAGGTGTCAAGGGACCCCCGGTTGGAACGAAGTTTCTTTCGCTATTTATTATGTACTAGTTAGTTCCAACACGCCTAAGGCGCCCGTTGAAAAATACGACAATTTAAATGGATCTTTAAATGATAAACTTTTTTAAGAATGTTTTTTTATACAATGTATTTTTTTAAAAAAGAAGTATATTTAAAAAAAACTATAATTTTTGGGTCCTTTATGTAAGAATATGAAAATATAATTTCCCGTAAACGTCCTTTTTTGAGAAGAGGTACTTATTTTATTAAAAGCTAATGTTTTTTTAAGAAAAGGTAGTATCGTTAAAAAGATGTACTTTCTGTAAGAAAGTGCCTTAAGAGGATGAATTTTTTTTTACAAAGAAGTACTTGTTTTAAGAAAAGGTACTTTTTAAAGAAGTGGTACTCTTTTTAGGAAAAGGTTATTTTTTAAGAAAATTTAATTATTTTCAGAAAGCCTACTAATCTCAAGAGAAGAAAAGAAAAGCTATTATTTTATATTTAAGAAAATCTACTTTTAAGAAACTTAATTTTGTTAAGAAAGGGTATTTTTTTAAAAGAAAGTACGTTTTTTTTTTAAAATGGTATTTTTTTAGAATTGGTCCTTTTTTTTAAAAAGGGGTACATTTTTATGAGTATGTACTTATCTCAACAAAATTTATTTTGTTTCACAAAAAAGGTACTCTTTAAAGAAATGGTAGTTTTTTAAGGAAATGCAATTTGTTGTAAGAAAATGTACGTTCCTAATAAAAAAAAATTTATGAAAATATACTTTTTTTAAGCAAAGGTACTTCTTTAAGATAATGTATTTTATTTAACAAATATACTTGTTTAAGAATATGATTAGGTATTTTTTTCTGAGCAAATGCCCTTTTTTTAAGCAAAGGCACTTATTTAAGAAAATTTTAATTTTTTTAAACTACTTTCACGATAGCTTTTCTAAATTTACATTTTATTGGTTTCAAAACTACAATATAAACTAAATATTGGTTACAGGCTCCACCTAGGAAACTTCCCATCTTCAAAATTTCCCAACATATGTTAGTCTTGACACAAACCAAAGAAAAAATATCCAATATAGTTGATAATACTGGGCTGTAACATAATAGTGTTAAAACAAAAGTTGTTTAATTTTTTTGAATTTAGCCCCCATCCCTCAACGTGCGATAAGGAACTTCGTTCCAAAAAAAAACAACACTGTATATCACAACATTTTGGAATGTACTAGACATTTGTAGGGGAAGAATCGGGCTTTTAGAATATTGCACTCTTTTTCAGAATATTGGAACCGTGTGTCAACACACTTGGTGCTGCAGAGTGCTAAAATTTACCACTTTGGTGCTGTTGAAACTTTCAAAGTCTGTTATTAGGCGATTACAAGGATATTTTACTTTTGGGTATCTACTGTGGAAGACAGACAAAAAATATGCAAACGGTTGCGGTATATCCTTAACCTTTGTTAAGACATTTTCTATATCAAACATTACTAACTGTAGGATGTATTTCCAAATGATCATAATTTTCCATTAAATACATTTGCCAAAGCCTTGTCTTTCAGAAAAATTTAAAAATTGATGTAGATTTCTTGGAAAGAACTAAATAAAATACTGGATGATTCATGATAAGTTTTTCTGGGAAATATTATGATTTTTATCGGTTGAACAACAATTACAACTTAGATCAGTCGGAATTTCCAAACGACTTTTTACAGAGTATTCCTTATTGAAGAGTTCGCAATGTAGTGGTATTTTCAGAAATATTCTTTCCCTCAAATGGTCGAGTTATTATCAAAAAAAAAAATCACATGAGGTGTCAGGGGATACCCGGTTGGAACGAAGGTCCTTTCGCTATATATTATGTTCTAGTCAGTTCCAACACGCCAAGGCGCCCGTTGAAAAATCCGGTAATTTAAATGGATCTTTGGGAAAATATACTTTTTGTAAAACGATAAACTTTTTTTAAGAAATTTTTTATTTATTGAATGTATTTTTTTTAAAAGTATATTTTTAGGTCTCTTTTGTAAGAATATGTATTATATTTTCCCGAAAAGCTCCTTTCTTTCATGAGAGGTACTTCTTTTATTAAAAGCTAATGTTTTTTTTAAGAAAAGCTACCATTTTTAATAAAAAGTACTTTCTGTAGAAAAATTTTTTTTACATGCCAGTACTTGTTTTAGGAATAGGTACTTTTTAAAGAAGTGGTACTCTTTTTAGGAAAAGGTTATTTCTTTAAGAAAATTTAATTATTTTCAGAAAGGCTATTTATCTCAAAAAAATAAAAGAAAAGCTATTCTTTTATTTTTAAGAAAGGGTACTTTTAAGAAAATAATTTTTTTTAAGAAAGAGTATTTTTTTAAGAGAAGGTGTGTTTTGTAAGAAAAGGTTTTTTTAGAAAAAGTATTTTTTTAGAATTGGTCCTTTTTCAAGAAGGGAAAAATTTTTAAGTGTAGGTACTAATCTTGAGAAACGTTATTTTGTTTCACAAAAAAAGTACTCTTTAAAGAAAAGGTAGTTTTTTAAGAAAAGGCAATTTGTTGTAAGAAAATTTACTTTTTTCAAAAAATGTTCTTATTTAAAAAAATACTTTTCTTAAGACAATATACTATTTGTAAGAAAATTTACTTTTTTTTGGGCAAATGTACTTCTTTAAGATAAGTTATTTTTTTTAAGAAAAGGTACTTTGTTTGAGAATATGAATAGGTATTTTTTGAGAAAATTTACTTTTTTTAAGAAAGGCACTTAGTTAAGAAAATTTTCTTTTTTTAAAAAAAATAGTATTTTTTAAAAAATTGAATTTTTTTCAAATAAAAGGTAAAAAAGGAATTATAATAAAATTCGATATTTATTGTCTTGCACTTTGGATTTTCTAAATTTACTTTTTATTGTATTGGTTACAGGCTCCACCTAGAAACTTCCCATTAAACAAGAAATTTCCCAACATATGTGAGATATCTAGTTAGGTTCTTTATCTATGATCCTAGTCGAGACACAAACCAAAGCATAAGTAAACAATATCGTATAGTTGATAATAGTGGGTTGTAGCATAATAGGGTTAAAACAATAGTTGTTTATTTTATTTTTTATTTAGCCCCCATCGATAAGGATAAGGAACTTCGTTCTAAAACCGAAAGAAAACAAGGACAAATTTACAATTCTAAACTGTGATAGAGAATATCTTAATAACGGTAAAAGATACACTTACCTCGTTGTTTAGTTTATCTTGCATAGTAAATTCTCAAAAGTAGAAAATCTTTGTAGTCGGCCTATAAGTGTAGAATTACAAGGCTTAGAAAGTTCCAGCAGCACAGAGCAAAGCAACTCTACAGTTTCAATAGCACAGAGTGAGTTGAAGATGACGGTACCACTTAACCAACACGAAGATATTTTCAGTGTCAAAATCAACAAAACTGTGGATGGCGATGGAGGGCCAGCGAATCTGTTTAAAGCTGATAATGTGTATGCAGCAGGTCTTGGGAAAGACTTGGTTACACGATTGCATGCCTGGCGATGCAAAATTAAGCTCAAGATGAGTTTGTTTTCAAGAATTTGAATTTTGTTTCTATGTGGTAGCAGATTTATATTTTCAAACTTAAATAAAATATATAATAATTGACACAAAGTTTTATTAAGAGCATTGAACGATAGCATGGAAATGCGGATTTTATTTTTTAAAGAGTATGAACACACTGTTCAAAATGGACCCTGATTTCTCGACGAATATTTTCCTTTAAAGCCGCAAGAGATTGGGGATTGTCATTATAACCCTCTCTTGGAGGTAGCCCCATAAAAAAATCCACGAGTGTTATACCTCTGTGGCCATGGGACTGATCAGTTTTTGGGTGAAATTTTCCCGATGCAAATTCATCGAAGCTCTGGCTGTGTGTGCAGTCGCCTCATCCTGTTGAAACCACGTGTGTGAAGAGTACGATGGATGAGCTCGCAGGTTTGTCAAAAAGAATTCCGTAATCATGCGTCGATAATTTTCACCGTTGACATTCGTCGCCTGGCCTCGAGAATTTTCAAAAAAAAAATGGTTCAATTATCTCATGCGTGGACATGGTTTTTGATGTTTCAATCGAGGGTTGCGGTTTCTTGGAGACCAGTAACGGCAGTTTTGCTTGTTGACGTGGCCGTTTAAGTGAAAATGAGCCTCGTCGCTCCAAAAAATGGGATGTATATCAATGATAATAAAAAAAATAAATAAATGGTTTCCCATTACATCCCATGAAGGGACCGGGGAGAACTTCTCACAATCAATGAGCTGTACGCTTTCCAGTTTTCACTCACTGGTTGGGACCTACAGTTTTACACCGATTCCGAACTGTATTTTGAGAAGCTTTTTCGTGGCTATATACTCGATAGTGTCGCCGCCACTATGCGAGGTGACCGCCGCCGAAAGAAATTTGAAGGTGGTCAGAGCAGGGTTCGAACCCAGGATCTCATGTACAAGCGCCGCGCACACTAACCATTGCACCACCGACGGCCACAATATCAATATCAATGATAATACTCGTATAAAAATGCCTGAAAATTCTGATTCGATATTGCCCATACGAGTCAGTACAAAACTTACAATCTCAGCCGCATGTTTATCGAATTTATTCGATATGAAAACCATTCCAATTATTGAAAAGAAAAACCTTAGGTTTTGGTAAATTTTACTATTAGTTCTCGAAGGTTAAAGTATACACACGAGCATTCCAAATTATCGCAATTCTAAAACGTGTATGCTTTTCAATGTCATAAATGTACGTCACAGCTCGCAAATGACACGCGCGATTGTTTAATCCATTATAACCGAAGCACGTCTGTATTTACTTGCACCAATCGTACGCAATAGGAATTGTATTTCTATTGTCAAACATATTTAGCTTTGTCAGATCAATATTTGACTAAGTCAAATCCACGTGAAATCCATGTTTGAGTATCTCAAATCAATATTTGAATATTTGAAACAGAAAATGAAATGTTGTCGTACCAAATATTTCATAGGTACATATGTATATTCAATTCTAAAATGTGATCGGTAGAGTGAAAATTATTAAATAATGACTGGATAAGTAAACACACGTGTTTTAATATACGAGTAATCAAATAGAACCAAATTTATAATATGAAATGACAGTTAAAAGAAAGTAAGAACATATTAATTTAAGCTCAAAAACAGGAAATTAAAAGGGCTAAGTGTAGTTTCTTCATAAGAAATGACAATCTGTTCAACCACCAGTGGCTAACTTTTCAAATACAAAGGGATATATTGCAACATTTGGAACAGAGTTTCATCTTAATCCTTTACTATAAAACAGCATCAATTTCAGTTATGGTTGAGTGAACAATATTTTATCAGCCCATCTATTCAGTTATAAACTAATGTTCTTAATGACAACCTTTTAAGAACAGTTTACAAGGAGAAGATTTACGGAAATATTAAATACCAAGAATGTGGAGCTAACACTACTATATTACAACCTCACTCCGTTTAATATGCAATTTATTTATTTTTTTTCAGTGTAATATAATGTAAGTTTACAATTATTTTACATTGATTTAAAGGTATATAAAGTATATTAGCCCGACTCAGATAAAATATTTTGTAATCATAGCAAAAGCTACTACTGAAAAGTGAAACTATTTTAGCAAACATTTTGTCAGCTTGTTATCAACTCTGAAAACAGTTTGTTGTAATGACAGTCAGTCCATTTGCTATAATAGCAAATAAATTTGCACCTACTATGTAGTAAACATTGTGTGCTGTTAAGCTAACTTTATTTTTGGACAAACGCAGCAAAGCTTCAAGTTGGTCATTATTTTTCTTTAACCCTGCTGTTAGATTAGAAAAAACTTACGAATCTTAGATTGAGGGACCATTTGGTCCATACTGCAATTTTCATCCAAAATAATAATTTTATCTTATTCTTTGTAACTATTTTGGTTCAAAAATTTCTAAAGCAAGTATTTGACATATCAAAAACATCCGCTAACATATCAAAAACATCTTCTAAATATTTGACATGAATTTACATTCGCTTGGTAATGAAAAAACTTACGAATCTTAGATTGAGGGACCATTTGGTCCATACTGGAATTTTCATCCAAAATAATAATTTTATCTTATCCTTTGTAACTATTTTGGTTCAATAATTTCTAAAGCAAGTATTTGACATATCAAAAACATCTTCTAAATATTTGACATGAATTTACATTCGCTTGGTAATGAAAAAATGTACTATTGACCAAATGGTCCTCTAACCTAAGATTCGTCATTTTGTATTTTTCTCAGTCCTGAATAAAGTTAGAAAATTTAATTTTCGCACATAACATTGTTTTATTAAAAGACCCCATTAGCAGAAAAATTTAGTCAGTATATATCACCGTTCCAAAGTTACAAGGGAAAACAGAAAAAATTTGGACCAAATGGTCCTAATCTAACAGCAGGGTTAAGACTGTTCCATCTGTTGTGCAATGGTTAGTGCGCGCGACTCTTGTATTTGAGAACGTGGGTTCAGTCCCTAATATCACTGGATCTACTACCTAAAAGGAGATTGTGTTGAAAAATAAAGAAAATTTTCCTCAACTTGTTTGTGTCTTCTTTGTTAGGTCGGTAAGTTTCTGACCGCCATTAACAAATTCTAAGTTTAATTTTGTATATTCCATACTGTATTTCCCAGGAGTTTCGATGAAACAGCTTTTCGACCTCCTAGCTGCAAATTTGATATAGGATAGGAGGTGAGGACTAAGGAATAGGAATAGGCGAGTTGAAAAAAACTGTCTTTGAATTTAAGTTTATTGACATTTATGAATTAAAAAACAGCGATGTATGCAAATTCGAAAGAACACAAAAATTTTCTTTTACTTTTATTTATATTAGGTCGAAATTCTGACATGAAAAAACTGTTTCAAAACTGTCGTTTGCCCAGTGACTTTCGACAAGAATTTGATGGAACTGAAACACTCATGAACACTCATTACATATTACTCAATGGTCCTACAATTTTGTATTTCCATTCGTTTACATAAAGTACTTCTATAAATTCCACCACACATTGCCTTTGTTTGGATATATCCGTTTTGAAATTTCGCCTCGAACTGAGTAACGTTGGTCAGTTCTCCCCTTACACCGAAGAATAAATCTCACACACTTATAAAAAATTAAACGTAATTTTTATTCTTGCAAACCATAAAAGAGGGGGTTTTGAAGAAACAGAAGATCGATCTCCTCGTTTAAAATTTGATGTGAAGGAAAATGAGCGATTTGAAATTGAAAAAACTGCGTCTAAATTTTAATTTATTGGTACCTAAAACTTTGAAAACAACACAGTGATACAAAATATACTAAAGCAGAAATACCTGGGAAGTGATAGTATTTATTTTGGAGGCATTGTCGAGTGAAACAAGAAACTTTTTGTGAAATTTTCCAAACACCCCGCAAAATCGTACAAACCGGTTAAAACCGGTTTGCGTACGTTAACACACTTAGAAGCCTGTAAGTTAGTTGATTATCAACCGATTTTCATTTTCTCACCGGATTTAAATAAAAAATTATTTTCCATTATATCACATGAAGGGATTGGGAAGAGCTTTTTACACCGTTTTTTGACGTAGAATACGTCTTACCTTACGGTATGAGGAGTCATGTCAGGTTTTTATTGTTGTAATCTTTATTTCATTGAATTTGAGGAAACGGCTAGATGAATTTTTTTAAAATTTTTTTTGTAGGTTAATGAAGATGTTATCTTTCGTTTGATATACATTTCATATTGGTTGATATATTTCTAGTATTTTAATTTCTAAAATGAAAATTGTTTAAACACATACACTCAAACATATGTGTGGTGTTTGGTTGAGTGTTTTTGGTTGCTCAACATTGCTTAGGAACATGTATCTAGTAAAAAGTGAAACGAACAGCAAGCTAATGTTGCTTGGCAACATGTATCTAGTAAAAAGTGAAACAAACAGTAAGCTAAAGTAATAAAGCTTTTTTGCGAAATCTTCAATAAAGCTGTTGTAACATTAATTTTGAATTGTAAAGCGTAAAGCTTTCACACAATGCTCGAATGCTAATGCGAAGACTCGATAAGGTAAACCTTTTTTAATATTAGGGCGGCCCTCTCAACATTCGCAGAACTTATTTCAATAAAAATATTAATTAAAATACATAAATTAAATTAAGTTTAAAAAAATTGAACATAATATTTTTTTTTTAAACGGACTTGAATCAAATGCCGTTGGTAAATATAAAAATTACAGCAGACAGTTGTCCGAGGCCTTCGGCCACGGACTGTCCCTGCAGGCTGTGTCAGAGACACGGCCATTAAGTTTAACGAAGAATACGACATCCGATAAGACAGAAAACTTATATAACAATAAATGATAAATAATATAAGCAAATGAATTTATTGTTATATATGTTTTCTGTCTTATCGGATGGCGTATTCTACGTTAAACTTAATGGCCGTGTCTCTGACACAGCCTGCACGGACAGTCCGTGGCCGAAGGCCTCGGACAACTGTCTGCTGTAATTTTTTTGGCCTGGTCAGTTCCCCTGCATCTCCCCATGATTAAAATATCTACCTTAGGGTGTAATGAAATTTTTTTGGAGCACGAGGTTTCCAAAGATGCGTTATGAAGACCTGATTATGGGAACATCAAACTTTATCGCACGTTGCCTGATGGGGGGTAAATGAAAAACAATTAAACAACTTTTTGTAAACATTATTATCCTACAACCCAGTATTATCAACTATATTGGGTACTTTTGTTTGGTTTGTGTCTAGACTAACATATGTTGGGTAATTTCTTGTTTAATGGGAAGTTTTTAGGTGGAGCCTGCAACCAATATTTAGTATATATTGTAATTTTGAACCCAATAAAAAATAAATTTAGAACAGCCAAAGTGAAAGGAGTTTAAAAAAATAACATTTTCTTAAATAGGTGTCTTTTCTTAAAAAACGTCAATTTTCTCAAAAAAAAAATACCTGTTCATATTCTTAAACAAAGTACCTTTTCTTAAATAAATACCTTACCTTATAGAAGTACCTTTACATAAAAATATTAATTTTTCATACAGAAAGTACCTTTTCTTAAAAACCTACCTTTTCTTTAAAGAGTAAATTTTTTGTGAAACAAAATAAATTTTCTTGAGATAAATAAATACTCTTCAATATTTACCCATTCTTGAAAAAACCAATTCCAAAAAAAATCTTATCTCAACTAACTTTTCTTTAAACAAATACCTTATCTTAATACCTCTTCTTACAAAAATTCCTTTTCTTTAAAGTACCTTTTCTAAAAACTAAAGTAATATCGTTTCTTTTCTTGAGATAAGTAGCCTTTCTAAAAATAATTACATTTTCTTGAGAAAATAACCTTTTCCTAACAAGAGTTCCACTTCATTAAAAACTACCTCTTCTTAAAAAAGTACTTCTTGGTTAAAGAAATTCATACTCATATGGCTTTTTCTAATAGAAAGTTATTCTTCTTAAAAATAGTAAATTTTCTGAAAAAAACATTAACTTTTAAAAAACGAAGTACTTCTCTTTGAAAAACGACCTTTTCGGGAAAATATAATACATTTTCTTACAAAATGACTTAAAAATATACTTTAAAACAAAATCAATGAGTGTTCGAACTCACGGGCGATGTGTTAACACCTTTTTGTTACACGGTACCTGTTCAATTTCTATGAACACATTAGTAAATGTTTCATTGGAAAATAAAACAGAATAGTTTTTGTGCTGAAGGCTCTTTTGCTATCGCACTTTCTTTTTTCTTACCTCTTCTTTAACATTAGATGTAATATTCTTAAAATAACTAAAGTAATATTTAGATCACTGAAATACTTGTATTTGTTTTGTCATAAACAGAGCGACGACAAAAAGTAATGAATTGTATAGAGAACTTATTGCACACTCTTTCCGCCCTCATGTAAAGAGTCTGAGTAAAAGAGCATAAACGAGTCGTATTCTCTTTATAGAATATTTCACTATAAATGCAGCATTTCGACAATGTTATTACATAAACCAATACAAAAAGCATAAATGTTTCAAAAGCCATCAATGTTTCACATCAAAATTATGAATGGACCAAGTTATGTCACAAGAGAGTAATACGTTTTGAATAATTCGCCAGATGTGCTTTTGAGTCCTACAATTCGTTCCATGAGTTCTCTATACTATTCAATACCCTTTGGCGACGACAACCTGCTTGTTTGTTCGCTCAGTACATCAATACCATTCTACTTATTTTCAGGCAGAGTCTATTGTTGGACAACAACCACGTATGTGATGCTAACGATGTATGTTGTTTGCATGTATTCACTTTGATAGATTGCCCTGCCCGAGCCTATAGATGTTAACACATCAAAAAAATACATTCTAAAAAAAAAATTTTTCTGATAAAAACTTTATCATATTACAAAAAGTATCTTTTCGTAAAGATCCATTTAAATTATCGTATTTTCCAAGTATTGGAACTAACTAGTACATAATATATAGCGGGTGTCCCTGACACCTCATGTAATTTGTTTTATTCGATGGTACCTATCAATATTCGGCTCACACGACGTGCCATGACGAGCACAAGCAAAAAAGTATATTTTAAAAATTGTGACAATGGATTTTTATTTCACAGCAGCATTTTGGAATTTCGATCATATTGTATTTTACACGAAAATACTAACGGGTCCGCCATCTAACGTTTTTTTTTTTTCAACTAGTGCTTATTTCGTGAATGGTAACACTTAGCTCATGTCTGATTTGACAGATAATTAATTTTATCCTTCCGCTGAACGAATATGGTTGTGTATACGCTAGAACAACGCTGGGAAATATGGGGAAAATGGGCCTGCGATCGACTTATAGAAGATGCCGATTTTGCCAAAAAAAATCATCTTTTCAGATGAAGCTGATTTTGATCTTGGCGGGCATGTAAACAAGCAAAATTGTCGCATTTGGGGCACAGAAAACCCGCACGCATACATTGAAATGCCGATGCACCCAAAACGAGTCACTGTTTGGTGCGGATTTTGGTCCAGAGGCATAATTGGGCCATTTTTCTTCGAAAATGAGCAAGGAGTGGCCGTTACAGTCAATGGCGATCGTTATCGGGCCAAAAATTGAAGAGGAGGATATTGGCAGCATTTGGTTTCAACAGGACGGCACTACGTGCCACACAGCCGAAGCTACACTCGATGTTTTGCGCCCTGTTTTTGAAGATCGCATTATCAGCCGCAGAGCTGATGTCGTTTGGCCACCTAGGAGCTGCGATTTGACACCGTTGGACTATTATTTGTGGGGTGCCCTTAAAGATAAGTGTTACGCCGACAAGCCAGAGACAATTGACGCTTTAAAGGACAATATTCGTGAAGCCATTGCTGCACACAATCGATAATGTGCTTTAAAATTGGACCGATCGTGTAGGCTACTGCATGGCCAGTCGAGTCAGCCATTTGAATGAAATTATTTTCCATTATTACCCGGAAGGATTGTACTTTCAAATAAAAAAAGAAATTGAGAAAATATTCAGTAGTTTTTTTTTATAGCATTTTCAAAAAAAAAGTCATTTGGCGGACCCGTTATTAAATTAATTTGCGAACTACACTGAGAAAAATCCGAAAAATCGGAAAAATATGCTTGAGCGCGACTTCAAACTGCTGCCGTGGAAAAAATGCTCTGTCAACATTTTGAAAATATATTTGTCCAAATGTGCTCATCGTGCATGACACGTCGCTTGAGTCCCATATAAAAAAAAAAACTTTACCCAAATGCACTAGGTATCGAAACTTCAACCGCCGGTAAGGGACTATAAGTATCTTCGTATACGAAAAAGTTTGGTGTTCCCGTAATCATTTTTGTGGCCGAACGCTTGAAATTTCAAAAGCACGGTATTCTATACACCCTAATATCCCTACATATCTTCGTCGTATCTCCTAAGGCTCATCTTCAAATTATGTTGGTAAGGTTAATCTTCTATCTATTTCGAGAAATGGAAATTTATAATTTTCTACAAATGTTGCTGCATTTGTACTGTCCAGCTGCTGGCTCTACTGAAGTTACACTTGCATCTGCGACTTAATGATGAAAAATATATCAGAGAATGCTGGTTGGATCATCAGTAAAAACAACAAACAACAACCAACCACCATCCACAAACAACAATTATAACATTCATAGCGATTCCTTGCGATACGATTCCATCCATTACTAACTAATGCGTTACCAAGTTTTATAGTTCTCTGTACAGATCCCGAAAGCACAAGAACAAGTAATTTATGATTGAACTACTTGAAGTTGCCATAAAAACCACATCTTTAATTCTCACTTGATTAGGGAGTGAATGAATGAGTAGTGGCTGGCTAGACACTGAGCAGGATTGAAACTAGAGGATTTTATTGTACAGCAGGAGGAGGAAAGTGTGTTTGTCTTCCATGTACAAAAACATTTGTTGTTCTTATTAGTTATTTAAAATATTTTGACGCCTTTTTTTACATACTTATATAGAATTACATTAACATATCATCATATCGACTGCCATCAACCGGATTGGGTTGGTAATACCAGAAGTGCGGTTTTGGTCATGTGGAACATGACATAAACCAAAGAATTTACAAGACGATAAAATAAGTTTGAGTTAACTACAACAGGTGGCGCAAAAGTAATGGTTCACGAGAGCGTGAGTGTAGTTTCAACGGATTACCGGTCTGCAAGCAGTTAACTGTTGGACCGTCTGCACTTTTGAAGGGAACATCATCAAGTGGTTAGTCAAAATTCGCTGTAGAGACGGAAGTGTATTGGCCAATTGCGATGAACGTCGTCTTGTCCACATTGAGGGGTACGCTATGACATCTCCAGCCACAGCATCGATATTCTCGGTCGAACGAGCAGTACGGGGTCGGTCACTTCTTGTGACATCCCAGACAACCCAGTTGACACTACACGCTCAGCCGCACGCTTAATTTTTCGCACACATGGCATAGAACGACCAGAAAAACCACGACGTTTAAACAACAGGCCGGAAATTGGCCAAACAAGTATATACCTTTATATACCTTTTCCAAAAATTATGCCACATTCACATTATGACATTAATTTTGTAAAACTGGATGACATTTATTTTTTTGTATGGGGAGCATAAATGGTGCAAATTAGTTATATGACAATTATAACTTGTAGTTTGATTTGAATTAGCTCTACAAGTGCAAATTAAAAAAAAATTAAATACCATTGGCAACTGTTCTTATTTTCATATCAGTTCCCTCATATCTGACAGTTTTGGCTGCCAAATATTTTATACAGTGCAGGTTTATGAATACGAAAGTTCTACGAGGCAGTACCTATCGAAGCCACAAACCGTTACATATAAAATACTTTAAAAACAAAATTGCCCGCAGTCAAACAAATTCAAAATAATTAAAATTTTCCCACATTTCATTACAATTGGCATCCGATTCCACAACCTGGTTTTGCATTGCCTGAGCAAATGCAAATTAACATTTTTTTAATTGTCATTGCGAACAATGGTAATTCGTTTGCATTTGCATTAGACACAATAATGCAAAATAAAATCCAATGCAAATTAAAAAAAAACAAATGTGAAAGCATTTTCTTGTCGTAAATATTCCTCGATGCGTTTTATGAGGCACCAGACAAATATGCTCTGCATATATGTGCATCACTGGTCAAAACACACATGGCATCGAAGTGTCAAAATTCCCGACGTTTGGTTTTCGACGTTTGCGCAACAAAACTGATTCGAAGTTTTTCTACACTTGTTCAGGTCGTTTTGTATGAGAAGAACGTTTTGTTTTGACGTTTGTTGTGCAAGTTTTCGAGGTTCTTGCTCAGTTGCAGGACTACCACTAATGACAATTTTATTTTTCGATATGGGAAAATGTATAGCTATATCTACATATATCTCTTGTAATACAACTTTCTGTGGAAGCAGCTATATACTAGTCGATTGGTGTGTGCCTGATGAGTGCACCAAGGTATCCCGCTTGATTGTCCGGCGTTTCGATTGGTTTTGCGGAGCGAAAACCCAAATTTACCTGACATTTAACTTGCTCACATACGGGTCAACTTTGACACTTAATATCTCCCACAATACGACCTTCTGTGAAAGCAGCCACATACCAGTCGGTTGGGGTGTATCCCGAGAGTGCAGCCGTGTACACCGCTTGGTCGATCGACGTTTTATTTGCTTTTGCGGAGCGAAAATCTAAATTTAACTGACTTCTCACATACGGGATACTTCTACGCCCTTTATCTAGTATAATACGACCTTCTTTAGGAAATACTTAGGATTTACCTAAAAATTTTGGGTATAAATAGACTGGGTAAAATTCACTGCAGAAAAGATAAGAAAATTTATGTCCAAAGTAAACTTTTAAAATTATAGTTCTGTTCCTCGATCTCGAACCCTTTTTGAATACAGGACATAATACACTGAGACTCCAATCGTCGGGCATAGATTCCCCCAGCCATATACCGCATATCAGTTGATGCAAGTGGGCTATCAGTCCTTCGTCACCTGCCATAAAAAGTTCAGCGGGAAGGACATCCGCAGCAGCGACTTTATTATTCTTCAGGCGGAAGATCGCAGTTCTAATCTCGTCTTGGTTGGGGGGGTACAATCTATACTATCTTCCACTAACATTACCTCCTAATCTTCAGTGGAAGAATCTGAGTGGAGTAGTGCTGAAAAGTGGTCTCTCCACATTTTGAGCACACACTGCTTCTCAGTCACCAGATTCCCATTCTCGTCCTTGCAGGAGGGCAGGCCATTATTAGGCCCGTTGGTCGATCTTCTTACCCTCTGGAAAAACTTTAGCGATACACCATTCATCCTGCACATTTCACTCTCTCTCTGCTCCCACTGCCATTTTTTTCGCCTAAATAGTTGGTTTTCCTCCCTTCTCAGCCTCTTGTACCACTCACTCGCAGCACGCGTTGTAACTGACTGTTTCGTTGCCATAAGTGCAGCGTCTTTTTCATCAGATGCATTGCGACATTCTTCGTCGTACCATGGCTTATCCTTCTGCGGTTTTGATAGCTAAGTTCAGTCATTGCAGCGATTTCCAAAGAATGGGAGATGTGCTTCCACTGCGCATCTGGGTCTTCGGGAGGGGGGTATTCTGCTCTAGCAGGAGAGAGAGTTTCTGTCGATAGGACATTGATATCTCCGGTATTTGCAGCTTGTTAATGTCCATCTTTTCCTGTGTTCGGCTCCGTACGTTTTTTGCCCTGCTCAATCTCGTGCGAACTTTCGCAGCCACCAGGTAATGATCCGAATCGATATTGGCACCTCGAATCAAACGTACGTCCATTACACTATAAGAGTGCCTGCCATCTATTACCAAGTGATCAATCTGGTTCTTCGTCCGTTGATCAGGAGATATCCAGGACGCCTTATGAATGTCCTTATGCTGGAATCGTGTGCTACTAACTACCATGTTCTTTGCAGCGGCGAAGTCTATCAGTCCTATTCCATTATCGGAGGTGGTATCATGGAGACTGCGATTACCGATGGTTGGTCGAAAGACACTTTCCTTTCCTAATTTGGCATTAAAATCGCCTAGAATAATCTTAATGTCGTGGTCAGGGCAGCGTTCATATACTTCCGCCAGGCGCTCATACAATGTTTCTTTGACCTCATCATCTTTTTCCTCTGTCGGTGCGTGCACACAAATTAACGAGATGTTGAAATATTTCGCTTTGATGCGAATTGTGGCTATGCGGTCACTCACTGGGTTGAACCTTGAAACTAGGTGTCGCAGTCTCTTGCCTACTATAAATCCGCACCCAAATTCGTGCTTACGCTCATGGCAGCTGTAGTAAATATCGTAGTTTTTCTTTCTGGTGCAACCATATCCTGTCCATCGCATTTCCTGGATCGCTGTGATGTCAGCTTTACATTTTCCGAGGACATCCGCCAGTTGGAAAGTGGCACCAGTCCTGTATAACGTTCGAACATTCCAGGTACATATCCTTAAATCATGATCCTTAGAACGTTTGCGAGGGTCGTCAACAGTTGGGGGGTTTCTTTGCTCATTATAGTTTCTGTGTATTTACATTGCCAATATAACGGTGGCGGGAGGCAAACCCAGCCCACCGTGGTTTGCATTTTACCTACTGCCAGGATGATAATGTTTCAGCCGCCCATTATGGATCAGACGCTGACTAGAATGCAGTGTGTCGAAATTGGATTTTGGTTTCTTCAATTTTGATCCGCCGTTGGCCAGGGGTGTTGGCTCATCCGTCTTAAAAGGACAGAAGAATATGTCCACTACTTCGAAGAGCTTCAGTGACAGGGTCACCTAATAATCCTGAGACGTATCAGTGATCGCATTACCACTCAGGTTGCTCATTCGTTTCGCCTTCTCACTTTTGTTAGCTAACGGAGGTTTCCGATAAGCCATTGCCCAGGACATACTGCGTGGAAGTAGTGAGCTGCTTGGACTGCCCAATGAAGGAATCACTTCTGGCCACTCCCAAGTGAATGGCTATCAGAAACTTTCCACCTCCAAGGACAGTCCCATGTCCTAAAATATTTGTCCCACTGCCCCCAAATGATTGATTCTTGGGGGTTATCTTTAGATAGTTAATTAAACTTAGTTCAATAATCTCTTAGTTAACTATTAACTAGAGTTCAAGTGACAACTGAATTAAATATGCATTAAATTAAACTAAACCTGATCTCAAAAACAGAGCTCTTTTCAACTAAGTTTAACCAACAGAGGTGAACTTCATCCCAAAAACTGGCCCTTAGTGAACAAAACTTTTAACCAATAATCACCTACGAATGTACTAATTAACAAATATTGTCGAAAACCTTTCCGAGGGCCAATGAATATCGCAATTTAAGACCTATATATTTTAATGTACGAGCTGAAAAATTCCAATTCAAAATAAGAAATACAAACACATTTATTTAGCAGCGGTCATCATATACTAAAAGTATTAACAGAGCTCTGGTAACCAATTTTCGTTATTTGTCGCAGCCACAGGAATTGTCTGCTGTAACAAGTGAACATCGCTGGGTATGGATTGCCCAATCCAAAGACAAATGGTAGTATATAGTCAGGTAATAAAAATGTTCAAATTCATATGCCAGTTCTTGATAATTTCTACTTTTGCAGGATATATTTTCGGGTTTCCACAAATACAAAACAATAACATGGATGTTCAGGATTTACATATGTGACCCTGAAAGCTACCTATGGTCAGAAAACAACATTTCGAGAAAACAGCTGTTAAAGATTACTAGTCGAAATCGCGCATTGCGTTCGTGTTTCCGCTTCCACCTGCGGCGTTTTGTTTGTTGCCCTTGGATATCTACCTTTCAGCCAACTAGTTTTGTTGCAAACAGTTTTGCTTTTATAAGAAATATTTTCGTAGTTTAACTGAATGGAATTCCTCTACAAAGGTAACTGCTGATCGCCAAAAAAATTAGAATACGTTTTTTCAACTTGAAGTGTAATTTGAAGCAAAATAAATGAAATTAGAAGTCTGCGGTTTATTTTAAAAAACAAAAATTCTTTTCATGTTTGGTAGCCGTCAATCCTGCAGTCTTCAAAATTGGGAATGCTCATTTAATAATTTATAACTAAATATGTATATTTCAAATAAAGCAAAAAATTACAAAAATAAACTAAAATTTTTACAACGTATATATATTATATTTCGCATCAAACATTTATTTTCGCGTCAAATATAATATAACCGTATTTTGCATTTATAAAAATGTTTGCACAAGTTCGCCAAACATATCTAGACCACCACGCGTTGGTACACAAACAATATACTTATATACAACTCTAGTTCATGCAAGTGTTTTATTATATTGGTTTTTTTTATTATATTTCACAAATATATTTCACATTCCGATTTTTCAGTAGAGGCTAGTGCAGAAAAAAGGATTCGCGCCCTCTCCAGTTTCTTTCCTCAAAATCGTTGCTCACTTTGGTAGCACATACACACATACACAAATCACTGATCAAGCGCTTTTCATGCCCTCTGTCTAATATATTTATGAGAAAATAATCGAAAATACAGATACACACTTACAAGATATACACATCCGTTGTTCCTCCTTTATTCTCTAATCAGTGCAACAAACACGGCTATATTTATATCACAAGCACAAATATATTTGGGGGGCTAACACATATGTTATAACATATTTATCATTGTGTCTCAAACATGTAATATTGAATAGCAAACACAATGCGTTTGGACACAAGTATATTATATTTGCGACAAGCTCCCAACACATGTCATATTTGCATCCAAACAACAAAAAACTACCGATTTTTCAGTGTGCAGAAAATATCAATTTGTGGGTTTCTGAATATCCTTGGGATACTCGGAAATATTTTTGGTTCATTGAGAATTCTAGTGACATTAAATGTGAGCTAATTCAACAACAATATTGCCGTTGATGCAATGGTAGCGTGCGCTCCTCTTGTACAGAAGATCATGGGTTCGATCCCTGCTCTAGGCAACTTCATTTCTTTCAACGGCGTTCACCTATATGAATGGCGGCGATACTTTTCAGTTCTTCGCCATGAAAAAGCCTCTGAAAATACCGTTCGGAAACGGTGTACAACTACAGATCTTAATCAGTCAGTGTAAAACTGGAAAGCACACAGCTTACTGGTTCTGAGATGCTCTTCACAATCCCTTTATGGGATGTAATTTGAAACCATTATTTTCTTCGATTTCGGTGAATTTATCCAATATTTGTGCTACCAATATATTTTATTGGTAATGTGTTTTTATTGTCATTTACTGATTTACCTTAGTTAATTGTACCTTAAAGTTAATTGTTTACCAGAGCTCTGTTAATTCTATAATGAGCTGTGCTAAATAAATTGTTTTATTTCTGTACTGCTTAAAATACGAGTTTGTTTGGATCTAAAGTTCTATAGCAGTGATGCCCAAATTTCCCTAGCACGCGTGGTGGACATCAAAATGCTGTTCCTGCGCTGCCGACACACGTATAGTAGAAAGGGGCCCTTAGATCTGTGGAAAAGTTGCAGCGACTTCAAGTGCACATCAACTTAGTTGATGTGAAATCAAAACGATTTTGATTTCTTTAAGTTGATATCAACTTATCCATCAGTGTAAGGGGAAGTTGCACCAACTTTCATACGCATTTCAATGAGAAACATTCATGAGGAAATATCATCGGCAAAATGTAAATAAATGAACCAAAAAATAAATAAATTAAACATTATCGGAAAAATACAAACTAAACTAATATGATTTGTAGTGTTTTTTATAAATATTTAAAGAAAATAAAAATAGCGTTTTTTCGTACAATTTGTGATATTTTCGCAGTGCGCTCACCACGTTTCATTTCGACATCTGACAAGAAAATTAAGTTGCCTCAACTAGTTTGAGAGTGTAAGGGCAAAATCGAAGTTGATGTCAACTTGAAGGCGAGCAACTTATCCACAGGTCTAAGGGCCCCTTAAGATTCTTCGTTTGATTTCGATCGTGGGTGGTCGGTTTTTACTTCGTTTACATTTTTTAAACTCAAATCAAATCAGTTGCTTGTCACCATTTATTAGAGGAGGGTCACGCTGCGTAATTGTTTAAAAATACATCACATTGAACTTCGTTTAATTCTGATACACAACCAAGCGCAATATGTTACAATAAGTGTGTGGCCATCGGTGTTATATAGGGATCTAGGGGTAGGCATTATCGTCATCCTGTGTTTTTCAATTAAATTTCAATTAAAAATACAATTGAATTTTGTCAAAGGATTCAATTTAAAATTAATTGAATCAATTAAATTTTTAATCATATTTACAATTTATTTTTTGGGTTTACAACAGAACTTGGAGTTGGCAAGGATTTGCTAAAAATGTTTAATTTTTTAGTACATTATCGAATTTTTGCTGTGAATCTTCCTAAATTATAATAAATATGCCTGATATGTTCTTAACAAACCTTAATATAAACAATTTTTGTAAACAAAACTTGTGATCAAGTATGTTACACAAAGCTGAATTGTACAGCGCCGTTGGGAGTCAATGTGTGCGGCGGCTGAGTCACCAGCCGTCGTCGTCACTTTTCGTACGGCTCTAGTTTTCAATATACAACACTGTTGTTATTTGTAATTCGTTTATTGTTGATTGAAAGATTTTATTTTGTGAACTTAAATAATAATAGTGTTAAATTGTCTTGTTTTGTGTTGAAAACTGCGTTTTTTGTAATTGTGTTTAATTGGCAAGTGTTTTTGAATACATTTTTTTTTGGAAATGAGTGCTTGCGTTGGTGTTTTGTTTGCAATGGAAAATGTGGCTGTCCCCAAACAGTTTTTATGCACTTGAAAAGACACAATTTGCCGCTTTATGCCACATACAATTGTTTTGAAAAATTTCACGTAAAAAGAAACTTTAAGTCTCACCTTCTTTGACATTTTGAACGTGTACAAGAAGAGTGCCCTAAATTGGATTAAAGCAATACATTTCTCCCACAAAGCTGTGATTATGCAGAAGAGATGGAATGCGACAATGACATTTGCTTTGTAGCTGCGGAAGGAGCAGATAAATTGAATGTTTCTCCAGAACCGCCAGAGCGTTCCACTCTTTCAGTTATAAAAACAAAATGAAAATAATTTGTGACAACGAAATGGAATTTATTGTTGAATTACATTCCCTCAATAACTGTTCTCGTTTAAGAAAACCTGGCATTAGTTCCGATTATGAATTCAAATTATAAAAAATTAAATTTTTTATAGATATAAGTTCATGTTTATCTGACAAACCTTGAATAAAATCGTAAGAACGTATTAGTTTTTTAGCGTCGTCGCAGGGCGTAAGGATTTCATGCTGAAAAATGCAATAACGGTGTTAATTGGTTTAATTCAAAATTTAATCAAAAATCGCGAAAAAAAATCAATTTTTTTAATTACTTTGATTACATACTTAATCAATATTTTCCAAAAAATTCAATAAATGTTTTAATCAAATTTACAAATTATTTAATTGAAGTTTTTTTGATTAATATTATTTTAATTACTATTATCATATTCGTGATTACACCAAAATCAATTAAAAAATTAATCAAATAAACAATTTTTTTAATTGAAGTAGATTTTTATTTGTTTCTGTGTAGCTGCATTTGGTCATCTACATTGGTTTATTGTAAGACAAACTACGTAGGAAATTTTTTGCTGCCTATCCCCACTGGTGTAGCTATATTTTCTCACCTTTACAAAAGTTCGCCCCATACCATGAGTCTTGCTTTGGGTTGTTATAATTTTGGTAGAATTTCTCGCTTCATTCTTTTCTCTGTACAATTCCTTTTTTTATTAACGCGCTCTTTTTGTTCGCTTTACTATATCTCCGTCTCAACGCGCGTTACAGCTGACTGCAGCATTGCCATATATTCAGCTTAAAAATTAGTATAACGTCTCATATAACTTACGCCACGATTTTCTAACCTAGAATACGCTGATGAAGATCTGTGCCTTGAACTGAAATAGCGATACGGTTTGCCAGGAATCATGAGGATGCATTTTGCAAAATCCATTTTTGGAAAAATATGTGTTTAATAATAGAGATAAAGAATAATCTTAAGCTCAAGTAAATAAAATAAACAAAATATTAATAAAAAGGCTGTCTAAATAAATATCATCCCTGACAAAATACGCAGTTTATTGTACAACATTTTTTGTTACTACTGTAACTTCTACAAACCACTGTTGTCGACTAATTTAATTCACTCTAGAAATACCCGTTTTTATTTAACGCATTAAGGTTTTCTAATTCTGAATTCTAATTGAAAATGTGCATGTTAGGGAAAATCTATGATTCCAAGTTTTGATAGCGCAAAAGTCTCTTAAATAAAGTAGATGCCAACTGTATTTAGTTAAATGGTCAGAAGTAATTAGAATATGATGATGACGACATGAAATGATTTTATTGATCAACTTGTGTTTGAAAATCCTGATCTTGTTTGCAGCAGGAAAGCGCAATAAAATTGGTTAAAGCATGTGGTGTGATGAGTGTGGTTAATGTAAGAGGTAACAAGTCAAGAGAAAATCTGAAGAGTTAAATAATTTATAAGGTGATAGCGCGAGTAAGATAGTTATTTTTAAAGTGTTTACCTGAGTTTGTGTACGCCCTGGATATTGTACTAGTACGAGGTACAAAAAGGGGTTTTTGAATATTTGACAGATGTTGCCTTTCTTAAAGTTACACTCAATAATCTTGGTGACTATAGTGACTAAGGGAAATAGTGTATCGCCATTAAAATGATATTTGATCATAGGCTAAAGGTATTAAAAATATAAATAAATCGTCGCACTGGATTTTGAGGTTTCCTACAAGGCACTTTGGACTCAATACTTCGCAAATACCAGGTGATTGGTACATGTTTTTTTTCACAATATGTGTGAAATGTCAAGTTGGGGTTACAATTGTTCTTCTCTTACAATCCGTACATTACCTAACCGTCTGCGCCTTCCAACATATCCCTCGTTTAATGCAATAATCCTAATACCAAATTGCTTATCCTCTTCATTAAATGAACCCTAACATTACGAAATCATTTCTATTTTTGCACCTGTAGTTTGGGTACTAAATTACAGTACACAAGCGTTTGATTCAAATGCATCTATCTACTTTATATGCATGCAGACTTCCAAAGAGGGTTCAATCACTTTTTTGCACTCATAAATATCAGGGTAATTTAAAGATTTCAAATTCTGTTGAAAAAAGAAAGAAAAAGGAACAAATCTGGAGAAGATTACAAAATCGTGTTGTTGTGTAGTTTACAGCCTGTTTCCCGGATTTATAACAATTGAACGATTAATAACATTTAAACATGCCAAGTGCCCCTTGCATACAACTGTGGTGTACAAAAAAGTGCAAGTTTTACTTTTTCACATTCGCTTTGTAGCGTCCGGTATTTGCGCATGCGCAAATATAAAAGAATTTTCTACACATTTGCGTGTGAACGCATTTGCAGCAGTTTTATTTAGCATGTTCGAGTTCAGTGAAATTATCGAATGCCGCACTTACTATCGCACTTATGACGGTATCAAAGAGAAATGAAAATTACTAAGTGCCAAGGCTCTTTGGTAGATTGCGCGTAATAGCGCCTTAATTGAATGTTGGCGGGTTAATTATGTTGGGATGGGAAAGTGTAATAAAGTTGCCACCATCTAACGGTTCCGTATATTAATTCAGAATTTCATTAAAATACTTGAATCACTCAGTTTTGTTGTAGAAATATTTCATTTTCATATTTTCTACGGCGCCAGCAAATAATGATGGTGATAAAACACAAATTATCTCATTAAGTTGCCGTTTGGAATTTGCTTCAATTTCGAAAAGGACCACTGTAATCTCTTTGTTCTTTTGCAGGTAGAAACAAATTGTTCAGGTTCAGGTCACGCTAAGAAAGTAATAGTTAGTTTACTCAACCACAATATATGAAGCCTGGAACTGAGAGGAGAAATTTCGTCACACGAATATATAAGTCATTGTTGAACATTTGTTGTTATCAAAACGTACAGATTCAATACTGCATTAAAAATAATTCGATTAATTTTAATGAATGATGAGAATGTTTCATTTCTGCAATGAATAACTTTCGCTGCTACAATGAATGTGTTACATTGCTGCGATGAGTACGTTTCATTACTTCAGTGGATATGTTCCACTAAGCCTAAAAGTCAGTGTATTTTTACCATACATGGGACAAATTAATTATATGACAAATATAATTTGTAGTTTAATTTGAAATACTTTTCGAAATACAAATTCAAAAAAATTTCACTACCATTGCCAATAGTACTTATTTTCAACACATTTCCTTCATATCTGGCACTTTTGGTTTTCAAATATTTCATACAGTACAGGTTTATGAATTTGAGAGCCTTAAAGCTTAAAACCTATTAAAGCCACAAACCTTTACATATAAAATACTTCAAAACCAGAATTGCCAGCAGTCAAACAAATTCGAAATAATTAAAAGCATTCCCATATTCCCATGTCTTTCTGTAAAATGCTATAAAATATACGCGGAGCAATTTTTTTATACTTTATTGGCAAGAGTAATTTTTCCCATTAGTAGTGGAATGAATATTCACTTATTCATTAAGACGCATCGTCTGACACGTCAGAAGCACCCTGTCCAAATCCCAATTTTTTGATGTGTTAATATCTATAGGCGGGGGTAGGCACTAAATTCACAAAGTGAATACATCCAAACACAATTTGGCCGACTGCGATCATACAGATTGTCAGACCGCGATCACACAGATTGTCCGACTGCGATCGCAGATTGTTTGCCGTTTAACTCTTCCGAAACGGTTGGACCGATTTGTATGAAATTTTGTGTGCATATCGGGTAGGTCTCAAAATCGGCCAACATCTTCTTTTTACACCCGTAAATGATAAGGGTTACCCACCCCTCTATAGAACACAGATTTTTCCGACTGCGATACACAGATTGTCAGACTGCGAAATAAAACTCACACTGATGTAGCGGCAGCGAATAGTTGTATTGCGTGGGTGCGGAGCACTCTCAGAGCAAAGAGAATAATGACGTGGTTATACTTATATAAAAATGAGATAGCATGAGAGCAACGAAAATTGTGTGAACTTGTGTAGCGTATGTTCAAACATAACAATGTATGTATGCACATGTGTCTGTTGCTTTGCATTCTCTTTGTTTTTTGTGGGTATAAAATAAAAAGTATTAAGCAAGAAAATAATGACACTTGTCTTTAAATATTTTAAAGTGTTATTAAGTATTAATAGTATTTAAATGAAACGTCATCATATGATTGAACGCCAATTTGAATTCTTTATATTAACTTCACCTGTCTGTATGCATTAATGCATGCATACCGAAAAAAAATTTGGATTGATTGTTAACCCCTTTCCCGTGATCTCATCGAGATGAAACTTCGCAGATAATATAATGGAGACGAGGGCCGGGGTACCTCCCATACAAATCACAAATTAAAAATCCATTATTTCTGCTCCTGTTAACGGTATTTGAACAAAATTGGGTATGTTGGTTTGGTATACATATTCTAAGGTCTTCTACAAATATGGGCGGGATTCGACAAAGAGGCGTGGTTTTATATAAAGAATTTATAGTCAAAAACTATGTTTTTTACTGGTTGGTTTTTTATTATTTGGGAAAGTTAAGTCAAATAAAATGTGGGTGCGGAGCACTCTCAGAGCAAAGAGAATAATGACGTAGTTATACGTACATAAAAATGAGACAGCAAGAGAGCAACGAAAATTATGTGAACTTGTGCAGCGTATGTACGCACATAACAATGTATGTATGGAAAGGTGTTAGCTGTTTGGATTCTCTTTGTTTTTTTGGGAATAAAATAAAAAGTATTAAACAAGAAAATAATGACGCATGTGCTTGCACTGGTCTTTAAATAATTTTAAGTATTATTATTACTTAAATGTAACGTCATCATATGATTGAACGCTGTTTTTTATTTTCCAATGTAACATTTTCTAATTTGTTCATAGAAATAGAACAGGTACCGTGTAACAAAAGGGTGTTAACACATCGCCCGTGAGTTCCAACACTCATTTGATTTTTTTTTAGAAAATTTTAGTTGGCTGCGAACGCTATCCCGCATATAGCTATACTGTGCCTAAGTGCCTAGGTTGATAGCCCACACACAATACTCCAATGACATCAAATTGCAACTCTGTGGAGGCAAATTGCCATCTCCAAAGTGACTCTTTACACGATTACCAGACTTAGCTCGCATAAGATCGATTTTTTTTATAGACTATGTGTATGTTGCGGCCGTGGGCAGCTCTTGTGCATGAGAACGTGGGTTTGATCCCTGCTCTGACAATCTTACATTTCCTTCAACGACGGCCACCTCGCTTAGTGATGGCTACACTATCGAGTACTTAGCCATCTCAAAATACCGTTCGGCACCGGTGTAAAACTGTAGGTCCCAATCATTGAGTTTAAAACTAGAAAGCGCAGAGCTCACTGATTGTGAGAAGCTCTCCCCAATTCCTTCATGGAATGTAATGGGAAACCATTTATTTCTTTATTTAATGTAATGGGAAACCATTTATTATAGTTTTGCACCCAATAAAAAGCAAATTTAGAAAAGCGAAAGAAGTTTAAAAAAAATAACATTTTCTTAAATAAATGCCTTTTCTTTAAAAACTAAATTTTCTCAAAAAAAAAAATTATTTTCTCAAAATAAAATAAAAAAAATTCTTAAACAAAGTACCGTTTCTTAAAAAAAGTACCTTATCTTAAAGAAGTACCTTTGCTTAAAAAAGTAAATTTTCCTAAAAAAAAATGAATTTTCTTAAAAAAAGTATTTTACAATATTTACAATAAATTGCCTTTTCTTAAAAAACTACATTTTCTTTAAAGAGTACCTTTTTGTGCAACAAAATGGCTTTTTTTGTGATAAGTACCTGCTCTTAAAAATTTACATATTTTGGAAAAAAGCATCAATTCTAAAAAAATTCCCATTTCCTAAAAACAAACCGTTTCTTTAAGTACTTTTTCTTAAAAATTAACTAATACCTTTTCTCTTCTTTTGTTGAGATAGTAGCCTTTCTGAAAATAATTACATTTTGTTAAAAAAATAACCTTTTCCTAAAAAGAGTACCACTTTTTTAAAAAGTACCTGTTCTTAAAAAAGTACTTATTTGTAAAAAAGTAATACTCTTATGGATTTTTCGTAGAGAAAATATTTCTTCTTAAAAATAGTACGGTTTCTTAACAACAACATTAAAAAAAAAAAAAACGTTTCCCATTACATCCCATGAAGGGATTGGGGAGACCTTCTCACAACCAGTGAGCTGTGCGCTTTCTAATTTTTCACTCACTAATTGGGACCTACAGTTTTACACCGATTCCGAACGGTATTTTGAGAAGCTTTTTCATGGCTAAATACTCGATAGTGTCGCCGTCACTATGCGAGGTGACCGCCGCCGAAACAAATTTTTTAAGTTGGTCAGAGCAGGGATCGAACCCAGGATCTCATGTACAAGAGGCGCGCACACTACCCATTGCACCACCGACGGCATTAGCTTTTAATAAAAGAAGTACCTCTCTTTGAAAAATCACCTTTTCGGGAAAATATAATACATATTCTTATATAAAACTAGCTGACCGGCAGACTTTGTCCTGCAAATGTTGTTCAAATACCGTTAGCAGGAGCCGAAATAATGTATTTTTAATTTGGGGTTTGTATGGGAGGTACCACACCCCTTTGTCCAATTGGACCGTATAGTACATCTAAACCACCCAGGGCACCACCCAAACGCATACAAACAAATTTATTCAAATCGGCCCAGAAGTTTAGGAGGAGTTCAGTCACAAACACACGTGAAGTAGAATTATATATATAAAGATATACTTTAAAAAAGTAACATTCTATGAAAATAAAGTTTCTTAAAAAAAGCTTATCTTTTTACAAGAAGCATATTTTCTTAAAAATCCATTTAAATTATCGTAGCGGGCGCCTTAGACGTGTTGGAACTAACTAGTACATAGTATCTATACTTAAATATAGAGAAAAGATCTTCGTTCCAACGTGGTGTCCCCTGACACCTCATGTAATTTTTTTTATCTTTCATTGCTTTATTAACCGTGGCCGTAGGTGGTGCAATGGTTAGTGTGTGCGGCTCTTGTACATGAGATCCTGGGTTCGAACCCTGCTCTGACCACCTTAAAATTTCTTTCGGCGGCGGTCACATCGCATAGTAACGGCTACACTATCGAGTATATAGCCATGAAAAAGCTTCTCAAAATACCGTTCGGAATCGGTGTAAAACTCTAGGTCCCAATCAGGGAGTGAAAAGTGGAAAGTGCACAGCTTAGAGATTGTGAGAAGTTCTCCCCTGTCCCTTCATGGGATGTAATGGCAAACCATTTATTTATTTTTTTTATTAACCCTTAAATGTACGATCTCTTTGATTCTTATCCCTTTTTTTATGATTACTAACTCGGTGGCATCTCATGTAAACTACTCAAAAAATTTTATTTATAAAAATATGGGTTTCTAGATATTACAAAAACTTGTATGTTGCCAAATGGCTACATTGTGTAATATGAAAATATGAAATATGAAACCAAAAGCAATTAACAAGTAATGGCAATGGCGCTACATATGTGTCACTATTAGCAAAATGTATCCAAATGTCAACATACTGTAATGCAGATTTTTATGCTGTTTTTCTACAATCTTCACAACTAATTTTTAACATATCTACTGGATTTTAAAATAACTTTTTCTTGTAAGAATTAATTTAAAAAGGTTCAAACACAAAAGTTGATAATTTAACTTTACTCAAAAACGTGTGTGCACGTCTATCGACGAATAGATGAAGCAAAAACAAGATTTATTACATGATTGTATATACAAGTTTAGAAATCACACTAGTGCAGTGTGTGCCCAACTGGCGTCAATACAGAAAAATGAGTTGTTGTGCCCCAAAAGTACTTTTTGTTTCGTTCGTATGGTATGTTGCCAAATGGCAACATTATGCATTAAAATATTTTTAAGGCGTTCTGCCTTATATATCCATCTCTCCACCTCAGACTGCCTTTTACCAGTGTTGAGATTTTTTTAATTTGCAGTGATTTTAATTTGCATTACTATATCCAATGCAAAAGCAAAAGAATTACCATTGTACGCAATAGCATTTGAACAATTTTGAATTTCCATTTCATCGGGTTATGAGAATCTAGATTGTGGAATCGGTTCTCAATTGCAATGAAATATGGGAAGGCTTTTGAGATTTTGATTTGAATGTAATTCTGTTTTTAATACATTTAATATGTAGAGTTTTGTGGCTTCAATTGGTGTCACCTCGTACTATTCTCAAATTCACAAACTTGTATATATAAATAATTTGAAAACCAAAAGGAAATGATTTCAAACGAATTTTGAATTTGCATTTGCAGAGATACTTCAAATTAAACTACAAATTATAATTGTCATATAAATAATTTGCCTCATGTCTGCCATTTCCTCGCAGGTTTGAAATACCAACTATGTAATTATCTTAACATTGTATGAAAATATTTATAAAAAAAACTTCCATCTCTACGAATTGCAGTCTCCTCCTTCGAACTCTGTGAGTGGATATTTTTTAATCCATACATCTGCAACTCATCTACTCATTTTTTATTTCCCTTCAATACCTAATCTTGATATCAATCTTCATTAAAATATAATAAATTTGCTTTATTTTTCCCTTTTCCTTTCTCAGCTAAAAACAAGCAAACAAACGACACAAAAAATATATGGTCACTGTCACTATTTACTCTTCAAAAGTGTTGAAAATTATATAAGAAACTTCACTTTTTCCCCAATGCCATATTTGTCTTTTGCGAGAATTATTGCAGTCCTTTTTCGTGATGTGATCACACATAAAAGGCGCTCTTTGCCTCCTCGCCAATGTAAGCAAATAATTTCACACTTGAAACTTGTCAAGAAATCACATGATGACACGTTCGTCTTCGTCTTTTCTTCCTACTTTGCAGCAAAGATACAGTTCGCTATTCCGATATACACGAATGGGTTTAAAGATACTGATGGACTGCATGGTGCAAGATGCATTGTTGCAGATATAGATACGACTACAACTTCTATGTGGAGTTTCAGATGCTGTGGCAGTAGTTGCATGTTTATGTAAGCTGATTTAAATATTTATGGACTACAGATAGATTAATGTCACTTAGGGCCATAAATACCAACAACAGCAACAACAATTGCAAAAGCGTAACATACCTACATACATACTTACATATACATACTTATATGCACATATAAACAGAAATACAATAACATCTAAAAGAAACAGAATCAAAATTACAACCACGACCATGAATTCTCGAATACGATACATTTGTCCTATATGGAATTTAGTTATAAAGATAAAAGACAATATCGAGAAGAAAAAAGCCAACAACAAAAATCCAAACCAAACCGTAACAACATCGGGTATGAATCCAATCCGCCACAACATCGAAAACATAGTGAGAACATGTCTATAAACTTGTATTAATTATCATTTATCAAGGTCACATTCGACGAGTTGCAATACTTCTTAGACACTTGCAATATTAGCAGGCCATGAAAAGCGAAGGGCTAAATGTGAAAAGGGAATCCAAACTATAACTTAATATAGAATATGATGTCTATAATAATAATAACAATAGCAGCAGGTTTACATTCTTTGATTCTTTTTTTTAAATATATAAAGTGACTTCTTTACTAAAAATAGAAATGCTTTTTATTGCCTTGTGCAGAGTACCTGGCAACTGTGG
Source organism: Phaonia tiefii (assembly GCA_963931995.1). Taxonomy (NCBI): domain Eukaryota; kingdom Metazoa; phylum Arthropoda; class Insecta; order Diptera; family Muscidae; genus Phaonia; species Phaonia tiefii. Next base: position 85,603,438 of record OZ008367.1, on the reverse strand, counting down.
TGGTGGAGAAGATGGAGAAACAGCTTCTTCATGTGAGTGGATTAGCGAATTGTTGACAAGGATCTTCATGTATAGCTGAACACGTCATATAAACCCTTCAAGGGTATACGCACATAACAATAAAATCATCGGAGCACAGTGGGCAATAAGCATAAATTTACGGAAGGTACATAGATTACAACCCCTTTAGTTTGTATGTGGGAGTTATGATAGGGAACGCCTCTTAGTGGATTCATTTTCAAGTTAGTACCGCGTACAAGTTTCCTCAATATTCTCTAATCCGTTAGCGGGTTCTATAGCAAAAAATATTGAATTTCCTGTGATGAAATTTTTTCATTCTTGATAATGAAAATTTCTATCTTTATTTCAGTCAGTAATGAAATTTATTGCAGCAATTAAAAGAGTAGTTGGTTTTCAATTTCTATTTAGTAAAACATAATGTTGGTGTGGTAAAGAAAATTATTGAAAGTTTAAAAAGTATAATTAACAAAAGATCAATTCAATTTAATGTCTTGTTGAATTTTATAGTAAATTTCAATACAAATAGTAATTGAACTGAATCTGTGTTGATATGACTAAAAACCAAACAATGGAAAATTACAGAATTCGTTTTTGTATATAACCACAATCAGGGCGATAACGTTGGCGTCAATTCAAATTGCGTTTTCGATAAACACAATCACGTGGCGTGAAAATTTGTCACCTTTGTTTACTTTTAAATTTTTGGTTACTAACACACACACGCACACACCAATCTTAGCAATTATTCTTAAAGTATTATTTTCTTCAGGACGGAAGGACAAAAACTGCATCGAGTGCTCTTTTTTACCCTATAAAATATAAATTTACTAGACCTGTGCACATTTCTTTCAGAAATTTGAAATAATTTAATTTTAATTGTTATGTGTTTTTGAACACATAATAATTTTTGTATGAAGCTGGCAACAATCTGCCTTCTTAATACCATGAAAATAGAAAGAATTCTAATTTTTGTCATCTACGGCAGAAGCGATGTCAAACGTCAGCACTTTGTCTTCTTCCATAAGAGTACGTATAAAAATTTTGCAGTATTTGTATCAAAATTTCACAGCTGTATTTAAGTATGACAATAACTTTGAATTTTTAAATTAAACTGAGATAAAAACTGTTGAAATCGTTTGTTTTTTGAGGAAATGGCATGCATTTGAAATCAAAACTTAAAAAAACACCAAAAATTTTACTCTTTTATTTTGATTAATATTAGAGGAAGTGTAAGGAAAGATAAAGATTTTATAAGTATTTGAAACACAGCTAAATGTGGATAAATTTTGTGGATACTAGAGTTTCCTGTCTTTCACGCAGATTTCTCAAGAGCACACAAAATTCGGTCGATTTAAAAAATCATATTTCTGGAAAAATATGTAAAAAATTTTAACGGAAGGGTTTCATTGTCTTTATCTACGTGTAAAAAAAGAAAAATCATTACAATTTCTTCTAATTCTGCCGTATCCTTGTCAAAAATAAGAGCTCAAGCTGGAGTGGAAGGGAGCAACTCATCAGTACGCAGAGTAATTAAGAGCTGTGGGTATCTTAAATACCTGAAATTACAAAAAAAAAACCGCCACTTAATGCTCCTCCTAAGGAAAAGCGGCTTCAATTCGCAATAGACTACATGGTATGGGATGTGCAGCCAAGAGATCATGTAAATGACCTGATGGCTACAACTATTATTTCCGTGATCTGCGCAAAGAAAAGCGTTTTTTGAACCGACATCAGAGAGGGCGTTGTTATGGTGTGGGGTGCTATTACGTACTATGGCAGCACCGATCTTGAATTTCAATGTGCAAAAATGACTGGTGCAAGCTATAAATCGTTATTGGAATCGGCTTTTCCGAAGTTCAGTGATCTTTGATATTGCAACAGGATAATGCCCATATACACAACGCCAGAGTAGTAAAGCAGTTCATTGCCAGCCAAAATGATAATATTCTTGACTGGCCACCCTATTCGCCAGATCTAAACATTATCGAAAAAGATCTAAACATTATCGAAAATGTCTGGGGTTGGATATCTCCTAAGGTCTATGAAGGATGTAGACAATTTGATGACAAGCAGTCACTAATTCAGGCCTTTATCTCTCAATAAAACCCGTATATTTGAAGTTATTAAAATCAAAGGTGGTTGTTCCTGTGGTTGTAACAGGAACATAATAACGGAAATATTGTGGCCTTAACTGCATGCCATGGATCTGGACGACATGTGGTTTCAGCAAGACCGTGCCACGTGATACTCCGCGTATGAAATAATCGATTTGTTGCAGCAACAATTTCCACAACAAATTATCTCAAGAAATTCTGATGTCAACTGGCTACCAAGATCTTGCGATTTAACGCCGTGCGATTTCTTTCTTTGGGATTTTTTAAATCTCGGGTTTATGTGAATAAACCCGAAACAATTCCTGAGCTCAAATCCAAGATGCATCACGTCATCGATGAGATACAGCCACATCTTTGTGGAAAAGTCATGGAAATTGTCATGAAAAGAGTAATGGCCTGGCATCAGAGCCGTGGGGGTCATTTGACGGATATTTTATTCCATACTTAATAGGAACATGTTCTCTTTACAACCCAATAAAAAAATCGCAACTGTCGCAAAAAATACGTATTTTTATTTTAAAGATGATTTATTTTAAAGATCCTGCTAAATTTCGTTCTTAGTTCTTCCTGTATGTTTATTCAATTTCTCTAGCGGTCACACATTCGATAATGACCTTGTATTTGACTTCGCTTCTTACCGAATGGTCTTGGAGTTTCCCCTTGGGATGCCAAACTCAGTTTAGTTAGTTTGAGCACATAAATATAACTCCGCCAATTTTACACAATATGCTCGAGAATACCTTCTTACCCAGGGTTTGAATGCCAAAAATTTGTACTTTGTACTTTAATGTATGTTGGTTGGTTGGTTGAAAAGGCTGCAAGACAGCACTCTGTCTAGCACACTCAGGCTAAAGAAGCCTATTGTGATACCTGCAGTTTCCTCAATAGCAACTATTTACTAGTCGTCTAGCCAATTTGCCCTTTCAATATCCTGTAGGGCTACGGTGCTAACTAAATGTGTACCGAATATCCTACTTTTCAGTACTGCCAGAGCAGGGCAATCCAAGAGAAGCTGTTTCATCGTTTCCTCGTCCTCTTCCATGCAGCATCTACAGAGAGTGGAGTTTCTATGTCCCAATCTTAGGGCGTGTTTTCCTACAAGACAATGTCCCGTAAGTGTTCCTATCATTGTGGATAACCTGCCTCTCGGCAAGTTAAGTAGTTGCCTAGTCCTCTTCCTGTCCACCTGTGGCAAGAGGACCCTGGCTTGTTTGCAAGCTGAAGTAAGTCTCCACTTGTCCCTGAAGATATTATCGGTCCACTGCCTGATCTGCAAACGGCAGGTAGAGATTGGCATACTAACACTTTCTTTTGCCGGAAGAACCTGTGCCGTAGTATCCTGTCTAGCTAGCGCATCCGCTACGCAATTGCCTGGAATGTCGCCCGGTACCCAGATGAGCCTGATGTCAAAATACTCTGCCATCACCCTAAGTGATGAGTGACATTCTTTCACCGTCAGGGACGTAGCAAACATGGCATCCAGGGATTTTATGGTAGCCTGGCTGTCTGTGTAGATACATATTCTCCGGAGGGTTGTGGCACTACTTTTCAGTAGTTCAGCAACCTCCAGTATGACGGTAATTTCCACCTGAAATTCACTACAGTGATCAGGCAGCTTGAAGTAGATATTTACATGTAGGTCCGGTGAATGGACCCCATAGCCTACTTGCTCGTCCAACTTTGATCCATCCGTGAAAAATCTGATACTACTGGTACCACTTTCCAGTGACTTTTCCCAGGTATTCTTGTTCGTAATAGAAGTCCTTAGATATGTCGCTGGTAGAAGGTAGGCGATACAGTAGTCCGTTTTTACGGGAATAGAGTTGATCCGGTGTAGTACTTCAGCGTTTCCGGAATGCCCTGATATCAAAACGCCACAATCTCTGATTCTCACCAGGGATGTAGCGGCTGTCGATCCGGCCATGATATCAGGAGTACAGATGTTCAGGATAGCACTGAGTGCAGTACCTGACGCCACTAATGCTAATCAGTGCTGATCTTTGAATTTTCATCAAGGAATTCTGAATATATTGCTTTTGGAGGGACCTCCACCAAACTACGATGCCATGGAGAAGTATTGGTCTGACTATTGCCGTATAAATCCACATGGTGATCTTTCATATCGCCCTTTACAGCAGTAAAGAGCAACAGACGCCTTTTTCACCCTCTCCTCCACATTCGGTTTCCAAGACATTTTCCTGTCGAGAATTATTCCCAGATACTTGACCCTTTCCGTCAACTGTAATTGCACCCCATTAACTGACGGCAGTTCAAATGCGGGTTTTTTATATTTCCGAGAGAACAAGATAAGCTCGGTTTTAAGTGGGTTAAGTGATAGTCCGTTGTTAGCGGTCCAGTTCGAAGTCAGACTAAGTAGGCTTGTTGTACGAATGCTAAGTAAATTGAAGTTTCCACCCGTACAGATGATAGCAATGTCATCGGCATAGGCAAAGACCTGGCATTCGGCCCTGTCTAATTCAAGAAGCAGTTCATTGACAGAAGCTAACCATAATAGTGGAGACAGAACTCCCCCGGTTAACGTTCCTAGCAATTGTAACACCACCCCATTAAGCTTTGACGGATCTATCCACCAGAAGCTTCCCAATTAGGCGTGTCACTAAGTTGTCGACTCCTAGATTTTTTACGACCTAAGAATCGCAGAAGGTTGAATGTTATTGAAGGCTCCCTCGATGCCCAGGAAGGTCCCTAGAGCGAAGCCCTTAGTCTCAAGACAGTTTTCTATTATGCTGACTATAGAGTGGAGAGCCATCTCAGTTGACCTGCCCTTGATATAGGCATGCTGAGAACTCGATAGTAGATTCTGTGGAAGATTACTTCGAACGTGAATGTCCAGTAACCTTTCAAATGTCTTAAGAACAAAGGATGATAGACTGGTTGATCTAAAGTGCTTTGGTTTGACATGAGAGCATTTGCCCGCTTTCGGGACGAAACCCAGTTTGGTTTGCTTCCAAATGCTAGGTATGACTCCCAGCATAAGGCAGCCCCTGAAGATTGCCTCCAACCAACAACAAGATAAGTATAGTGCCTCCTGTAGTTGGGCGGTAATTATCCCGTCAGGTCCGTCTGAGTTTCAGCCTAGCTCTTCAGATGAATACGTCCTCGTCCCATCGTATTTCATTAAGAACCCCGCAGACGGTGGGTTTTTAGCGAGCACGCTTCTTGTAGATGTTGTTAAAATACTTGTTGTCATTATTTTACCAAATAAAAAAAATAAATGGTTTCCCATTACATCCCATGAAGGAATCGGGGAGAACTTCTCAGAACCACTGAGGTGTGCGCTTTCTAGTTTTATTTTATCTTTATTTATTATTTTATATTTATACAGTTTTGCGCCGGTTCAGAACGGTATTTTGAGAAGCTTTTGCATGACGAAATACTCCATAAGGTCGCCGTCACTATGCGAGGTGACCGCCGTCGAATGAAATGTAAGGTGGTCAGAGCAGCGATTGCACCCCGGATCTCATGTACAGGCGGCGCGCATACTAACCATTGCACCACCGACGCCAAACTTTTGGTTATTTAACTGATTCCTTTTTACGGATCTAGGAGATCGATCTCATTCAATTTTGCTAAAATTAAATTTTGGAATTTTATAATGCGCAATATTTGCAATTGTCACGGTGAACTTGTTACATTTAGGGAGGTAGAGAGTCGTTTAATTAAGAATCGCAGCGCTCACTGTTCGTCCCACTGTTCAGATGACATGCTTTGGTATTTCTTATTAAGAACTTTTGAGGAAAAAGTCTCTATAAAAATTGATTTTCCTTCCATTATAAATTGTTTGTTATTGTTATATGAGTAAAGAGTGTGTACTCGTATATGCAGCGAAGGGTTTCTTATCCATCCATATATCTATCCAATTTGTATGCAGACAAAAAAGTTCCTTTGGCAGAAACGACCATTTATGTATATGAAAGGGAGCATGAAATTGAGAGTTAACCCCTTAAGTAGCAGTTAGTAGCAGTGGCCAATTGGCATTTGACTTTAGACTTAACACTTTGGCAACTCTGTCTGTCCCGTCAATCTCTATGTCCTTTTGATGATCTTTAGTTAACGATAAAAAACATAAAAATAGCGCTTAAGGTATTATAGTTTTATTACAGCAATGGACATTTAAGTCAGTAACGATGTTGGCTTTTTACTTAAGTGAAAACGGAACTGGCTTTAAAAATACATAAAAATCATTTACAATTTATTGTGATCTGTGCAAACGAAAATTCATTAAATCAATTTTTAATGATGTCTATTTAGATTAGTTGGAAAAATACCATATACGATAGATGATCATTCGGGTTATTGTAATATTTTTCAGTTTTCTCCAAATATGTAAAATTGCAATCAGACAGACAACATAACAATTTTTATAAAATAGCATAAACTTAAATTAGTTGCAAAGATTCTGTAGATTCTTTTGAAATTGCATACCGTTTTATTAGCCGCTCATTACAGAAATATTATTTGAAAAATATAATTGGGAATTCGTTTGGAATTTGAAGTGATTCTCCAAAAACTAACGAACATTTCGATGCAATGCTCATATATGACGACTATAATATCTATGGGGTATTACACTGGTACTATCCTCACTGCGGGTTTTTATTAAATCAAACCTCGAGGATGTCTAACAGACAGTAAATTTCCAATTAGTTCAGAAGGCGTTAGAGTGTAGTAATATTCATATAAGTAGATATTTGTTGACTTGGATAAATTGGATGGTTTATACAGTTATGTTAAATGATGGAAATAAAATAATATATTTTTTTTCATATACAGTAACTCTAACAGTTGCCATAAAACGAAATGAATTTGTTGTAGTCTGAGACCACAACATGTATTGCCATGAAGTTTTTGGCCATTACACTATGATTATTTCCAGCAAATGTGGTTGAAATGGAAAAATTAATAATGCAAGTAGTTTCAACATTTCCGAGAACAAATAAAGGGGGGATTTGTTTATTTTATACTAAAGTTTTAGAGCTTCACACAGATTATTTATTTTTAATTTTTAATCCTTGTGGGGGTTAAATACAACCCACAAGGTTTTTTGCAATAAATATAACTCACAAGGTTTTTTACACATTGTCGTAAACATTACACTGAAAGAAAAACATATCGTCGCAGGAATGAAACAGTTTCGTTACGAGATAATACTGTGTAAATTACAGTTCGGAACCGGTGTAAAATTGTAGGTCCCAATCAGTGAGTGTAAAACTAGAATGCGCACAGCTCACTGGTTTGTGAGAAGCTCTCTCTAAACCCTTCATGGGATGTAACGGCAAACCATTTATTTATTTTATATTACAGTATTTTAGACTGACCCACAAAAAAAGTTTCTTTTGTCCACCCCTCAAAATGTACTTTGATTTGTTTTATGATCCCCAAAATATTTTGTGACAAGCATAAGGACCCATGAGCTGGACCATTTTTGAAAATGGTATTATTTTTAGTCTTTTAAAGAATTTTCTACTTTAACTAAAGACAATGTTACAATACTAGTATCACATGAAAGACGTTTTTAAGGTGCGTTCAACGGTATATAAAACATGGTAAAGTGAGTCCTGGCACGTCCTTTCTTAAGGGATATTCTGTAAAAAAAAATCGAATTTTTTTAAATTTTGGCACAGAGTTTTTTCTGTTTGGCATATTTTAATCTTTAACAATTTAAATAAATATGTATTTCAGCTTTTCTTGAAATTCGCACTTGTTCGAGTTTTACCTAAAATTCAATACGGTGGGAACATTACGTTCAAAACTGGGCAAAATTGATATCAAAAATGTTCTTTTGACAAGGATACTGTATTTATTTTGTAATACATTTTCCGAGGTGATCTGGACCTCATTTTGAATATTTAGAATTACTCCAATCTGACATTTAAATCAGATAAACTTTCCAGAATATTCTTGAAAAAAGGATGTGGGAGGACACTTTCACACATGTTTTTATATACCGTTGGACGCGCCATAATAAGTCCTTTCATATGACCGTCGGTGGTGCAATGGGTAGTGTGCGCGCCTCTTGTACAGGAGATCCTGGGTTCGATCCCTGCTCCAACCACCTTCAAAAAAATTACGTTCGACAACAGTCACCTCGCTTAGTGACAGCGACACTATCGAGTATCTAGCCATGAAAAAGCTTCTCAAAATACCGTTCGGAATCGGTGTAAAACTGTAGGTCCCAATCAGTGAGTGAAAACCGGAAAGCGCACAGCTCAGTGATTGTGAGAAGTTCTCCCCGGCCCTTCATGGGATGTAATGGGAAACCATTTATTTTTTTAATGATTCAAAGTTTCAACCTGATGTAATTCCTTTCACTGTATAAGTATACAGGGTGGTTCAGTGCCTACTGGACAAATTTCACAAGCGTATTCCATGGCTCATTTCATGAAAATGTGTACATCTACGACCATACCCGAAAATGCAAGGGGGCGAAATGGCAGCGGTTTGAAAATTTTCGGATTGGTGGTCGGAGGGTAATAGGGTAAAATTGCTTAGTTCTGAACCAGTGGTGGGATTTTTTTGTTTTTCCTTTAATAACAAATGCTCTTTTCCTCGGTGTTTGATTCTTCAACCAAAAATTTCAATAAAATAAAATCGTAAACGTGTTAATTTACAAAAACAAATAAATGTGTGCTGTTATTTCGCTTCCAAATGAAAAAAAAAAATTTTTCGTTTCAGTCAAGTAGTCACAACTTTGGAACGGTAAGACCTTAGGGCTTTGTTTAGGTAAGAGGTAGGGCTATTTTTTAAGACAAAAAAGAACATAAGTTATCTGCCTTCTGGATGAGAAATATGAGGTTCTTATGCCTTTTTCCAATTTTTTGTTTGAAAGCTCCGCATCTCGGGGTTTTCACTTTTTTTAATTTAATTTTTTTTAACAAAAAAAAAACAAAAACAAAAAAATTCGGCCACTGGTTCAGAACTTCGCAATTTAATCCTAGTACCCAATCCGAAAATTTTCAAACCTCTGCCATCTCGCCCCCTTGCATTTTTTTGGAGTTTATTACATTCCACGTCTTAAGTTTTGGGCGATATGCCGGGTTTTGGCCATAATGACATTTCTAAAGCCCTTGGTAAACAACAGTATTATCATGAGAACAAAGTTTTTAATATATTTAAATTATATTTTGTAAATAAAATCACAGTTCTTCTCTCTTCTTGTAGTAAAAGGACTCAATAACCTTGAACAACGTATGTTGCGATTTGCAGCACACGTTTTGTTGACAATGTCTGCGGCGTCCTTTGCATTCTGCACTAGTCTTAGTACTTTGTACGTTCCTGATTTTTCTAAAGATTTAAAATAATAAGATACATCAAATTATCTTGCCACGATGCTGCCGCTCGCCGGACCGGGCGGCAACGCGTGCGCCTCGCGATGTACGCACTTGGCCACGCTGCGCATCTTTTATCAATTCGGACGTAAATTTTCAAATTTCACACCACTAAGCTCGGTCTTTTAGTTCTGAAAACATTTCGTATATCGGTTAAAGAAGCGTGGAACTCAAGTACTTTCTTTTTGATGTTTTCAACCGAGAACAGTAGCAGCTATAATTTTTGTATATAAAAATCAATGTTCAAGAATTAATTTTGATTTTTATTAAATCGCTCGTCGATAGTTTCCTGCTCTGGTTCAAGACACACGCAACTACAAAATAAGGGTTGTAGTATTTTGCATTTTTAATAATTGTTCATTTTATGCAAATGTCATAATGCCCAAAACATCATTTGGGCTTTATAACTATTTTCCCATTAGAATTTGGGCATTATGCCAATTTTGGACCTTATCACATTTCTTGATGTGGTCATTATGACAACGAAAAATTTTAAAATAATGTCGCAAAATCCAAAAAAATATGACAGACAGCCCAAAAAATCTATAACTTTTACAACAACAAATTACATGTCGTGTGTTTTGGGAGTTATTGTTTGTTATTATTACATTGTTTGTTTTGGGAGTTATGCACTTGGGCGTTATTACCGCACGCCTGTATATTGTCTTTAGTTAAAGTACAAATTTCTTTGAAAAAGTTAAAAAATACCTTTTTTAAAAACGGTCCTGCTCAAGGGCTATTAATGCTAGACACGAAACATTTTGGAAATCATCAGAAAACAAACCACCAAGTAACATTTTAAGGGGTAGAAAAATACACTTCTTTGCCCACCATGCACTGTGAGTCGGTCTACTGTATATACGTTGCTGCCGTCGGTGGTGCAATGGTAGTGTACGTGGCTCTTATACATAAGAAGGTTGGATCTATCCCTATTTTGACCACCTTCAAATTCTTTCGACGGCGGTCACCTCGTTTAATGACTGCGACAGTATTTCGGCATGAAAAGGTTTCCCGAAATACCATTCATAACCGGTGTATAACTGTAGGTCCCAATCTGGGATAGTGAAACTAAAACGCGCACAGCTCACTGGTTCGGAGAAGCTCTCCCAAATCCCTTCATGGGATGTAATGTGATTTTTTATATACTCACCCATAGGGATGGGGGTATACTTTATATCATTAAAATACGGAAAAAAATTTAACGCCTAGAGGGAGCCATATTTAACACTTAGTAACTTTGTAGTGGCCATCGGTGTAATGGTGGTGTGCGCGGCTCTTGTGCATGATAACGTGGGTTGGATCCCTGCTCTGACCTCATTAAATATCTTTCGACGGCGGTCACCTCACTTAGTGACGGCAACACTGTCGAGTATTTAGCCATAAAGAAGATTCTCAAAACGCCGTTCGGAACCGGTGTAAGACTGTGGGTACCAATCAGTGAGAGTGAAACTTGAACATGCACAGATTCACTGGTTGTGAGAAACTCTCCCCAATCTCTGCATGGGATGTTATGGGACGCCATTTTTTTTTAGAAATAACAAATATTCCCATTATTTATGGAACATGATTTCATGCATGTGGCCAATTTTCCAAGACTTTGTTGACAGTTTCTTATCGTTAAGGGTAGCATAACAACGGTCTGGAACGGTATCCCACAAGAACAAGTCTAAAGGAGTAAAATCGCAGCTCCGAGGCGGGCGTTTGGTATCGCTCATACGGCCGATAACACAAGTACAAAACTTAGTGCTCAAAAGATCGGTTGTTTTAGGAGCTATGTGACATGGTGCACCATCCCGCTGAAACCGAAGATTATAAAAGTTCATATCTTCCATTTCAGCCCATAACAAGTCCGTAGTCAGGGCTCAATAGAGCTCGCCGTTGACTGAAATGGCGTTTCCTACAGTATTTTTGAAAAAATGCGCCAATGATTCCACCACTCCAAAATCCATACCAAATTGTTACTCTCTGTGGATGCTTTGGTTTCCTGACAATGACATGCCGGTTTTCCGATCACCAGATGCGGTAATTTTGTTTGTTGGTTTCCAAATATTAATCTGCTAATCATCAACGATATTTGGTTCCAACAAGATGGCACAACTTGCCATACAGCTCGTTTAACATTCGATTTATTGCAAAATCAATTTGACGACAACTTTAATTCCAGAAATGCTCCTGTTCGCTGGCCCCCTCGTTCTTGACACTTAACGCCTCTGGATTATATTTTAAGGGACTTTGTTATGGCAATGGTGTATGTCGACAAATCAGCAACTCTTTAAGAATTGAAAGCCAATATTCAAGCCACCATTGACGCCATACGTTCCGATTTATTGGAAAAAGTAGTCAATAATAGGACTGATCGAATGGACCACGTAACTCGTAGCCGCGTCGGACATATGACGGAAATCATATTAAAAAAATAATATTATGAAATTATGATCCAGATTATAATAAAACAAATTTCATTCTAATAATATTTCTGTCTTGTATTATCATTTTAAGTTCTCATGCAGCTAAAAAAAACACCCGATACGAACTCGTATGAGAAAATTTACATATATGTATGACCCTGCATAAGAAAACCCTAGTGGTGTCAAAACAAGTTTTTGAGTAAAATGCAAGTAAAGCTCCCCCTCTGTGTTGCATTTTCATATTTTATATAATTGCATTTTTACACTACTTTCCGATGTTTTTGAGACTTGCGAGCGGTTTCATATAAAAATTGAAGGGTTTTTACATACAAGTCCAAAAAAAAGTGAATTCATGAAATTTGTCACACTACGTAGGTTTTCTTAAGCTGGGTCACATATGGCAATTAGAACACGCTGAAAAATAATCGCCCCAGCAACATATTGCAGGTAACATGTAAGGGGTTTTTCAATAAGACCGCTACAAAAGTTTTTTTAAATAAAACAAAACCGGTTTTAGATACCAATGAAATTCTTTATTCCTGTGAAAGTACGTTCGATGCCATTATGCAAGGAACTCGATTTCTTTTGCATGGCCACCACGGGCACGCTTGCAGAAGTCCAGACGCTGAACCCAATTTTCGACGGTTGTCAAGCATTAATCGGCCGATACTGCTGCAATTTCACGTTCGATATTCGTACGAAGTTTATCAATCGTCGCTGGCTTGTTGGCATAGACCATAGACTTGACGTAGCCCCACAGGAAATAATCTAACGGCGTCAAATCACACAACCGAGGCGGCCAATCGACTGGGCCATTTCGTGAGATAACACGTTCACCAAACTTGGTTTCCAATAAATTGATTGTGGCATTCGCTGTGTGGTTTGTGGCGCCGTCCTGTTGGAACCACATGTCCTCCAAGTCCATATTATCCAATTGGGGCCAAAAATATTCGGTTATCATTGAACGGTAGCGATTCGCATTCACAGTAATGTGCCGGTCTTAATCATCACGGAAGAAGTACGGCCCAATGACGCCGCCGGCCCATAAACCGCACCAAACCGTAATTTTTTCGGGATGCAATGATGACTCATGGATTACGTGTGGATTGCTGTCTGACCAATAACGCATATTTTGCTTATTGACGAAGCCATTCAGCCAGAAATGAGCCTCATCTCTGAAGATGACTTTAAGTTGACAACAAAAACAACATTATGAAATTCAATGAGAAACAACGTGAAGAGCAACAAATAACGGCAAAAATTATTAAGCATTCACTTAAAATGCAAAATTATGAAAATGAAATAAGTCCCACTGAAAACGAAATAAATCCCACCAAAATATAAATTTAGGGGTATGAAATAACTCCCACTTTACAAAACGAATTTATTCCCACTCAAAACGAAATAAGTCCCACTTGAAATAAAAACGCGTAACGAAATAAGTCCCACCAATTGACGAAATAAGTCCTACTTTTAAAATCGAAATAACTCCCACTTTCACAACAGCAATTTTTGGTGGGACTTATTTCGTTTTTAAAAGTGGGACTTATTTCGTGGGAGTTATTTCATAGACCCCCCTTGACACCTCATGTATTTGTTTTCTGTGCGAAAGATTAGTTGCAAATTCACGATTATTCCTCATGTCAAACGGATTTTTTTTTCAATGTTAGGGAATTTGTGAATAATTATATTTACTACACTACTGTACCCCGGAATGAAGGTGACTTTTGAATTATAGTACCCAGTTTGATACCTCTTAAAGAAAATTGGGCAAACGGTTTGTTGTTCACAAGAAACTCTCGGAAAAACTCAGGCGACCTCAAAAGATTCGTTACAAAATTTAAATGGAGAATTTCGGAATTTAACAAGTAGTAGTTGAAAAAATTAATAACTTTTGTCTCAAGGCTTTTAGAATCTCACATTTAAAAGTATCTTTAGGATTGTCGGAGCAACTAGTTGCCTAATGTGCGGAAGAGAACTGAATTAAATGACCGGGTTAAACTGCTTTCAGTATTTAATGAAACACATCAGTGTGTAATGTTCGAAATGTTAATATTTTAACAGTAATAAAATATATTACAAGCATGTGGCAATTCAACTGTCAGACATGAAAATATTTGGAAAAGAAAACACAACTTATACTGGCATTAACATTTGCAATTAAAATTCTTTATTTTTTAAAATCTCTTCAACAATGGTGAAATTATGCCGGCAATTGTGCAGCATATTCTATATAACTCACAAGTTCAGGTTTACTAAGGTTCAACCTTTTAACCAATAGAGCAACTGGTCTCACAAGGTACGTCAATTGGGCCTTAAGTTGTGGTGCGGGTAACTGAACCCAAACAGCGGCATTCTGATGGACTGCTTTCATTAAGTCATTCTAAAAGTAATTAATATCAAAATAGAATTATAATAATAATTTCAAAATGATTACTGATACGTACGATATTTTTCCTGAGTTTCAAGACGTCGGATTCACGACTGGCACTGCAAGCACCCAACATTACGATGGCAACCAATACGAAGACGATTTGGAACTTCATTTTTAAGTACAATTTCTGTTGTTTCGATAACTGAAAACTGATAGCTGTTGTTCGTATCAGAGCTTCTTATATACGAAATCTAGCTCATGTTTCAAGATAGCGTCATTGTTATAAGAAACACATGTCTATTTTTTTCACAAGTTTATCACCAATACCCATGCTTCTCATATTATTATTGTATTTACTCTGTGACCAACATTGAAAAGTATAATATAATCCCATAGAATAACACATACTATAGAAGAACTTATTCTCTCATCTGACGTTTCATTTCACACTCTCTCGGTAGGTCTGTGGAAATGTTTACATACACCAGGTGGAGTTACAAAATATGTTCACTTAACTATTTCCTGTCGTTTTGGTGTAGAACTGAAAAATTTAAATGTATTTTGCACTTTTTTGTTGACTTTTAACGTTGGTATTCATTTGTATTGTATTTAACACAACTAGTTTGCCACAAAAACACGAAATTCGGGTGTAGTTCCTTTGTGGATCGCTGTATACTATTGCCACCATCTGGTATTATTGAACCCATATTTTCCACCCTCCACTGTGTAATTTCCATCGTACCTATGACGTTTAATTTATTGAGCGAATAAAACCTTCTACGTATGTGTTATTCTATGTATAATCCAGTTTGGTTTCAATGTCTGGGGATTTCTGAGTTAATGTCAATAGAAAATATATTAATATCGAACTCAAATTGACAGAAATGGTGATAGATTTGGTGTTTTGTTTACATTTTCAAATGCTGCCGTTCTAGTTGACAGCATTTGAAAATGTAAACAAAACACCAAATACGAACCATTTTTGTTTAAAATAACGCAATACTATGACTCCTTTACAAAGTAAACCAACAGTTTCCTAGTAATGCGCAAAGTGTTTCTGAATTTTACTAAACCGTTGAAGGCCAAATTCAACAAACCAACTAAATCGGTTAAACTACTTATATAATTTTGGTCTTAACCATGTGTCGTAAAGCGTACAAGACCAAAAAAATAATAGTCGTACACCAATAGAAAAAATTTATTGAAAAGAGGTTGTTGCAACCATAAATTCGCTTGTTACTACCGAACTGCGGTTGCAACACCCCAATTGAGGTTGTCACGACCGAATTTAATCGTCACAACTTAAACTCGGTTCAGGCAACCTCGTTTCATAATTGACTCGGTTGTGACAACTGAATCCTGAATAATATTCGTCTTGTCCACCAAATTTTCTAAATTTTCGGTTGGAACAACCCAATTTGGAATTGATTCGTATGCAGCAACGAAATTGGTACCAAATTCGGTGTCAGTAAACGAATTTGGCATCAATTCTGGTGCAACAACCAAATCTGACATCAATTCGAAATGTTATAACCGAATTTGGCATCAATTCAGTTGTCACTACCGAATTCAGTATCAATTCGGTTGTAACTACCGAATTTGGTATCAATTCGGTAGCAATAACCGAATTAACTGAATTTCAACTGAACTTAATTTTCAATTCGGTTACCACAACATAGTTCTACACACTGAAAAAAACGGCCTCTGTAACTTATTCTCCCAAACATATTCTGCAGGAACTATGTATGTACATGTTTGGAAAACACTTCAAACATTTATACGTTTGCAAGTCCCAAACTCAGGTGTATTTAAATGCAAAGATTAGCATGCTTACCGACAAATATGCATGCTTTTACGTGGAAACATATGCATGCTTCATCACAAACATCCATATAAATAAGTGGAGGCATTCGCGTGTTTCCCCCAAACCTCCATATAGTTGCGTTTCTCCCAAACATAATAATATTTAGAAACGATTTATTCTTCCTTTCTTTACTCTTATTCTTTAAACGAGCTTAAGATCTTTTATTTGTTTTGCTTATTTATCTCCAATATTTCGTCTCCACATTGGAGGACTTCTTGAGGGAACAAATATTATGTTTTAATAATTAGAAATTCAAAAACATTTCAAAAAACTCAATATCACAAATTTTTCCTTTCAAAGAAGAGCGGGAAATTATAATTATTATTATTATAATTAATTTTATCAATATATATCCAAATTTACTTATATAAATAATTTGATACAAAAAATTAAAGGATTTTAATCATTTTTACATTTACTTGCATTGAATGCATTATTTGTTTTGTTTTGAATCTGCTGCTCTGTTGTTTCTCCTTGATTTGTTGTCTCTCAAGTTTTTGTCTTCAGAAGGTTTCAACTATGCGTTGGTTATCACTATGCGTTGGTACACGAACAATATACTTATATACAAATCTAGTACATGCAAGACAAGCGTGTATTAATTACTTGTGTTTTTTTATTATATATCACATATGGTCCGCCATTCCGATTTTTTCAGTAGAGGCTCGGGTAGAAGAAGGGATTGACGTTGTTGCCCCCTCCAGTTTATTTCCACAAAATTGTTTCTTACTTTGGTGGCACACATAAATATATGCGAAACACATGCACAAAAACCAAAGAAACATCACAAACCATTTAACCGTCCGACCGTTTGTTTATTCTTCTTTCACTGATCAAGCGCTTTTGATATCCTCTGTCCGATGAACCATTGACGACAAAATACATAAATTAAAACGCAATAATATAAAAATAGCCAACACAATGTGTTTGGTCACAAGTATATTATATTTGCGACAATCTCCAAACACATGTTATATTTGCATCCAAACAACAAAAAACTACAGATTTTTCAGCGTGTACGTATTTAAACCTTGACGTTTAAAATTCTAAAAACAAATACAAATATTATATTGAATGAAGTTAAAGAATGTATAATTTTTCCAGTCACGACGATATCAAGATTTTTTTTGTGGTTATTAAGAAAGGTAAATAAAGATATTGTAATTATGGGTTTTGTTATTTTGCAGAGAATGTCCAAGCAAATATCAAGAGTTTTGAAGCTTTCAAGGTCGGCCGTTTGAGATATGCTGCAATCATCTGTATACGAAACGGTTTAGGATCAAAATCAACAGATACAACACGCCAGAATTGGTGCGGTGAGCTATGATTGTCGGGACTTCAAAAAAGGTCAGAAAAGCCATGTAAAATAAATATGTCGCTCTAAAGATTAGCATATACATAACGGGTTTTTCAATAAGAGCGCTACAAAAGTTTTTTTAAATAAAACAAAATCGGTTTTAGATACCAATGAAATTCTTTATTCCTGTGAAAGTACGTTCGATGCCATTATGTATGGAACTCGATTTCTTTTGCATGGCCACTACGGGCACGCTTGTAGAAGTCCAAACTCTGAACCCAATTTTCGACGGGTTTCAAGCATAAATCGGTCGATACTGCTGCAATTTCACGTTCGATATTCGTACGAAGTTCATCAATTGTCGCTGGCTTGTTGGCATAGACCATAGACTTGACGTAGCCCCACAGGAAATAATCTAACGGCGTTAAATCACACGACCGAGGCGGTCAATCGACTGGGCCATTTCGTGAGATAACACGTTCACCAAACTTGGTTTCCAATAAATTGATTGTGGCATTCGCTGTGCGGCTTGTGGCGCCGTCCTGTTGGAACCACATGTCCTCCAAGTCCATATTATCCAATTGGGGCCAAAAATATTCGGTTATCATTGAACGGTAGCGATTCTCCCGCCGGTCCATAAACCGAACCAAACCGTAATTTTTTCGGGATGCAATGATGACTCATGGATTACGTGTGGATTGCTGTCTGACCAATAACGCACATTTTGCTTATTGACGAAGCCATTCAGCCACAAATGAGCCTCATCGCTGAAGATGATTTTTCGATGAAGATCCGAATCGTAGCGCTCTTAAAGTTGAGGCCACTGACTCCAAATTTCGGTAGTAAATTTTAATAATTTCCACTCGTTGTTGGCTCGTATATCTTTCCATGATGAAATGGCAAACCTTACTGAAGAGAAATGTCAAAAGAGCGGGAAAAAATATGGCGTCGTTTGCTGTCCTTATCGATTTACTTTTGTAGCGTCTCTGTTGAAAAACCCTTTACATGTTTCCAAGCATTGGTTTCATGAATTGCCGATTTGCTGCCTTTTTGTCTCTTTGTTATCTGCCTCGTCTTTGTTTGTAACGGTTTTCAACAAAAAATCCACATTTGGGTCTAAAAAACATAAATTTTGGGCTATTAATCGTTGTGTCTCAAATATCTTATATTGAACAGCAAACAGAATGTATTTGAGCACAAGTATGGTATATTTGCGACAATTTACAAACTCGTTACATTTGCATCTTAACCCAAAAAAAATCTGATTTTGAGCGTGTATCGATCGAAATTCACTGAGTATCAATACAAACTGAAAAGCTCTATTATTCCAACACATGAAAAGAAGGCTTCTGTCCTCCATGCATCAAATTTTTCGTAAATTTGTGCACTTGTCACGTGTAAAATTGTTGTACTTTCGTGTATACCTTTTTGTAATGTTCTGTGGAATTTTGTTTACCTTTGTGTTCATATTTTGGTACTTTTGTGTTATGTGACGTCTTACTCTCACTAAATTCCGTCACGGGAAAGTTGTCCACCCGGACCCTAATATTATTCCAAAATAAGTTGGTTCAAAACTTCAATTAACGGCAGGGGTACCACAGGCCTCTGTTCTCTCTCCTTCTCTTTTTCTTATTTTCATTGACGATCTCCTGGGTCGGACTGTGAACCAAATCTTTTGCGGATGACAGTAATCTCTGTCATTCATATTCATTCGACCACAGGCCAAATCTTCAAGAAATTAGTGATAAACGTCAATTAATGAATGAAACACTCAACCGCGGTCTCGAGGCCATTGTTGAGTGGGGTCGATTGAATAGAGTAAGTTTTAATGCGGGGAAGACCCAGTGCTGTCTGCTTTCGCACAAGCGGACAGCTGACCCAGTCGTATCGTCATTATCTATGGATGGTGTGGATATTGAGGAATCAGACGCTCTTGATATTCTGGGCATGAAAATACAATGTGATGCTCGCTGGGCAAAACATGTATTTGAAGTGTCGAAAGATGCATCGAAGTGCCTAGGCTTTTTAAAGCGGTGCAAGAAGTACTTCACTCCATCTGATCTCCTTAATATCTACACCACCTACATCAGGCCGCGAATGGAATATAACTCCCATATATGGGCAGGTGCTCCAAAGTCATCTTTGGAGTTGCTGGACCGTGTACAAAGGAGAGCAAAGGTGTTGATAGGGGACAGTAGGGTGTCCAGCTCTATTGCCTCCCTTGAGCAACGGCGTAATGTGGGTTGCGTGACACTGTTCTATCGGTATTTTCACGGTGCGTGTTCCTCGGACATCCGTCAACTTATACCAGATGTGAGGACATTCGGCAGAAGTACGCGGCTTTCAAGGAACTCCCATCCGTTTACTATCTATTGGCCAGTCGATCGCACAACACACTACAGACAAAATTCGTTCTTCAGTCGTACGGTCCGTATGTGGAATAAACTTCCCGCAAGTGTATTTCCCGCCAATTGTGACATACAGCGATTCAAGGCAAATGTAAATAAGCACTACTCCCTCTTTCCACCCTCCTCTACCTAAATTTCCGTCGCCAGCACAATGCATTGCATTTATAGGGGTCATCCCCTGAGTGTTGGTCTGAAAAAAAAAAAAAAAAATTGGTTTCAAAATCGAAGTCACATATGAGAGTTCGCATTGCCATGGTATCGAATGAGCTTGGGCCACCGGTTCTTCTTTTGGCAATCAAATGTTTATATATCATTCAAAATTTATTATTTCTCCAAACCTCGAGAGATACTATAACCAACTTTAGCTCATCGTGAAACAATCAATGCATCGACTTCTATCTGCTTTAGGATCTAAGTTTCGTAACCTGTGCGGATTATACAAACCGGAATTTAAAATTTTTTTACGTTAGACCAAGCGATACGCATTTGCGGAGAAAATTTATAAATTTTGAGGGATATTTTGTGGCCAAATGTTGATCAAATATCGTATTTATTCTCCTCTTTCTAATGCCCAGGTATGTTTAAATATAATGGTTCAAAGACGACGAACTTGCTGTATCACATTGCTCCCAATATCGTTGTTACATTCAGTTCTTGCGAAATGTTCGTAAGAAATTTTGTCATTTATCTCTAAACGGAAAATTTTCCTGCGGAGAGTTACCACATATCTTTGATTTACTTTGCAAATATTTCATTTATAATTCCTCTATGAAAAATAAAATAAATAAATGGTTTTCCGCCACATCAAACGAGGGGATTAGGGAGACCTTCTCACAACCAGCGAGCTGTGCGCGTTCTAGTTTTACACTCACTGATTGGGACCTACAGTTTTACACCGGTTCCGAACGGTATTTCGAGAAGCTTTTTCATGGCTAAATACTCGATAGTGTCGCCGTCACTAAGCGAGGTGACCGCCGTCGAAAGAAATTTAAGGTGGTCAGAGTAGGGATTGACCCACGTCCTCATGCACAAGAGCCGCGCACTCTACCATTGCACCACCGACGGTGGAGCTTCCTCTATGAGCTCCATTTTATTTTTAACGCTTGTCGCTTTTAGTTGTTAAAATTATCAAAATGTCAAAATTCCGGTCCCAAACAATTATGAAACAATTGTTTTCGTGCCCTGTGATTGATTTTTCATACGAAATTATCGCAAAGAGGTTCATGAATTTTTTGTTATTGTTTATACACGAACTTCTTGTGGCAGCGAAAATTTTATAAAAACTGAATACCGGGCTTAAACCAACAACGGACATTCAAGAATGAGCTCCCTAAGGTACAGTGGTGTACGATGAAATAGAGTGAAACACTCTTGAAAACTTTTATTCTCTGCAAATCATTTGTCCAAGGTGTTTCGTGTCAAGAAATTCTGAACTTGATTGACAGGTCCTCTGCTGAATATAATGTCATTTTTAATAAATTTTTTTACACTACTGTTCTCCAGGACAGCGTCAGTATTTTAAAGGCTATGTAATGACGTGTGCTATAAAATAGAATTAATTACAAAAAATATTTTTGTTTTTGAAATCGTTAATGGTAGTTTGGATTTGAATTTGAAAACAAAGTTTAGCTTCTAAATATGATTAATATTTATTAGTTGCTTAGATAACGGAAATAATAGATATAGCGCGACCATTGTCAACTTTGTACACTAGGTGCTGTCCTGTACTACTGTCACTTTCACTGAAGTTTCCCATAATTCTCATTGACGTTTATTCAAAATTGTGTGAAATTTTTGTGAAAGTAATTTAGACAATGGAAAAATGTGACAAATGTAAAAAACTATGTAAAAGACTATTTCAAAGTCATGAGGCCGGTGTTGGGATATCAATAGGAGAAAACCCGTAAGACCGCCCAAAGATGAACATCTCGGAACGCCTTTTTAATCTAAAAACTTCCCCGCCCAAAAACTGTAGCAACTTCTGTGGTCGCAGATGCCAAAACCGTTAGAGTGTCTGAGGACTCTCAACAAGTAATGGTAGCTGAACCGGAGGAAGAACCAATTTATTAGGACATAGTCGGTGGTGACATGGCTTTGCAATTCGATGGCCATCAGATATTCTACTTTAAGTAACGTGTTGTATTCTTGTTTCGAAGTGATATTTTTGTTGAAAATTATTTTTCCTTTTGATATGAAATTTCAGATTTTTATTGTCACATTTTTTTACTTTTTTTTTTTGGAACAAAAAAATCCCATTTATTGCTTTCAACGACATCTAGAAAATTACCCATTACACTAAAATGTTCCCACCACTTGTGCTTCATCTATTTGTTTACTTTGCATTAATAAATTGTCATTATTGAGGTTCCAAAATGGGCCGATCTAAATATTGCAATCATGAGCGTCAAGAAAGGATTAAAGAGATGAGAAAAGAATTCAGAAGCTACATACAAATCAAAGAAAATGGTGGAGACCGGAATAAGATATAACCCCTATCCAGGAAACAGAGGGAAACCCTGAAAATTACAGAACATTTCGAACCAAAAATATTACACCACGAAGAGTTCGACGTTTGTTACCTCTTCCGCCCTTAAAAGGCAAGTCGATCGGGATGTTGACATCTCTACATTAGGAAAAATGGCAACCAAAACAATTTAAAGGCAAAAAGTGTCCGAAAAGTTAAATTTTTATCCAAACGGAACGTTCAAAAAATGTTGCATTTTGCCAAGGAGCATGTGAAATGGCCCATACGCAAATGGCGAAATATTTTGGGGACAGCTGAAACAAAAGTAAGATTCGATAATTATGATAGGAGTAATCTACCTGTACGTAGACCTTCCAACATCGAATTCCGGCCCCAAAACACAATACAAACAGTTAAACATGGTGGCGGAAACAGAATGGTATGTGGTTGTTACTCCTACAGTGGGACAGAACCTTTATTCCAAATTGAACAGACAATGGACGCTGAATATTATACCACTATATTAAAAAACATTATGATGCCTTGTGTTGAATGGGAAATGCCGCTTCGCTGGGTGTTTCAACATAATATCGACCCCAAACACAAATCGAAGCGAGCAAAAGCTTGGTTTGAAGATAATAGTGTCATAGTTTTAAGATGGTCTATGCAGTCGCCGGACTTAAATCCTATTGAGAATTTGTGGCGGGACATTAAAGTGTCTATCAAAGGAATACACCAATTTAATAAAGATGAGCTTATGAAACATGACTTGTGGAGACTTGATGATTCAATGTCAAGGCGTTGCTTAGCTGTGATAAAAAATAATAGTTATTTCATAAAGTACTGAGATGATATGAAGGATTAATGAAACATACATTTTATTTGACACAGCTATTTATTCTAGTTCAGATGATGAATAGCGATTACTCTATTTTAATTCACAGGCAAAACGGGATATTTTGATTTATAGCAAATGATTTAATTTTAGATTGCAACATTAATGTTCTAAAATGTTAATTGAACAATAAAAAATAAAAATTATAAACAAAATTTAATTTTTCTTCATATGTTTCTGCTTTGAAAATGTTGATTAGTGTTGACTCTATTTCAACGCACACAACTGTATATTCATGCAGTTGTTTTTGACATTGCGATATTAGTAGATCGATACATTAGGCCAGTTTCCCCCCCTGCTAAACTAACATTTCCAACAGTTTGTATGGAGATCTCAGCGATTTGGAGAGGCTCCCCATACAAAGTCGTCGAAAAATTAGTTTAGTTTATTTAGAACGAAAGAAAACACGCCTATTACTGCACATTTTCACCTTCAAAAATTTCAAACATTACGGTGAATATGACATTTGCGGCCTTGAAGTTATAGGGACTGGAACTCTGTAAACATATAAATGGCAACCCTCTGACAGAGTATACTATGATTTTCAAACCAAACCAAGCAAACCGCCAAATTGTTTGGCAATATTTCTTAGTAATTTTGGCTTCACAGTGTATGATAG
This sequence comes from Phaonia tiefii, assembly GCA_963931995.1. Lineage (NCBI taxonomy): Eukaryota > Metazoa > Arthropoda > Insecta > Diptera > Muscidae > Phaonia > Phaonia tiefii. Next base: position 85,579,625 of record OZ008367.1, on the reverse strand, counting down.
TTGAAGCTCTTTAATCTGTTTAATATTTCATTTATTTTGGTAGCCTGCGAACAAAACATAATCCGGCATTGATTTAAAAAATTCTGAGATTGCATGTCTAGTTTTGTGTTCTAGTTAAACATGTTGCAACTTAAACTACATATTGTTATTGCTATGAAGTATTCGGTTGGTCATAATACTGTTTAAGAGAAATTTAAGTTATTTCTTCAAATTTACTCTTTAACTCTTGTACATTGTAGTTCTCTTAATATGCTAGAAATATCTCGTATTTAATTCTCTTAACAAATGATGAAAAGAGTTACGCTATTACTCTTTCATAGTAATTCGTGGAAATCAAACAGCCTAAAACTATACCCTGCTTTTGTAAAAGTTTTTAGGTTGTGTTATGAATTTAATTTTTATTGCAGCAGTTTCGGTTGCACATTCGCAACTAAGCTGGAGTTTGAAATACAACAGAGTACAGAGTACAGAGTAAAACAACATACACAAGAAATTTATATATTTTCCAATGGTTAACGGATATGTATGGCTAACATATTTATATACTCGTATTTGGTGGGGTGCAATTCGAGCGCATGTTGTTCCAAATTCCGTAATTGTATTTTAAGTGTATAACCATAATCAGGCTGATACAGTTGGCGTTAACTGAAAACATGCTGTCCGATAATCACTATCACTTGGCGCCAAAATTTGTTACCCAAATCTCAGCAATTATTCGTAAATTAATATATTTTTTTAAAAAAGATTTAACTATTTAAGGTTTATTTGAATTTGAGTTTTGTTGACCGATTTTGTTAGTTTTTGGTTAATGTATGAGAAATTCATGCTAATTGATTTGGCAGAAGAATAGAAAACCGTTTTTCAACACATACTAAGTTTTATATTAACCAACGTGCCTTCTAGAACTCAAATGTGTGTGGTCTACACCAGAAACTACGTTAACCAACGGCTCTTATTCTTCTTCCATAAGTTGGGTAGTTAATGGGCTATGTACGAGGCGGATCAATAAGTCCCTGACTTTGGTTGGTTGGTTGGTTGGTTGAAAAGGCTGCAAGACAGCACTCTGTCTAGCACACTTAGGCTAAAGAAGCCCATTGTGATACCAGCAGTTTCCTCTATAGCAACTATTGACTAGTCGTCTAGCCAATTTACCCTTTCAATGAATTTGTCTATAAGACCTACAGGAATATCCTGTAGGGCTACGATGCTAACTAAATGTGTTCCTAATATCCTACTTCTCACTCCTGCCAGAGCAGGGCAATCCAAGAGAAGGTGTTTCGTCGTTTCCTCGTCCTCTTCCATGCAGTATCTAGAGAGGGTGGAGTTTCTATGTCCCAATCTTAGGGCGTATTTGCCTACAAGACAATGTCCCGTAAGTGTTTTTATTATTGTGGATAACCTGCCTCTCGGCAAGTTAAGTAGTTCCCTAGTCATCTTCCTGTCCACCTGTGGCCAGAGGACCCTGGCTTGTTTGCAAGTAGCAGAAGTCTCCACTTGACCTTGAACATATTATCGGCCCACTGCCTGATCTGCAAACGGCAGGTAGAGATTGGCAACTAACACACTCGTTTGCCGGAAGAACCTGTGCCGTAGTGCCCTGTTTAGTTAACGCATCCGCTACGCAATTGCCTGGAATGCCGCTGTGTCCCGGTACCCAGATGAGTTTGATGTCAAAATACTCTGTCATCACCCTAAGTGATGAGAGGCATTCGTTCACAGTCAGGGACGTAGCAAACATGGCTTCCAAGGATTTTATAGCAGCCATGCTGTCTGACTTATGAATTTTGGCACAACATAATCTCGGTTTAGCTCAATATACTTTGTCCAACGTTTCTCCAATTTTTGTATACTTTCAAATATCGGAATTTTCGAGGTCCATAAAATAGGCATTCAATAATTTCATCGTTGGAGCTAAATCTCTTTCCACCGAGTCATTTCTTTAGGTTTGGAAATAGGAAATAGTCACTGGAGGCTAAATCAGTAGAATAGGGCGGATGAGGTATCAATTCCTAGCTCATTTCATGGAATCTAAACAATCCCTTGAAGTTGTTACACGATTACGTTTATGGTCAATTGAGAGCAAACGCGGCACCCATCTTGCAGACAGCTTTCTCAGGCCCAACTGATCATTTAAAATTGAAACCACACTGCCATATGAAATGCCTATGGCATCAACAATCTCACGCACCTTTACTCTTCGATCGGCCAACACCATATCGTGGATTTTTTCGAAATTTTTGGGGTGTATTGGCCGTCCAGAACGTTCAGTGTTATTTGTACTTGTGCGACCACAACGAAAGTCAATAAACCACTTTTTTACTATTGAAATCGATGGTGCAGAGTCCCCATAGTACGAGTATTTATCAAGTTTTTCCTTGGTTTGATTGACGTTTAATGTTTAATGAGCACTCGAAATTCACTTTTTTCCATTTTTAAAAAATGCACGAGGTTGTATGTTTTGAACAGCTGTTAAACGCAACATGAATTACGGAACTTGCTCAAAATATGACAGTAGTCTATTAACAGGAGGTACTTGATGGGAGCAGTGTTGCATTTCATATAACTACGAGGGAAGTTTGAACAGGCACGGAGTTATTTATCCGCCCTCGTTTTGTAGGCTATTTAGGCTGACCATACATCACTCTCATGAACATAATGCACATGATGATATAGCGAGAATGTTGCGAATTGATATGATCGGGCACCTTAAATAAAACAGTAGTAAACGGGCGAATTATAAAGTTAGAATTAAATTCTTTTTTATTTCATTGTTCAAGTTCAAGACCATTCTATATATCATTCCCTCTCTCTATAAATAGAGATATAGTTTTTTTTGAAAAAGAAGATGTTTTACAAATGCATCGTCATGATTCCTGGCAAATCGTATAGCTATTTCAGATCTCGCCACAGATCTGCATCAGCGGTTTTTTGGAATGCTGCTTTTGACAAATTCATCAAACTAAATGCAATCTAAACCTCATCTGAATTGAGAATTTTCACTATGCAAGTGTTCGAAAAATATCGCAAGCAAAACACACTAGAAAACATTTGCAAACAACTTCTTTCCATCTCCAGAGAACCTTTGGTCCCTATTAGAAATGATTTTTGTTGTTGTCAGCAGCATTCCAAAAAAACGCTGATGAAGATCTGTGGCTAGATCTGAAATAGCTATACGGTTTTCCAGGAATCATGTGGATGAATTTGCAAAACATCGTCTGTTTTAAGAAACTATATCTCTATTTTTAGAGATGTAGATGTTCTTGAGCTTGAATAATTGTAATAAAAACGATACTATTTTTAAGCAGAAGTAATTTCTGTAAGAGAAAGCTACAAGAGTATGATTCTTTTTTACAAAAAAGTACTTTTTTAAGAACATGTACTTTTTAAAGAAGTGGTACTCTTTTGAGGCAACGATTATTTTTTTTTAAGAAAATGTACTTATTGTCAGAAAGGCTACTTATTTCAAGAAAAGAAAAGGTATTATTTTATTTTTAAGAAAATATACTTTTATGAAATGGATTTTTTGTGAGAAAATGTATTTTTTTTAAGAGAAGATATTTTTTGAAAAAAGGTTTTTTTTAAGTAATGGATTTTTTTTTTGAATTGGTCCTTTTTCAAGAAGAGGTACATTTTTAAGAATAGGTACTTAACTTCAGAAAAGTTATTTTGTTTGAAAAGGGAATTTGTTGTAAGAAAATTTATTTTTTATGAAATGGTAGTTTTTTAAAAAAATACTTTTTTTAAGAAAAGGTTCGTTTGAAAGAATATTTATTTTTTTTAAACAAAGGTTAGGTTAAGAAAGGTTAAGGTTAAGATAAGGGTCTTTTAAGAAAAGGTACTTTTTGAACGTAGAAATACTTGTTTTAATGAAAAGTACTGCTTTAAGATAAGGTTTTTTTAAGAAAATTTTCTTTTTTTAAACTTCTATCACTTTGGCTTTTCTAAATTTACTGTTTATTGGTTTTAAAACTGCAATTTATACTAAATATTGGTTACAGGTTCCAGCTAGAAAACTTCCCACTAAACAAGAAATTTCCCAACATATGTTAGTCAAGACACAAACCAAAGCAAAAGTACCCAACATAGTTGATAATACTGGGTAGTAGCATAATAGTTTTGAAAAAAATTTTGTTTAATTTTGTCTTATTTAGCCTCCATCCCGCAACGTGCTATATGGAACTTCAATCCAAAAACAAACCTATTATGTGTTAAGAATCATTTCTAGAAAGTTGTTTATTGAGATCTTAGGTACATTTTTGTTGTTGATTGTTTCCTTGAATTTTGTTGGGGTTGCTACCTACGGACCTGAACAGGGGAAAAAAGGTAAAAAATCGAATTGTTGTAAGGTTTTTGCGATTTCGACATTGAAGATGAAGTTTTTTTTTATATTATATGTTAACAAGTTTTATATGTTCTTTATGCCAAGAGCTACAACTTTTCCTCAAAGAGTAAATCAAAATCCCGAACAGTTTGCAAGATATGAGCCTGACAAAATGCAGAAATTACACCGAGGCCCCAAACTTTTGGAGGCCCATAAAAAAAGTGCATGACTTTGGGCAAAACTGGGAGACACGGGTCTTTTTTTTGGGTCTTTTATCACGTAGTGGTGTCCGTATATGGTTATATTTTTTCGTGTTGCACTGTGTAACTTAAGAATCAATTATTGTCCAAATTTAAAATAAAAAACCATTTATTACCCCTAAATATCAAACATTTATATTGTTGGTTTAAAGTGTTGAAATACTTTCACTTAAAATTTACATCGACCAACACAGATGAAGTAGTTACAATACCAGCAGTTTAATGATCCAATTGCAAGAAGTAAACGCTTTGAATGCGAGCTGAAAAATTATTGCATTTTGAAATATTTTGAAATTAAGACTATAGCGGGTTAAGTAACTGACATAGGCAATTCATTTCAACGACTGGTGACATAGAATTTTATGTAATTCTGCCAAGTATAGACAAATATTTTAAAAAAATCTCAAGCTTAATTTTTCTATTAATCTCTATTTTTCTTAAGACACAGCCAATTGTGAGACGGCAGTTTATGGCAAACCAAATACTCCAATGCAAGAAAATATTATAAAAACTGATACTCAAAGAAACTAAATGCTTAATAATTTACTAAGCATTGACGTAAATCCCAACAAAATGCAAATGTTTTCTTTTTTTCAGTCGTACCGGGTTTTTGTGGATCATCTTACTACTTACGTTTCATAAGGAGGTTTGGAGTCAGATTCAAATTGGCGCACTTATGAACACAGATCACGCTCACTTGCCACTAGACTACAGAAAACACCATGTACAGATTTTTCAAATACTTAAACTACACATGATTCGCAAAAAAAGTAAATTTCAAGTGAAATGAAATAAACATGCTCGTCGTATCTTGCAAAAAGTGTGAATGACAGTGCCAGTCATAATCAAAAGCATTAAGATTTTGGCTAATCTTCATTAAGGCCGGATTGAAATGGTAATATAAATGTACTTAAAGTCATCGAAAAGTCATAAATGGTTATATTCCCTGAAGATGAAGCTTTAAGTTTATGTGTAGAAGTTAAATGCAGTATATTAATTTGATTCGTGATGGCAGGCGTGCTTTTGCTAAAACGTCGAATAAAAATTAATGTTTTTTTATGATTGGATAAGCGGAGATATTGCAGAGACTTTCGGGTTTGGATTCAAGGTGTGATGTGTGATTAAAAGTGGTAATTTAATGTTGACCACAGAATTTTTAGTCGAGCAGAATAATTCAATTATCTTGTATATCTTCGTTGCAAGATAAATGTCACGTCGCAGGGATGAAACATGTTCGATAACGAGTTAATATTGCTGCAATAAACGGTTTCGTATATCTAACGACTTTCTGGCAACATATCAAATACAGTGATGAGCAAAATTGTAACAGGTTTTCCATAATGGAAGTTTAAAAAATTATTTTTCAGCTGAGTTTAATATTAGAAGCAAAATATTTTTTTAATTTTTCTTTGATATCTTCCCTTTCGTAGTGAATACTTAGCTATACAGCAATTATACATATATGTTTAAAAGAGCGTAATATGTAAACAACCCCCAATGTTACAATTACACACTCTCTTCAATGTTACAATATTGCCCTCTCTTCATCTCTTTAAAGATCCAGAAAGTATGCATCGTTGCAAGTAAAGATGTTAATTGTTTCATTTATAAGTCTATAGTGTTTGTTTATTATTTCCAAACATATAAATATTTGGAGGGGGTTACAAACATATACTTGGTTGCAGCAGAATGTGTTTGAAAGAACATGATACAGAGGCCGGTGTGTTTCAGAGTGCACCTATAATCAGCTTCGCTTTTAATATTGAGCTTGCACTTTATGTGGAACAAGTTGGAACAAGTACAGTAGAGCCTAATCTCGCCATCCCATTAATTCTAATGTGTATATATAACTGGTTGATCATTTCATTAAGAGGTGATTGGCAGTTATAGACTTTGTTTGAAGTTAGGAATGCAGACAGCTGATATTTTATATCAGCCTGCTAGCAGCATAAATGTTGATACATCTAGCGGTGATGCCTTTTTGTTCCAGCTACACTCTGTGAAATCTCAGGGTGTGAAGATAAATGTATTTATCGAAGACACAAGCCAATTATACAAAATATCTGAAATCTAATTTTTTCCAAAAAAAAAAACAAGCTTTGTATAGACAAAGAGGTAATAAGCACTTTTGAAGCGTTTTATGATGAAATAACAAATATTATTTTTTCTTAAAAAAATGATCTAGGTCGTTTTTTTATCTAAACTAAGTCCCTCATGACATAGCTGAATGAACTTCTAATGTCTTCCCGCCTAGCATCGTAGAAGCACATAAACAGCGTAGCCTGTATATATCCTGACTCCATTTCAGATCTGAGATATAACACAATAAATGAAGTGGCCCATCTCATTGATGGAAATAATGATTTCTAATGCTAATATTGGGTGTATATCCGAAATTAACCCCATGGGAGCACATAACATCCCCATCCCAAATATATCCAAATACATCTAAAATTAGCCCCATCGGTGCACATAAAATCCCCATCACAAATATATCCCGATTTCATTCCAGATCAGAGTTATAGTCAACTTTATGATGCGACCCATTTCATTGACGGAAATAATAACTTCGAGTGCTAATACTGGGTACTACTGACAAAAGTGAATGGACTACCTGTATATTCCAAATTAGCTCCCTGGGAGCACATAACATCCCCATCCCAAATTTATGTCGATTCCATTTCAGATAGGAGATATAGTCAACTTTAGGAAGCGACCCAGTAATTGACGGAAATAATAACTTGGAGTGCCAATATTGCACACTCCTGATAAAAGTGAATGGACTACCTGTATACCGTAAATTAGGTCCATGGGAGCACATAAATAAAATCCCCTTCCCGAATATATGTCGATTCCATTTCAGATCAGAGTTATAGTCAACTTTATGATGCGACCCATTTCATTGACAGAAATAATAACTTCGAGTGCCAATATTGCACACTCCTGATAAAAGTGAATGGAATACTTGTATATTCCAAATTAGCTCCATGAGAGCACATAAAATCCCCTTCACAAATGTATGTCGATTCCATTTCAGATCGGAGATATAGTCAACTTCATGAAGCGACCCATGTCGTTGACAGAAATTAAGATTCATTCATTCACCTTTGTCATGACCTAGGTCAGTCTTTTACAGGAAGGAAAAAATATCTGTTTCTCTATAATGCTAATTATATCCTATGTTCATCATAAGTGGCTTCAAAAATGCTTAATGGCTCTTTTTTTCTGTACAAAACTTCTCTTTTTGGCAAAAAATCAGATTTCCGAAAAAAAATTAATTTATCGGATAAATTTATCTTCCCACCCTTGTAAAATTTGTACTTTTTGTTGTTTGGATGCTAATATAACTTGTTTGTAGCTAGCCGCAAATATAGAATACTTGTGTCCAAACATATTGTGTTTGCTATTCAATACCACATGTTGGAGACACAATAATTAATATGTTATAATAAATGTTTTTGTGACCCGAATTTGGCTTTGTTTTTCGAAAACTTGAAAATGTTACAGACAACAGAGAAGCAAAAAGGCTGCATTTCTTCAATTCATGAAAACAATGCTTGAACGTAAGTATATTGATGTTCCAATGGTTCAATATGGTTCATGCATAATATTACAAGGACCGTTTTTGTCAGTGTGTATTCATCGCAGCAGTGATTCTTAATCATTGTCGCAATAAACCATATTCATCGTAATAATGAACCATATTCGTCGCAACAAAAACAATAAATTCTCGTGGCTGGAATCAAACAATTTAAATGAAGACTACAGTGGGTTATTTGACGGATACCATTTAGGAGAAGATTTCAGTGGACACATTGTATAGTCATAATTTTTATTTGAATCTTTGAATATCACTCATATTTTGATTAACACAAACTGATGTTTTGTTAAATACACTAATGTTCTCAATTGCATCACGAAATTTCCTTTTTGAACAATTTCTCAACTCATGGCAAATTTTTGTAACGCATGGCGATGTTACCGCAATGATGGACACTGTTCGACGCGAAATTTATAGCAACCATGTCAGTTGGAACCCTTTTTTGGCTAACATTCTCTCCCTACTTTCTTTTATCTCCAAATTTAGTCAACTTCTTGTGATTCCTTTGTAACTTAAATATCGTACATGTGAGTACAATGCGTGCTCATGTATGACTTCGGTATCTTTTGAATGTGATCTTATGCCATTTTGTGAATAACTGCGCATGCGCCAAATCCAAGTGAATATTTTCCACAATGGACTGCGCATGAATTGTTCACATTGCTGACTTCCTTAACAATTGTGTTTGGATTTTATCTTTTTTTTTTTTGTCCAGTAGTCCAATGTCTACTACTATCGTACTACTCGTAGTAGGTGGCATCGTCTTCTTTCCGTAAAAAGGTTAGCGCTTCCTTCTCGGCCTTCTTCTTCTTTTATTAAAAGCGTTGATCTTTTTGACAGGTTTTAAATTTTCTTCAACCTCATCTTCTGTTGATTTTGTTAACAGATTTTGTCAGTGCTTGTATAATGTTTGCTCTTGCAAATGTTTTGGCCAATTTTGGTTAGATATTTCTTTGTTCGTTTCATGTATGTACTCGTACCTCCCTTCTACTACTTCTTGTACCTACCATAGACATAGAGTTCGTAGTTTGTAGTCTGAGACCGCCTTAAAATGGCGCTTATCTGATTAACATTAATTGAGTTGACTTCCATAGTTGGTGGGTTTTCTTCCATCTTATTTTCTTCTCTATGGCTTTACTTGTGGTCATCTTCAGCACTCGTTCAAACTTTGTTTCTCCGTTAGTAACTCAATTTATTGAGGTGTTTGCCGTTGTCGCTTTGTCAATGGAGTTGCAAGATTATTTGCTTGAGGAATGCAGTTGTACTTTATCTAATTAAACAAAAATAGCTCCCTGGTTCAAGGTCTTTTGGAGAAAGATTTATGTTCAAAATGGTCAGGTCTACAATCCGTGGTCGATCTTGAATATAGGATTTCGTTGTTAGTGTATTGTAATCCTATCCACACAATAGTTTCATATATAACCTATACTTGGCATGTAAACTTTTAACAATTATGTAGAATATCGATAGTCACTTGAAGTAAAGCTTGCTAATAATTTAAGGATTCCCTTGCATGCAGAGATTAAAGTCCGAAGGATACATTAAAGATAAAAATTTTACAGAAAAATACTGGCGCATCGGACATACACTCCGGTTCACTTATTTAAAGGCACTAAATATTCCATATTCAGCAGCCTGTATCATTCGCAATTTGTAACCGATTGCAGAATTTTAAAATGAAAATGGAGGCTAGACATATTGAGATATAAAAAAATCATGACAATAGTGGTTTCTTAACTAAAGGACTTTTTTTGAGCAATCTATAAAAATCAGTCCAAATATAAGGAGCTATTTTTTTTTGGTTCACTTGAAGAATAAGGACAATTTAACTACTTTTAATGATAAACAGTTTTTCTTGTTTTTTAAATTTATTTTACTTTATTTAAGAACTATTAGTAATGGGTACAACCGCCTTTGTTTTTAATAACTTCAAATATACAGGTTTTATTGAGAGATAAAGACAATTTATGTAATCCAACGAAGTTTGATTCCAAGCATCCTTAATGGCCTGAATTAGTGACTGCTTGTCATCAAATTGTCTACCTCATTCATAGACCTTACGAGATAACCAACCCCAGACATTTTCGATAATGTTTAGATTTGGCGAATAGTGTGGCCAGTCAAGACTATTAACGTTTTGAATGAATTCCATTTGCAATGAACTCCTTTACTACTCTGGCTTTGTGTATAGGGGCATAATCCTGTTGCAATATCCAAGATATGCGACCAAATAGTTCACTGAACTTCGTAAAAGCCGATTCGAATAAGGTTTTATAGCTTGCACCAGTCATTTTTGCACCTTGAAATTTAAGATCGATGGTGCCATAGTACGTAATAGCACCCCACACCATAACGCCGCCCTCTCGGCTGTGATGACGGTTCAAAAAACGCTTTTCTTTGCGCAGATCATGGAAATAATAGTTGTTGCCATCAGGCCCATCGCAATTAAAATTCTTCTCATCCGTAAATACAACGGTTCTCCAGACCTTAACATGACCTCTTGGCTTCACATCCCATACCATGTAGTCTCTTGCGAATTGAAGCCGCTTTTCCTTGCGAGGAGCATTAAGTGGCGGCTTTTTTTATAATTTCAGGTAGTTAAGATACTCACTCTGCGAACTGATGACTTGCTCGCTTCCACTCCTTTTTGACAAGGATAAGGCAGAATTAGAAGCAACTCTGATGATTTTTCTTTTCTCAGACAATGAAAGCCTTCCTTTAAATTTTTTTCTATACCCTCGGGGTCCTTGATGTAATTGTCGACAGCTGTTGGGCTCCGTCCAATTTTTTTTCGCTATTGCGCGGTTAGAATATCCTTCAGAACGGTAAACATCGATTTTAGTTTTTTCCGATAGATTTAAAATTTTTCGTTTTGCCATTTTGACTCGTAAAATGATTAAGATGTAATAAATTGTAATAAATAAACGCTCCCTAAAAAAATCATCGCTTACTATAAAACTAATTAAGTGTCTTTATTCAAGTGAACCAAAAAAAATATAACATTTTTTAACTTTTTTTATAAATTGGTGAAAAAAAGTTCTTTAGTTAAGAAACCACTATGGTCATGATTTTTTTTATCTCAAGATGTCTAGCTTCCATTTCCATTTTAAAATTCTGCAATCGGTTACAAATTGCTAAAGATACAGGCTGCTGAATATGGAATTTTTAGTGCTTTTAAATAAGTGAACCGGAGTGCATATCAAAAAAAAGGTGACGCGTCATAACGCCCATGGACATAACGTGGACGTTATGTCACACCTAAGATGGCCATAAAGTCCATGACGGGTGTGACACAAAGCCCAAATAGCTAATGTTTGGACTGTTTTTTAAATTGCAATTGGCTTTATGTCCATTTAAGGTGCGAGATAACGCCCATGGGCTTTATGTCCATTTTAGGTGTGACATAATGTCCATGGGCGTTATGACGCGTCACCCAAAAAAAAGTTATTTAGTTTCACAAAAAGGTGCTCTTTAAAGAAAATGTATTTTTTTAAGAAAAGGTACTTTTTGTACGAAAATTTAGTTTTTTTAAGCAAATGTACTTTTTTAAGTTAAGGTATTTTTTTTAAGAAAAGGTACTATGATTAAGAATATGAATAGGTATGTTTTCTTAAAAAATTTACTTTTCTTAAGAAAAGGCACTTTTATTAAAATTCTTTCACTTTGGCTTTTGTAAATTTGCTTTTTATTGGGTTCTAAACTACAATATATTCTAACTATTGGTTACAGGCTCCACCTAGGAAACTTCCCCTTAAACACGAAAATTTCCCAACATATGTTATTAGTCTTGGCACAAACCAAAGCAAAAGTACCCAACAGGGTTCGTATTTCTTGGGTAATGAGTTACCCTCGTTTACCCAGGGTAACCCATTATTATTGCCGTGGGGAATGAGTAGCGATCGTTTACCCATTACCCGCAGGGTATGGGGAAAATAATGGGTGGCAACCCACGACGATGGGCAATGGGTTACCCAGGGTAACTCATCCCCATTTTTGATCGATAAAATTTCTATATCTCGGAAACGGAGCGTCCAATTGAAAAACTAACCAACTTTTGTGGGTTTTAAGGAAGGGGTTTTCAGAAACTGGTCCAATTCGTATGGAAGAATTTTTTTTCGAAAAATCGCCAAAATAAAAAAATCGTCCTGGGTAGCCACCCATTATTTTCCCCATTTCCCTGAGGGTAATGGGTAATCGTGATGGGTAATTCCCCATTGTCGTGGGTAGCTACCCATTATTTTCCCCATTTCCCTGAGGGTAATGGGAAATCGCGATGAGTAATTCCCCATTGTCGTGGGTAGCTACCCATTATTTTCCCCATTGCGCTGAGGGTAATGGGTAATCATGATGGGTAATTCCCCATTTTCGTGGGTAGCTACCCATTATTTTCCCCATACCCTGCGGGTAATGGGTAAATGTTCATTACACTTCCCCACGACGATGTGTATGAGTTACTAATGGGGGGTAAATACGAACTCTAGTACCCAATATAGTTGATATAACTGCGTTGTAGCTAGAGTATTCAAAACCCAAACCTAAAAACCGGTGATACCAGTTAACCGGTTTTTTGGATTTAACCGTGTGCAGGTTTTTTAAAAAACGTAATTTTCGAACAAACCGAATACCGGATATTTGACATCGGTTATCCGGTTTTACCCGATTTGTATTAATATACATAAAAAATTAATAATAAATTATATGATTGTCGAAATTTAATGAAATTTTGGATTAAGAAAATGATTTCTATTTTCAAATATGATTTTATGCTTCAATAAGTTTTAAATGTCATATCCAAACAATTTTTTTATTGAAATTTCAAAATGATTAAATGATTTGAATAAGAGTTTATTATTATTTTTTCATAAATTTCGTAATGTAAATTATTTTATAACAAAAGTTTTGAACTTAATAAGATTTTCATACACGAAAATCTCTTTCCAATTGGTATTTCGAATTTGATTTTGGAATTTAAAACAGTAAAATTTGAATATAACTTTTAAATTTTATATTAAACTCGCATTCTAAATTGGAATAGGATTTAAATTTTTGTTTAAATTTAGAAATTTAGATTAACTTCATTAAATTTAAATAGAGTTGTAAAATTTAGAGTTTTCAACACGAATAAATGTATGAAATGCTTTCTAAACAAATGTATTGAAGGGCTACATGTGCAATTTAATTTAAATCAAAACACCGAAATAAACTGGATCCAACGGTTTTTGGCAAAATTTAACACCGAAAAACGGTTTCATTAAAACCTGATTTTTCAAAAAAAACCGAAAACCGGTTTTTAAAAAATCCGGATTTTTGGACTCTCTAGTTGTAGCATAACAGTGTTAAAAAATGTTTTAATTGATTAAATTTTTTTTCATTTACCCCCCATACCGCAACGTGCGATAAGGAACTTCGTTCCAAGAAGTTTATGGATTTACGAAACGTCTTCTTATAGAATTTCATAAAATATTCTGTATTGATTGAATATAAAAATAAAAATTGTAAAAATTTATGCTTGGGTGCTAGCCATATTTGTCGATCATTTGTACTTAACGAATTCTCATTGCAGTTGAAGCTGTAGTTGTATATAGCATGGCGCATTTTGTAATACTATAATTGATCTGAAATAGTTACTAGGTTTGCCAGGATTCAAAATGATGCAGTCTAATTAATTGGCAAGGTTCCTAAATCCATGGTTTTTCGGCACGAAGAAAAAGACTTGTGCAAGAAAGTGTTTCCAACGTTAATGCTTGGTATACTTCGAACGTATGTAGGAATTCTTATTAATATGATGAGTGTTTCGATATATATAGTTTTAATGAATTCACCAGAAACCATACCAAAACGTCTGATGATGAAGATCTTGGAAATATCCGAAATAGCTATACAGACAATCCTGGGTACATTCTAACCCTTTTTTGCCTTTTTCAAAATAATATAAAGCTAATAAATTAGCGGTACAAGAGGCTGAGAAGGGAGGAAAATCAACTATTTAGGCGAAAAAAATGGCAGTGGGAGCTGAGAGACAGTGAGAGAACTGAAATGTGCAGGATGAATGGTGAATCGCGAAACTTTTTCCAGAGGGTAAGAAGATCAACCCACGGGCCTAATAATGGGCTGCCCTCCTGCAAGGACGAGAATGGGAATCTGGTGACTGAGAAGCAGTGTGTGCTCAAAATGTGGAGAGACCACTTTTCAGCACTACTCCAATCAGATTCTTCCACTGAAGATCAGGAGGTAATGATAGTGGAAGATAGTATAGATTGTATCCCCCCCAACCAAGACGAGATTAGAACGGCGATCTCCCGCCTGAAGAATAATAAAGCCGCTGGTGCGGATGGCCTACCCGCTGAACTTTTTAAGGCAGGTGGCGAAGGACTGATAGCCCACATGCATCAACTGATATGCGGTATATGGGTGGGGGAATCTATGCCCGACGACTGGAGTCTCAGTGTATTATGTCCTGTATTCAAAAAGGGTGATCCGTGTGTCTGTTCCAACTATCGCGGTATCAGTCTTTGATCCATCGCGTATAAGGTCTTGTCGAGCGTATTACGTGACAGACTAAAGGCAATTATTGAAAACCTGATTGGACCTTATCAGTGTGGTTTTAGACTAGGCAAGTCCACAACTGACCAAATATTCACGCTACGCCAAATCCTGGAAAAGACCCACGAAAAGCAAATCGATACATACCACCTTTTTGTCCATTACAAAGCAGCTTTCGATAGCCCCATACGGGGAAAACTGTACGAAGCTATGTCTGAACTTGGTATTCCGGCGAAACTGATCCGCCTCTGTAGAATGACGCTGACCAACACCAAATCAGCAGTGAAAGTGGGGAAAGACCTCACTGAACCATTCTGTACCAAGCGAGGACTTAGACAAGGCGACACACTTTCGTGCAATCTCTTCAACATATTAATGGAGATAATAATGAGAAAGTCTGCAGTAAATACGAACAAGACCATTAACACGAAAAGCCATATGTTGCTGTCTTATGCTGACGACACAGACATCATTGGGCGAAATTTGCGAGAGGTTACTGCAGTATTTTCAAGAATCGAAAAGGAATCAGGGAAGGTGGGTCTTGCTGTTAATGAGGGCAAGACCAAATTGATGGTGTCAACGACTAGAGAAACCTCTCGACTTGGTCCGCATGTGAACGTTGACAACCGATTTAATTTTGAAGTGGTAGATGAATTTGTCTACCTTGGATCCGCCGTGAACAAGGACAATAACGTCAGCCTGGAAATAGATAGGAGAATTGTGCTTGCAAATATATGTTATTTTTGGCTCAGCAAGCAGTTTAGGAACAAAGCCCTCTCTCGACGGACAAAAGTCCAGCTACCTGTCTTGACATATGGCTCCGAAACTTGGGTCATATCGTAAGAGGATGAAAAACACCTGGGAGTTTTCGAGAGATAAATTCTCCGTAAAATATATGGTCCTGTTAGGGAAAACGGCGAGTACCGACGTCGCTGGAATGCAGAGCTATATAATCTCTATTCTGACGTGGACATAGCTAGACGCATCAAAGTGTGCCAATTGCGTTGGCTAGGCCATGTTATCAGAATGGATGAAGATGAGCCAGCGCGAAAGATTTTTGATAACGTACCCGATGGAAGCAGGAAAAGAGGACGACCAAGACTCCGCTGGAAAGACCAGGCCGAAGAATCCCTCCGTATCCTTGGTGTTACCAACTGGCGAGAAAAGGCGAAGGATAGAGCCAGTTGGAAGAATATGTTGAAATTTGTTTAATTTGTTTGTTTAAGTAATATGTGGAAGACGTCTGACCTCATGAGGTTATAATATAGTCAATAAAAGTAAATAAATAAAATTTATATTAAAATGGTTTTGAGTTTGACTAAATTTAAAAAACTAATAGTTTATGAAAATGTTACATAAATGTAAGGGAAAAATTTGATGGATTTTCTTTCATAGAATCGATGAAAATATTACATAGATCTTAGTAAGTGTTTCTTTGCCTGACAAATAAAGAATGAGTTCACACAATCTAGGAATTTTTTTGGAATATTTACGATGCACACTTATTCGAATATCCTTGTGGTAGTCCTCGCCGGCATTAAGTGTAATGTATATACAAAGTGTTTGGCCATATCTTAAATCCATATATAATCCATCTGTAAAGTATTGATAGTCTTCAGTTACAAAAAAGGGTATGGTCTTGGGTCAGTTTGTTTCCATTCGGTGTGCAGTTACAGAAAGGGTATCATCTTGGGTCAATTTGTTTCCATTTTGTTCCCATATTGAACTCCATAGTCCAATGACATCATCGAATATAGAGGCGTGCCATACATGTCTTTACCAAAAAGTAATCGGGGTTTTTTTCAGTATAATGGAACTTCTTCCTACGGTCCTTTGGCATAAATTAATTCACGCTTGGCTTGCATGAACTTGATTTGTGTATAAATATCTTGTTTGTGTACCAACACATAGCGGAAACCTTCTGAAAACAAAAATGTTAGAGACAACAAAGAAAGGAGAAGCAGAAGAGCAGCAGATTCTCATTTCATGAAAAAAAAACATATAATGCTTTCAATGCCGTTTTAAATCTATTAATTCATACGTTTCCACGTAAAAGCATACATGTTTGTCAGTAAACATGATACTGTTTGCATTTAAATACAAGTAAGTTTGGGACTTGCAAACATATGAATGTTTGAAGTTGTTCCAAACATATACATGGTTCCTGCAGAATATGTTTGGGAAAATATGTTAGAGAGGCCGTTATTTTTCAGCGTGTAGGAACACAGCTCAAGTTATTAATCAAGATTTTCAAAGCATTGGTATTGAAACTGGTATCAGTCGTGGTGGTGTCAATCAGTAGATTTAGCTTGTGAGGAGGTTTCTCTGCTCATTACAAATAATCTACGGTTCCTGAAGAGACAAGCAATCTATAATTCCAACTGGTTTTCTGCTCTTTATTTTGACATAATTTTTAATGAGCCCAACTTTATGCAAAACAGTGCGCATTCGAATTCCCATAGGTTTCGTGTCCTGCTGTTTTATCACTTTTAATTGCGTGAACAGAACAAATGTTCACAAGTAAAAATGCAAGTACTTCAAAGGCATTTACAATTTTCCCATGATTTGTAATTTCAATTTTCAATTTACAGTTGTTACAGCCGGAAAGCACGTACAGACCTAAAGTCCATTTTAATTTCCATCCTGTTCGCTGCAATTTGAATGATGCCAGTCCTTTGATAACCGTTAAACCTCATTTACTTCCTTAACCAACAACTGCTATGGAGTAAGAGCCAACTCTTCTCCTGACATTGCGTTATTGAATGAAATTAAATATGCCAAACCAAAGAAGAAAAAACCGGCGAAAAGGTGCTTCAACGTGGAAAAAAAGAATACCAAGTTCAGGTTTTGCAAAGTTACGTAATGGCAGCGCACCAACATGCCTAAACAATGTCGTGCGTCCTTCAATTGTTGGAATGATAAGGACCAGTTTTTAAAAACAGCGAATATCAGCATCCTTTCAAATATGTTGTGGTAGGAAAGAACCAACATTAAACTTAATTCAAATCGTTAGACTCAATCATTAAACCCAGCACTGTGCTAGCGGCGGCGTTGGCGGCAAATGGGTTCGAGGACGCTTTACGTGTCGCGAGTTATTTTCTGATTAAATAAAAAATCTCTAAAATAAAAGATGCCGTGTATAATTTTCACGCACGCCCTTTTCTTGCAAATGCTAAATTGAAAACCGAATGCAAACATACTACTAATTCAGTTTCTCAAAGTCTCGCAAGTTTTGCTTTCGGTGGTAAAGATCTGTTAGTATTAGGTTAAGCTCCTCTCCCCCTTCTGTAGTACGAGCATCCAGTGAGTACAGGCACCACACGCACAGTGTAAAAACTCCCAACCAAATAGCATAAAAAGAAAAGCAAATGTGATCTTGTTGGCGGCTGGGGCAGTTTGAGAAACAAGCGTGATTCCAACTAATTCTCAGGCTTAAACATTAGTGATCAGGCAAAAGCGTTTGAAGAAGACGAACAAAGCTGAAGGTACTCGTATTCAGTGGAAGATCTCAGATAAATCCGAGAGTTAACAAACGTGCCAACATTAACGTTTGAAAAACGAAATGTAAAGAGTTAGGAAGGAAAAAAAGCAAAAGTCTTGTATGACCACAACGGTGAAGAAGAAAAAAAAACGAAAAGCGGAAGTAAAGATGTCTACTGCAGAAGAAAAGGAGAACCCTTCTTCTTCTCTGTGGGTTCTAATTTTTTAGCAATGGCTAAGAGTTTTTCATACAAAGATATTATCACCTCCGCCTTGCCAAGGAATAGTGTAGGATAACACAGCAAAACTTTGTTAAAATGAAATGAAATCGAATCAAAGTCAACACGATTTTTGTCAATAATAACACAAATAATTTGAGTCCAGGTCCTCTATTTCCTACTAGAAAAGAAGAGTACAATTCATAATAACGGGTTTTCAATAAGAGCGCTACAAAAGTTTTTTTTAAATAAAACAAAACCGGTTTTAGATGCCAATGAAATTCTTTATTCCTGTGAAAGTACGTTCGATGCCATTATGTATGGAACTCGATTTCTTTTGCATGACCACCACGGGCACGCTTGCAGAAGTCCAGACGCTGAACCCAATTTTCGACGGTTTTCAAGCATAAATCGGCTGATTCTGCTGCAATTTCACGTTCGATATTCGTACGAAGTTCATCAATCGTCGCTGGCTTGTTGGCATAGACCATAGACTTGAGGTAGCCCCACAGGAAATAATCTAACGGCGTCAAATCGCACGACCGAGGCGGCCAATCGACTCGGCCATTTCGTGAGATAACACATTCACCAAACTTGGTTTCCAATAAATTGATTGTGGCATTCGCTGTGTGGCTTGTGGCGCCGTCCTGTTGGAACCACATGTCCTCCAAGTCCATATTATCCAATTGGGGCCAAAAATATTCGTTTATCATTGAACGGTAGCGATTCGCATTCACAGTAATGTGCCGGTCTTGATCATCACGGAAGAAGTACGGTCCAATGACGCCGCCGGCCCAAACCGTAATTTTTTCGCGATGCAATGATGACTCATGGATTACGTGTGGATTGCTGTCTGACCAATAACGCATATTTTGCTTATTGACGAAGTCATTCAGCCAGAAATGAGCCTCATCGCTGTTTGTTGAGGCCTCTTAAAGTTGGCCTCTTAAAGCTGAGGCCACTGACTCCAAATTTCGGTAGTAAATTTTAATAATTTCGACTCGTTGTTGGCTCGTATATCTTTCCATGATGAAATGGCAAACCTTACTGAAGAGAAATGTCAAAAGAGCGGGGAAAAATATGGCGTCGTTTGCTGTCCCTATCGATTTACTTTTGTAGCGTCTCTGTTGAAAAACCCTTTACTTCGTTCACGTCCGTCGACAAAGAATGTATTAGTTGAATCTATTGGAATTTTGGATCTCTTGAGGACTTCCGAAAATTATATTTATATAGGGTGGGCCTTTAAAAAAATTCTAATAGTCGTTTTTCAAAATTATTAGTAATTCCCATCGTTGACATTTATGAATGAAACACAAATGGGTTAGTCGAATTGTCTTACATTGTCTCATTCGATCTGTACTATCAAGTATATTTTCGATTTTTTGGCCTCTATCTCGTGAACGACAGAATTGATTTCGCGTTTTAAGTTCTCAATGGGCTCGGGATTGTTTGCGTAACACTTCTCTTTCACGGCGGCCGAGAGATAATTACGAGACGCTCAATGGACTTCCGAGTTTTGGCTGATTATGCGGTTTTCGAACACAACTCGCAAAATGTCGATGCCACGTAGCGTGTGCGTGTGCGCCGCCCTGTGGAATCTATACGTCGTCCATGTCATTCTCTTCAACTTCTGGGAACAAAAAATTGCTGAACACGGCACGATAACTCTCGTATTTGACGGTAACGGCGGCTCCTTGCTCATTTTCGGAGTAAAATTGGCCTATGATGCCTGCATGCCAAAAACCGCACCAAAGAGTCACTAGTTGTGGATGAATCGGCATCTTTGACGTGTGGATTCCCGAGCCTCAAATGCGACAATTTTGTTTCTCAGCGTAACCCCCGAGGTGAAAATGAGTAAACGGAAAATATGATTTTTCGGAGAAAATGCTAATTTTCAGCCAAGCGATCTCCAGCCCATTCGGCGAATAGGAAACGCATCGAATGGCCACGAAGCGTCAGTTCATGTACTGATTGGACTTTATAAGCCCTTATCCCGAGGTATTTATGGAAAAGTCTGCACAAAGAACTGCGATAAATTTTAAATTGCAACGTACGGTGGCGAATTGATGTTGATGGCTCTTCGAGCATACTTTCAGCTACAGCGGCAATATTTTCCACTGGACGAGCAAGTACACGAGTTTTTTTTGTCTAATACAAACCCGGATTGACAAACTCGCTTCACAAATTGTTCCACAAACTGCGTGGAATTCTTACAGTTTGAGTTTAAAACTCAGGGATATGGAAGAAAATTTTAATATTTTCCAATTTTCTACAGGCGTAAAGTATCCCATTTCCTCGCTTAGTGACGGCGACACTATCGTATACTTAGCCATGAAAAAGCTACTGAAAAGTGAGTGTAAATCTACAACGGGCTATGCCACTGGTTTTGTGAGAAGTCCTTCCTAATCCCTTCATGGCATGTAACGGGAAACCATTTATTTATTGTTGATCTAAAAACACTGTAAGTAGGTGAAAGTGACACAACAAAACGCCGAGACACGTCAACCTAATTTTGGATCGTAGAATCCAGTGGTTTGCCCCGTTTTGAAAAGTTAGCTCGAAATCACGAGATATTTTGATTTTAAATTTGTAATAGATTTAAGGCGATTTTTGATTTTATTTGAATGAAAAAACTGGAAAACATGGAACTGTATTTGCTCTTATTTTGATGATTTTATAATTTTTTTTGGATTTATTCAATTTTTACTCTTTGTTTGCTATCGACCAACAGAAATCAGCAAACATTGAGTTTATTCTTTTTCCAGCGAAACGGTCTTCGAATGCCATTATGGTTTGATGAAATCTTTCGTCTGATTCTGTGGACAATTGTCGTTTGTAAAAATCGAAATGTGCATGTAACGTGTGGATTTTCAACGAAATAGTAACGCCAAGTTTGTCGAAAGACTTCATCATGTTGTCAATATAATCACGGTACTCTGGTGAGCGATTTTTGCAATTACCGCACGAATTGAGTTCCCTGCGTTTAGTTCAGTTTCATGTAACATTTCAGAAAAACTCGTATCACTTAAAAGTTTTCGTATATCTGGACCGTTAACTACACATGTTAAAAAAAATTGATATAAAATATATTGCAATCACACACTTTTACACAACATTACCCTCTTTTAATTTTTCAATTGATAATTTTGGATTGGTAATGCATTTTGGTAATGCATTTTTGTTAACCCGAACCAAACGCTTTAAAAAATTCTTTACAACTCACAGCTTGATATGAAGATCCGGAAGCATTATTTTCTGAAGGGGGATCAATGGTGGACGAATTACATTAAATTCGCCGACAACTAGCTAATCGCGTTTTGGCCAATCTCGCTTTTCGTACTGGTTGCATTTTGCACGGCTGTCCCATTTACAAAAAATACACATGTACTTTATATAGCCAGTTTGCATTCCAGCTAATAGTGAAAGAACCTAAAAATCACAATTTACGCGCCAATTGTGTTCGTCATAACTGATGCGTTCCAGAATTAATTTCTTGGTATCATACGACTGACTCATGCATTCCACGAGCAATGGCATCAATGGCACTGGTTTAACGCTTCTGTTTTCAAATAGCAAGTCTACTTTTAAGCTTCTGGTTGAAGAGTCTATGAAAAGACGCCATAAAGATGGTTTATAGTTGCAGATTAAACCGGGAATATCTTGGCAATCTGCAGAAGCTGCGTCCTCGGAAAGCGTGAAATAAGGCATATATGGTTCTTGCCGGTTTTTGTAAGATGCAACTTTTACACCTGGTGCCAGCATGTTGACGCTTCTTAGTTCCGAAGCCAAAGTCATTGCATTAGTTTGAGGTAGCTTCAGATTTCGAACGATTCTATCTAAATGTTCCTGCGAAATTATGGATAGATATTGTATAACTGGCTGAAGGTAATCAGATTGTATTTCATAGGACTGATACTATGTCGATGGATGTACTGGGACAGGCAATTCATCACTGTGTGGAACTGGTGCGTGAACACTTGGCACACCTTTGTATATAAAACCGGATCGTTCTATAAGAATAAATTATTGTGTATTCCATATATAGTCTATCTAATTGAACCAACTGTTTCGATTGAGACCATTTACATCGTTCTTGAACGCGTAGCAATTTTCTGTATCATGTTCCCCTGGATCGGTCCATATCATTGGAAGTCCAAATGGCATCGAATATCGCCGTAATTTCCACGTAAATTCAGGTGCATGATCAACATTTCGCATTTCTTCAGCGAGGGTGACCAACAAATACTGATTGTAAGCTTTGAGGGCATCTTCAACCAAATGTCGTCGATGATTTTTCGGTGTAAATTTTCCACACACAATTTTTTCGCAATCTGCATTTTTCGTCACTCATTTTTCTATTCTTTCAAAATCTATATATATCATTGTGGCCGTCGGTGGTGCAATGGGTAGTGTGCGCGCCTCTTGTACTTGAGAGCCTGGGTTCGATCCCTGCTCTGACCACCTTAAATTTCTTTCGGCGGCGGTCACCTCGCATAGTGACGGCGAAACTATCGAGTATATAGCCATGAAAACGCTTCTCAAAATACCGTTCGGAATCGGTGTAAAATTGTAGGTCCAAATCAGTGAGTGAAAACTGGAAAGCGCACAGCTCAGTGATTGTGAGAAGTTCTCCCCGGTCCCTTCATGGAATGTAATGGGAAACCATTTATTTTTTTTATTTAACATCTATAGCGGCGGGTAGGGACTAATCTATCAAATTGAACACTATGATATATATGTTGTAGCATCTGTTTGTAATAGGGATGCCAATCCCATAATCCCGCATCACAAAATTATTATAATTATTATGACCCCAAATTGTAAGAGGTAAACTAATTCTGCTTCCAAATAAAATTACATTTTGTCGAAAAAAATATATAAATTGATATAACAAGAGCTTTTGCAGGTTTTTCCCTCAAATAGAATCAAAAATCACCTTAAATCTACTACACATTTAAAATCGAAATATCTCGTTATTTTGGGGTAACTTTTTAAAACGCAGTATACCACTGGACTCTATGACTTGTGTCTGGACTTGTGTGTCATTTCAAAACTTCAAATTTTACTTACAGTGTAATCCGCCACTTCAAAAATTAAAACTGAATATTGGACTCAGAGTTAAGAAGGCGCAAGGTGCCTTACACGAATGCAAGAAAACATTTGGGAGAACATGGTGACTATGCACGCTGAAAATCTGTATTGTTTTGGTGTTTGGATGCATATACAGGGTGATTTAGGAAGTTCCGGACAAATTTCTCCAGCGTATTCCTTGGCTCATTTCATGAAGAAAAGTCTACTAGGACCATGTCCGAAAATGCAAGGGTGCGAAATGGCAGCGGGTTCAAAATTTTCGGATTGGCGATCGGAGTGTAGTAGGGTAAAGTTGCTAACTTCTGAGCCAGTGGTCGATCAATGTGATCTGCATTTTTCGTCACTCATTTTTCTATTTTTTCAAAATGGTCAATAAAATGCTTATATTTTTGATGTGTTAACATCTATAGCGAGGGTTAGGGACAAATCTATCAAAGTGAATACTTTGATATATATGTTGTAGCATCTGTATGTAATAGGGATGCCAATCCCAAAATCCCAAATACCACAATCCCAAATCCCGAATCCCAAAATCCCGAATCCCAAAATTATTATAATTATTATGGCCCCAAATTGTAAGAGGTAAACTAATTCTGCTTCCAAATAACATTACATTTTGTCGAGAAAAATATATAAATTGATTTAACAAGAGCTTTTGCAGGTTTTTCCCTCAAATAAAATCAAAAATCACCTTAAATCTACTACAAATTTAAAGTCGAAATATCTCGTTATTTTGAGCTAACTTTTTAAAACGGAGTACACCACTGGATTCTATGACTCAAAAATTAGTTGAGGTGTCTCGGTGTTTTTGTGTGTCATTTCAAAACTTCAAATTTTACTTACAGTGTAATCCGCCACTTCAAAAATTAAAACTGAATATTGGACTCAGAGTTAAGAAGGCGCAAGGTGCCTTACACGAATGCAAGAAAACATTTGGGAGAACATGGTGACTATGCACGCTGAAAATCTGTATTGTTTTGGTGTTTGGATGCATATACAGGGCGATTCAGGAAGTTCCGGACAAAGAAAAGTCCACTAGGACCATGTCCGAAAATGCAAGGGGTGCGAAATGGCAGCGGGTTCAAAATTTTCGGATTGGCGATCGGAGTGTAGTAGGGTAAAGTTGCTAACTTCTGAGCCAGTGGTCGATTTTTTTTGTTTTTGGGCTTGTTGGAACGGTCTTTAAGAGGCCTTTCAGAATCAATAAATCAAATCAAATCGTCAAATCGCCGAGATACAGAGCTTTCGGAAAAAAATGGAAAAAAAATTCACATAACCTCAATTTGCTCAGCCAGATGGCAGGTAACTTATATTTAATGCATCTTCACGCGCAGCAGCTCTTGCATTACCATCGCAGAATCCATACATGTAATGAATGCCTGCTAATTCTTCGTTTGAATAAGTTGCCATTTTTACTAATTCAAAACATAACGTACTCGAAACTGTTGCTGCAGCACAGATTACTTTTGTACTTTTCGCGTTCGTAGACACTTGTTGAATGACAAAATTCTATCAATGAATACCTATAAATAAATACTACTTACTTTTTTAGCCACTGATGAATGGACTGGAAAATAAAATCTTAAACGTGGTAATTTACAAAAACAAATAAATGTGTGCTGTTATTTCGCTTCCAAAAACAAAAACAAACATTTTTGCATTTCAGTAAAATGGTCATAACATTGGAACGGTAAGACCTCTGAGCTTCATTTAGGTCATTTTGGAAAGGTAAGAGGTATGGCTATAAGTTACCTGCCATCTGGCTGGGCAAATTGAGGTTATGTGAATGTTTTTTTCCCGTTTTTTTCCGAAAGCTTTGTATCTCGGCGATTTGACTTTTTCTCTATTTTTTTATTGATTCTGAAAGGCCTCTTAAAGGTCTTTCCATCAAGCCCAAAAACAAAAAAATCCTACCACTGGCTCAGAAGTTAGCAACTTTACCCTACTACCCTCCGACCGCCAATCCGAAAATTTTGAACCCGCTGCCATTTCGCACCCTTGCATTTTCGGACATGGTCCCAGTGGACTTTTCTTCATGAAATGAGCCAAGGAATTCGCTGGAGAAATTTGTCCGAAACTTCCTGAATCACCCTCTATAAAGTGTGTTTGGAGCTTGCCGCAAATATAATACACTTGTGTCCAAAAACCTTGTGTTTGCTGTTTAATATTACAGGTTTGAGACACAACGATTAATATGTTATAATAACTATATGTGTTTGCTACCAACAAATATTTATGTTTGTGATACAAATACAGTTGTGTTTGTTGTCCTATCTATGCTCTCTCGAGAGCAAGAGAATAAAAGGGGGCCACGAGGGTGTATCTGTTTTTTGCATTTTTCTCTCAGTGCATGAGTCATAAATATTCCTGAATGTGCGTTTAAATTGCAGACGAAGTCAGTGTTTCTTATTTTGGCTGATGTGTTGCATTTTAGTTTCGTGTATTCAGTCGTCAATGGATCAGTGATCAGTGAAAAAAGAATATACGAAGGCTCGGATGGTTTGTGATGTAACTTTGGTTTTTGTGTGTATGTTTCGTATGTATGTTTTGTGCTACCAACGTGAGAAACGATTTTGAGGTAAGAAACTGGAAAGGGCAACAACCGGAAACCCCTTGCCTGTCCGAGCATCTACTGAGAAAATCGTAACGGCGAACCATTTGTGAAATAATTGTAATAAAAAAACACAAGTAATTAATCCACGCTTGGCTTGCATGAACTTGATTTCTATATAAATATCTTGTTTGTGTACCAACACATAGTGATAACCAACGCATAGCTGAAACCTTCTGAACACACAAAAACGCCAGAGACAACAAAGAAAGGAGAAGCAAAAGAGCAAGAGATTTTCATTTCTTGAAAAAAAAACAGTGCATCATTCAATGCAAATAAATGTAATAAGATCGATTTAAATTTTTTGTATTAATTATTTATAAATGTATATTGTTAAAATTAATTATAATTAATAATACATATACATATATTGAAATAGAAGAAAAATTCGTTTCTAAATATTAGTATATTTTGGGAGGATAGTTATATATGTATATGTAGGTTTGGGGGATCAAGAACGTATATGTTTACACGTAAAAGCATACATGTTTGTCAGTAAACATGATACTGCTGGCAGTTAAATACAAGTAAGTTTGGGACTTGTAGACATAGTGTGAGTTTGAAGTGTGTTCCAAACGTATAAATGGTTCCTGCAGAATATGTTTGGGAAAATGTGTTCAGACATTCAGGCATTATTTAAGAATTTTTCAAAAAATTTTGTTTAACTTCCATTTCCACGCTAAAAAATAAGAATTGTGAAAAAAAAATCGAGACTGTTGTACCAAAACTCAGCGCATCGCGCTTGAACTTAGCACTGCAGAACTTAAGAATGAATGAATATTACGAAATTCCGTGTTTCGGAAGCTGTAAAAAAATCTGTCTGTTTTTGTTCAATTTGTTTTCAGAAATAGATTAAATAATAGAATCTTTAAATAACACTAGTCAACAGTCAAAATGTACTCCGGATGCCATAATTTTTTCTGTGGTTTTTTTTTTGTTTTTTTTTTTTTAAATTTTAAAAATTTTTTTTGGTTAATTTGTTTTTGTATGAAAAATTGTTTCAGCAGCTAACAAATCTCGTCAAATCTTAATCAGTGGTTGTTTGAAATTATACTAACGACAAATGCAGTAATCTAAATGCAAACGACAACTTAATTGTAATGAGAATTCATCCCAAATAATGCACATGTTCGAAAAATATCGCAAGCACAAACACTTCAATAAAAAGTAAATTTTTTTATGAAAAGGTTCATAAAAAAAACTTTGCCGCAAAAACATTGGCATTGAAAAGTTTTCACCAACAGAAACGCTTTTATCGAAAATTCATTTGCATTATCGCAATATGTAGAAAACGTTTGTTACACATGCGCAGTTATAAATTAATAAAAACAAATTTAAAATACAAAGACCAAGTGTTTTTTACGTTCCAGGCCGATGTTTTTCATATGAGCCATTTATCTACGAGGCATTTGTCTACGAAATACAATAACCTTGCAAACCACGACTCCTCTGACAACACAGGAAGCGCGTATCAAAATTTTCCGTGACTTCTTGGCATAAATCGGGCTGTATATCATTTTTAACGTGTATGACTTCTTCATTTTATCTTGCCATCGGTGGTGCATTGGTTAGTGTGCGCGGCTCTTGTACATTAGAACGTGGGTTCGATCCCTGCTCATACCACCATACATTTCTTTCGACGACGGTCACCTCGCTTAGTGATGGCGACACTATCGAGTACTTAGCCATGACAAGGCATCTCAAAATACAGTTCGGAACTGGTGTAAAACTGTAGGTCCCAATCAGAAAGTGTAAAAACCTAGAAAGCGCACATCTCACTGATTGTGAGAAGCTCTCCTCAATCCTTTCATGGGATGTTATGGAACACCATTTTTTTTAATGATTTCTTTATTTAGCTCTGGAATCGTATCGGGCTTATTGGCATATACCATACTTTTCACGTAACCGCAAAGAAAGTAGTCTAATGGTGTCAAATCACAAGATCTGGGCGACCATTTGACCTCGTTTTTTCGTGAGATTATGCGTCCTGGGAATTTCATGCGCTGGGTGGCAAGTGACACCGTCCTGTTGAAACCACAAATTGCCCAAATGCATGTCATAAAATTCAGGCCATGAAAAGTTTGTTATCCTCTAAGGATAACGATCACCGTTCACCGTAACAGCGTTACCGGCATTATTTTCCAAGAACTACGGACCGACAACTCCTGCAGTCCAAAAACCACGCCATGTGGACTTTCAATACCCAGCAGTTTAGCTTGACAACGTGTCCCTTAAGGTGAAAATGTGCCCCATCACTCACTATAATTTTTTTTTTAAATTCCGGCATCATTTGCTTGTTGTTCAGGCATCCAATTGGTAAAAAAATATTGGCTTCAGTTCCTTTGTCTATTGAATTTTGTAGGCGTGTAAAAATAGGTCTTTGCTAAAAATCCTCCTACATGTGGACTTTCAATACCCAGCAGTTTTGCTTGACAACGTGTCCCTTAAGGTGAAAATGTGCCCCATCGCTCACTATAATTTTTTTTTTTAAATTTCGGCATCATTTGCTTGTTGTTCAGGCATCCAATTGGTAAAAAATATAGGCTTCAGTTCCTGTGTCTATTGAATTTTGTAGGCGTGTAAAAATAGATCTTTGCTAAAAATCCTCCTACATCACCGCAAAAAATGTTCAATTTGTATACACTACGACGAATTTAGGTTAACGTTGTCTGAGCCACACTTTGTTTCCCAGCGTCAATATTTTCGGCCAAACGACCTATACACAGACCCAGTGTCTACCAGTTTCTGCACCAAAGGGCTGACTGTTGGTTCAGACAACTGGTTATGTCCACAAAACGTTTGGATTGCGCGTTGTTTAACTGAGTACCCCTCCATGACTGTGTTTGCCAAATCCTATAGCACCAACTATCTGAAAAAATTACATGAGTTGTCAAGGGAGTGACCGTCGGTGGTGCAATGGGTAGTGTGCGCGCCTCTTCTACATGAGATCCTGGGTTCGATCCCTGCTCTGACCACCTTAAAAAAATTTCTTTCGGCGGCGGTCACCTCGCATAGTGACGGCGACACTATCGAGTATTTAGCCATGAAAAAGCTTCTCAAAATACCGTTCGGAATCGGTGTAAAATCTGTAGGTCCCAATCAGTGAGTGAAAAATTAGAAAGCGCACAGCTCACTGGTTGTGAGAAGCTTTCCCCAATCCCTTCATGGGATGTAATGGGAAACGTTTTTTTTTTTTTTTTTTTTTTTTTGTCAAGGGACACCCGGTTGGAACGAAGTTCCATTCTCTATCTATTATATACTAGTTAGTCCCAACACGTCTAAAGCGGCCGTTGAAAAATACGATAATTTAAATTGATTTTTGAGAAAAGATACTTTTTGTAAAATGATAAACTATTTTTAAAAATTTTTTTCTTTTATAAATGTATTTTAAAAAAAAAAGTATATTTTTAGGTTCGTTTTGTAAGAATATGTATTATAAATTCCCGAAAAGGTAATTTTTTAAAGAGAGGTACTTCTTTTATTAAAAGCTAATGTATTTGTCTTCAAGAAAAGGTACTATTTTTAAGAAGAAGTACTTTCTGTAAGAAAAAGCCATAAGAGTATGCATTTTTTTTACAAAGACTCTTTTTAGAAAAATTATATTTTTTAATAAAATGTACTTATTTTCAGAAAGGCTACTTATCTCACGAAAAATAAAGAAAGGTATTATTTTATTTTTAAGAAAATGTACTTTTACGAAACGGAATTTTTGTAAGAAAAGATATTTTTTAAGAGAAGTTTTGAAGAAAGAGTTTTATTAAGAAGTGGAATTTTTTTAGAATTCGTCCTTTTTTCAGGAATAGGTGCATTTTTAAGAGTTGGTACTTATCTCAAGAAAAGTTAATTTTGTTTCGCAAAAAATGTACGCTTTAAAGAAAAGGTAATTTTTTAAGAGAATTCAGTGTGTTGTAAGAAAATGGTATTTTTTAAGAAAAGGTACTTATTTAAAAAGAATTACTTTTTTTAAGAAAATGTACTTTTTGTAAGAAAATGTAAATTTTTTTAAGAAAAGGTACTTTGTTTAAGAATATGAATAGATTTATTTTGAGAAAATTAGAATTTTTAAGAAAATTCACTTAGTTAAGAAAATGTTCTTGTTTTACATTCCTTTCTCTGTGGCTTTTTTAAATTTACTTTTTATTGGGTTCAAAACTACAATATATCGGCTTTTCCAATAAGGACTTGATAATTTTTTTTTTAAATAAAACGCAAACCATTTGAGATATTTCCAAAACTTTGTGATCGACTTAAGATACAATCAAAACATTTGCGAATGAAACTCGACTTCGTTCATATGGCCACCGCGGGCATGTCGGAAATTCATCATCTGGGTGCATCTTCTCCAGAGCCCAATCGAAGAACGTACGTCGCGTAAAATGGTCCACAGGCTTCAATTCTTGAGTCAGCTTGATCTTGTAAGGGTGTTGCTAGAAAATTTCATCTCAAATGTCCAATTTAAAATTGTAAATCTTCAACGACAAACTTATTTTTGATATCATTAGTTGAAATCATAGATGTATACTACAAATAAATTTCCAAAAATTACTGTAATTATATTTTGAAAATAAATAATAAATGTATACTTATAAATAATAAAGTACAATAAACAAGTGTTTTCATGCACGTTCACAAACCAAATTTTCCGGTTGCCAAACTAATTTTCTGAAAATATAAATTTAATTCATATTGCCCGTTAAACATATTAGTAGGGACAAAAATGTGGCCGTCGGTGGTGCAATGGTTAGTGTGCGCGGCTCTTGTACATGAGATCCGGGGTTCGAACCCGGCTCTGACCACCTTCAAATTTTCTTTCGGCGGCGGTCACCTCGCATAGTGTCGGCGACACTATCGAGTATCTAGCTATGAAAAAGCTTCTCAAATTACCGTTCGGAATCGGTGTAAAACTGTAGGTCCCAATCAGTGAGTGAAAACTGGAAAGCGCACAGCTCAGTGATTGTGAGAAGTTCTCCCCAGTCCCTTCATGGGATGTAATGGGAAACCATTTATTTATAGGGACAAATTATATTCTGTGGCAACGCTGTTTTTAAATAACAAATAACAAGTTTTTAATAACAACCTTCCTTGTTGAATGCTGAAACGAGACTGAGTAGTGTTGTTTAATTCTCTATAATGTGTGTGCACATGTACGTAATAGGAGAGAAACCAAAAAGGCGCGGCGCCCTGAATTTGCCTATCACTGGTCTAGACACAAACCAAATGAAGGGTACCCAATG
Source organism: Phaonia tiefii (assembly GCA_963931995.1). Taxonomy (NCBI): domain Eukaryota; kingdom Metazoa; phylum Arthropoda; class Insecta; order Diptera; family Muscidae; genus Phaonia; species Phaonia tiefii. The sequence continues at coordinate 85,548,266 of OZ008367.1, read as the reverse complement.
TAGTTGATAATACTGGGTTGTAGCATAATAGTGTTAAAAAAAAGTTGTTTAATTTTTTTTCGTTTAGCAACGTGCGATAAGGAACTTCGTTCCAAAAAAATTAAACGTTGACATACCACAAATGATTGCTGTCAAAGATCTGCATTACAATTAATCACTCTGTATAATGAAAAATTATCGGTTTATGAAAGGTTTATAAAAAAATATTTCATGAACAATTTCGTTCACGCGTAAAATATCGGCCCCAGCAACATATTGCAGGAACCATGTACATGCTTGCAAGCAATGTTTTCGTGAATTGAAGATCTGCTGCTTTCTGTTTCTTTATTATCTCTCAAATAAAGCCACATTTGGATCACAAATACATATATTATAACCTCTTAATCATTGTATTATATATTAATACATACTGTATTTGGACATAACTGTACTATATTTGCGACAAGCTACAAATACGTTATATTTGCATCCAAACGACAACAAAAAAGAAATACTTTTCAGCGTTCATAAAGCTTTTCTAATAAGAAGGATTCATTAAATATAATTAGATTTTTCTTAAGTTCTATGTACATTGTTTGGGTGTAAACATTCAAGTAAAATCCAATAAGTTAAAAATCACAAAATTCGAAAATAATCGACATAGTTATTGCACAGAATCACAGATAATACTAGAAAGTACATGCTGAACATCTGGGGGTATTGCTACAAAAATAGTTTGTTGGGTCATATTACAGTTCATGCCACCAAGGCTAATGCGGCATTGACCCTATGGCTCTACCCTTTTGCTCAATTATTTGAACGCGGTGCGGTTTGTTTGCCACACACATAAACCGATAAACAAATGTTACAATTTGTAGTTAGATGTTGTAGCTGCCGTTGCTGTTGTTTTCATTGCAAATGTAAACTTTATAAAAAATTATTGTAAAATATACACGTTTTTTTACAACTGCACAAACAACAGATGATTTGATATCACTTTGCTGTTTGGTCTGTAGTCGTCGGATTTGTAAAACATCTTCTGTTATGGTTTTCACCATATAAACTTCGTTTCTTTTTTTCATTGGTGGCGGATTTAAATGCGTTTTGGCCTTTTGCTTGTTGCTGCTGCTGATTCTGGCTGCTTTTGACCATTTGCCGTGGTTTGCATTTTTAACGCAATTAGCAACATTTGTTTTGTCTGAATCACAACAAAAAAAAAAAACGAAAAAAAAGTAGGAACAGAAAACGATTTATGCGAGATTAGACAAAACAAAAATCTTCTTCTAGTCGACAACAATTGTTAGGTTAACCTTAAGAAGTTGTTGGTTGGTTGCTGTTTCTGCTGCTGCTGTTGCTGTTCAGAGTCATGTAATTGCAGTTGTTTTGAGCTGTTGGGTTTTGTAAATTTTCTATGTGACATTTCTTTGTGTCTTCTTTGTGTCTTTGTTTTTATTGGAATTTTGGGTTTTGACTTAGAGGTGGTCAGTGGCATTTTTGGCTAAAGTGATTTTGTTTGTGGTACAGTTTGAATTGACCGCTTTTCTAAACATGTTGTTGGTATGTCGTTACTGCCAATTGGTGTTGGGAAATCACAAGTGATTAAGTTTTCATTGAAATATTTAGGCTACGTTGACTTACAATTCGTTAACAAATATGTGGTTGTTATCCAAGTGCTGATTAAGTGGAGTGAAGTAGATGGTCGTGACAGGGGCCGTAAGTGGTGTACAATTAGGTAAGTGGACACAATTAATTATTTTACTTTAAACGCGAGTTGTAGGCCAAAGTTAATCAATTTTGATCACCTCGCCACATACTACACCATTTCCAATTGAAATTTGACAAAAATCAATTGAAATTTAAAAATTGTATTTGAAATTTGAAATACATCAATTGAAATTTAAAAACTCTATTTGAAATTTGAAATACATCAATTGAAATTTAAAAAATATCAACTGAAATTTTAAAAACATTAATTTTAAAATACATCAATTGAATTATAAAAAACATCAATTGAAATTTAAAACACATCAATTGAAATTGAAAATATATCAATTAAAATTTGACACACATCAATTGAAATTTAAATTGCAACAATTGAAGTTTAAAACACATCAATTGACATTTAAAAATCTCATACATAAAATCGGTTAATAAAATTTAAATTTCTAGTGACGAATTTTAAATTTCAATTGATATCTTTCAAACTTCAATTGCCGTCTTTCAAATATCAATTGGTGTTTTTTAAATTTCAATTGAAGTATATATTTCAAATTACAAATAGAATTTTTAAATTTCTATTGCTGTATTGGCCAAGGGGCAAACCAAATCCCACCTATGTGAGGAGGGATGACGGGACATGTTCAAATAGCTCGGCTGCATAGCTAGAGATACTTCTGGAAACTGACTTCCCGGGCTGCGAGAACACATCCAGGGAGGTGCCGACATTATCAATCCAATACCCGGATACTTATGGTATAGAGGATGTAATCAGTCCAGACAGAATATCCTGGGCCATGAATAGCTTGTCACCATATAAATCTCCGGGCCCAGTTGGTATTATACCAAAGATGCTGCAATGCGCGGAGGTCACAATTAAGCCATTGCTCTGTATTATATTCCGATCATGCCCGACTCTTAACTTCTTACCAAAGAGTTGGAGCCAGATAAGAGTGGTCTTCATTCCCAAGGCGGGGAGACGGAGCCAAGAGAGCGCAAAGGATTTCAGACCCATCAGCCTCTCATCGTTTAGTCTGACAACGCTTGAAAGGCTAATCGACGCACACATCCGCAAGAAGATGGACGGATCGCCCAAAATATCACGTAGCCAACTTGCATATCTAAAAGGCCGCTCAATCGACACAGCCCTGCACGAACTCGTCAGAACTATTGAGACGTCCTTGGAACATAAACAATATACCCTCGCTGCCTTCTTGGATATAGAGGGTGCTTTCAATAACGTGAGCTATAGCCGCTGAGCTCACGTTATTGAAAGCACCCTCTATATCCAAGAATCACTTGAAGATCTAGGCGTGGAAACATTCCTCAAGAGTTGGATAGTGACAATGCTACAGAGCAGAATTATCAACGCCTCTATGGGAAACAGCGAGTCATCATAGCGAGTGAATAGGGGAACTCCCTAGGGTGGAGTCATCTCTCCCCTACTTTGGTTACTCGTGATCAACAAAATACTACTGAAACTGGACAATATAAGGATCAAAACCGTGGCGTATGCGAATGACGTAGTAATAATGGTGTATGGTTTGCTCCCATCCGTGTTGAGCGAAATCACGAATGGGGCCTTGAAATCACTTAACGACTGGGTCACTGGGAGTTGTCTTGCAGTGAATCCAGGGAAAACTGAGGTCATGCTTTTTACCACGAAGACCAAGATACCAAAGTTTAATCCTCCTCGGCTAAGTGGTACTTGGGCGTGATTCTAGACCCTGAACTTTCCTTGAAGCGTAACATAGAGCACCATGCACAGAAGGCAACCGTTGCGTATTACGCTTGTCGGGAAATGTGCGGAAGCCGGTGGGGTATCCGACCGAAAATGGTGCTGGAGCATAATCAGACCAATACTCTCCTATGGAGCAATGGTATGGTGGCCTGTCGCAGGGAAGACGTCCACCATGAAACTGTTGTATAGAGTACACAGATCAGCTTGCATCGGCATAACAGGGGCAATGAGAACGTGTCCAGCTGAAGCCCTTAATGCTATGCTTCATATTATACCAATCGACCTTCACATCACAGCTAGTGCGGCCTGGATTTTCACCCGACATGCGAGTATACTACAGACAATCCCAAGATAACTCAATATAACAACCGATTACTGCACCCCCTCATTGACGTTCGATAACCTATTCGATGTCAGGTTTCCCAGGAGAATAGAGTGTGATAAAGGGGAACCACTTACAGGTTTTGACACCAAAGTATTTACGGACGGATCCAAAATGGAATGTGGAAACGGCTCGGGTATTTTCTCCGAAGAGGCAGGCCTAAATTTATCATTCAAACTCCCAGACAAGTGCAGCGTTTTCCAAGCGGAGATACCTGCCATCAAAGAAGCCTGCGCCGCACAGAGCGCATTGGAATATTCGTAGATAGCCAAGCGGCTCTCCTATCACTTAAACCTTACAACACTGCATCTAAACTCGTTAGTGAATGTAGGGAAAACTTGTCGAGCTAGGCCGGCTGACCAATGTGGTTCTTACTTGGATACCAGGTCACAAGGGGCTCCTAGGGAACGAAAAGGCAGACGACTAAGCTAGTGCAGGATCCTCTTCCACCGAACTCCACATGGTGTCAGTCGCAACGGCTCTAGGGTTGGTCAAAAGAGGTATTTTCCTACATTACCTTGAACGAAGGAAGACCAGATGGGATAGGACGGAAACGTGCCACATATCCAGAAACAAATGGCCAGAATATAACATTCACCGGACTAACTACCTGATCAGCCATAATCGGGGAGACATATCTAGGCTAACTGGCGTGCTGACCGGGCACTGGCTAATCGGTAATCACGCTAGATGGTTGAAGCTGCCATATAATGACCACTGCCATGCCTGCGATGACGCAGAAGTGGAGGAGATGGTGGAGCATCTACTCTGCTGTTGTCTGGCTCTGATGAATAGACGCCTGAAGAGTATGGGCCGTCCCTTCCTGCATACCCTCACTGAGATACACGAGATAGATCTGGGGGATCTAATGAGGTATCTCCGATTAACAGGCTGGATATAAACACGGTACTTTGCACTTTTCTGAGTGATGTGGTATGCACAACGGTGTCTCAAGACACTAAATGATGCTAAATAGTATCTTTAGCAACCACGAAAACCAACCAACGAACCAACCATTGATATAGTTCAAATTTCAAAAAAAATTTCAATTGACCTTTTTCAAAATTAAATTGATAGGGTCAAGGTCGTTTCGAACATTTTTATGTTAACATAATTTTTCACAATTGTTAATTGTTTTTTTTTAAATTGTTAAATATTGTTTATATCTCCTGATGATGATACACAATGGAGTAGCGGAATATCGAGGAAAATAAATACAAGAAGAGCAAATCTGACCTCAAGCTCGGAGAATATAGTTAGATTATTTATTAAATTGTTATTTTTTAAATTTCAATTGGAAATGGTGTAGTGCCAGCTGCACTGTCGAGTAATTATTCACATTTGATAAGATGCTTAACAATTATTTTTTGGAGCTAAACTGTTGATCAGTAATGCTCTTTTTTTAAAGGGCGATTTCGAACACCTCTTTCCCATTTTCTTTGTGGCAGACATGAGAAATTTCAATTTGCATTACATTTTCATTTTCATTCGCTAATCTAATGCAAATGTAAAGAGTTGTAACTATTATCGTCGGCAATGATAACTCAAGACTTTAGAATGGTTGTGGTATTGGGTGCTAATTGCAAGTATATTTCAGAATGTTTTTCATAGTTGTCAACATTATAAATGTGTTTGATTAGTCACTGATTTCGATTTTAATAAAAGGTTTAAGAAATGGGTTTGTGTTTGAGGCCGTGTTGGGATTTTTTAGTTTGCATTATTTTACGAATGTAAATGGAAATGAATTACCATTGTTTAAAAAATGTTAAAGTTCCATTTGTTCAGGCAATGCTGTTGCAGGCTGTGGAATCGGATGCCTATCGTAATGGAATATGGAAATGCTTTTAATTATTTTGAATTTGTTTGACTGCTGGCAATTCTGTTTTTAAAGAATTGTATATGTAGTGGTTTGTGGCTTCGATAGGTACAGTCTCATAGTACCATCAAATTCGCAAACGTGTACTGTATAAAATATTTGTAAACTAAAACTGACAATATGAAGGAATTCCTTTGCAAATAAGTACAATTTTCAATGGTATTTAAATTGTAATTGAATTTCCATTTGTAGAGGTAATTCAAATTAAACTACAAATTATAATTGTCATATAACTAATTTGTCCCATATATGATAAGGTCCTCTCGAGCGTAATGTGCGACAGACTAAAAGCTATTTGTTGCAGATATCATCGGACCAGGATGGCTTTAGACCCGGAGAATCAATTATCGATATTATGACAAATCCTAGAAAAAACCCACGAAAAACATGGTGATCCGTGTGTATGTTCCAACTATCGCGGTATCAGTCTCTTGTCGAACGTGTTATGTAAAAGACTAAAGCCAATTGTTGAAAATCTGATTGGACCTTATCTTGTGGTTATGTGGTTTTAGACTAGGCAAGTCCACGACTGACCAAATATTCACGCTACGCCAAATCCTGGAAAAGACCCACGAAAGCAAATCGACACATACCACCTTTTTGTCGATTACGAAGCTGCTTTCGATAGCCCCATACGGGGAAAACTGTGCAAAGCTATATCTGAACTTGGTATTCCAGCAAAACTGATTCGCCTCTTTAGAATGACACTGACCAACACCAAATCAGCAGTGAAAGTGGGGAAAGACCTCAGTGAACCATTCTGTACCAAGCGAGGACTTAGACAAGGCGACACACTTTCCTGCAATCTCTTCAAAATCTTAATGGAGATAATAATGAGAAAGGCTGCAGTAAATACGAACAAGACCATTAACACGAAAAGCCATATATTGCTGGCGTATGCTGACGACATAGACATCATTGGGCGAAATTTGCGAGAGGTCACTGCAGTATTTTCAAGAATCGGAAAAGAATCATCGAAGGTGGGTCTTCGTGTTAATAAGGGCAAAACAAAATTGATTGTGTCAACGACTAGACAAACCTCTCGACTTGGTCCACACTTGAACGTTGACAATCGATTTAATTTTGAAGTGGTAGATGAATTTGTCTACCCTGGAGCCGCCGTTGACAAGGACAACAACGTCAGCCTGGAGATAAATAGGAGAATTGTACTTGCAAATATATGCTATGTTGGGCTCATCAAGCAGTTTAGGAACAAAGCCCTCTTTCGGCAGACAAAAGTCCAGCTATATCAGACTCTCTTTTGACATGTCTTGTCATTTTTCTCTGAAACTTGGGTAATATCGCAAGCGCATGAAAAACACCTGGGAGTATTCGAGGGAGAAAATCTTCGAAAAATATATGTCCCTGTTAAAGACAAAGGCGAGTACCGACGTCGAACCAAGAGCTATATAATTTATATTCTGACGTGGACATAGGTAGGCGAAATTAGGCCAATTGCGGTGGCCATGTTATCAGAATGGATGAAAATAAGCCACCGATGGAAGCAGGAATAGAGGACGACCGACACTCCGAATGGAAAGGCCACGTCGAAGAATCCCTCCGTATCCTTTTGTGTGTGTTGTAGCAAAATGTATACCAGTTGAATATAAGGTTAAAAATTATACTTCAGTTTCTACAGATTAAAATTGTATGAGTAATCTTCTGGGTTAGCGCGTGTTAACGGCGTTAAACTTCGGAATGCGTTTATCTTCATCGGCGTAAATGGCATATAAAGACCAAAACGTCATAAAGCGGGACTGTTTCAAAAAGCGGAATTGAAATCCACGGCGGGTGAGACATCGAAAAGCGGGATAATCCCACCAAAAGCGGGTTGGTTGGTTTGGATAGTTATACATATCACATTTATTGTCAATATTTTGTATATTTATTTTATATTTTGGCTTTTGTCAATAACTCGGTGCGACAGTCCAAAATTCCCTGGAATTTATAGTATTTTCCCTGTAGGTGCTGTCGAGTGAAACAATAATCTTCTTGTCAAATTTCCCAAACACCCCCCAAAGTCTTGAAAACCAGTTAAAAACCCGGTTTTGCGTACCTTTGCGCACTTTCTCACCGGATTTAAAAAGAAGAAACTTAGACCTTTCAAACGATATATACGCTTTTTAAGAAAATACGAGAAGTCAGTGTGTATTTGTTCAGCAAACAGATATTTTTTTAAAGTTTTTTCTCCTTTTTTCAAGTTCGGCGGTGATTTCACACTTTATTTTATATTTTGTTGTTGTCACGTTTTTGTTTTCAGCAGTTTTCAACACAGAATGAAAAATGTGGGTCGCAAAAGACTATACATTATAGCACTTTAATTATTGCGTGCCCAACGTGTAATATTAAATAGCAAACACAATGTGTTTGGACACAAGTATACTGTATTTGCGACGAGCGACAAACACGTTATAGTTGCATCCAAACAACAGCAAAAAGACAAATTTTCAACGTGTATGATTAACCATTGTCTATCACAACTACATTCTTCTTTTCATATGAATTTAAGCAGTAAAAATATCATGCTGAATGAAGATCATTCAAAGTTAACACCCAACTAACGTAACCCACACTTCCTAGGACCCAAGTCAGTGTAAAAAGTACATTTGATTCAATTTCTCACTGATGAGCTGACTCGTTACTGATGCCACTGTTCATGGCTGGCAAATGTGTGAACCGCTTAATGTACAAAAATCATAAACAATTACTTTAATCTGATAAAATTATTTAAAATATTGCTGCAGATTAAAAGAAAACAGATACTCTAAAAACTAGTTCATTTCATCGGTTCACTCCAGCAAATCTGCTCTATTCGCAAGTGTTAATTTCTGCACATTATAAGTTGTTATAAACAAAAACAAATCTTGCAACAAACATCGATTTTGAGACTCTTTCTCATTTTTTTCCATTTCGCTTTTCGCTTAATATTTTTGACATGACACGACATGACTGTGATGAGGATGATGCCACTTTAATCTTTAAATTAGAGGCACTTTTTCTAAATGTTTTTCTTTCCTCCTAAAACTGCAAACCGCAATTTCAGCCATAACCCAAAAGCGGCAGTAAGTAAAGTTATATGCAACTCATGTTCAAATCGCATTTGTTATACAAAACGTCACACAACACACTTTGTGGAAGACCACAAAGAAAAGCAGCAGGAGGATGGCTGATAGACGCTAACGAAGAAAAAGCACTGCTGAAGAAAACGCATCATATCTGGAAACGTGCATCACTGCAATCTAATTTCTGTAGTGTTTATTTTAGCATTTCTTTTAAATATTAAAAAGCATTCGACGTTTAGTTTGCGTTTTTTGTTTAGCATTTATTTGCCAAGAGTGGTTACAGCTCATGGAACTGGCAGTGGAACTGCTACTGGTGGTGGTGGTTGCGTAGTCCATTGAAATCGCTGATGATATTTGTTAAGAATTTAAAGCAGATATTTAAATACCAAATAAGCAAATCGCCTTTAAAATGCTCAAGATTAGGTGTTAGTATTCTAACATCGATTTGTAAAAGACTCCACCTACATTTAAGCTTTACTGGATTTGCTTACAAATGCCATATCTGTCTGCAGACGAGATTCTTCCTGGAATGGAATTTTACAAATGTTCTAAATAGAATTAAAAATAGTTGTGAAATCTTACATTCTTCGAGTAATTTCTGAATACTGTATGATTTTAAATTATATGGAAACAAATTGGGTACATTGACACAAAAACCTTGGAAAAAACATTGGATGGAAAAGTTAGAACAAATTAAGGTTCAAATTGAATATAAAGAAATACAAGCCCCGAAAATTTATTAATCTGTTAAAAATTCAGTTTAATTTCGAACCTCATTTCAAACTGGTGTACAAATTGAACCAACTCTGCTCATTAACAAAAAAGTGCAACCATAATAAAAACATACACAAGACATCGACTGTTTGACAGACGGAAGCCGATCGAAAATGCTCCCACGCATCGTCACCACTAACAATTTTTTGAAGCTCACGTCGCCGCCGATATAATTGGCTCCCATCGGTTTATAATGTGAGTTCGTTTGACCGACTGGTCGCATTCTAATGGTTCAGTTTTTTCAAAAACATCCCAAGTTACTGGCAAAAAAAGCAAGAGAGGTTTCGCCGTTTTCGATAACACTGTGTGTAATTTTTTAATTTTTTACGTCACTTACTACACCGGATCAACTCTATAAATAAATGGTTTCCCATTACATCCCATGAAGGGACCGTGGAGAACTGCTCACAATCACTGAGCTGTGCGCTTTCCAGTTTTCACTCACTGATTGGGACCTACAGTTTTACATCGATTCCGAACGGTATTTTGAGAAGCTGTTTCATGGCTATATACTCGATAGTGTCGCGGCCACTATGCGAGGTGACCGCCGCCTAAAAAAAAATTTGATGGTGGTCAGAGCAGGGTTCAAACCCCGGATCTCATGTACAAGAGCCGCGCACACTAACCATTGCACCACTATTCCCGTATAAACGGACTACTGTATCCCCTACCTTCTATACCAGCGACAAATCTAAGTACTTCTATTCCGAACAGGAATACCTGGGAGAAGTCACTGGAAGGGGATTTTTCACGGATGGATCAAAGTTGGACGAGCAAGTAGGCTATGGGGTCCATTCACCGGACCTAAATGTAAATATCTCCTTCAAGCTGCCTGATCACTGTACTGTTTTTCAGCCGGAAATTACCGCCATACTGGAGGTTGCTGAACTACTGAAAAGTAGTGTCACAACCTTCCGGAGAATATGTATCTGCACAGACAGCCAGGCTGCTATAAAATTCCTGGAAGCCATGTTTGCTACGTCCCTGACGGTGAAAGAATGCCACTCATCACTTAGGGTGATGGCAGAGTATTTTGATGTCAGACTCATCTGGGTACCAGGACACAGCAACATTCCAGGCAATTGCGTAGCGGATGCGTTAGCTAGACAAGGCACTACGGCACAGGTTCTTCCGGCAAAAGAAAGTATTAGTATGCCAATCTCTACCTGCCGTTTGCAGATCAGGCAGTGGGCCGATAATATGTTCAAGGACAAGTGGAGACTTACTTCAACTTGCAAACAAGCCAGGGTTCTCTGGCCACAGGTGGACAGGAAGAGGACTAGGCAACTACTTAGGCAGGTTATCCACAATGATAGGAACACTTGCGGGACATTGTCTTCTAGGAAAACACACCCTAAGATTGGGACATAGAAACTCTACTCTCTGTAGATGCTGCATGGAAGAGGACGAGGAAACGACAAAACACTTTCTCTAGGATTGCCCTGCTCTGGCAGGACTGGGAAGTAGGATATTCGGTACACATTTAGTTAGCACCGTAGCCCTACAAGATATTCCTGTTGGTCTCATAGACCAATTTATTAAAAAGGCAAATTGGCTAGACGACTAGTCAATAGTTGTGATGGAGGAAACTGCAGGTATCACAATGGGCTTCTTTAGCCTGAGTGTGCTAGACAGCGTGCTGTCTTGCAAACTTTTCAGCCAACCAACCAACCAAGTCATGGAAATATACCCATATACGGTCGCCACTACGTAATAAAACACCAAAAAAAAGACCCGTGTCACCCAGTTTTGCCCAAAGTCATGCACGTTTTTTTATGGGTTTATGGGGTTTATGGGTTTATGGGTTCGTGTACTTTACCCTGATGAAAATGTCGAGTTTACTGAAAAAATGAAAGCAGCAGTTAGATGATCAGTGAAATACTGCGTTCACAAATTAAATTCAAAGTTGTCAAGTACCTATTGGAAAACCCATTATATTTTGGCTAAAACTTTATTTTTGCGAAGAACATGCAATTTTTCTCACGGCTATATCTCGGAAGTCGATTGGAATTTGCTGTTTTCCTGAGTTCGGCACAATTGTAGCTATAGACTAGGAGAAAAAAAGTGTAAAACTAACTAATCCCAAAATACTGCATCTAGTGCCTCAAAATTGCAAAAATTCGAAAAATTTAAATATTTTCTATCTGTGGATTTACATCAGTTTTTCATGCGAAAACTACAATTCTTAACTCATATATCGTAGACCATCTACAAATATCTCTATTTTGACTTTACTTCCATCAAAATAAAAACTATATGTGACGCGGAAAATAGAAAGGGACCTAAGGGTAAAAACCGGTTTTGTTCAGGAGAGCCATTTTAAAGATTTAAATACGTGTAAATAACTGTAAAATCTTTGTCTTCACTTTCATAAAACGCGCATATCTCTGGGAGGGAATACTTTTGGGGCATGGGATCGGTCTCATTCGATGCTCAGATGTTGTCCACATCAACAAAAAAAAAAAATGAAAATTGATTTTTTTACCCTTAGGTCACTTTCTCTATGCGCTGTCACATATATAAATTTCCCAGCTGTATTTTACATCGAAAATTCGAGAAATGTAGCAAAAGGCAATAAAACATAAATTAATCAATATCCATTGAAATTGATTGATGCTGGTTTTCCGTTTGTGGTTCAGGTCCATGGTATGAATGATCTTCATCATCTGAGCTTGATAGCACATTCAATGGCATATCTCTTTCGGCGTGTCCTTCAAATATATCGTCCTCCGCGATTTCGCTGCCTGCATTTATATTGTTCGTTTATAACAAAAGATACTACTTTAACGATAAATGTTTGCAAGCAGAGTATCATCTTTTGCGGTCAACCATGGGACTAACTAGTAAGCGAAATATTATTCGGGTAAAACAAAAATTTTTGAGCCAACCGAGGTCTAAACTCTTTTCTTTGTATGCAGGTAGGTGTAGTGGCCGTCGGTGGTGCTGTGGTAGTGTACGTAGATCTTATACATGCGAACGTGGGTTCGATCCCTTCTCTGACTACCTCAAATTTATTTCGGAGACAGTCACCTCACTTAGTGATAGTTACATTATCGGGTACTTAGCCATGAAAAAGCTTCTCAAAATAGGTGTAAAAACTCTTGATCCCACCCATTGAGTATGAAACTAGAAAGGGCACAGCTCACTGGTTGTGCGAAGTTCTCCCCATTACTTCATGGGATGTAATAAGAAATCGTTTCTTACGCAGTAATAACCCCTTCCTCCTAACGTTAATTATATCCCTAACTCAACGACATCTCAGAATCAGAGTATTGCCAATACTTCAATGAAATTATGGCTTAGTATCCACGAGACATTAAGTGCACCAAAGAGACAAACTTAATTCAGCAATGAAACATATTCATCGCAACATTGAGTCTGAAAGTTGTAGCTTGCGTTGGAAAAATCAACTCCGTCAATTCCATTACTAGTTTCATTTAAAGCGGGTTACACTATCTCATCATTTCAATACGAATCAAAAGTAAAATTTTAAAAAATTTTTCAGTACAAATATTTCGAATGTAATATCATTTGCGAAAAAACTTGGAGTCAGTCTAGAGGTTTACGCCGATTGTTTCTGCATCGGCGGCGGCGTAGGGACCTAGGAAAACCGTCAACGGCGGCTTGGTCGGCTAACCTGGTGGCGGCTAACGGCGGCGATGGCTATTATTATTAGGAAATTGACCCGTCTGCTGCTGTGCAGCGTTCAATTCTTGGGAAATTTGACCTTCTGCTGTTATAGTTGTAATGTGTGCTGTAACCAGTTAGGGAAAGGGCCTGGCTGTAGGTGTTGTGGAATTTCGCCTGGCTGCTGTTATACAAAATTCGAATTCTCGTTTAACTGCATAAGTTAATTCTTGTGAAATTAAGCTGAAGGTTATTAGGAAGTATTCTGATTCTAGACAAATGTGATGATGCAACATGATTAGTGCAACATGTCTTACATAGCATGTGGTACAGGTTTAATTTGTACAACTATCACAACAACTTGAAGTGCATAATAGTTGATGGTGTTGGTTTTAAGGAGAGAAATGTCTGAGACGGAGCGAAATGAAATGTCAAAATGCTGCATTTTTGTTCTAGTCAACGTCCTTGTGAGCCAAGAGCCATGATGGAGGTGTATCAAAATGCCGGGTACCCTACACTGAAACTGGATTTGAAATTTTTACTCATGTAAGCTTGAGAGAAACTTTTACTAACAAATTTGTTAAAATATTAATAATTCTGTTTAACCACCAGTGTCCAAACCCGAAATCGGTGGAATCGGTTAAACGCTTTTTGCAACAAAGTTCACAGTTTTTTGTAAAAATAAATTTGGAACCAACCGAGAACCGGCCATTTGACGGCGGTTAACCGTTTAATCGGTTTTTACTCAATTTGTGTTAAACATATTAAAAAAATTTAAAAATTCAACAAAAAATATTTTTATTTATTATTCTACCGTGTATCGACTTATAATAATAACAGAGTTTGAGATTTTATATGTATTATATATTACACCAAATGTAGTCCATTTGTAAAAAGAAAAAAAGTGCTATAAATTAATTACATTTTAATATTTTATAGGAAAAAAGGTAGTTAAAAACCTATGTGTACATCAGTGCGAGTAAGTTTATAAGACAGTTACTAACAAAATCTATATGATTAAATATAGATTCCTTAGTCACTGTGACACTAAACTTCTCAAAAGTGGGTAGTTTGAACTCCTGCATTTGTTTTCAAATGCCAGAGTCAGATCAGTTATAAAGGGTTCAATCATCTTCTGTCCGGATTTGCGATGCAGATCAGAGGTAGGATATCGTCGAGATAAATTGAATATAATTTTCAGATTTTTGTTTTGTATAATTTGGAGCTTCTTTTTATGTGTCTTTGCACAACTGCCCCAGACTTGACAGGCGTATGTAAGAATTGGCCTTATACACATGTTATATAAAAGTAGTTTATTTCTCACGTTTAGTTTTGACTTCCTGTTCAGAAGTGGAAAAAGTGCTCTACCACATCTAATTGCCTTTGAGGTAGTATCTTCAAGGTGCGCTTTGAATGTTAAACGCTTATCTATTGTTACTCCAAGATATTTTATTGAGTTTGATAAGGGAATAATGTAGCCTTGAGCTGAAAAATTTCTAGATGGAATTCTCTTTGGAGATTTATTAAAAGGAAACAATATAGCTTGCGATTTTTCATCATTAATTCGAATTTTCCATTTAGAAAAATATTTACTAGCTGAGCATAGTGCCTTTTCCATTCGTTTTACAATGGCATTGGAAACTTTACCATGACATATAAATGCACTATCGTCTGCGTAAAAGGCTACGTCGTGACCTCTTAGTGATTTAAAATCAGAAATATATAGTGAGTACAACAGAGGAGACAGCACCGATCCCTGCGGTACTCCAGCAGGAATACCTCGCTCATTGGAGTAATTATCATCTATATTGACCACAAATTTTCTGTCTGTGAGAAAACTTTTAATTAATTTTACAAGGTACACTGGGCAGTTCAATTTGTGCAGTTTGAATATGAGGCCCTTATGCCAGATCGAATCAAATGCCTTCTCAATATCTAAAAGAACCACACCAGTTGACTGTCTTATAATTTTTTTGCTCTTATTAAGTTGACTACTCGTTTAATTTGGTGTGTCGTTGAGTGTTGTTCTCTAAACCCGAACTGACTTTCATGGATTAGATTTTTATTGACTTAAGCCTATGAAGCAAGATTTTCCCAAATATTTTTCCAATTGAGCTTAGTAAACTAATTGGTCTATAGCTAGACGGCAATTTTGGGTCTTTTCCCTTTTTGGGTATTGGAACAACTTTTGCTTTTTTTAAGAGTTTTGGGAAATAAGACTGCTCTATGCAGAAGTTGAAGACTTTTACTAGCAATGTTAGTGCTGGAGGGGGCAGATGCTTAAGAACAATGTTATGAATATTGTCTAAACCTGGCGCTTTCGAATTTTTAAGTATTTTCATATAATATTTGACTTCTTCAACATTGGTGAGTGAAAAGGAGTCTTCATCAGCAGTGACATTTTCTATATATTCATAAAAATCATTAACCTCTTTTTCAACAGGACTACATAAGCTCATTGTGGTCGAATGTGCAATTGCAAAATGATTTGCAAGAACTTCAGCTTTTTCCTGACAATTGCGTATTTCGGTATTATTGACGGTGAGTGTAGACACAGGTTTATTTCTACCCTTGATATGTTTTGTGATCTTCCATAACTTTTTGTTTCCAATTGGTAAGTTAGAAAGCAGTCTTGCCCAACGATTATTTCTAATTTTGCTGATGTGAAAAGATATAAGCTTAGAAAGTTCTCTAATTATTGCGCGATATGTTATTTTCATGTTTCGATCAAGAGATCTTTGAAATTTTCTTCTGTATTTATTCCTCATAGCGATGAGGAGCTTGCACACTCCGGATATTTGCAGATTGTCGGATTTGTTCAGATGGTACGGAATGGTATCTGAACAGACAGAGGATAAAATATTCGTGAAGGTTTCGATAATCTTTTCAATATTCAGAAAAGTAATCTCATCGTTAAATACTGATGATGCAAGAATTTGAATTGTCATCAGAGATGCAAATCTGTTCCAATCAGCTTTTGAGAAGTCATGGTAAAGTTTTTTATTTTCGTATATACTGTTATTTACACTGACAGTAAGTGGTACATGATCTGAGCAAAGCTTATTCGGATGAGTTTGTATGTCAGTGAAATTTAAAGTGGAGTTTGTAAGTAATAGGTCAATTGTTGATGGACGTCTGTCAACTACATTTTGGGGTATTCTAGTATGGTTGTTAGGATAATAAATATAATAGTTAGAAGATATTTGATGATTGAACAATGCGTTTCCAGCGGAGTTTGACTTATGGCAATTCCAGCTTGTGTTCTGCGCATTTAGATCACCAAATAAGAAGAATTCCCGGGACGAAGTCAACAAATCAAGGTCACTGATGAAATCAGGCGAGTGCTTTGGAGAATATGCAGCAATAAACTGTATTTCCTTATTTTCGATGATTACAGTGATAGATATGTTTTCAATTTGCTTGGTCGGTATATCGTTGTTAACCTGGTGTTGTATGTAAGAACTGTTCATAAAAAACATATGTTTTACAAAGTTCAATAACCTAAATTAGTATCTAAATACATTTTTTAAAAGCAATACGATTTTAAAATATGAAAATCCCTTTGTAAGTTGCATATGATTTTCAAATTTCTCCAGCTTTTACGAAAATGAGAAACTGAAAACCGATTTTTTGAAGCATTGATATTCCGAATATTCCGAAAACAGGGTTTACAAATTTCTGTTTTTGGAACGAAGTTCCTTATCGCACTTTGCAGGATGGGGGCTAAATGAATAAAAAATAAACAACTTTTGTTTAACACTATTATGCTACAACCCAGTATTATCAACTATACTGGGTACTTTTCCTTTGGTTTATGTCTAGACTAATATACAGGGTCCGCCAAATAACTTTTTGTTTTGAAAATGCTATAAAAAAAACTACTGAATAGTTTCTCAAATTTCTTTTTTTATTTGAAAGTACAATCCTTCCGGTTAATAATGGAAAATAATTTTATTCAAATGGCTGCCTCGGCTGGCCATGCCTACACGATCGGTCCAATTTTTAAGCACATTATCGATTGTGTGCAGCTGTATTTCACCAATGGCTTCACAATGGAATATTGTCCTTTAAAGCGTCAATTGTCTCTGGCTTGTTGGCGTAACACTTATCTTTGAGGGCACCCCACAAATAATAGTCCAACGGTGTCAAATCGCAGCTCCGAGGTGGCCAAACGACATCAGCTCTGCGGCTGATAATGCGATCTTCAAAAACAGGGCGCAAAACATCGAGTGTACCAAATGTTGCCAATATCCTCCTTGAACAAAAATTCGTTCAACATGGCCCGGTAACGATCGCCATTGACTGTAACGTCCACTCCTTGCTCGTTTTCGAAGAAAAATGGTCCAATAATGCCAAAATCCGCACTAAACAGTGACTCGTTTTGGGTGCATCGGCTTTTCAATGTATGTATATGAAATTTTCTGTGCCCCAAATGCAACAATTTTGCTTGTTTAGATACCCGCCAAGATCAAAATGAGCTTCATCTGAAACGATTATTTTTTTTGGCAAAATCGGCATCTTCTGTAAGTCGATCGCAGGCCCACTTAGCGAAGCGAAAACGCATTATTTCCCAGCGTTGTTCAAGCGTATACACAACCATATTCGTTCAGCGGAAGGATAAAACTAATTATCTGTCAAATCAGACAAGAGCTAAGTGTTACCATTCACGAAATAAGCAGTAGTGGAAAAAAAAATTAGATGGCGGACCCAGCCCCTGATTGTTGTGTGGAGCTACATAAAATAGTACTAATGTTCAGATTCTTCGTTACTGTGGCAATTCTATTTGACTGCTGTAATAAGAATGTTTCTTTGGTGTAATGAATATGTTTCATTGATGTAATAAACACACTGTGTTGGACGATGAGTCATTTTATATGACTTTTTTTAATTGTTTTTTATTTTCATTCTCTCAAATGCACTATTATTCAGTACAAATGTTGGGTCCTCTAATTCTAATGTGATGTCGTTGGCGAACAAACATGGTATCAGTTGAACAAAAACCTCGACTTGGAGGAACCAAATTTGAGTCGAGTGGGATTTACTGTCTTTCGGTCCAGATCGAGGAGCAGGGCTTTGGCTTTTTTTCCATAGTACCTTTTCCAAATTTTGTATACCATTTGGGATATCTGCTTCATAAGGTTATTTATTGTTTACCTTAAATATGATAAATATGATTAATATGAAATAAAGTATATGGCCAATTTTTTTCTCTTTAACGTTACAGTCGTACGCATTTTGTGCTCATACACCGAAAAGGTTCAGTTATTCGACCATTTTTTTTAATGTAAAATAAAGCACGCCTTAATGCCTACATTTCATTGAAACAAACTTTATTTCTACTTTTGTTGTTTCGAAGATATTGCCAATTTTATGTGATCTTTAACGTTACATTTTTTGGAAGTCATTTTCGAGGAGGTACCTCTACATTTTCAAAAAAATTAGCGAAATATGCAACTGGACAACCTAAAGTTAAGCACTAATCCGAAGATGAAGGATCAACTAAATGACTACCTGCATAAGAATATAAAAAATTATTTATCTTCCACTTCAAGGAGCAAAAATGTCCGGCATAGACCATAGACTTGACGTAGCCCAACAGGAAATAATCTAACGGCGTCAAATCACACGACCGAGGCGGCCAATCGACTGGGCCATTTCGTGAGATAACACGTTCACCAAACTTGGTTTCCAATAAATTGATTGTGGCATTCGCTGTGTGGCTTGTGGCGCCGTCCTGTTGGAACCACATGTCCTCCAAGCCCATGTTATCCAACTGGGGCCAAAAATATTCGGTTATCTTTGAACGGTAACGATTCACATTCACAGTAATGTACCGGTCTTGATCATCGCGGAAGAAGTACGGCCCAATGACGCCGCCAGCCCATAAACCGCACCAAACGGTAATTTTTTCGGGATGCAATGATGACTCATGGATTGCGTGTGGATTGCTGTCTGACCAATAACGCATATTTTGCTTATTGACGAAGCCATTCAGCCAGAAATGAGCCTCATCGCTGAAGATGATTTTAAGATGAGGCCACTCTTAAAGTTGAGGCCACTGACTCCAAATTTCGGTAGTAAATTTTGATAATTTTGACTCGTTGTTGGCTCGTATATCTTTCCATGATGAAATGGCAAACCTTACTGAAGAGAAATGTCAAAAGAGCGGGAAAAATATGGCGTCGTTTGCTGTCCCTATCGATTTACTTTTGTAGCGTCTCTGTTGAAAACCCCTTTATAAATGACTTTATTTTCTCGCCTTCTAATGTTTTTTATAAGAATAATGGAAAATTTGCGGTACTTTTCAGTCATAACAATCAACAAAAAAAAAAACATTAATTGTATTGGTTATGGATTTATTTTATAAGTTAAAGTCTTTCTCTATTACACAAAGCAAATTCCACGAAAAAAATTGAATTGTATATATATTTTTAGCTTTTTGTTCGGATTTGAAATTTTTTCTATTTTTTAAATTTTTTTCAGATGCCCGACATAGGTGCACTGAAAGTGCAAAGTTTAAAGTGTAAACTGACGAAATTTTCGTTTTCCTATGCTTAGGGTTGCATTTTATCGGAATATAGTCGGCACCGTGTGAAACGCAAAGAATTTATTTTTTTCCCGTTTTACTATTTCAGAAAAAATTGGCCATATGAATACGAGTTTAAGGTAAAATTTGTTATAAAAAATCCTTGGAATGGGCAATTCGATACTCTGCAAAATTAGAAGAATTTTGCCAATAATGCTAAATTTATTACAATCAAATGCAGTCCTGGGTAAGGCTTATTTGCACCGTATTGAAATTTCCCATCAGTCAAATGTCTGACAGAATAATGTGTGTTTTTGACATTATCTTCCAGTTAATAAAACTCAAAATATTTATAGGATTGACAATGATTTGTCGGTACTACGTAATCTATAAAATCGATTGTCTATAGTATAGTATAGTATAGTATAGACTCTATACTAGCTGGACAAATACTGCATTTTCGTTGCATTCATAAGACATGCAACAAATTTCTGTCCTAAAGATGAAATATTTATTCAATTCCTTATACTAACTGTCACAGCAGCCTCCAGTTGAAGCATATATAGGAGCTATGACAACATTTACTTTTGCTTTTATAGAGTGAAATTTTTAGCGAAAAACACTGTTGTCCTAAAAAACTGTCTTAACAAATCTTGACCAAATTGTTGCAGTACAATGTATTTGTTGCTATTTTCAGTTGAAAAAGGAATTATACAGATTGTCAACGTGAGATTACCAACAAATAATCCGTACGATTGCTTACATGCCACCAAAAAAGTCGAAAACTCCAACAAAAAAAAACTCCAACATGAAATGCCAGACAAAACAACCCAACAAGAACACTTTCATTTCATTTTAAAACTGAAAACACTGGACCAAAATACCGGGCCATACCACAAATGACAATCATTGCAACAACTGAAAAAATGTGTTTGGAAAATGTTGCCAATGCCACAATGAATGCAACAATACCAACAGCAGCAGCAGCAGCAGCAACAACAACCGCAAATGACAAACATGCAACGCACTCCATTTGCACTTGGTCATGTGACGTTTTGGCCTTCCACTTTGTGTGGCGCGGGCGGCTCTCAGTGTCGTTGTCATGAATTCACCTAATTTCACAGCGCTTAAGTAAACTCTGAGAAAAACACAATTTTGGAATTTTTTCGCTTTAGCGTGTCAAATCGCCGCGCACACGAATGAGAAATGATCAACTTGTTTGGTTGCAGATTTGTCGTTTTTGTGTGTTTGATTTGTTTGTTTTGGCCGTTTTCGACTGTTGGCTTGGGGTTTTTTTTTTGCTGTTGTTTCCCAATATTGGGTTTTGGATTCACTCCGCCTTTCTTTTCATGTTGGTGTTTTGATCACGATCATGTATCGATTACAAACATTTTCGATGCCGATACCAAACTACGACGAGTCCAAAAAAACAACTATTTTGATTGAAAAATTATGCTACCGAAACAAAAACAGAAAGAAACCAGAACATTGACACAGTCTGGAACTGCATGTTTTATGATTTTTTTTGTTGGCACCGCATAACATTATCGGTTGCTATGACAGATTATTAAGTGATAACTTGAAATAGCAATACAGATAGATATATTTTGCCGGTTTTAGTATGAAATTTGTCCAGGACTTGACCAAGGACTTGGCCAGGACTTGATATAAAGGAAGATTCAATAATACATTATTATGACATTAATAATACATTATTCTTGATCGATCAATTGTCGGACTTCAAATCTACTGAACTTAACATACAAAGTGATTAAACTTCTACTAGAATCTGGGTGAATCTGGCTGGGTGTTAATAAAATTTTCCTGGATTATCTGATCACACCACAATATTGTGCTTCTTGCATTGTAATTATTTCGAGATTTATAGATGTGTTTTTGTAAAATGTTGCGTTTGTTGTCACAAGGTTCCGCCCTCTCTCCTTCTGTATTCCTGATCATCGTAAATGTCCTTCTGGTCAGAACTAGTGTGTAGTGTATTATGAACAATTATATCAAAATATGCAAAAAAAACATAAAAAGAAAAAAAGTAGACAACTTTGGAAATTTTTTCTGAAACTGAGCGATTTTCAATGTTGATATATGGCCATATTCAATGGCTCCTCGCCTACAATAGGTTTTTTTTACAGAACTTAGAAATAACCGAAGTGAAGCTGGCCCACCATGGCTGGCCCAATTTTCTGTACAACGTTAAAATAGACCAAATCGATTGGAATAGTTCTAACTTCAATTCTAGTTACGTTATTCAGAATGTTATGTGTAATCTAAAATTCAGGACATTGATATGTGAAGAGATCCTTAAAAAGGATGAAATTTAAAATTTTTAATGTAGGACATTTATATACATTCTTTTAGTTAATTTTCTTTTCTTTCAATGTCCTTGACATTTTTTCTAAAATGTCTAACTGGTATTTGCAACAACGTAGCAGAATATTGAAGTGTGAAAATTATCCAAACTTTTTTTAATTTTCTGAGAAGTTTTCATATATATGGAGGATATTGGTTATTTTCAAAATCTAATGCCAGATTCGTAATCAGTGACACCAAAAAACCCCGAGTAACGAGTTTCAAGCCAAAAAAAAAAGATCAGGCGCATCAAAATCAACTTGTTAACTTCACAGTCGATTTTCTTCAAAACTTATTTTCTTATTATTTTAAATGAAAATGGAAATTAATATAAAGAGTTCATTCATACATGTAATATGTTTTTCTTAATTTGAAACAAAATAGATTAGTAAACTGTGGAATTAAAGACAATATTGAGTATCTAGCTCAAAATTGTCGGCGTCTTCATCTGAATGTTCCGAAACATCTTCCACATCAAATATCTCGCTATCAGTTGCATGTATTGCATGCAAAGCTAGTAGGTCAATTACAGCTGCCGGAAGAGGTATTTTAACTTGTTTTGCAATTTACGCTGGACGCATCGATCTAAGAAACACATCTTGTAATGTAATCTTTCTGGAATGCCCTCTACTAAAAACATAACTAAATTGTTTCCCATTACATCTCATGAAGGGACAGAGGAGAGCTTCTCACAAGCAATGAGCTGTGGGCTTTCCCGTTTTCACTCACTGATTGGGACCCACAGTTTTACACCGATTTCGAACGATATTTTGAGAAGCTTTTTCATGGCTATATACTCGATAGTGTCGCCGTCACTTTGCGACGTGACCGCCGCCGAAAGACATTTTAAGACGGTCAGAGCAGGCTTCGAACCCAGTATCTCATGTACAAGAAGCGCGTACACTAACCTCTACTACACGCTGAATAACAACAGCCACAGCAATATATTGCAGGAACCATGAACATGTTTGCAAGCATTGCTTTCGAGAATTGAAGACCTGCTGCTTTTTGATTCTTTATTGTTTTACACGTTTTATATTACACGTTTATTATTAGAATCTAGTAATCATTGTGTGCCAAACATGCTATATTGAATAGCAAACACAATGTGTTTGGACACAAGTATGCTATATTTGCGAAAAGCTACAAGCACGCTATATTTGCATCCAAAGAACAAAAAAACACAAATTTTTCAGCGTGTATGAAACTCCCTGTAATTTTTATAATTTTAATTTCTAGCTTCAGCTGCTTCTTCTGTAAGCATTCCTCACGGCCAAGTGCTATTTTCAATAATTGAGGATTCGTGAATTAATATTTTATGAAGCGTTGTGGGCATATAATACCATTTATAATTGGGTGCACAATACTTCAAACATTTTAGGATTTATGAGAAGATGACAGGACAACGCTGTTAGGATTGTGGACAAATTTTCTACAAACTCCATATTTACTTGTATATTTACTTGCATATTTACTATTATAGTAGTTGTATGGTATAAAAGAGATTCTATAAACATGGTATCCTTAGGTGGTCTGCAGTATGAGTTGGTTTCTCGTACAGTATTGTATATTGTATTTGTTCGCCATACGAATGCGGAAGCTGCTTTGGATGTTAAACTCATATTGATATACATTAAAGGGTGTCCCAACAAGAGCGCAATTTTTTTTTTTTTGATGCAGCAATTGAATTGATTCTCTGGCTGTATGACATGTGGCGCCGTCTTGTTGGAACCACATGCCCTCCACATTCATTTCTTCAATTCGAGGCAAGAAAAAACTGGTTATCATTTCACGATACCGAACACCATTGATTGTTTGCGCTTGACCTGCCTCATTTTCATAAAAAAAAGGTCCAATGATTCCTCCAGCCCAAAAACCACACCACACAGTGACACGTTGAGGATGCATTTGCTTCTCGTGAATCACTCGAGGATTTTCCTCACCCCAAATGCGACAATTCTGCCTATTGACGAAGCCATCGTCACTGAAGATGATTTTAGCGGCAAAATCAGCATTTTTTTTGGTAAAACAATTTCACAATGAGAATGCGTTGTTCATTCGTGTAGCGCTCCATTTTTACTAACCTCGTACCTTCTACTAGCAAACAATAACAATTATTCAAATGTCAAACAATGACACTTCGAATGTTGCCAGATTTAAAAATTGCGTTCTTGTTGGGACACCCTTTACATCTTTAGAAAGGCTAAAAATAAAAAAATAAATGGTTTCCCGTTACATCCCATGAAGGGATTAGGGAGAGCTTCTCACAACCAGTGAGCTGTGCGCGTTCCAGTTTTATACTCACTGATTTTACACCGGTTCCAAACGGTATTTTTGAGAAGCATTTTCATGGCTAAATACTCGATAGTGTCGCCGTCACTACGCGAGGTGACCGTCGTCGAAAGAAATTTTAGGTGGTCAGAGTAGGGATCGATCCCACGTCCTCATGCACAAGAGCCGCGCACACTACCATTGCACCACCAAAAGGTGGTTATTATCCAATAAAAATGCGAGAGCATCTTGTGGAGACTTAACAATTATCATGGATGAATTAAACGCTTTTTCAAACACCAATACTTTCTTGGTTTCTTAAAATTGGATTAAGTATTTTGCGGCAAATTTTTAAGGTTTGTGATAATTTTCGAAACATCACGTCGTTTGGTTCTTTCTGACATATCTTCATAGTCCACTTTTGGCCGACCTGGGACATAAGAAATTGGTTTTAACTCAAGAACGGAAAATGTGGAGCCTAGCCATTCTTTATTGTTGCTAATGAATATTTTTTCGAGTCCACGACAATCATTGAATTTTTCAATTTTGTGACTGGTCAAATTTTTCATTGAAATGTTCATGTTCTCTAAGCATTCTGTGGTAATAGTATTTGAGGTATACGTGTTTAATTTATTTAAAATATATTTCACTCCATTTTTTTTCATTATGTATTTGCTCTAATTTTTCTCCTTCTCTATTCTTGTTGTCGCAATTTGGTAAAATTTGATTTTTTAAAGTTCACGAGGTGTCAAAAAGAATCGGAAACTTGTTCGCGTTTTTAACCGATGTGATGCGGAAACATTTTGCTTCCCACTACATCTTAAGAATATACACATAAAATCATTTTGTTTTGCAAAATGAGGATTTCACCCCGGATTGTCGGTGGTGCATGTCCCGAGACTTTTTTTTCCCTAATTTAGGAATGGCATATAAAAGTACAAATCACAAACTAGTATATATATTTTGGAGTTTGAAAGAGTTTTATTTTTAAGCTTAATTTCATGCGATATTCACTACACCTTACCTACTCCCTAGGTACGACTTCATAAATTTTGCTGTATCATCCATGTTTATGAACGGCTGCAAACGGTTGCAGAAATTTATATAGAAACTACTCCTAGCTATACGCCAATACCAATCCTACTTAAAAATCGCTGTTGGAAATGGAATATTTTCAACTAAATACGAAATTTTTTAACAAATTAGAATATTTTTTTAAGAGCTCTTCTATTATTTTATTCACCCTAATCCCCTGAGTACATAAACATGAATATAAAAACTCATTTCGACATCTATCAAATAGTTTCCGACTTTATACCTTGAACAAAAAAATTTGGTAAAAATAGGAATATTTGAATTTTGAACCCTGTAAGTCCGATACGGTAAATCATAATGAAAAACCCCTTTACTACCTTGATATACAATGAGTCTATATTTTTAAATTGACATCATATTTCGCTTTTATCTAAACCGCACTTTTGGCCAAAAAATTGGGATCCTGTCCCACAGTGCAAAGGTATAATTTATTATTAACCGGTTTCTACACCTCGGTTTAACCGACAACAGGTCTCGACAAAATCGGATTATTCGGAGAAACCGAATACCCACATCTTTGTAAACGCGGTTTTTTGAATACACTGGTCAGAACTGATAGTCATATATCCCTCGCTTATGACAGTAATTTATGCCAGCTCTGTACATTCGATCGATGCGCACAAGCTGAAAAATAACGACCTCTCTAACATATTTTCCCAAACATATTCTGCAGGAACCTTGTACATGCTTGGAACACACTTCAAACATTCATTTGTTTGCAAGTCCCAGACTTACTTGTATTTAAATGCAAACAGTATCATGTTTACTGACAAACATTTATGATTTTAGGTGGAGACTTATGCGTTCTTCATCCCAAGCATCCGTATACTTACGTGTATGAGTGTACGTATGAGTATTAGAAACGAATTATCCGAGTAGGAAAAAGAAGCATGCAATAATGCATTACAGTATACTTACTTTCCGTTCGAGAGTGATGCTATATTCCCTTACGAATTCCCATTACTTTCTTAAAAGAATTGCCGCCTGTCGTAAGCATTATTTTGAAAGAATAAGAAAACATGATACATGCTTCCACTTTTGTTTCTAAAAATACAGTGAAGGTAATGCATGTTATCACTCGAGTAACTTCGTGTTTGGATTCTACAATAACTTCTTTTTGGCAATGAAAGTGTAATGCATTACAATATTGAGAACGTGCATTCCGAATATGGTTTCTTTTTGGAAGAATTTGTAAGTTATGCTTTCCAAAAGCATGCATTTTTCCCTTCTCGATACATTAAAACGTAAGCAATAATACTTCTTTCCTCGCTTACAGTGTAATGTATGCGTAAGGTATAAAAACAAAAAAATATTTTTTGATTTTAGCTACCAAGAGCCGTAACAAACATTTCATTAAACTTCTTATTTATAATCAAAAAACAGCCAGTCTCATGCCAGTAGCAGAAATGAAATGACAGAGAATGACATTTTTTATTTTCTCGTCCAACAACAAAAGTAAACAAGCGTAACTGTGTTTTGGCTTCGACTTTGCATGCCGTTTCTAGTTTCGTAGAAACGTAGAAATGAAGTATTCAAAATTGGACGACGCTTAGCAAGAACTTCGGATTTATTTTTAGGATTTGATTTGTATACCTTTTCTAGTTTCTTTAAGTAAACAACAAAATGAGGTATTCAAAACTTGCCTTACCAAATTTCCGACTGGGATTCTCTGATTTCAATATACATATATGTATGTATTATTTATTAGAATTATTTGTATTTATTACACTTATTTCACAAATGGCCCGCCGTTACGATTTTCTCAGTAAAGGATCGGACACACAAAGGGCTTCACGTTGTTGCCCTTTCCAGCTTCTTCCCACAAAATTGTTTCTCACTTTCGTAGCAGTCATATGTACATATATACAACATCCATACACAAAAACCAAAGCCACATCACAAACCACCCAATAAAAAATTGTGCTTCGCGATAAGCAGGTTTGTAAGGGAGAAACGGAAAATCGTCCCTTACAAACCTGCTTACATGAGGCATGATTTTTATATGCCGAATTCCCACTTGGAAGCACTAGTTTGTTACAAAATAAGCGCATTTTTCATGGTATATGAGGAGCTGTGAATTCATGGCCTTCAATATGTGCTTCGTTATAGCAGCAATAATATCAAGAATTCCTGCCTTAAAGAAATAAATAAAAGAATAAATATTTTTTATATAAAGGGTTTTTCAACAGAGACGCTACAAAAGTAAATCGATAGGGAGAGCAAACGACGCCATATTTTTCCCGCTCTTTTGACATTTCTCTTCAGTAAGGTTTGCCATTTCATCATGGAAAGATATACGAGCCAACGAGTCGAAATTAATAAAATTTACTACCGAAATTTGGAGTCAGTGGCCTCAACTTTAAGAGCGCTACGTCCAATTTATGGTCGTCATAATCGTCCTACCAGATCCACAATTGAGCCTCTAGTGGAAAAATTTGTATCCACAGGCACAGTACAAAATGTTCCCAAGCCAGTGAGACAAAGAAGTGTCCGTAGTGTCGGGAATATTGCTGCCGCTGAGGCTTCAGTTCAAGAAAGCCCAAATGTGCCTCTGTCACGTCGTTCTCAAGCGTTTGGCATCTCTGTGACGTTGTTGTGGCGAATTTTGCGAAAAGATCTTGGCCTACATCCTTACAAAATCAAATTGACGCAAGGACTGAAGCCGCTTGACCACCATAAGCGTCGTATGTTCGTGAATTGGGCTGAGCTACAACTTGAAAATGATTCGGATTATCATCGCAAAATCATCTTCAGCGATGAGGCCCATTTCTGCCTGAAAGGCTTCGTCAATAAGCAAAATATGCGTTATTGGTCAGACAGCAATCCAAACGTAATCCATGAGTCATCATTGCATCCCAAAAAATTACGATTTGGTGCGGTTTATGGGCCGGCGGCGTCATTGGGCCGTACTTCTTCCGTGATGATTAAGACCGGCACATTACTGTGAATGCGAATCGCTACCCTTCCATGATAACCGCATATTTTTGGCCCCAATTGGATAATATGGACTTGGAGGACATGTGGTTCCAACAGGACGGCGCCACAAGCCACACAGCGAATGCCACAATAAATTTATTGGAAACCAAGTTTAGTGAACGTGTTATCTCACGAAATGGCCCAGTCGATTGGCCGCCTCGGTCGTGCGATTTGACGCCGTTAGATTATTTCTTGTGGGGCTACGTCAAGTCTATGGTCTATGCCAACAAGCCAGCGAAGATTGATGAACTTCGTAGGAATATCGAACGTGAAATTGTAGCAGTATCGGCCGATTTATGCTTGACAACCGTCGAAAATTGGGTTCAGCGTCTGGACTTCCCGTGGTGGCCATGCAAAAGAAACCGAGTTCCATACATAATGGCATCGAACGTACTTTCACAGGAATAAAGAATTTCATTGGCATCGAAAACCGGTTTTGTTTTATTTAAAAAAACTCTTATTGAAAATCCCGATACACTCGTATGTAGTTAAATTATTTTATAAAAAACACTTTTTTACACCCGTTCACTTTTATTCCATGTGTTGTTTGCACAGAAGCAAATCAATGACTCATCATTATTTTTTTAATACGCCATCAAAACATAACAAAAGTTCGCGCAATGATTCGTGTACATTTTCGTCTGCTTACAACCTGATTCCTCGTAAGGGAATGGGTAAGCTCTTGAAATTTTTTTTCTTATATTTATTTTGTTATGAAAAAATTTTTGTAAAGTTTATTGCGAAGCGCGTACATATGCGCTTCGGTTTTGTCCTGCTTCTGAAAACCTAAAAATTGCTTATTGGGTATTTACGAATCATTGACTGAAAGAATAATGCAAAAATACAGATACACACTTACGATATAGACTCTCTGGCTGTCCTTCTTTTATTCTCTTGCTGTCGAGAGAGTATAAACAGTGCATCAACTGTAGTTCTATCAAAAACAGATATATTTGGGTCGCAAACACATATATTATAACATTCTAATGATTGTGTCTCAAAGCAAACACAATGTGTTTGGACACAAGTATATTATATTTACGACAAGTTCCAAGCACACGTTATATTTGCATCCAAACTACAAAAAATGACAGATTTTTTAGCGTGTGCGGTCGAATTGATATCAAATTTGATGATGGCAACCGATTTTATGTCAAATTTGTTTGTTGCACCTGAATTTATGCCACATTCGGTGGCTACATCCGAATTAATTAATCAGTTGGAACTGAAATTATAGATAATTTAGTTATAGACTCACTTGTCCCACCTGAATCAATTATGAAATCAGTCATGACAACTTCAATTTGGTGTGGCAACCACAATTCAGTGGCAAACCCCGAATTAACTATTGCTACAACCTCTTTTCAAGCAATTAGGTTTCTGCGGTTATAAATATATTAATGCGAAACTCAGATATTTATACAATTGTTCAATTCTTACGTATTGTGTTTGGTTTCCCAAATAACTAGCAACGCAAGAATTCTTACAGGAGTCAATAGCAGGTAATGTAAAAATCTCAAGCGGTGATTACGCAGAAGTTGCAGGGATATCGACTAAGGTAAATCAATTTAGCGTATGCTTTTTTACTTACCTATGTTCTTAAGAACGACGAGTTACCATTAATAAGATTTCTTGACAACTTGGACGTTTCAACAGAAAAAAACCCCTCATCTTTGTAGCTCATAAGAAATAGAAAAATGTTCTTCTATGAAATAACTTCAGATCTAATCATATACAATAAGAAGTGACTTTGATTGGTTTATTTGGCAATATCATTATTACCAAATACTTTGATATGAGTTTGGGCACTGATTTATTTTCATATCCATTTCTACAATGCGAAACGGCAATAATTCCTTACACTTTTTGGTGGTAACTCACAGTGCTACTGAATTTTTTTCATGGTATGTGCCTGCCCTATAAATGCAGTGCATTGCATTGGACCTTGGAAAAGGGGATAGGAGTAGGGGGAAAGAGAGAGAGAGAAGTACTAGTTAATATTTGTTTTAAACTTGCTGATGTTGTAAGAAGTGGGGAATACACTTGCCGAAAGCTTATTCCACATGCGGATTGTTCGGCTGATGAACGAATTGTTTCTGTAATGCGCAGTTCGATCCAACGGCCAGGAAACAGAAAAGGAATGAGTTCCACTTGAAAACCGCGTCGTACGGTTAAATACCCTAACTTCTGGAATGAAGCCATGTAACTCGGCGGAACACTTTTCATGGAAATAGCTATAACATACCGAGACACAGCTAACATTTCGTCGATGCGCTAAGGAGGCAACAGTGCTGGATACACTGCTGTCGCCTATCAGCTTCAACGCTCTCTTTTGCACGCGGTCTAGAAGCTCCAAGGTGGACGCTGGATCCCCAGCCCAAATATGAGAGTTGAATTCCATTTTTGGCCGAATAAACGTGGTGTAGATGTTGAGGAGATCGGGTTGGGTACAAAATCTTTTACACTGCTTTAAAAAGCCCAGGCACTTTAATGCTTCTTTCGATTTGTTGAAAATGTGCTTAATCCAACGAATGTCACATTGTATCTTCACGCCCAGAACATCAAGCGCTTCCGATTCACCAACATCTAAACCACCCAATGAAATCACTGGCAGGGTCGAGTCACCAGTGTGCTTGTGCGATATTCTGCAACACCGTGTTTTGCGTGCATTAAATTCGACTCGTTTTTCCCTGCCCCACTCACTAATCAGATGCAAGTCATGATTAAGCGTGTTCGTCTCTTTCCTTGCACTACGGAAAGATTGGGTCGACGATCGAACGAATATGAGTGACATAAATTACTATCATCAGCGAAGGAGTAGATGGGATTGGTAGTCCGATTCAGAAGGTCGTTGATGAAAATAAGAAAAAGAGAGGGAGAAAGCACAGAGCCTTGAGGTACTCCCACATTAATTGTATATCCATCGGTAGAGATACCGTCTATTACAACTCGTATGTCTCTGAGAAAACTCGAAATAAATCGAGAGAAACTTCTACCTAACCAAAAGCATTAACCTTTGATATGAGTGCCTGGTGGCAAACTCTATCAAATGCTTTAGAAATATCTAAGGCCACTATTTTGCTCTCACCCAGTCTGTGCGCGGACCGATTGCACTGTTCCGTAAGGAACGCCATCAGGTCGCCAGTTGAACGGTTTCTGCGAAACCCATACTGACGATCACTGAGTAGACTGTTAACTTCCAGGTAACTCTTACTTACTTATCCGGTCTCGGACAACCCCGGGGGGTCAGGGACCTTACAAAACGAATATAACATATTTCGCCAACCAGTAACTCACCAAATGGTAATTTACCATGGTCTCCATTACCTTTGAGACCGTAGAACATATCGCAATTGGCTAGTAGTAATCGGGATTAGTAGCCTCTCGGTTTTTGGGGATCGGCTGGACATTTGTAACCTTCCAGCGAGTAGGGAAAATACATGTACGGTATGACAGGCTGAAAAGGTTGCGCAGTGGACGAGCAAGCGTCGAAGAACACTTGCAGTATTCCATCCGGACCCGGAGACTTTCCTACGTTGAGCTCCTTAAGGACGTTTTCAAATCCTCGCGTACGAAAAAATATCTCAGTCATGGAGATAGATATATTTGCGATGACGTGGAATGGTTGAGAGCTAATCGGCATGGAAGAGTTTTCTGCAAATATTTCCGCAAAAAGTTTAGCTTTATCAAACGGGTTAGTATAAATTATGTAATTATTAATTAAGGTTGGGATAGATGAAGAACTTTTATTGTTCTTAATTCTCTTGACAAATGACCAAAAGCTCTTACTTCCCCTGGGAGAAGAAAGAAGTTTGGCGCGAAGACGCTGTTCATGCTGGAATTCTGCGCGTCGTAGTACCTTGGCACAATTTGATCTAGCTAACTTGCGCAGCATATCAGTAGTTGGATTTTTATTCAATTTCCAATTACTGAAAGATTCCTCTTTGGATCTGACAGCTTCTTTGCATGCCTGGTCAAACCAACATTTATCCGAAGGTTTAAGCGAAATTTCCTTTGATGGGATGAATATCGTCATTCCCGTTAAAATAATGTTTTCCACCATTTCCGCCGCAGCATTGACATCATCGTCTAGAAAACATAGTTTCCAGTTGAATTTCCTATAAAATTCGTTGAGCTCATCCCAACGAGCTTTTTCGTACACGAATATGACTCTAATTTGATCAAGAATAGGCCTTTATTACATTTAGCACTTGCCCCGTTTTTAAACGACTTTCGCTTCTTAAGTCTTATGCTGTTTCCTGTACAGATCTGATTGATTACTTTCAAGTTTTTGTGAAATGTTAAAAACAACAACACCTACTTAATTATTGTATCCAGCTTAGAAACCATTTAACCTGATTGCCGGTAAACACATTTTAACTGACCAAATCATGTCTTCTGTTTTCCGTGAAAGTAAAATTGATTTCCTTGGAGATGAAAATGAAAAATGTCTCCTCATTTATTTGGGCACTTTACTTCATTTTTCTACAGTCGTGGTCACTTTTGTGTTAACAATTGTCAACATTGCATTTAACATGTCCTTCTCATTAGCAATTGTCAACCGCAAACAACAAGAATGACAATTATCCCAAGGCATACGAGTATGTCTGGTGGGTTGCTGGCAGTGGATTCATTTCTTCACTTCCCATGCTTGACTAGTTAAATGGATGCTCATTTACTCCCACACTTTTGGGGTTTGGATTTAGGAGTTAGGTGCCTCTATTTGTTACCTTGCATTGCAATGCCAGAAATTCGCCCACCAACATTTAGGCGGACATTATATGTGATTTTTCGGAATTAATTTAAATAAATCCACAAAAATTACTTTCACATGTTTTCCAGGAGAAGTTTGTGCGAGAGAAGTTACTTAGTTCGATACAGCTTAAGCTAAAATCTAGTATGTGTTTGTACCTGACATGTGGCATTTGTTGAATGTTTTTTCGTCTACTTTTTTTCGCTAGAAAAAGGAAGTTTTACAAACATTTGGTTTAATTAATTGTTGTGCATTGTTACATGTGGACAGGTTCTTATACTAGAGGTGGATATTTTTGCTAGGAGTGCTAATTTGTAGAATTTGTTTGTCTTATACACGTATATTTTGAGTTAAATTAAAGGCGAGGAAATATTGCCAATTATATTTTCCAGTTTATGCTAAAATCTAGAGCTCCTTGGGATAGGAAATCCAGAAGTGAACACACGAATTTAGTTAGGACCAAAGTACAAGAACGCCAATATTTTATGTTAACGCGTGTCAGACAAGAACTTAGTGTTAGTGGGACTGCGGTGAAGACTACTCCTGGTAACATGTGTGCTGTACAGTGATCATAGTTAAACCCTATATGGATCATAGCAACCGTCTTAAGTTCTTAGCGACGAGTTGATTACCGTACGCCCAGAAAGAATAGTTCAAAATACGGACTGCACTTAAATATATGTAACTATAAGCCGCTTTCTGAGTTCGAATTGGTCTACAATTTCGAATGGCGAATATAACGGAAATATCAATAGTCTTAGGACTGGTGATCTTCGAAAGGTGTGACCGACAACCAACAAAACTCGACTACTTGCACGATAGTCAACATGAGCTAAATGAGAATTGGGTACGTAATATACAAAGTCTCAACACTGAATACCAAAATTTGCAGTGATCTGTTACTGCAGTTAGGTAAAAAGATTCTTAAATTAATTTTATATTTGTCAACGCCCAACATTCCTAATATTAAGGACACCCTACGTTAAAAGTATTACACCTGTACGTAAAATCATTCTATACATTTATGTATTTTAGACCGATTCACAAAATGTGACCCTTTTAGAAAAATGTATTTTGTTTAGTTTTTCAAAGACTCTAATTAACATTTGGCTCGCAAACACATATATTACAAAATATTAATCATTGTGTCCCAAACATGTTATATTGAATAGCAAACACAATGTGTTTGGACACAAGTGTACTATATTTGGGGCAAGCTACAAACTCGTTATATTTTCATCCAAACAATAAAAAACTGAGAAATTTGTCAGTGTGTATGATACTAATACTGTAAACATTGGTTTTAGCTAAAGTACAAATTTTTTGAAAAACTTAAAACAATACTTTTTTTTATGGTCTAGCTCACGGGTTCCTAATGCTAGACACGAAATAATTTGGAAATCATCAGAAAACATACCAAGGTATATTTTGAGGGGTGGACAAAAATAAATTTTTTCCCCACCATACAATTTGTGTCGATCTACACACAGAGAAGAGATTCCTTGTCACAACTATATTTACAGCCAACTAAAATTTGGCGGTTCCTTGGACTATCACATTATTCCGTTCTGATTTCCAATAATTGTGTTCCGTATCACCAAATGTTGTGCATATCAATTGAAGAACTGAAAAATATTTAGTTGAAGCCATTGCAACAATAAATAAATGTATTATATTATTTTAAAATTCATCATATTACTAATCCCACGAAGCCGCTTGGCTTGTCTGCAGGAGTCAATCAGTCGTCAATCGAGTTTTAGTTCTAGCAATCAAATTATCCTGTAGTGGTGAATATTCTATTAGTTGGATGAGCGAAAAATGTAAAAACTAATTCGGTTGTACCAAATAATATAACGGTATGCGCAACTAATTATGTACTTGAATTTAATGATGGCTGTCACAACCATTTGGTCATGCTTTAACCCATTATGAATTTTATAGAAAAAAAGTACAAAAAAATTATTTTTTTTTAAAATTGTGTATTTTATATTTAAACATAAAAAAAAAAATTATTATTATTTATAACTAGGGTTCGTATTTTGTGCCCATTTTTTATCGAAAATGTGAAACAATTTTTATATCTCGGAAACAGAGCGTCCAATCGAAAAAAATAATAATAATAAAAATAATTTTTTTTAAAAAAAATCGCCAAAATAAGAAAATCGCTAAAATAAAAAAATGGATACAACTCGGAAACGGTGAGTGCAATCGCAAAAATAATAATATTTATACCTCCAGTGGAGCCTGTAACCAATGGATGTCTTTACCACGGCATTACATTTTTTTTTAAACCAATCGCTAAAACTAATATTTTCGAATAAAAAATCGCTGAACAGCCATTATGTACATATTTCGCAAACGGAGCGTTCAATCGAAATATAACTATTTTCTTCGGCTTTCTAATGGTTTTTATAAAGTGGTCCAATTCGTATGGACTTTTTGTCTAAAAATCGCGAAAATAAGTAAATCGCTAAAATAAAAATATAGCTATAACTCGGAAACGATGCATTTTGTACCTCTTTAACCAATGGATGCCTCTCATATAGCACCAATTAAAATCCGTTAAACTAAAATTTAAAAAAAAAATTGCTAATATACGCATATGTATGTGTTACCGATTTTTTTTAAAATAGGTAATGTCGCATTAAAGACATCCATTGGTTAAAGTCTCTTATAGCGGTAACAAAGTTACTATTTTTGCGATTCGACGCACCGGATGGGAGTTATAGCCATTTTTTATTGCAGCGACTTTCATATTTTGATGATTTTCTGAACAAAATATCTCCCATGTATGAAAAATCCTTAGAAACTCGTAAAAACTAGTTTTGTTTTCGATTGGACGCTCCGTTTCCGAGATATTGGCATAGGGGCGTTTTAGCGATTTTTGATGCCACAAATTTTAGTTTTAGCGATTTTATAAAAAGACATATGTATTGAAGAGATCCATCCAAAATTCATTATTTTTGCGATTGGACCCACCGTTTCCGACATATAGCCATTTGTTTATTTTAGCGATTTTCTTATTTTGGAGATTTTTTGAAAAAAAAAATTATTTCATGCGAATTGGAACACTTTGTGAGAAAGAAACCTTAAAGAAGTTGTAAAAATTTTTTACTTTTTTGATTGGACGCTTCGTTTTCCAGATACAGAGAGTTTTTCTAAATTTTACCCGGGGTATCATATGAATGTTTAAGTTAATTTGTGTCATCCAGAATAAGAGTTCCTCAAGCCAAGTGTCCACAATTGTTTGCATGTGCTTGTGAAGGCATCAATAGTTCAACGATTATGTTTAAAAGTCTCACTTCACCTCAATTTATGATGATATCTATTCTTCGCTGGCTGATATCTAAACACTTTTTTTTCACAACTTTGTTTATCTTTTTCTGTTTCAAATATTAGTTTTTCTGTAAAGTCCTCGTGTTACATTCCAATATATGTAAGGACCTAGTTTCTCTTCAACAACAAAGCTTCTTATGAAATATCGAATACCTAACTTTGTAACAAGTGTTTTTGTAACAGAAACTAAATTATGATTACAGTAACTAATATTTGAACACGAATTCTAATACTGTACTTTTTATTAGTTTTATTCCCATTTCAGATGAAGGAGGTTAAATTGGTTAATACAACTAAAATTCGGTAGTAGCAACTAGTATTTAGTAATACTGATTTTTAATCTAACTAGTTGTGACAACGGATCTCTTCTCTGTGTGTATTAAACTTTGTCTTACAGTTTAAGTCAATATTTTTTCTACTGTTATTGTGAATATTGAAAAAAATCGCAATATTTTTTTAAAAAAACTTGAAATTTTGAGAATTTTCGAAGCTTCTTTCTTTATTATCGCAAATTAATTTTTCTGTATTTAGCAGTTCACATTTATTTATATTTGGTGAAAAAAAAATATAAAAAACACATAACACATTTAATTTATAACACATCCCATCTCTGAGTTTACCACTAAAATCAATAACTGCTCATCACCTCTGCCGCAGGTAATTCCACAGTTGCTCGATCCTCTTTAACTCAATCGGAAGTTCGTTATAATTTGTGACGTTAAGTCGCAAATTTTGATGCAATTCGTCGCGGAAGTGCCATCAAAGTGTGAAAACTTAAAAGTGTATCATTTAAAATATAAATGTGTTCTTAATTGAAATGGAAATTATTATAATAAATTTGTTGACAAATCGGTAAAATGGAAAATCGAAAGTTTGTTGCATATGTTTTGTTGTAAATATTATTTCGGTATTTGTTTTTGTGTGCGTAACAACGGTCGGATAGAGTAAAAAAGCGCGGTTAGTAAAACAGGCGAGTGAGGAAAAAGAGAGAGATGATGTTAAGTAATTGAAAATGTTAAAGTATGAAGAGAGCGAGAAACTACAATAACTTACAACAACAAGAAGAGAATCCAAACACA
Source organism: Phaonia tiefii (assembly GCA_963931995.1). Lineage (NCBI taxonomy): Eukaryota > Metazoa > Arthropoda > Insecta > Diptera > Muscidae > Phaonia > Phaonia tiefii. The sequence goes on along the minus strand of OZ008367.1, from coordinate 85,510,709 downwards.
CCAAAATAATAGTAGGGTGAGTGCTAAGTGAAAACAATTATCTGTCTGGTCATGGTAAAATGAGTAAGGTAAACTCGTTAGAACAGCTGATTTCAACATATTTCTTGCTTAGGTGTCACTCTTATGTCAAATTCACATGCATTTTGTTGTTGTACTTTTTTGTTTACTTTTACAGTAGATACACCCATGAAGAAAATTTGACAGATTATGGACACCAAACAAAAACAAAATGCGTGTGTTTGTTGTAACAATTCCTAGTGCGTTTACCTTACTTATTTTACCATGTGTCTGGTGTAGGTGATGTGGTGGATAATATAATTGAAATAAACTCGAGTTGGGTGTTAACTCATGGTAGGTATGTATGTATGCAAATGTTGTCATATTTATTATATCCATTATGTATAAATAAACTGTGCTACTGTAAACTGAACTAAGATGCAAATTCAGAAATTCATTTGATCAAACTTTTTATCTCACAGTTATTCGAACTAAATCATTTACATAACATAATTTTTTTACATTAAATTTTAATTGTTATATGACATTTTGCTGTAATTTAATTTAATTTTAAAGTTTAACGTCATTAACAAGAAATTACCCTTGAATTTCCATTACTGCACCACTTGGAAGTCTTTAGTCAGGCACATGTCGAGAAAGCACTATCCTGAGACATATTTGCATTTGATTAAAAATGTGTGCCACAATCAAAGACTTCATTGTTAAACAATGGAATTTTGAGAATTTTTGTCAAATAAAACTCCTTGCGACATTGTTTCTATACATTGTTTTCGAAAACAAAGTGGGGTTTTAGGTATTTTTCGAAGTCTGCTTTATTTCAATAAGTTGACAACCGACTATACTTTAACTACGTTTTCAAAGCTTTTTTTTACAAAATTCTATAGAAAAGTTTTTAAGAAATATAGGAAGCCTTCAAGCTCGATCAAAATGAATAACAAACAATTTGTTGCACAAAACTAACTTGTTCAAATTTTAACCAATAATATAAGTAGTATCAAGTGTAATATAGTGTTATGAAATATGCATTTCATTTAAATTACGCTAACATTTTAATGTCAAAAGCTGTAGGGAATCTCAACTACAAGGTTGATGAATTAGCTAAATTCTGTATCGCCATAAAATTTCACTCTATGTGTCCGAACACTCCAAAACACAAATCTTAGCGCAAGTGGTAGATAAAAGATAAAATATGATAAAATTCATTATATTATATGGACTATTTTTAATGGAAACAGCAAAATGACAAAATTAATTATTAACCCTTAGAAGGCAGTTAGTTTTTGTTTATTATCTAGCACTTGGGCTTAGATTTGTGTTTTGGAGTGTTCAGACACATATAGTAAAATTTTATGGCGATCATTTTTGTAGAACATTTTGACCACGCAAAAATTATGGTTATACGTGACAGCTAAAGGGTTAATTTGTTCCACAAAAATGTTTATCTGAAACTTTTCTATAAACCTTCTGAACATACTTTGTACCTCAGAAGTAACGAACACACAATAATTTTGCATGCCGATATGTTGCAGGAAAGTTCCGAGGGGCGGAAACTTTAACCCGCCCTAAAACAAAATTCTGATCAGATCTGGCAAAACGCCGATACACGTATATTTTTTTTTTAGATTTTTCTACCAGAATCCGTTGACAGAACCCCATCATTTTATTTGGTGTCGCACAGTGTAACCTGTTTTGTAACTTACTTTTCGACCATTGGTACGTCAAATGGCAAACGAATAACATTTTTGTTTTGTTTACTCTTTATTTGATGTGTAAACAGAAAGAGCCTTTTTTTACTGAACATCTTTGGTTCGACAAATTTAAGCACAGTAGACACAAAATGTCAAATTAGACAATCAGAAATTTTGCAATCGTTGAGTTGTAACATTTCGCTATTTCTGTTTTCCTCATTGTTATTTAAAACGAAAATTCTCAAATGCCTACGGATGGAATCATTTTAGAAACACTTGGTGTACAGTTGTGAACAAATTAATTAAACTTTAACACTTTACCCAAGGGGTTCTCTGCCAAAGTTGATCAACTTTAGATGTGGAAAAAAATACAGAGTAAAGTAGCGATATATGAGTGGATGTATTTAGTGTTGCTGAATGTGTTTTTCACATATTTCACATCCTAAAAATAATAAATTTGAGAGGGTTTAACCTATAAATGTTTTGAATACGGCATCACTCGTTTTTTTTTAAATCGCTAAACTAAAATTTCGCGAATCAAAAATCACTAACACGGGAGCGTCCAATCGAAAAATATCGAATTTTACGGATTTCTAAACGGTTTTCATAAAGTATGGAAGAATTTAAAAAACATCAACAAAATAGCAAATCACTAAAATAACAAATGGCTATAACTCGGAAACGTTTCGTCCAATCGCAAAAATAAAATCTTTGTTAGCTCCGTACGAGGTGTTAATCAATGTCTGGCATCACTTATTTAAAAAAAATCGCTAACATATGTGCGTTTTAGCGATTTTTGTTTGAACGATTTTAGTTTAATGCCATTTTTTAAAAGTGATGCCGTATTCAGGACATCCATTGCTTAAAGCCTGCTTTAGAATTTCCTTTATTATTTCTGGGTTTAGCAGTTTATGGCTTTTTCTTATTTTGGGGATTTTTTTTTAAAGTCCGTCCATACGAATTAGATCACTTTATGAATCCCCCTTAGAAACCCACACAAAAATTGCTGATTTAATGGCGTTTTAGCGATTTTTATGCGAAAAATTTTAGTTTTATCGATTTATAAAAAAATTGTATTAAATGCATCCATTGGTTACGGCCTCCCGATTAGGTAAAAAATTTATTATTTTTGCGATTGGACGCACCGTTTACAAATTATAGCAATTTTTTGGATTTTAGCGATTTTCTTGTTTTGGCTATTTAAAAAAAAAAATCCATACGAATTGGATCTCTTTGTGGAAAACCCTTAGAAAATTCCAGAAATGAGTTATTTTTCGATTCGACGATCAGCTGCGGCCGTGTTAATTACATTATGTTTGCTTTATTGTGAATTTACACATTTATCTTTGACGTTTATGTTGTAAGCCGCGTTTTGCATTCTCCTTTGTTCTCTTTCGTTTGGCGCACTAAATTCGGTGACAAGATTGCCATTAGTTTTAATTATATTTCGGTCGCCAGAGAAGGAGGTGCGAAATTGCGGTGAGTATTGTGTGCTATTTTATTTTGTTATTTAATTTATATGTTTTTTGTATTTAGAAATAAACGATTGTGCAAGTTTTTGTATTGTTAAAAGTGTTTCAGCATGTCAGGGAAATTGCGTGTTACTAATTCAAGCTATTTTTGCTTTATGTGTGGTAAATATTTGGTTGGAAAAAAAGAATATGCAATATCAGAATCACTAAGATATGCATATTTACATTATTTTGGTTTTGCTGTCAGAAACTTGGACAAACCGTGGACACCGACAATGTTTTGCAATAAATGCAGAGCTTTTTATACAAGTGGTCAAATGGCGAGAAGATCTATTTAGATTTTTCAATTCCAGTAATTTTGGGAGAGTCAAGTAATCACCAAACCGATTGTTATTTCTGTTTAACAAAAGTTGCTGGATTCAATATGAAAAATCGAAAAAATATTACATACGCGAATGTTCCATCGTACTAGTACTAGCTTCACGCATGCAGCAGTGGAAAAATCTTGCAGTTGGGACAAAAGTAACAATCTATAGAGATATAAGCTTGGAATTGGGCGCATATTTTGAATAGAAACACTCTATTCTATACTGTACTTATGTTGATGGTTTATTTCAAAAAATTAACCAGCCATATGACAAAACTGAATGGAGATTATTTATTGAGGGCTCTAAGTACAGTTTAAATGCTCTTCTTTTGCATAATGGGAATAAAAAACCATCCATACCAATTGCTCATGCCATTAATACAAAGGAAAATTACGAATCAATGACTAGCCAAAGGTACGGGTTTTAAGTCTCCTTTTTCCCGGCATAGTAAACGAAGATAAGGACAAAATGTCAAAGGTCCGAATAACAATATATATGGGCTGGCTATAGGCCGATGTATGTAACGTAAATGAGAAAAATCCTAGATTAGTCGTTAGATGTTAGGAATTATAATGCACTTATGTATATTAATGTCAAGTAGATGTAAAATTTGAACAAAGCGTTGGAGAATAAAAATGAATTTAAACTAAACTAAACTAAAAAACGAATCAATGACTGAAATTTTGACATTACTCAAATACAACGATAATAAATGGAAGATCTGTGGTGACCTTAAGGTATGTGACCATCGTAAATAACTGTTAATTAATCTGTTTCAGGTCATTGGTTTGTTGACTGGTATACAAGGAGGTTTCACAAAATATGTTGTTTCCTTTGTCTATGGGATAGTCGCGCTACATGTCATCATTACGTCAGAACAGAGTGGCAAAAAAGAACTGAGTATTCACCAAGAACACAAAACATTTCAAATAAACCATTAATTGATCCAAATGGCGTTCTTCTGCCGACGATGCACATAAAATTGGGCATTTTTAAGAACTTTGTCAGGACGCTGGACAAAGATGGTGCAGCATTTAAATATTTGTTAGCGGTTTTTCCTAAAATTTCATATGCTAAAATCAAAGAGGGCATATTTGTCGGCCCTCAAATCAGGAAGTTATTGAATGCTGACAATTTTTCACAATGTTTATTGGAGAAAGAATATGCAGCCTGGAAATCTTTCAAGAGCATCGTGGACAGTTTTCTTGGAAACAACAAGAGTGAAAACTACAGACAAATTATTGCTGAGTTATTGAAAAACTATCAGGAAGTAGGTGCACGAATGTCACACAAATGCATTTGCATTTGGAAAGATATTTGGTAGACGAGTGTAATTACTTGTTTAGTTTTTGTTCTGTAAAATTCATAATGCGATACGACATCCACTAATGGTTGTGACTGCCATCAAATTCAAGTAATTAGTTGAGCATACCAATATATTATTTGGTGCAAACGAATTAGTTTTTACAGTTTTCGTTGATCCAACAAATAGAATATTCACCACCATAGGCCAATTTGATTGCTAGAACTAAAAGTCAATTAACAGTTCACATTTATTTATTGTTGCTGTGGCTTCGAATAAATATTTTTCAGTTCTTGCAACCGAAACTGAATTGCAAATCAATTGATATGCACGAAATTTGGTGATACGGAACACAATTATTGGAAATCACTACGGAATAATGTGATAGTCCGAAGAACTGCCATTTTTTAGTTGGCTGTAAATATAGTTGTTACAACGGATCTCTTCTCTGTGTGTAGTTTACATTATGTATGTGGCCAGGATTCGGTTCATCACCTATTTTTTCTGGTAGATTAACAAATTTGTACTGCCAGGAAAATGTTTTTTTTTTAATTTTTGTTATCTATGCAAATATCTATTAAAACCAACTACTTTCCCATGGCGTCATGAGCACCTACAATCTATTCTTCTCACCTGAAGGGTAACGAAAGGGCAAAATGACAATAATAAATATCATCACATTAAATTAAATGTTTACAATTTATTATAAAAAAAACAAAGAAAATTAAACGCTAAATAAAACCCACACGCTCGTAAAACTAATTCGAAACAAGATAAACAAACGCCAATAAACGGTAAAAACTATGACGAAAAAGATGATGAATGAAGCACGAATCCACACACCGGCAATATCAGCCATTAAAAGGTGTTAACTGAATTACTATCTTTGCTCGCATCCAGGCAGACAAACACTTGGCGATAACCAATTTCAACAAGCCATTTCAGTGCTGTATTTCAAGTTGCTGAGTTGCGAGTTTAACGCCTCAGTTACGCATATCATCCATCATAAGGCGGCAATGGTATTGTTGCTACTGTTCTCAAATGATTACCTACGAAAGAAAAGCGCCGCTTACACTTGTTGCGCTTCCTTGAGTTTATTTCTTCTTCAATGTTGCCATCCTAATGTGATTTTATTAGTTTGTAATAAAAATTATGAAATATTTAGCGAAAAAAATTTTGCAATTAATCATATCAACACTGACAATCCAAACACCAACATACAAGTTGTAGCGTTTATGGGTGTGTTACTATTTAGTCTGATGGAGACAAGACGCTACAATATGGTGGTAGACATTAATGCTGGAGGCCTGTGTTTGCAACAGGTGTCTGGGACACACCCTTGTCTCACAGCAGAGAGTTATATTTATTTAAAAGACCAGACTAATTGGGAATTGATCACAATGTCTCTGTTGTTTTTGACAAAAAGGTTGAATTTTCTATACCGGAGACATGAACAATAGAACGACTCACATTGTACGGTGGGGAAAAAGGTTTTTTTTGCCCTTAAAATGTACCTTGGTTTATTTTCTGATGATTCTCCTAATATTTCGTGTCTAGCATTAAGATCTCGTGAGCTGGATCGTATTTTTTTTTTGTTTTCAAAGAAATTTGTACTTTAGATAAAGACTAACTTCATAAAAAGATATGAGAGGTTTGAGAGACGATTTTTTTTATGGTAAATCATCTCTCAAACCTCTCGTAACTCTTTATTACTACTGCTGTATGTATACAAGATTAGTATCATATGAAAGGGATTTTAGAGGCGCATATTCAGGAAGTTCCGGGCAAATTTCTCCAGCGTATTCCTTGGCTCATTTCATGAAGAAAACTCCACTAGGACCATGTCCGAAAATGCATGCGTGCGAAATGGCAGCGGGTTCAAAATTTTCGGATTGGTGGTCAGAGGGTAGTAGGGTATGGTTGCTAACTTCTGAGCCAGTGGTTTTTGAGCTTGTTGGAAAGGTCTTTAAGAGGCCTTTCAGAATCAATAAAAAAAGTAGAAAAAGTCACAAGGCCGAGAAAAAAAATGGGGGAAAAAAATTGACATAACCTCAATTTGCTCAGACGATGGCAGGTAGCTTATGTTTGTTTTTCTGTTGGAAGACAGCCATACCTCTTACCTTTCCAAAATAACCTAAACGAAGCCCAGAGGTCTTACCGTTCCAAAGTTATGACCATTTTACTAAAATGCAAAAATGTTTGTTTTTGTTTTTGGAAGCGAAATAACAGCACACATTTATTTGTTTTTGTAAATTACCACGTTTAAGATTTTATTTTACTGAAATTTTCGGCAGAAGAATGGTCATAACTTTGGAACGGTATGGCCTCTGGGCTTCGTTTATTTGATTCTGAAAGACCTCTTAAAGACCTTTCCAACCAGCCAAAAAACAAAAAAATCCGACCACTGGCTCAGAAGTTAGCAACTTTACCCTACTACCCTCCGACCCGCAATCCGAAAATTTTGAACCCGCTGCCATTTCGCACCCTTGCATTTTCGGACATGGTCCTAGTGGACTTTTCTTCATGAAATGAGCCAAGGAATACGCTGGAGAAATTTGTCCAGAACTTCCTGAATCACCACCGTGTATAAAACATTTCCTGACATATTTTTTTAAAGGATATTCTGCAAACAAACTCATTTTTAAGTTTTTAGTACGGTGATATTTCTGATTTAAATGCCAGATTGGAATAAATTCTAAGTATTCAAACTGTGTTCCAGAGCACCTCAGTAAATTTATTAAAAAATAAAAAAGTATATCTATAGAAAGAAAAGATATGCTACCAATTTTCCCCTGTTTAGAACGTAATGCTCGCAACGTATTGGATTTTTGGTAAAACGTGAACTAGTGTGAAATTCAACAAGGACTGAAACACGTATATACTTAAATCGACTAAAGATTAAAATATGTCCCATGATAAATGTATGTGTCAGGACATGCTTTGACATCTTTTATATACCGTTGGACGAGCCTTAAAAAACTTTTCATATGATTCTAACATTGGGTCAGGTCACGAGAAGGGTGACATAGTGGGTCAAGAATTTTGGCCTGGCCCATGTATCGAAAGGCTATGTCAATATATAAAACTCCACAAAAAATAAAAGTGTAACCCCTGAAGTTGTTGTAGTTGTTGCAATTTCAAAATTTAAATTGGCAGAAATTTTGTATTTTTCTGAATTATCCAAAATTTTGTATTTTGAAACGTCTTGAGATATTCGAAAACATTTTTGTTTGGTTTTTTAAGGACAATTAAGAAAATTTCAGAAAATAGCCTACACTGAATCAAATTTTTTCACTTCAACAAAACAATCAGAATATGGCCCACACTGAACAAATTTTTCGAAAATTTAGTTTAAGGAAAACAATCGCATTTTAAACACATAGGCGGAGCAAGAACAATAATCAATCATAATCAAGAATTTAGCAAATTTAATTATCTTTTAGAAACACAAAATAAATTGGTATTTTCTAGTAGTTTCTGAGACACACCAGTTTTGTGAAATTCACCTTTATGTCTAAAAAGCGAAATATAACGTTTTGTAGCTTGTCGTAAATATACTATACTTGTCCCCAAACACATTGTGTTTGCTATTCAATACAACGTGTTTGATACACAATGAATAATAGGTTGTAATATATGTTTTTGAAACCCAAATGTGGCTTTGTTTGTTGAAAACCGTTATAAACAAAAACGAGAAATACAACCAAGTAACAAAAAGGCGGTTTTGGATTTTTCAGCGTGTATGTGTGTATGCATTTGTTCGTTTTACTTGTGTGTACAAACGTTCGCTATGTTTGCCGTAAATGTAACTAGTATAAACTTTGCAGCATACCAAAGGTAGTTTACAATAAAATAACCGGCATTTGCGATAAATATTTAAATTCAACAAAAATATCGCTGAAACATTTTTGAATATAGCTGTGGCAAACGTTTTCGTCTTTTCTTCAATATGTGTGGACATCAAACTTTTTTACTGTATTTCTGAAACAATATTTTATTAAAAATTCTGATTTTGTGGTTTTTCAATTAAAATAAAAAAGTTATTTTGATTTAAAAACTATGTTGAGTGTTTTTCAGACCAAGTTGTTCGTGATTATTCTGTTCGATGAAAATGTTATATATTCTATAACCTTGCTGGCTTTTTTGGTCGCAATTCCAATGTATTAAATAAAACTATTTAATTCAATTGTTTTCCCTACGTTTCCCTACGTATACTTTCAACGGAATCCAAATGGCTGCTCTCACTAGGATCCAAATTTGCCATACCAATCACAGGCAAAAGTTTCTCACCCATACACATCATCGCAGAACTGGAACAAGGAGTACAACAGCACACAGATGATAGGGAAAAGGACATCATCAGAACGAGAATAGCGAATAATATTAACAATTACAAGCGAAGGCTGAACAACACACCGAGGGAAAAGTTTATAATTACCATCTACAAACGCACGGAGAAATTACTTCGAGAGCATAGGAACAGAATCATCATCACAACAGCGGACAAGGGTAATAAAACTGTCATTATGTACAGGCGAGAATACAGCACGAAAATGTCGCAACTACTGGAGGACAAAACAACATACAGGCCAACTAGAAAAGACCCCACCACCAAATTACAGAAAACTAACAATAACATCATTACAGATCTTTACAAAAACAAACATATTGACACATATCTAAAACAAAAACTTACATGTCATGCGGCAATAGCACCAAGACTCTACGGACTACCGAAAATACACAAACCTGACATACCTCTTAGACCGATCTCAGCATCTACGAACGTACCTTGCTATAACTTATCTAAACATATAGGGACAATACTGCAGAATATTATATCGGACCAATACAACATTGAAAATGGCAGAATACTTGGGCAAAGGCTAGCAGACATACCACTTGAAGATGACGACATTCTAGTCTCATTCGACGTTGTCTCATTATTCACGAACATCCCTACACATTTGGCAATTGAAAATATCATGCACCAATGGGCAACAATTTCAAAATACACGGACATACCTAGACAAACATTTTTGAAAATCCTCAATTTTTGTCTCAACGACAACAACTACTTCATCTTTGATGAAAACATATATACTCAGACGTATGGAATGCCGATGGGAAACCCACTCTCTCCAACAATAGCTGACATAGTGCTGGACAAATTATTAGACGACACATTTACAGACTTACGGAAACATAATATAAAACCCAAAGTGTTGGTTAAATATGTTGATGATATTTTTGCCATCATCAAAAGACAGGACACGGACACCATTTTAGAACACTTGAACAAATACCATAATAAAATACAATTCACCATAGAAAAAGAAATAGACGAAACCATTGCATTCCTGGACTTGAAGATACACAGACAATCAACAACTTTAATTACAGACTGGTATTCAAAACCGACAGCATCCGGACGAATGATGAATTATTACTCCACACAACCGCAAAATCAAAAGTTAAACACAGCCTACAATTTCATTAAAACAGTTTTCGATAACAGTCATGAAAAATTCCACAACAAAAATTACAAAATCATAACTAAAATTCTCCACAAAAACAACTATCCACAATATATCATAAAACACTTAATACAAAAATATAACAATAGGACAACAAACACTACAACCCAACTTACGGAAAATCGAAACGAAAACACATCATATATAAGCGTCAAATACATACCATCGCTAACGGATAACAAATTACTGAAAAACATTTTCAATAATGACATTAAAATTGCACACAAACCCAACAATACCCTACAGAACATATTCTCCAAGACAAAAACCCGGATACACAAAAACCACCAACACAATGTAGTATATGAAATTTCATGCACTGGCAACACTGATGAAACATGTGGGCAAATATACATTGGCACCACTAAAAGATCATTGGAAACTAGAATGACAGAACACAAGGCAGACATAAGGAACAGGAGAATGAGCACTGCACTCTCACAACATATGATGGAGAACAATCACACACCAGACATGGAAAACGTCAGAATTATAGACAGAGAGAAGAACACTAACAGGAGATATACACTAGAGAGTTTGAGAATTCAACAAAAACATGACATAAGTATGAACACAAAAGAGGACAAAGACAAGACAAATTGTCACTACTACATGACGCTAACACTGGACAAACATATATAGTGTGGAGAAAACATACATGTACGACATATATACATTTATGTTAGATTAACACTAAATAGACATGCAAATAAATATATAGAAAAACGAAGTAAGTGTGAACAGTGAACGGAAAATACTAAATGTAATATTAATTGTTATCATTGTTATTTAGAATAAAACTCCCCTGAAGAGGATGCCAATAAAGCATCGAAACGTAGGGAAAACAATTGAATTAAATAGTTTTATTTAATACATTGGAATTGCGACCAAAAAAGCCAGCAAGGTTATAGAATATATAACATTTTCATCGAACAGATTAAAAACTATCATTTGAATATTAAAATCTCCATTTGAAACTCCGTTTCTTCATTTTATTTCGAAAGCCATCAATTTGAATTCAAAACCAATGAATTGGAAGACTAAATACATCAATTGTACTTTCAATTGACGAAAATGAGTTCCAAACGAAAATCTTCAGAAATCAATTCATATTGAACAAAAATCAGTTACAATGTTTTAAATTGCAAACGGTCTGAATTCAGAGCAACTGTTTTGGAATTTCTGAATATCAATTGATGAAATTTTAGTTTCAATTGACGTCTCATATTTTCCGTATGTGGTCTTTGAATTTAAATGTTGTTTTTCAAATAATATGCTCTGAATAAAGTAGAGGGAACGTCTTCAGTAGTGTTTTACGAAATGGGAATACGTGGAATTTAGAGCAGTAAAGTAAACCAATTTAAATAATCGTCGACTATCTAATTTTGAATAAGAACACTAATCAAAAAGTATAGCGAAATTCTTCTAATTTAGTGGGCAGTACGGCAACAATGAAATATAAGTACAGGGTGGTGCAAAATGACTGAAGGGATTTGGATTCATTATAACTTTTTATTTAAGACATATTTATTATATATTTTTTTAAATAGTACAGTACATTAATATAGAATATTTCTAATTTAATTATGATAAATTATATCTCGCAAGTGGTGGCCATTATCTGCTTCGCATATTCGTGCTCTTTCCAAAAATTGCAGGTGTTATGTTGTGGATGGATCTAGGCTTATTAATATAAACTTTTCCTTTCAAATAACTCTAAAGGAAACAGTTTGGAGCGCTTAAAGCTGGTGAATGCAGAGGCATATTAAAATCGTTTGTACGCGAAATAATTCGGTCGCCAAAGATGTCGCGTAAAAGAGCAATTGTGTCCCTCGCAATGTCCGCTGTGGCTCCATCCTGTTGGAACCATACTTGCGGATGGTGTTCCTCAGCTGGCCTTAAACAATTTTCCATCATTGTCCGATATCGAACATCACTGATTGCAAAGGCGACACCGTGTTCATTTTCAAAAAAAAGCCAATTATCCTTTCCGAAGAAATATCGCACCAAACAGTACACTTAAGCGGGCGAGGTAATTGCCACTGTTGAACTACTCTTGGATTTTCCGTAGCCCATATCCTGCAGTTTTGCCTATTAACGAACCCATTTAATTTGAAATGGGCTTCATCGCTCATAACTAAATTATGAATAAAATCATGATTTTCTTCTGCTTTTGTTGCCGAAATTACATTGCACAATCAAGTCGTTGCTGATAATCTGTCGGTTTCAATTCTTGCACAAGCTAAATTTTGTATGGAGACATTCTTATTCAATGCAAAATTCTATGCAGCGACCTCCGTGAGAGGCCAAGTTGTGTCGAACGTCTCCTGGTTGATGTTTCTCCATCTTCCCGAATTCTCTCCTGTACACCTTGAATATTGTCATCCGTGTGCACTGTTCGTTGTCTGCCGATACCAGGAGGTTTACTTACTGCCCCTTGTTGACGAAATACGGTTTATTGTTGACCCTGAGGGTCCAACCCGCACATTAAAATAACGAAGATATGCACGCTGTGTCAAAACAATGGACCGTTGATTTGAGAAATAAAGCTCAACGATTTGGGCACGTTGTTCCATTTTCAACTGTTCCATTTTTAAGTCTTCTTTACAAAATACTGAAAAGAAATCAAAAAAAATATAATTATTATACAAAAAATCACGAGGTGTCAGGAGACACCCGGTTGGAACGAAGTTCCTTTCGCTATATATTATGTGCTAGTTAGTTCCAACACGCCTAAGGCGCCCGTTGAAAAATATGATAATTTAAATAGATCTTTAAGAAAATATACTTTTTGTAAAATGATAAACTTTGTGTAAGAACATTTTTTTTATAGATTTTTTTTGTAAGAATTTATATTATATTTTCCCGAAAAGTCATTTTTTAAAGAGAAGTACTTCTTTTTTAAAGGCTAATGTATTTTTAAGAAAAGGTACTATTTTTAGGATGAAGTACTTTCTGTAAGAAAAAGTTATAAGAGTATGCATTTTTTTTTTACAAAAAAGTACTTTTTTTAAGGTCAGGTACTTTTTAAAGAAGTGGTTCTGTTTTTAGGAAAAGCTAATTTTTTTAAGAAAATTTACTTATTTTCAGAAAGGCTACTTATCTCAAGAAAAGAAATGGTACTTTTAAGAAAAGGAATTTTTGTAAGAAAAGGTTTTTTTAAGAGAAGGTATTTGTTTGAAAAAAAAGGTTTTTTTTTAAGAAATTGGATTTTTTAAGAATTGGTCCTTTTTTCAAAAATAGGTAAATTTTTAAGAGTAGGTACTAAAAGTTATTTTGTTTCAGCGTTTGAATATGCTGCACTACTCCGTAGTATTTGGTTTTGCTCTCACTACCGCTCTCGATTTGAATAGAGCCGTAGCAGAGTATTAGCCGAAAAATTAAAAAGTATTTGCTCTGCTCTGCTTGTAGTTTTGTCGCGTCAGAAGCTGTAACAGTAGCAACAGCCAAATATGAGAGGATGTTGTCTTCGTAGCCGTAGCAGTAGCTGAAAATTGAGAGCGAGGTAAGAGCAAATCAAATGCATTTTTTTCATGTACTACGGCTCTTGCTCGTTTTTGTTGTTTTTTCTGCGATCTTTTTGTTTTCATCGCTGCTTCGTAATGCAACGTTATTTTAGACTTGTCGGTTGCTACTATTAGTTTTTTTAAATTTGATTTGATTTGGCAGTTTAAAGTATTGAGTTAATGGGTAAACATTAGGCCAGGTCGATTTGTATGGAGGCAAAAAAATCGTTCAACGTACACAGAAAATCGTATTTTAGGGATCAAAATAAGAAACTTTGCCGAAGGAACCATACCTCTAAAACGAATTCTGATGTCCCGGAATTTGGGTCGAACTTTTGGGTAGGGTCAAATTTTGAAATATCCCACTTTGACCCATTTAGAGTGCCCCAATCGAGTCCAAATGTATGACCCATCCCCACTTACTTTGGAGGCATGACCCACCCATGCCAGTGGCACACCCCCTGAAACCCCCTGGGGGGTTCCCCATACCAACATTTCAAAAATCACCATTTTTAGCACATTACATGGAAAAATCTGCGAAATGGCTATGTTTGTTTCTTTTTGGAGTTTATTTTTCCCTTTCGAAATTTAGTTAGTCAGAACATATGTAAATGAAAAAATTAATTTAAGTTAGTAATAGAGAAGAAACTAAAAAAAAATATTGTTTTAAATCTTTTTTGCTTTCAAGTCTGGGCAATTTCGCACGGCTCTCTAATGTCGTCGCCATAGCAGCCTCTACATTTCCCGGTATTACTCGTTTGGAAACGCTAGCTAGCAATTGAACGTGTCGTTCCGTTCCATGTATAAAAAAAAACAATGGTGTCCCCTGACATCCCATGAAGGGATTGGGGAGAGCTTCTCAGAATCAGTGAGATGTGCGCTTTCTAGTTTTACACTCACTGATTGGGACCTGCAGTTTTACGGTATTTTGAGACGCATTTTCATGGCTAAGTACTCTATAGTATCGCCATCACTGAGCGAGGTGACCGTCGTAGAAAGAAATGTAAGGTGGTCTGAGCAGAGATCGAACCCACGTTCTCATGTATAAGAGCTGCGCACACTAGCCACCACCGACGGCCACATATTCCATGTAGGTGTGATGGAATTTTTGGATCAAAAAACGGTGGATCGTCTTGATTTAAATATTCTTTCAATGTATCGTACGGAATGCTTCCGGTGAATGGTGGTTCAAATACGTTATTTATATCATTCAAATAGATCATTTCCGTGTAACTTGTGCAATTAAAGTATATATCGGTTTTTTTATAAACTCTAAGTTCCGTTGGGTCGTCAACATCGGTTAGATAGCGTAGAATTATCTTGATAGCATATTCGCGCTTTTCTTAATTACTTGATTGACAATTCTGCGTAAACAAGGTTCTAAAAATCGTGACCAACTAATGAACTTGAAAAATAAGGCACTACCGTACACGACAGAGCTGCAATACTTGATATTGAAGTACATTGGCACATAACATTTAATTATAAATTCAACCAGAATTCTTAAATTTTCATCTAGATTTTGCGTTGTCACATATAATCGCAACAATCTAGCGGCCTTCGTGAGCCACCGAGTATGTACAATTTTCCCTGGTTTGATGTTAGCCAGATCCACCGAAACCACGCCGCTAGAAATTGCATGGGCCATGTCGTATAAGTACTTCGAATCGGTGGAAAATTCAATTTTTTCTGGAGCAGGGGGCATGTTTTTCAACTCAATTTTCTGAAAGCCATCCACCACCTGAAAATATATAATAATAAAATAATTAAAAACGGTTGACAATTATAATAAATGAGGGATAGCAATAACTTACCGGGAGAGTTTCACAAGTTTCGGTTTGACGGCTCAGTCTTCCGGTTGCCGATCTTGGTCCAGTGCTCGTTGATTTATCCAAAGCTTCAAACAAATGCCGAAACGGAAGTTCGTTGAAGTGTAGAAGACATACGAACCAATGCAATGGTGTTTTTAACAGCAATTCGAATCGTCGTATAATCCCACCGTGTGGGCCAGTGTTTGTTGGCTCACCGTCAGCACATATGCCATTTATGCATCCAGTGATATATTTTTATCGTTGAAAAAATCATTTAATTTGGTTGTTTTGTATTCAGCGGTTTCATGTTCCAGTCTTACGTACCCAATCAATTCAGAATTAGGTTCTCTCAAAATAACAAGATGGGGTTCTTTAACCATCCTAGTATGATTTTTTTTTGTATTGTTTATTTTTCTGTGGAAGAAATACTCTTTTTGTAGATATATATAGTGGCTTGGGCTTGGCTTATATTATATTATATCAAAGTATATTTTAGTTCTCCTTAAAGTATAATTTTTTCTGCCATCGAATGAAAACGCTTACAAATTGCTATCATCTAACCGTTTGCGAAGCACTTCTTGTCTGCATTTCTCTTTTTCTCTGCGAACTTTTGATTTATCCATGATGAGAGGTTTACCATGGTTATCTTTCACGAAGGCTGCTAGATTGTTGCGATTATATGTAAATGTTATGTGCCAATGTACTTCAATATCAAGTATTACAGCTCTGTCGTGTACGGTAGTGCATTATTTTTCAAGTTCATTAGTTGGTCACGATTTTTAGAACCTCGTTTACGCAGAATTGTCAATCAAGTAATTACAGATAATTCATACTATGCGCATCCGGAAACTATCTTGTTATCAATGTTGACTGATGATAGCAAAGAAAACTGCGACTGTGCTATCACGAAAATTCTACGCTATCGCACCGATGTTGACGACCCAACGGAACTTAGAGTTTATAAAAAACCAGATATAAACATTAATTGCACAAGTTACATGGAAATGATCAATTTGACTGATATAAATAACGTATTTGAACCACCACTCACGCGAAGCATTCCGTACGATACATTGAAAGAATATTTAAATCAAGATGATCCACCGTTTTTTGATCCAAAAATTCCATCACACATACAAGGAACGGAACGACACGTTCAATTGTTAGCTAGCGTGTCCAAACGAGTTATACCGGGAAATGTAGAGGCTGTTATGGTGACGACATTAGAGAGCCGTGCGAAATTGCCCAGACTTGAAAGCAAAAAAGATTTCAAACAATAATTTTTTTTAGTTTCTTCTCTATTACTAACTTAAATTAATTTTTTCATTTACATATGTTCTGACTAACTAACTTTCTAAAGAGAAAAATAAATTCCAAAAAGAAAAAAACATAGCCATTTCGCTGATTTTTTCATGTAAAGTGCCAAAAATGGTGATTTTTTTGAAATGTTTGTATTGGTAACCCCCCAGGAGGGTTCCAGGGGGTGTGCCACTGCCATGGTTGTGTCGGGCCTCCAAAGTTAGTGGGGGTCGGTCATACATTTGGACTCGATTGTGGCACTCTAAATGGGTCAAAGTGGGAGTTTACAAAATGTGACCCTACCCAAAATTTCGACCCAAATTCCGGCACATCAGAATTCGGTTTAGAGGTATGGTTCCTTCGGCAAAGTGTCTTATTTTGATCCATAGAATACGATTATCCTTGTACGTTGAGCGAATTTTAAATCGACCCGCCCTAGTAAACATGGCACCTAAGAAGAAAACCTAGAACATATTTAAATATTTCGATGAGAATCATGACTACTTTAAATGCAAAAAATTTCTTCGAGTATTGAAAAAGGAACGTGTTTTTAATTTAAAGAAGCATGTAAATGCATCCGAGTTGAAGAACAAGAAAATGATTATGTTCGCCTTGACACTTCAAAAAATTTAAAACATCAAATAACTAAAGTATAATAAAGATCAGAGAATTGTAGCAAAAACAAAAACACAAGAGCCGTAGTACATAAAAAAAATTGAATTTGCTCTTCTCTCATCTCGCTCTCAGTTGTCAGCTATCACTACTGCTACGCAGAGCCACAGAGCAGTACTAAAGGGTTTACATTACTCTCTTCGATGCCTCTTTATGACGACGAGGTAGTAGCAGAGAAACAAGCCGAGGCCATATCGTCGGCGGCGGCGGCGGCGGCTCTGAAGTTTTTAGCCGGTCGGCGGCGGCCGTTGTGAACTTTTGCCGGCGGCGGCTCAATTTTCGGCTTGCAGTCAACAATTTTTTTGGTCGTGTAAAAACAGTGTTAGTGCGAGTGTTAATTGTAATTGTTAAATAACAAAAGAATCACAATTGCAAAAAGGCACAAATAATTACATTACTGATTTAAAAGTTAAATGTAAACTTCATTCCCTTTTTAAGTTGCAGGCGATGTTTAGCGTCATGTTCGGAGATACAGCTCATACCGCGAGAGGCACAATGTTATAAGTATTTCAAATCAGTCAGTCTTGTCTTGGTTTGTGCAAATGAGAGCAATTCGAAGTTATATCGGGTGGAGGTACAAGAACGGTTGACTTAACTCTTTCATTTCGTTTTCGTATGGAACTGTGAAATTTAAATGTATTTTGTACATTTTTATTGATTTTTGTCGTTGGTATACATTTGTATTGTATTTAACACAACTATTTTGCAACATAAATACCAAATTTGGTTGTTATTAGTTTGGTGGACGTTGTATACTGTTGCCTCAATCTGGTATTATTGAACCCATGCTTTCAACCATCCAATGTTCACTTGAAACCATATCCATTAAAATAAAGAAATGAGAGAATAAATTACTCTATCCTAAATTCCTCTCTGCCGTCTGTATCATAGAATAATACATACCATAGAAACTTTTATTCGCTCAATAAATTATACGTCATAGGTACAATGGAAAGTAAACACTGGATGGTGGAAAATATGGGTTCAATAATACCAGATAGTGGCAATAGTATACAACGATCAACAGAGGAACAACAACCGAATTTCGTGTTTTTGTGGCAATCTAGTTGTGTTAAATACAATACACATGTTTACCAACGATAAGAGTCAACAAAAAAGTGCAAAATATATTTAAATTTGTCAGTTCTACACCAAAACGACAGGAAAAAGTTAAGTGAACATATTTTGTAACTCCCCCTGGTGTAAGTTAATTTCAAATTTAATTGCTCTCATTTCCACAAACCTACGATGAAGAGTGTGAAATGAAACGTCAGATGAGAGAATGAGTTTATCTATGTATGTATTTTTCTATGCTCTGTATATACATATTTTATTTTTTGTTTCAAATGATATTTTATGTGTACGCTTTCTTTTAATTTTTTATTTTATTTTGCTTGTTGTTTTATAAGAACTTGAGGTAAATTTTTTAAATTAGTATTAAAAAAAAGTTGTTTGTTTCCTTTTTAATTTTTTAATTATTATTTGTAAATATATAAAATTCGAAACAAAAATCTTTATCAGAAAATTTGAGAAAAGATTTATGAAATGAAAATTTTTAACAATATAACACTTTTTTGTCAATCAATAGAAATTTTGGGAACCAATTTACTTTACCCACATATGCCAGATTTTTTGTCCCTTTTAGGATTTTAGATTTGCCCATGGAGAGTGAAAAAGCTCATTATGTCAAAATATAATCCATTTGAGGTGTATAGTTTTATAAGATATTCTCAAGGTAAGACTTCAAGCTTGAATTTGCGGTATTATTTGTCTCTTGAACCTTTTACACCCCAGAATAATTATGATATATTTTATATTCCAAAACTATTGGGAAAACTGCAGCCGTTGGGACGGGATTTAAAAACAAATAAAATTAGAGAACGGCGAAATCACCCATTTTAAAAAATTATTTTAAAAACATCGCGTGAATTTTTTGAAATAATTTTTCAAAATATGGTTTTTTGAACTTGTGTACCTTTGGTGTTTCCAGGGTTCATGAGACATATTGTACCGTGGTTCACATTTTGTCATGAGTATTCTCCCAAAATGTTTGGACCAAACCTTGAAACCGCCCCACAGTGGCTGAATGAAATCGGAATAATTAGACGTTGGTTCAAAGGGGTTTACATAATCTTCCCAATGACAACCCTATCCGATAATAAACCACGAAGATATACATATATATATATATTATATTGAAAATTGGAACGACTATATCTCGGAAACTATGTGGTTAACCCTAAAAAGATATCCTTATTTTTTTTATAAATAAAAGATAACCATACGTCTTAAAGACATATGCTAGCTTGAGGACTAATTAGTAAAGGTTCCAAAATGTTTTAAAATAAAATTTGTTTCAAATTAATAAGATTAAATCTAGCTCTATCTATAAAAATTGCTATCTAAAGAAAACCCCTCACTTTTTAAACTGCAAAACCGACGAACAGTATTCCCCTTAAAAATCATAGAAATAAATAAATGCTTATTTCTTATACGTCTCAGACACGTACGTCATCTCACTAGGGTTAAACTGCATTTCTACTAACATTTTAAAATATCATTTAAAAATAAAAAAGATAACTTAAACTTACGCTTTAAGAAGAATATTTTCTTCGAAGGAGTGAAAATAAAATCTATAACCCTTTAACATGGTTCTGCCTCCAATGATGAAAGGTTAAAAATGATTCCAGCATTCGGAGCCGGCCCAGTAACATGGAAAAATTTTTGCATGTTCTTTCGTATATTCTTTCTGTTTTACCAATTTCTGATAAAACGCCAGGTTTTGTTCGTTCCCGAATTCTTCGTGTTGTTCGTCAGTCAGTTTCACTTTCTTTAGGTTTGTTGAAAAAATAATCAATCGATTTTTGTGCCACTGTCATTACTTTTATATGTCTGTCATTCTCGTTTTATGTCGGAACTAGGCGTCATGTTAGACAGTCTTGTACAAATCATCATAATGAGTACAACTACCAAGTATCTCGCTACCGGTGTTCTTTACTGGTTACATTAACGCTTTTAAGTACACCTAACGAAAAAATCGGCGGCTACAAGTTAATCGGCTCATATTTTAAGCCGATTTTAGCCGATCAAATCGGCGGCGTCTTGAAGTATAAAAAAACTACCGGCGGCGGCGGCTCGTCGGCTCAAATTCGCTCGGCTTGTTACTCTGGGTAGTAGACCGATTCATCGAGTTCGAGTTGCTTTGGTAATTTACTCTTTGGTTGGCATAATACGGACAGAAATAAAGGGAATGCGTATTTTTATCAAACAAACTTATTAGTATCAATCAAACACTTTTGAACTTAGATTGCTGTATGGCGTCTAATCTGTATGTCTTCTTTAGTCTCTCATTCTACATCATTTCGCTAGTGGCTTTTCGATCAGCTGTGCCATAGAAACGCCCTGGCAGAGCAGATCATTTAATTTTTGGCTGTTGCTATTGCTACTACCATGGAGTAGTAAATGTGAACGCTGTTTTGTTTCACAAAAAAGGTACTCTTTAAAGAAAAGGTAGTTTTTTAAGAAAAGGAACGTTTTGTAAGAAAATTTCCTTTTTTTAGGTAAAGGTACTTTAAGATAAGGTGTTTTTGTGTTTAAGAATATGAGTATGTATTTTTTAGAGAAAATTTACTTTTTTTTAAGAAATGACACTTATTTAAGAAGATTTTGTTTTTTAAACTTCTTTCACTTTGACTTTTCTAAATTTATTTTTTACTGGGTTCAAACCTACAATAAATACTAAATATTGGTTACAGGCTCCACCTAGAAAACTTGAAATTAAACAATAAATTTCCCAACATATGTGAGAAATCTAGTTAATTTCTTTCTTTATGACCCAAGCCGTTAGTCTAGACAAAAACCAAAGCAAAAAAAAAACAATATAGTTGATAATAGTGGGTTGTAGCATAATAGTGTTAAAACAAAAGTTGTTTAATTTGTTTTCATTTAGCCCCCAACCCGCAACGTGCGATAAGGAACTTAGTTTCAAAAAAAATATAATAAAATAGTTATAAGGAGTTCAAACCCCTCGTCAATTTTGCGCCACCCATAGCTGGCCCAATGGTGCACGACTACCCTCTTCCATTACATTGCATTTCTTTCAACGAAAACGGCAAAACCATCGAGATTTTCAACAACCGTTCTAAAGCGATTCAAAAGTCCACGTCCAAAATCAGTGAGACTGAAAATACGAAGCACACAGCTCGCTGATTGTGTGAAATGTTTGCCCTAGAGTTTTTGGTACCTATAATTGTATGGGTGATTTATAGCAGACATTGGGGACAACAATGGTATAGTAGGCATCAATTCTTTAACTGATCCGATGAGTCATCAAATTGGGCCAGAAACTGGTATGACTATAAGTACAAAAGTATGCAACTTGTCGAAAAATGGAACACGTGGGGCAAACGTCTGGTACGTTTTGATTTTATAAGTTAAGTTTTAACAAATGTAAGGTCGAATTTTGACGCGCTTACATGGACCGAGCATAGGTTTGACAAATATATATGTGTACCTTTTAGCTCAAAATGGGAACAATTTAATAACAACAAAAATTGTCGGTCCCACTTATGCGACGTAAATATTATTTATTATCGCACATATCACGAAAATAATGTAAAAAATTAGAATCTCTTAGGCCGAAAATGAATGGTCGTCCAAGGGTTAAAGAATTTCACGCAATAAAGTGAGGATTTTAAGTATTTGCCAGTGAGGATTGCAAGTTTCTGCAAATGAGGTTATCTTAACAAATTGTGCAGGATTTATATTATTCATTAATTTGTTTCAAACTCCGGATAGGAAAAATATTAGGGATGTAAAGAAGTTTCGATGGCGATTTTGATCTGCAAACAAAGCATGAATTCATCTAAATACCCTGAAGGCTAAATAGTTCGTCGCCTGGAGGAATATTTTTTATCGAACGCGACCTAACACACAGGTTAATCCCAACAACCACAACGGATGTATTAACTTCAGAAAATTCGATAATTCAATAAATACATTTCGTTGCTTCATTGAGTTTGTTTAATTACTGCACTGAATATATTTCATTAGTGAATTAAACATGTTTCATTCCAGTATTGGATTTGTTTCTTTGATGTTCACTATTATTTCGATTATGAAATGCAATTGAACCATGCATATGTTTGCATGCATAGTTTTCATGAACTGAAGATCAGATGCTTTTGTGTTTCTTTGTTGACTGTCACGTTTTTGTTTTCAGCAGCACATTTGGGTCACAAAAACCAATATTATAACCCATTAATCATTGTGTCTCCAGCATATAATATTGATTGGCAAACACAATGTGTTTGGACACAAGTATACTCTATTTCCGACAAGCTACAATCAGCATACATTTGCATTGAAACGACAAAAACGGCAGCGAGTAGCTTGCCTTTTGCCGACTTTATTCTTTGTTCTTCAGTTTACATATAAATTTCGCGGCAGTGCAATGATGAACGGTCAGCAAAATTCGGTATGACATGTATACACGCTGAAACATCTGTGTTTTTTGATGTTTGAATGCAAATATAACGTGTTTGTAGCTTATCGTGAATATACTATACTTGTGCCCAAACACATTGTGTTTGCTATTCAATATAACATGTTTGAGACACAATTATTAATAGGCTATAATATAAGTTTTTGACATCCAAATGTAGTTTTGTTTGTTGAAAACTGCTAAAAACTGATACAGACAACAATGAAACAAAAAGGCAGCAAATCTTTAATTCATGAGTACAATGCTTTGAAACATGTACATGTTTCCAGCAATATGTTGATGGGGCCATTATTTTTCAGCGTGTAGTTGCAAAAACTCCAAATTTATTAAATGTACTAAACTCTTCATTGAGGCAGTGTAAATACACGGTGAAGAATTCGTCTTTTTTGTTGTTGTTTGGATGCAAAAAAAAACGTGTTTGTAGCTTGTCGCAAATATGGTATTCTTGTATCCAAACACATTGTGTTGGCTGTTTAATATTACATGTTCCTGGCCCAATAATTGAGGAGGTTCTTTTCAAAACTTGCCTATTACACTTTCAACAGAACTGATTTTGCATTTTTTTTTCATTTCATTGAAACGAAAACTCAGGGAAAATAAAATTGGGCCAAAGCTTATAATGACACCGAAAAAAACAAAAGAAATTTTCGTCAAAAGTTGCATTGCTAGAAAACTATTTTCTCAAATTGGCAAAAATACAAGTTTTGAAAAGAACCTCCTCCATGTTATAATATATGATTTTGTGATCCAAATATAATTTGTTGAAAACTGCCGAAAACAAAACCTTGAGAGATATCAAAGGAACAAAAAAGCAGCAGATCTTCAATTCAGGAAAACAATGCATGCAATTAAGGATATGGATGTTCCAAACATATATATGATTCCTGCATAATGTTACAGGGGCCGTGTTTTTTCATCGTCTACACTATAGAACATAGTATCGAACAACATATGTATATAACTGTTTGGCTTACAATTTTACACCGGTTCCGAACGTAAATGTTATGAGAATATTTATGGGTGTTTGGGACGAAGAGCGCATATGTTTCCACATAAAAGTACACAAGTTGTCAGCAAACATGATACTGTTTGCATTTAAATACAAGTAAGTTTGGAACTAGCAAACATATCAATGTTTGAAGTGTGTTCCAAACATATACATGGTTCCTGCAGAATATGTTTGGGAAAATATGTTAGAGAGGCCGTTATTTTTCAGTGTGTATTAAAACCGATATCATAGAAAGGATTATTTTATCAGTCCACAGCTTAAGCTTTCGTACTGAATGATACCCTACTTTAAAATATGTAACTGCTATTTATTATAAACAAACTAGTTGTAGTCATGTAGGTTTCCACTTATTCGACTTGTATTAGTTAACATAAGGATACTCCTCTTTTCCATCTTCAAGGTGTTGAAAAATTCTTCATTTACAACAAGATCGGTTGCTTTTTAATGAAGATATTAACACTTTTCCTTGCCATACATTATGTTCGCACTTGCCGTCATTATTTGATTTCCCATCGCATCTCCTGCTGTCATGTTGGCGGCCCACACTTAACGACATAATTTAAGATACATAGATGTGACATCTTTGCAATGGAATAGAAAAAGACTTGGATGATGATCATCATCATCGCCATCATCAATATCATAAATAAAATCATAGTGCGGCTTACACACCCCTCAGATGCAGCATGATATTCATGAAAACATGAGCCGACGTGATAACGCATTATGAAATCGCATAAGATGCGCAAATACACATCGACTCTTCAAGCTGTTGTACCCAAGTTTGTGTTACAAATTTGCGACACTTTGTTGTTGCTGCAGTAATCTTGTACCAGCAAACTTGTGGCGAACAGTAGTAGTTGGAGCGCACAGTAGTTGTGCCAACTAGCCAGCAAAGTGCGTACAGAAACACTATGCCTTCGAGGTTCTTGCTGGCAGTGGCGCATGCGCATGCGTATGTCGCTCAGGTGTTTGCATGTCTGTTCGGCCGTCCGTCCAGTCTCACGGAGTGCACTAATTCTAGTAAGGATCGTTTGGTCGCAGTGCTGCGTCTTGAATGTTGTTTGGCACTGCCTTTTCCCC
This sequence comes from Phaonia tiefii, assembly GCA_963931995.1. Taxonomy (NCBI): domain Eukaryota; kingdom Metazoa; phylum Arthropoda; class Insecta; order Diptera; family Muscidae; genus Phaonia; species Phaonia tiefii. The sequence continues at coordinate 85,485,440 of OZ008367.1, read as the reverse complement.
ATTCTGAACTGGTTATTTACGCATGTAAATTTAAAATGCCAAATTCCTGGACAGACACCAGAAATAGAGACGCCGCACCAACTATGGGATGATAGAGTGGTTGAGCTTCAATGCTTGTACTGCGTATGTTTATCGGCAATTTCAATAATTTATTAAAATTGCTTTTTAAATATTTCTCTAATAGTTGGCATTATCGTCGTTGGCATTCATGACATCTCGTCGTTATCATTGCATTCAATTAGCGGTTGTAAATAATGTTGTGGCGTTCAATTTTGTTTTTAGTTAGTCCATCCATGTAATTGACATAATTGTGGTTGTTTTTGGATTTGAATTAAATTAGTGTAACGGGTTTTTGGTGGCAGTTGCCGATGCAATTTTTGTGGCCTTTTCGTAAAACGCTCAGTGATCGATGGGATAATATTGAAGTGAATTTGATTGACAGATGTGGAAATTGTTAATCTGTGGAAATGTTTAGCAATGGCTGAGAGGAATTTGAGACTGTGCTTTTCAGTTAACGAGTTGGCTTCATTTTAATTTATAATGTATGTATACGATAATTTGTAAAATTGGTAATTAAAGAGTAAGGATTTAGGCCAATGCCGGCGCTTCAAATTTACGATATACTTTTAGTATTTAGTGCATACTATGAGGTTAAGAAAATCCGTGGACAGCTAAGTGTTGTCGATGTTTAACGAAAGAGTGTTTTATATAAATAATATAATCATGTGATATTTTAAAGTTAAAATCAAGTCCTGCAATGGTTTCTTTAAGTTTTATGGGGCCAGGATTTGACCAACGTTACTTCGTTGTAAGGCACCAAGACGCATCACTTTAAAGTTCAATAGGATTTCTAGTTCCACATTTTCATGACAGCAATTGGAACGTGTTGGCATGCACCTAGTGACTAGTAAGCATATACTGCAAGAACGCTCCCATTTGATGATACAGGAGAAGTAGAAGAGATAAACAGATTGTGTAATGTGACCCATAGTCGATAGTAAGAGATTCATGCACCTTGTGTTGCTAGCCAGGCCCAAGATGTCAATGCTTCTTTCTATGGCTCTGTCTGATTGGTGGACATGCGGCGAGACTAAGGGTCAGGACGAAAACTTCTGTAGAAGCTGCCAGGTAGAGGGGAATCCACTGAATATCTCTTTGCACTTGTCCAGCACCAGCAGGTGGGTGTCTACTAACGGATCTTACCCATCTAGGGATTTGGGAAAATTATCTCAGATGGTCGTTGGTAGGTTATTGCAGCAAGCTAAATGATCCTCCGTCGGGCTAAAACTTAGTCTCGTTACCCCGTGATATCACAATGGACTAATAAGACTAAGTGGAGCCATTCGTCGACTGCCAACAGCACCTTACCTAACCTAACAAAAGGTGCAGAGTTATGTTCCTGGCAGTCATATTTAAACCTTGCTTGCACGTATGAAGCATCAATATGCAGTTTTCCTGTCAGTTTAATAATTCACTGTGGTTTTTGACGACATCTTGAACTTCATTTTATAGCTTTTGGTATCTGAAGTTCATATTAAGATATCCGGAGATATAACAATTGTAATACTAGCTACCAGTGTGGCTGTCGGTGGTGCAATGGTTAGTGTGTGCGCCTCTTGTACACGAGATCCTGGGTTCGATCCCTGCTCTGACCACTTTGAATTTCTTTCGGCGGCGGCCACCTCGCTTAGTGGCTGCGACACTATCGAGTGTTTAGCCATGAAAAAGGTGTAAAACTGTAGGTCCCAATCGGTGTGAATAAAGCTAGAAAGTGCACAGCTCATTGGTTGTTAGAAGCTCTCCCCAATTCAATTATGGATTGTAATGGGAAACCATTTTATTTATTTTTTAATACCAGCTCTTAGCATAGAGAGCAAAGAGAGATTGGCAGAGTGACAGATTTTGGTTTCTTTGTGGAACAGCTCTAGGCTCAAATTGAGGCGTCACTCTGATGAAGTAGAGACAGTACTGCACGAGCGTGATTCGCCTGAAATTAACTTACACGTCGGAAGACCGGTGGCCAACGATGGAAATGGAGTGCAACATAAAACACCTTGAAAAGGAATAAAGATTACATTTTATTGATTTGAAAACAAAGTCCGAGACAGCCTTGGCCGCGAAACGATTTTTCGCAGGAGTAGTATTGGTCCAAGAGGATCCCAGTTCACTTTACCAGCGCATTATGGAAAAGCTAGTTACAGTTAAGGACGCGTATCAACTGAGGTTGTCAATGACTAAAAAGTTGATATTATCTATTGCGCTTGCTCTGGTAAGAGAGCTGTTTGTAGCAGTGGTCACACACAAACTAATTCCCACAAACTAAATCCACTAATACTGTAAAAAAAGAATACATGTTAAAATAAAAATGTTATCGAGAGAAAAGTGGGACAGGAAATGCACACAAACCTTCCAAAGGTGACTCGCATAAGCAAGGCCGCCTCCAGAATTAGGGGCTGACATATCTCAATCTGCTCTCCTTCCTTACAAATACGACAATAGGCAATCGCCTCATTGATTGGGCCTCTCATATGGCCCGTAACTACAGACAGGATGCAGATCGGTTTTCCTAACTGTAGTACCAAATCGAATCCAGCATCGGCCATAAATATGTAGAAATTGTGCAATCTGCTCCCGCTAACTAGCCGTAATTGATTTTGGTTAGAGTCTGCATTGTGGCGGTCGGTGGAGCAACGGCAGTGTGCACGATTGTTCTACAGGAGATCGTGGGTTCGATCCCTGCTCCGACCACCTACAATTTCTTCCGACGGCGGTCACGTCACTTAGCGATGACGACTCTTTCGAGTAATTAACCATGAAATAGCTTCTAAAAAACCGTTCGAAACCGGTGTAAAACTGTTAGCCCCAATCAGTGAGTATAAAACTATAAGGCCCATAGCTCACAGGTTATGAGAAGCTCTCCCCAATTCCCTTATGGGATGTAATGGGAAACCATTTTTTTGCAACATGTTGATCGGAACATACAGGTCAAAATTCGGTGGTCTAACAGAGGCATACAAATGCTTACACCACCTGTTCTGACAAGGATAAAGGTTCCCTCCGTTCCCATCTATATCACTATGTCCAGAAACCCAGCAAAGTCTCCGCTGATAGGGTGCTTTTGAAAGTTTCGATTTTCACGAACTTAAACTGGTTGCATTAAGTTCCGGCTACTATTCACGAACATGAGTAACTCAGGTGGCTCCTCTGCACACCTGACCAACCAGGATTTTTGGCTTGAAAGACACTATAGTCTTCATCCAGTCTTAAAAACCGAGTTGAGTTGGAGGTCCTTGCTAAAGATTCCAGCAACAGTGCCAACATCTATCTTGGTGCGATCAATAAAAATTAAATTATTCCAAAGTAAGAAGGGTATTTTATCTGACCAATCTCAGTATTATTATCTTTAGACCCCTCTGGAATCCACCATGTAGTATCTATCCAGATACGTCTTACCCATCTCAAGGAAAGTATTAGTACGCCCTAGGTAAGCATTTTTCGAAAATCTACGTTATCTTATGCGATATGAGCATCTGGCCGTACACCGTTTTGTGTAAAATTCCAGTGCAGTGAGTTCAAGTATTATGTGCAAAGATTCTTGATGGATGCTCCTCCTGGCGTCACAATTGCACATAACCGCAGATCTTTTGACTTTAGTCAACTGATTACTTCTACTGTGTTGGCAAACGTATTTGCTTGAGTGTAGTTGGGCGAACTATTATTGTATATAACCACTAAACGTTGTTAGGACTTGGTCGTCAATATTCCTTTTCCACTTGAAGTATCGGTCAAGTTTAACACCGATATACATGGATTCAGAGTATATTACACTGTCTAACTTGGACATCCCAATATAAGGGAAAAGCTGACAGTAGTCTCTTCTAATAGAACAGAGAACTAACTGCAGTCGACAGAATGTGGTTACTTCTACACAAATATCCCACAAAGGTAGTCATGAACGGATGGTTTCCAGGTCGACAGCGAGCGAGGAATCTACTGCAACCAAAATGGATGAAATATGAGTGGGAGATGGGGAATATGACTTTTTATGTAGGATCTAAATATTTAACAGCACGTTCGCCTTCCTGATCAGATTAGTGTATTTCAAGTAGAGGTTAAGGCGTTCTCAAGATGTATATAGATAGTCGTCCGATAGTCTGGAGACGATTACTGCGAAATCGTCACAAAGAGTGAGATCGTTGAAGGTACACAAGGAGAGTATTAGCAATTTCAATACCTCTGGCAACCAGGGTAGTCCAATTACAAGTACCGTTTTAGAAATTAATAAAATTGGCAAAAGTAATTTCTTTTGTTAAAATATTTTAAGTTATCTTTTGGTTTATTATGGGTTTATTAGGAATAAGAATTATTCCCATTAGTTATGGAACACGATTGACTTCGCAGTAGCTCATCCTATCAGCCAAATTTTCGAAGACTTTATTGACTCTTTCTGGTTCTGCCTCACGAATGACTCGAACGATATTAGCCTTAAGGGTATGGATCGTTTCTGGATTATTCGCATAGCGTCGGTCTTTAACGGCATCCCAAAAGTCTAAAGGCGTCAGATCGCTGCACCGAGGCTGCCAATTGACATCGCAACGACGCACAGTGTCGTGTTTTCATATAAACGGCGGCCAAAAATAGGAGTTATCGCAGAAGAATGAAAATTGGAACCCATTACTATTGTAAGTAGGAAAGAAAATAAACGAGGTTTTGCGAAAATCGGCCCAAGGACTCGCCCACCTCCCATATATCCTGAAATGAAAAAAACTTATATTTTCAAAAATTGTTGTTGGAATTGAACCAAATTTGGCTCGATTTGTCTCTGATATATTACTGATAACTATGGTGCGTTATATGAAATTATGTCCAAGGACACACCCACCTCCCGTATATCCTGAAATCAAAAAACAAATTATATTTTCCAAAATTGTTGTTTGGAATTGAACCAAAGTTGGCTTGATTTGTCCTCGATGTATTTTTGATTAGTATATTTAATTTCATTTAATAACACAGCTTGCCTGACTGCTATCGAATTGCGATGTGCAGAAACAATTCTCTGCCGGCTCGCACAAGAGGAGAGTTTTGCGGAAGACTTCAAAGTTTTAAGATCTGGTGGTAAAATACCGAAATGTAACGACCTGTATTCCCTTTCGCCATATATTGATGAAAACAATTGTCTCCGAGTATATGGTCGTATCGATGCTGCCAGCTGGTTACCACTAGATTCCAGGCGCCCCATAATTTTGTCGTCCAATCATTACCTGACCCAACTTGTTGGGGCTCATGTGCATAGCAACATGAAACATCAACACTTTGAAGCTACATTGGGTGAAATAAGAAGAACGTTTTGGATTCTACGACTTTGGAGTGCTCTGAATTAGTGTGTCTCAAATTGCAATATTTGCAAAATTCGTCGTGCCACTCCAGTACCGCCATACATGGGTCCCTTGCCGACGGACAGACTGACTCCATATGTGCGGCCATTTACATACACTGGTGTGGATTACTTTGGGCCGGCCAACATAACTATTGGACGTCGCCACGAAAAGCGCTGGGTAGCTCTGTTCACCTGCCTAACTATCAGAGCAGTGCATTTGGAGGTGGCCTTTGACCTTTCAACAGATGCTTGTATCTTGGGAATAAGAAATTTTATAAATCGGCGTGGTACCCCATTGAAGATACGCAGTGATAATGGGAAGAATTTTGTTGGTGTCGACCAAGAGGCTAAGCGGTTCGAGGAAGTCTTTGACGTGGCTCGAATCGAAGATGAGTTGTCTTCAAAGGGCATAGACTGGCAGTTCAATTGCCCAAATAATCCGGCAGAAGGTGACATATGGGAACGAATGGTTCAATGTGTCAAAAAGGTTCTACGAGTGACTCTTAAAGAAGTGGCCCTTAAAGGTCACACCCTACAAAGTTATCTAATTGAGGCGGAAACATCGTTAATTCTCGTCTATTGACTCATTTTCCTGTCAGCCATGAGGATGAGGAGCCATTAACGCCTAACCATTTTTTGCTGGATTCAACGATACTGCGCAAACACCAGAGGAAACAGTCGTCGATAAGCCAGCTGTGTTTAAAAAGCAGTGGCGAATATCTCGTCAGCTACGAGACCACAATTTTTGGAAAAGGTGGATTGTTGAGTATTTGCCTACACTAACGCGCTGGTCCAAGTGGTGCGAGTATACAAAACCTGTGGCTCCTGGTTATTTGGTCCTCATATGCGATCCAGCTGTTTCCCGCCGAGAATGGAAGAGAGGCCGCATAGAAGAAGTATTCAAGGGAAGTGATGGAGTTGTGCGTCGAGCTGATGTACGAACGTCTACTGGTGTCCTTAGGCGCCCCGTATCCAAGCTTGCTGTCCTGGATTTCGAAGAGTGAATTGAGGCGATCCACGAGGGTGGGGATGTCGCTGATGCTCATGTTTGTTATTGTATTTACTTATATTTTTTGTTTCTATTCATTTGCCTTTTTTTTGTCATATTATTAGCATTTGGTTGTTTATGATCATTAATTTGTTATTATTGTCTGCCTATAATGATCATTTGTTTGAGTTTTTTTTAAGTACCTTTTTGTCGTCATTTGTTTACGACTTACCGCAGTTCCCCCTTTGGCAATACATTGCACTTGTTGTGTTGGAAAGGAACTGTTAAGTTTTGTAAACAAGTACAATGCAGGGTTCCAGCAAAGCAGTTGCTCTGCTGTTAAGTCAGTTTGATGGGGATAAAGACTGCGGTAAGTAGTGTGATATTTTTTGTGTTTGATTTCTTATTATAATTGTAATATTTTTTTAGAATTGCCGTGTTTTTATTGGGTGTTAAATTCGCATACGCGCAGGAATAACTCAGGTCGCAGCCAGCGACATACATATATACTAAATATTGGTTACAGGTTCCACCTAGAAAACTTCCCATTAAACAAGAAACTTCCCAAAATATCATCCATAAATAAAAAAACCTAAATGGTGAAAGAAAAGTGGTGGATTTAAAAGTAAAGGGAGATTTTGTAGTTGACGCCGGAGTGGTGGATATGGGCACATTTCCCCGGAAACAAAAACTAAATAACCATGCTTTTTTGCCTTTTGTATTGTGAACAAATATCAACTAGAAGGCCCATAGCTCACAGGTTATGAGAAGCTCTCCCCAATTCCCTTATGGGATGTAATGGGAAACCATTTTTTTCTACATGTCGATCAGAACATACAGGTCAAACTTCGGTGGTCTAACAGAGGCATAGAAATGCTGACGCCACCTGTTCTGACAGGGATACAGGTTCCCTCCATTCCCATCTATATCATTATGTCCAGAAACCCAGAAAAATCTCCGCTTATAGGGTGCTTCTGAAAGTTTCGATTTTCACGAACTTGAATTGATTGCATTAAATTCCGGCTACTATTCACGAAGATGATAACATATCGTGGAGCAAATGAGTCTAACTCAGGTGGCTCCTCTGCACGCCTTAAGATAACCATAATTTTGACTTGGAAGACAGTATAGTCTTCATCCAGTCTTAAAAACCAAGTTGATTTGGAGGTCCTTGCAAAAGATTCCAGCAAGTGACAATATCTATCTTGGAGCGATCAATAAAAATTAAATTATCCGAAAGTAAGACGGGTATTTTATCTGACCAATCACTCATAGCCAGTATTATTATCTTTGGACCTCTTTGGAATCCACCATCGGCATAGTGTAGTCAGATGCTTGACTCACGTATCCATCCCGATCGGTCTTATCCATCTCAAGGTGAATATTAGCATACCTTAGTTAACCATGCTTCCAAAATCAAATTATCTTCGTCGAAATGAGCTTCTGAAAGTACACCGTTTTCTGTGAAGTAGTTAGTTCAAGAATTATATCCAAAGCCGTTTGAGGCATGCTCCTCCTGGGGCCAGGAATGGACGTAACCCCAGTTCTTTGGGCTTTAGACGGCAGTTCCAATTGATTTAAAGTATTGTAAAGTATTTAAAGTATGATGTAAAGTATTCGATAAAAACAAACATCCATAGGTAATGATTGGGAGAACTATTGTTGTATATAACCAACAAAGGGTATTTGGACTATGTTCCCAGCTTTTGTCTATAAAATTTCGAGAGGCAAATATATCATTCGTACACTTCTTCACCTGTTTCTCAATATTCTTAGTCGAGTTTAAGTTGCGGTATAGGACAATATCGACATATGTACATGGTTTTATAGCACAATAATAGCAGTGCACCGCCTAGCTTGGTCATCCCAACTTTATGAAAACGCTGACGGCAGTCTCAGTCAATGGAACAGAAAATTTATTGCATTCGAGAGAATGTGGTTACTGCTACACAAATATTCCCAACAGAGAGTTATGGATAAGTGGTTCACAAGTGGACACCGAGCGAGGGATCATTTGCTGCAAAACGGTTCAAGGATAGGTGGGAGATGGAAAATAGGACCTCTTATCGAGGATCTAAATATTTAACAGCACCTTCGCCTTCCTGATCACAGTACTGTATTTTAAGCCGAGGTTAAGTCGATCCCACACATAGTTGAAGATATTCATCGGATGGTTTACAGACGATTACTGCGGAATCGTCATAAAGAGTGAGGGCGCTAAAAGTATACAAGAAGGTGATTAGCAATTTCAACACCTCTGGCAGCCTCAGTACTATATACAGGGTGATTTGGACCTTAAGTAAATTTTTAAAAATTAAATAAGGTGACCAAAAAATAATTTCTTAGCAGAATATTTTCCTATTATGAGCTACACGGATCAGGGGTTTATTTCTGCAGTTCGAAAAAATGTGAACAGTCGGCACCAGGATTTGAACTCTTGTTGGCGGACGGTCTTTTGGAAGTTTGTGGCCCTTCTCATCAGCGCCTTAGCATTCTAAGCCAGTAATCGTCTTGTTAACATTGGAACTACTTACAGTTGTCGTCGTCGTTGTTTCTCTCCTCTTTCTTAAACAAGAAATTTCCCAACATATCATAGATGAATAAAAAACCCTATATGGTGAAAGATATGGTCAAATTTCTTCGGAAACAAACACTGTTGAAACAACTATATAACCATGTTTTTTGCCTTTTGTATTGTGAACAAATATCAAAAGCGATATGATTTTCAATTTTTTATATTCTACTAGCTGACCCGGCAGACGTTGTCCTGCATAATATTTCAAGCGATTTGTATGGGAGGTACCACTCCCCTTTGTCCAATTGGACCGAATAGTATACCTAAACCACCCAGGTCGCCAACCAAACGCTTACAAAAAAATTTATTCAAATCGGTCCAGAAGTTTAGGAGGAAAAGTATATAATATATAATAAGTATATAATATTTAAATATATAAAGATTTTCAAATTTAAACAACAGAATCGAAATACGGAAACAGCATGTGCCCTCTGGTGAAAATTGTGATTAAGAAAATGAGTCGACTATGGTGTTTTATTTATCTATGCAACATATGTTAGTCTAGACACAAACCAAAGCAAAAGTACCCAATATAGTTGATAATACTGGGTTTTAGCATAATAGTGTTAAAAAGGTTGATTTTTTTTTATTTAGCCCCCATCCCCAACAAGCGATAAGGAACTTCGTTCCAATAGTACTTAGTTTTAACAAAAAATAGAAAAATGATGTGTGAATAATACCAGTAATACCTATTTTTTTTTTAAACTTGAAAACTAAGTTGTGATATCCCGAAACTACGGAGAATGGGCGAATAAGGGGAACAAGGATGATAAGGGGGATGGGCGAAAAAGGGGGATATATTTTTTAGTTCGCGAACTAAGAAATATATCCACCTTAAAAAAAAAATAGGTATTACTGTTTGGACTAAATATATCTCCAGTCCAAAATCGAAACTGAAAAAAGCGCTCACTTAATTTTTAAATTTTATTGTAAATAGGTCCTATTTGTACTAATTATATCTCCGGCCCAAAATCGAAGCGTTGGATACCTTAATTCATGGACTATAAACGGTACCACTTTCATTCGCCACACCTCTGCGGTTTTGCTGACAGGCGCATTCAGTCTTTTTAACATTTATATCTTATCTATAAGGTCCTAGTCACACGTATTCGGAAAACGTTCATATTACTGTGAAGAGAGGGTGCTTCTTAATTGGTAGAGTAAATTTGTTCGAATTTCGTTGAATTCTTTCCAGGAAAATTAAGTTTTTGAAGTTTCACAACCATTCACAATAAGCATATTGGTTCTTGTCTTTGCTAGTTACAAACGTTTATAACTGTACTCACTTAATAATTTAGAGTTATTAGCTGGAAAGTGTTATAAGTGTTAGAGTTATAAGTGAAAGTGTTGAATTTACAAATTCCACCTAAAATACATAACTATTTTCCCATTACATCCCACCCTTACAAATAAAATTAAAACAATGGATATTTTTTATTATTGTTATATAAAAAAGTTGGTTTTTATTTATTACTTAATCAGTACATTGCGTATAAAAAGACAGTTTTTTTACTTCATAGTATTATTAAGTATATATATATTTATATAGTAATTAAAGTTACCGAATTGTATGTTTAAAATGTATAATTAAATTTTTAATTAATTCATTTTTTTGTTTTGCTACTCTTATGCTGTCATCATTATGATTAACATTACAAAATCACCCCTTAAAAGGGGATTAAATTAAACTAAAAATTTGAGAGATAAATAGAAAAAGCAGCACCTGTTCATGATTATGAACATCATAATAAATTAAGTTAGACTTTTCTTAAATTTCGAGAAAACCTTAAACTAAAATTAAACTAAAGAATTAAAAGAAATAAATAGACGCGCGTTTAAATAAATACAGTTAAGTTAAGAGTAAAGTAAAGAAGAAGTTCAAGGTAAATTATGGAAATATTTTGATACAAAATTATTTCAAAATTTATCCAACTTCTTGGTAAAAGTGGCCACATTTTGAAGGTTTTTTTTGGGGGAGGAGGGAGGGTAAATTACAGAAATAAATGATTTCAATAAATATTAGGGAAATATATAAGTAAAGCTAAAGAGAACTAAACTAAGTTTTTTGTTTTCTTTTGTTATATAATACCTGCGTTTATTTTTATTACAGACCAATGCCGGGTTTTAAAAAAGCAATTTTATAGAGCAAATATCGTGTAGTTAAGAAATTCGGTCAAGTTTTTCATAAGAGTTTTTTATTCGCTCCCAAAATCGCTTTTAAAAGCCGGCATTGTTATTAGAAATAGGGTTTCATTTATTATGTGTTTTTCTCTTTGTTTCATTGTTTATAGAGAAAGGATCTAAATTATTTACTATTATTTACTAGATATGTTTTATAAAGATGTCTTTATATTTTGTTGTATCTCCTCGTTTAAAAACTAATTTGCGTATAAAAAACCTACAATTTAAAGTCGTAGAAAAAAGTCTCTTAATAAAATTCTTTCATTGTTGTGTTGTGTTTTTTTTGCTCTAGATTCTAAAAAGTTGTTGTCATATCAAATGATTTCCCTTTAAAGTTATCTTTTGTTGTTTTTGTGTTTCGAAACTTTGCCTTTTAGTATTGGTTGCCGTAACGTCCACTCATGCCACTGTCGTACAGTTTACCCAATGTATCACTGGCTTTGCCTTGCGCAGGTCCACCGTGATTGTGATGGGAGGAGCCATAGACCATGGTGGGAGGGGCACCATAATTAACCGACGAGGGAGCTGAGTCTTGTTGATAGAGGTAGCGTTCTTTCTTAGAGCGTTTTTGCACCGTTTTCCAGATGACAATGACGGAAAGTTGGGCGAGCAGGAAAACAGCACCGGCAATAATGAGTCCTGAAAAGAATGCAAGTACAGACAGATGATGTTTAGTAACAGGGAATTTATGGCAAACAAAAATATACAATTAAATGCAAATATTAATTTAATCTGGAAGCAAGGTCAGTCAAACAACTGACATTAAGTTTCTGTATCGCTGCTATTCCTCTTCATTATACCCTCACAACACATTGTTCCAATTCCTCAATGTCCAAGCAACAAAACAATTTAAAACATATGTTTTGTTCAACTGAAACTAATTGAAATTTGTAATATGTTCTAATTTTAAACACAGTTTTCCATAAAAGTTAATAGCCTCCCATTAAGGTGTAGGCGGGCAATTTGCCAAGTTTTACCAAAAATTCTTGTTAATACCCAAACAAAAAAGTATTTCAATTTTCTATTTATGGCCATGAAAAATAAAGCAAAATATTTATCTTATGTTGTTTTACGAATATCCAAGACAAATTCCAAAAAGAAGAAACAAGCGGGGGAAAAGATGGTGGGAGTTCGTGATCAGGTCAGTAGTTCACTAGTTTCAACATGATATGTTGTTGCTGCGGCTGCTAATCGTGCCAGAGCATAAAACAAATGTTTTCTGCTTTTTTTGTTTAAACTATTTGAGTTTTTTTTTTGGAAACTTAACTTGACATACCATGTTGCAGCTTTTCAACTAAACTATAACTTTAAAAACAACTACAAAGAAAAGTAACAAATACTCCAAAACTACGACTAAAAGAAAATGTTGCGGAGTTAGTATTCCAAGCAGCAGCCGCTGCAGCGGGCAACATACTTCCCCTCTCCTAGAGGTATCACATATGCAATAGCCACATATCGTTACCCACCATTTCCAGAGCGAAGGAGTTGCAGCTACATGTATGTATGAGTTCATGGCTGTGCTTCTAGTGCCTGACGCTTTACGTCTACCACCTGTTGTGCAGCGCCTTAATGGATGTTTAACATTTAGGCTTCTGATTCAGGGATATGCAGTCGTTAAATGTGGGGAAATTTTTTGAATAAAAACAGATATTTTCTAACTACAATCGACCAAGTTGGGGGTTGCTAACGATTTTAAGGAAGCCTGAAATAATTTTTTTCGAAGGGTATCAATTCTGCCTACAGCAGCTTTTATTTCAACAAACCATTTAGCTACAAATCACGACAAATCATCCAATCCTTTGTGAGAAATAGTTAAGATTTTGACACGACGCATAATACCAATCGAGATCTTAAACATCCAGTTGGGATCTTCTCAACATCTTAAGGAATTTAATATTATTCATGATGTGCCATGAAACGACTGGTAGTTCTTTAAACCAAAGTCCCTTTTGTTGTACTTTGTTTACAATAGTATTATAGCATAATATCAGCGAGAGTCTGTAGTGCGTTCTCTTCAAAGTCAGTAAGTTTACAATATAAACAAAATTCCCTAATAAACACGACTCCTGCCATTCTCGATAAAAGTAATCTTACTACTTATTAAACAAATGTCTCTTGGTTCTTGCTTCGGCACTCTGTTATGTGATCTCTTCAACATCTTAGAGAAAATAATAATGGATCACATTGAGGTAACTGGTAGAAACATTAAAAAGATTTGTAAATTTACAAGAAATTATGCCAAAGCGCAACTTCGCGGTGATAAGACACAGTGTGATCTCTTCAACATCTTAACGAAGATATGCTCGTATATGAAAAGTAATATCCATATTAAAGGGGCGAGAAGAGTAGCGTCAATAAATTAACATTTGCTGCCTAAAGGCCCAAGGTATATTTCTGCTTGTATCTACATCTTGTTGTGAGATCCAGTAAACATCTTATGGAAACATGCATTTCTAATAGAAGTCGCAAAAATCCAGGAGATGTAAAAAAAATAAATGGTTTCTCATTACATCCCATGAAGGAATTGGGAACAGCTTCTCACAGCCAGTAAGCTGTGCGTTTTCTAGTTTTATACTCACTGATTAGGACCTACAGTTTGATTGGGACCTACAGTTTGGTTCCGAATGGTATTTTGAGAAACTTTTTCAAGGCTAAATACTCGATAGTGTCGCCGTCACTATGCGAGGTTACCGCCCCCGATAGAAATTTAAGGTGGTCAGAGCAGAGATCGATCTCACGATCTCATGTATAAGAGGCGCACACACTAAACATTGCACCACCGACGGTCAAGAGCAGGAGATGTGATACTCTATAAAAAAAACGGTTTGCCATTACATCCCATAAAGAGGTTGGGGCGAGCTTCTCACCACCAGTCAGCTTTGCGCTTTTCAGTTTTACACTCACAAATTGGCACGTACTGTTTTGCACCGGTTCGAGAATATTATTTATAGCTAAGGACGCAATAGTGTCGCCATCACTAAGCGAGTTTACGGTCGTCGAAAGAAATCTATCGTAGGCAGAGCAGGGATCGAATCCACGTTCTCATGTACAAGACTAACCATTGCAACACCGACGGCTTTTAGTTAAATGTGCAACACTGACTCTTCCGTGCATTAAACTCCAGGCGATTCCTTTGTCCCCACACCGAAATCAAATGTAAATCATGGTTAAGTGAGTCGTTCATCCTGTACTTTGGAAAGACTACGCAGACAATGAAACGAATACGATCGAAATTTGTTGCTGCAATTTCCAAAAGAGTAGATAGCGTTAGAAGTTAGCTTAAGTACGTAGTAAAATGAGAAAAGGACAGCGGACAGCCGTTGTACAAGTCCCGTATTAATTTTGAACTCATTGGATAAGATGCCGTTTATAACCACACGTTTAGAAACATCCCACAATCATGCAATAAATTGAGAGAAGTTACTACCCAAGACAAAAGCATTAATATTGAATATGAGTGCGTCGTACCAGAGCCCATCAAATGACTTTGATACATGTAGAGCCACCCACCTTACTTTCACCTAGTCCTTTTCGGACCACCGCATAACGGTTCTTGTGGATGCCATACTATCGGTTAGAAAGTATAGCACTAAATTCGATACTATCGCGTATTTAGCCATGAAAACGCTTCCCATCAAACCGTAGGACACAAACAGTGAGTATGAAGCTAAAATTCGCACACCTCACTGGTTGTGAGAAACTCTCCCTAATTCCTTCATGGGATATAATGGGAAACCATTTATTTTCGTTCAGTGACTCAAAGAATAATGCAAAACTGTATTTATTTCTTTGCAATAACACTAACTTAGGCTGAGAACAATTTCTCTTTGTCCCACTATTTATTATATGGCTCTTGACAAGGCGTAGGAAAAAGTATAGTAAACAGTGCACCAAACACGGCTGAATTTGTGTCACAAACAAAGCTGCACATGTAGTACACCATATTAATAATTGTGTCTCAAACATGTAATAGTGAATAAAAAAATAAATAAATATGTTCCCATTACATTCCATGAAGGGATAGGTGAGAGCTTCTCACTATCACTGAGGTTTGCGCCTTCCAGTTTTCAGTCACTGATTGGGACCTACAGTTTTACACCGGTTCATTGAATAGCACACACAATGTGTTTAGACACAAGTATACTATATTTAAGACAAGCTCCAAACACACTACTATTTGCATGCAAACAAGAAAAAAAAACAGATTTTTCGGCGTGCACCCTCTATCATCAGCGAGAGCATGACGGATATTGCAATTGGTCGGCACTTTTGGGGGTTCTTAGCCTCAACTTCTATGGAATTCGGCTGGACATTGAGTTGCTTAGAAGGATACCCGCCGGATACGAGAAGCTGGAAACCTTGAATAATATGGACGTTTATGCGTCGAAAAGCGCTTATTTTAAACAAGTGCTGGAATTCTATCCGTGCCCGGTGATTTATAGATGTCGTGCTTCGTAAGATAGTTTTTAACTCGCAATATTCGAAAAAAATATCTTAGGCATTACTGCAAATATAACGTGTTTATAGCTTATCGCCAATGTAGTATACTTGTGTCCAAACATATTGTGTTTGTTACTCAATATTATACGTTGGAGGCATAATGATTAATATGATTTAACATATGTAGGTGTTTGTTACTCACATATGGATTTGTTTGTTGAAACCTGCTGAAAACAAAACGTGACAAACAACAGATAAAAGAAAATAAGGCGCGCGTTGAAAAATACGATAATTAAATGGATCTTTAAGAACTACTACTTTTTGAAAAATGTTAAAAATTTATTTGGAGAAAATTTGTTTTATACAATATTTTTTTTTAAAAAAATTTTTTTTAAAAAAATGTCCTGTTTGTAAGAATATTAAATTTTCCCGAAAAGGTAATTTTTTAAAGAGAGGAACTGCTTTTATTAATAGCTAAATTTTTTTTTAAGAAAAGGTACTACTTTTAAGAAGAAGTACTTTCTGTAAGAAAAGGCCATAAGTGTATGAATTGTTTGTACAAAGTACTTTTTTTAAGAACAGGTGCTTTTTAAAGAAGTGGTACCCTTTTTGGAAAAGGTTATTTTTTAAGAAAATTTACTTATTTTCAGAAAGGTTACTTATCAGAAGAAAAGCAAAGAAAATGTATTATTTTATGTTTAAGAAAATGAAGTTTTGTTAGAAAAGTAATTGTTTTTAAGAGATGGCAATTTTTTGAAGAAAAGTTTTTTTTAAGAAATGGGAATTTTGTTTAGAATTCTCCTTTGTTCAAGAATAGGTACATTTTCAGAGTAGGTACTTATTTCAAGAAAAGTAATTTTGTTAGCTAATGTTTTTTTTTTAAAAACAGGTACTATTTTTAACAAGATGTAATTTCTGTAAGAAAAGGCCGTAAGAGTAAAAATTGTTTTTACAAAGAACTGGTGCTTTTAAAAGAAGTTTTACTCTTTGTAGGAAAAGATTATTTTTTAAGAAAATTTACTTATTTTCAGAAAGGCTGCTTGTCACAAGAAAAGAAAAGAAAAGGTATTTTTTTATTTTTAAGAAAATATACTTTTAAGAAATGGAATTTTTGTAAGCAAATGTATTTTTTGTGAAAAAATGGTTTTTTTAAGAAATGGGAATTTTTTTAGAATTGGTCTTTTTATCAAGGATATGTAAATTTTTAAGAGTAGGTACTTATCTCAAGAAAAGTTATTTTGTTTCAGAAAAAAGTGCTCTTTAAAGAAAAGGTAGTTTTTTAAGAAAACGCAATTTGTTGTAAGAAAATTTACCTTTTTAAGAAAAAGGACTTATTTAAAAAAAATAAATATTTTTTTTAAGGAAAGGTACTAATTTAAAAAAATACTTCTTTTAAGAAAAGATATTTTTGTAGGAAAATTTGTCTTTTTTATTCAAAGGTACTTCTTTACGATAAGGTATTTTTATTTTTAAGAGAATGTACTTTGTTTAAGAAGGTGAATAGGTATTTTTTTGAAAAAATTTAAAAAAATAAATGTACTTTGTTTAAGAATGTGAATAGGTATTTTTTTAAGAAAATTTACTGTTGTTAATTTAAGAAAATTGTCTTTTTTTAAACTTCTTTCACTTTGGCTTTTCTAAATTGACCTTTTATTGGGTTGAAAACTACAATATATACTAAATATTGATTACAGGCTACACCTAGAAACTTCCCCTTAAACAGGGGGGAAGTCTAGTCTAGACACAAACCAAAGCAAAAGTACCCAATATAGTTGATAACATAGATAAAGGAAATAACTAGATATCGCTCTCTCCTTGGGTAATTTCTTGTTCAATGGGATATTTTCTAGATGGAGCTGAAAGCAATAATTATAACGTTTGATCCCAAACCAAACATACCTTGTAAGATGTATTTAGAACTGGTGATAGCAGTAGGTGTTGTAGGCATAGATAAATGAATTAACTAGATATCGCACATGCCGTAGGAAATTTCTTGTTCAATGGGAAATTTTCTAGATGGAGCTGAATGCAATTATTACAACGTTTGATTCCACACAAAATATACCTTGCAAGATGTATTTAGAACAGGTGCTAACAGTAGGTGTGGTAGGCAACATCAACAGGGATTTTATTTTTGTTTTGTGGTACGTTGCTCTCAAATTCGACACAAACGAACACCAACAATAATAGTAAACAAAAAGACACATAATCAAAAGAAACAAAATTTGAACTTGGAAGTGGGGAACACAACGACATAAAAAAAGAAGTTAGATGTTCGAATAGCACAACCTGGAAAATGATACTTTTTTTTGTATGTATCAGATTTCCCAATGTGTTGAATAAACGTCAATGAAAGTTATGAGAAACTTCAATGAGAGTTACAAAACGACAACACAGCACCTAGTGGTAGTACTTGACAACGCCTGTGCGATATCTACTTATTTCCTCTATCTATGGTTGATAATACTGGGTTGTAGCATAATAGTGTTTTCATTTAACCTCCATCCCGCAAATGTGGTAGGAAACTTTGTTCCAAAAAGCAGAAGGTCTTGAATTCATGAAAACAATGTTTGCACGTAAGTATGTGTATGTTGCAAACATGTAGCATGTAGATGCGCATTTTGATACGGTGGCATGTAGATGGTGGAAAACTATTTATTTATATTTTTATATTTTGGTCTTGCTCATTACAAATTACCTTGCTTATTCATATACAATTTTGATATAAATTATAACTTTAAACTCTACTGTCTGTCGCAGCTTCCACCTGTGCGCTACCATTTCCGCAAATTTGTTATAAATATTGTAAATTATCAACCCACTTTAAATTTTCTCTTTTTTTTGTCCAAACACAGACGATATAAAATGACATGTGCTTAAACTCTTCCTGTTTATCATCTCATGCTGAAATGTGTGGTTACTTGTCTCAAACAAATAAACAACAACAAAAACGAATACACACTGGTATAAATAAATGACCTTATCATTACCTATCCAAGCAAACAAATCTTCCTAAAAAAAACAAACGGAATTTTCCACGTAATGTGGTCATTTATATTTTGCTCCACTCTACTCTGCTTTGCATTCGAAATGTATTCCATGTTGAGTTTTTTTGTTTCGTTTATTTTTTAGTTTTTGTGATGTTTAATGTTTATTTGATGACCATCGCTTTCAACTGCTTTAGAAGCAAGTGGCTACATGTTCCTCATGCGATTGTACCACAATGAATTGGTTACATCGGATATGAGCTATACGAGTACGTATAAGTGTTTCATGTAGGCTTATAAAGACTCTTAACATGGTCATAAGCAAATAGTTGGTAAACACTTTCTCTTGAATTTTGATTGCATATCATGTAAATGTTCTGATTTTCCATTGGATTCTTTTATTGTAACACAATTTTATCGTAGAACAGAGAAGAGATAAATGTTCATATGACAAGCAAATTTATATTGTCTGCTTAATGTTAATGTTTAGATTTCTTAACGAGATTGGTTGTAACTATTTGAGTGTTCGGGTTTACGTAGCCCACGCAGCTGTACTCTTTACTAACTTTGTATGAAATCATTTGACGAAGTTTTAGTATTTTAACTAAAGTTCTACCAAAGGCACCATATTTACTACGGAAGATTTGACGCTGTCAATTAGCTCAATTTATTTGCAATTTCTGTGACTACATCTGGCCTGTATAAATCAGCTGGTTATTCTAAGCTTCTAAATTATCTTGTATGTCATGGCTTCTAACTTAAAATATATTGATAAACTCTATATACCCTCACGACAAAAGCAGTTTAAAATTGTAATTCCTATCACTAACGTAAATTTCTATCATACGCGCTGAAATATATGTTTTTTTGTTGTTGTTTCGATGCAAATATAACGTGTTTTTAGCTTCTCGCAAATATATTATATTTGTGTCCAAACACATTGTGTTTGCTATTCAATATAACATGTTTGGGACACAATGATTAACAGTTAAAACATATGTATTTGTGACAAGAATATATCTTTGTTTATTGAAAACTACTGAAAACAATGCTGTCTGTCACAATAGAGAAACAAAATGCAGCAGATCTTCAGTTCAAGGAAACAATGATTGCAAACATGTACATGTTTCCTGCAATATGTTGCTGGGGCCGTTATTTTTCAGCGTGTATGTTTCAATTAACTAAATTAAAATTTTAACTTACCATAACCATTCAGACATGTAAATGCCTCCTCCGTTATGCCAGCGTAGACCTTTTCACGTTCCTCTGATGAGTTCAAAGCATTTGTTTCTTCTTGATTGAAACCGAATTTATCTGTGATTTGTATAGACTGCACCAACAAAATATTATCATCGGCGGGTTTGTGGCTGACGTCACGTTGCTGGCGGCCATGATGGAAAGCGGAAGAGGAAACTCTGAATTCAGCTTAAAAAAGAAATAAAATAAAGACAAAAATTAAAACAAATCCTTTCAATTTCCTATAGTCCTTTGTCCAAAGAAACTTACCACCATCAGTACCATTGGCAACGGATCGCTTGCGACGACCATAGGACACCAACGACTTCAATTCACCACTCACAGAATCTTCATTATCGCATATGACCGGTTCACATCTTGGTATGCAGGGTGTTACTAACGCACGGAATTGCACAACTTCCGAGGAGGGGAATTTGAAAGCATCAAATTGGGAAACCAAAAATTTACGATTCTGGGTCATTTTCTGAACGGCACCCATAATATATTGATCGGTGGGACAACCATGAGCATCGATTAAAGTGATTTCAGCATTGTCAGTACCATCCATGGCAACCAATTCGCGTACAAAGATTTCGTAGGGACTGTTTTGATCGGTAATTTCGAATCTCAAAGCCAGGGGATCACCGACTTCAGCAATACGTTTCATGTCACTGCCGTCGCGAGATGTAATCTTCATGATGATATTGGGAGAATCAATGATGATTTCTTCGCTTAACGAGGATTCAATTTCTCCGGTGACACCCAAATCAACATCATTCGACACGGTCTTATTGGTTAAGTCATATTGGCAGGAAACAGCTAAACCCAAATCCGACGACGTTACAATCATATCATGATGCTGAATAACAATATCATTCATGTAACGGCCATAGGCAGACTGTCGGACATTACATTCCAAATCATTGTAACCCATGCGGAAATCAAACTCCAAGGAATTGTTAACATTGACGGAACACGATTTTGGGGCACCCTTAGCATATACCTTGCCATCGAACAGTTTAGAGGTACGAATCTTAGTAATCATTTCACCGGATTTGCACTCAATCGAAACATTGTAACAGGAAGACAATTCATAGGTGGCAGCCTCTGGGACATCCAAATAGGGATCCAAAACATCAGTTAAAGTAGAGCGCGAGTGATGGGACAAACGGCACACCATATCACCAGTATCATTGTAATCATAAGAGTGGCATCTACATATAAAGTGGGTGCAATAGGTTAAAATCAGAGGATTCTTGGTCATTCGGTGTTCTTTCTTACCTGTAGGGAGAGTTCAAACACAAATCCCTGCATTCTTCGATGGAGTTAATATCTTGATACACCGAATCCACAGTTTTCAAGATTTTGCCGGATATTCTCTTGAATTCACACAATTTGCTGGGTTCTTCAGCACAATTGTTCTCCAAATAATCAGCACCATCATAGGATTCCACATTGTTCGAGCCAGACAATGTGATACGGTCCATATCAGATAATTCACACAATCCCGAGTGACGGTAATAATTGGCTGATCTAGAGGGTTTTATCGGGGGGGAATACAAAAAAACAATTTTTTTTGGGAACCACACACAAATGATAGGGATAGAGGGTAGTGGTAGGGGGAAAGAGAGGAAGAAAGACAAAAGCAATACATTTAGAGATGTAATAACACTTAAGACATAAGATATTTCAAAAGGAAATTATATGAAGTTAGTACAGAAAGTTGGTAGAGATTGAGAAATATGCAGAGTTCGAAAAAACCATACGTTTACGTAAAGTACGTTTGATGTATATATACGTATTCTCTCTTTCTAGGGAATCTGTTGATCTATACCCAATCGGAACAGGGTACGATTTAATTTTGAAATGGCGTACACAACCTGTACGACAGAGTACTGTTCATTGAGAAATATAATTGTTTTTAGGCATCGTGTATTTTTGAAATGTTCTCAATCAGAATACACTACGTTAGTGTACAGTTTGCGTACCCTCTAAAGAGAGATAGTGTATTTCGCATATTTGGTAAGGCATGTGTTTGCGTACTGTACTTGATGAACTGTAGTACAGAACACTAACGTCTCGTACGTTAATGTAGGTTTCGAACGTTGGCCATATTATTAAGAACTATTGTTTTTATTGTCGTAAGTATCCAGTGTTAGAGAAGGTTGTATTAATTCTGAAGCATTTAAAACAATTTAGCTGTATTTTGTTTTTTTGTATTATTTTTTATATTGCACTTTACAGAAAAGTACTTTTTCGTAGTAACTGATTTTAAACCCAAAATTACATTATTTTTTATATTTATTTTTTTTTTGAGAGAAGTCGATTGTTTTCTCTTTAAATACCTGTACTAACAGCAATTATTCGCAAAAATTTTTACAAATTTTGATGCAAAAACCAAAACAAAATACAGCGAAAAACCAACGAAATGTTTCCGCTCGTGTAGTACTCAGTATTTCGCACGAAATATTAACAACATGTCACTACACGCTGAAAAATATGTCCTTTTTAGTTGTTTGGATGCAACTATAACGTGTTTGTAGCTTTTATATACTTGTGTCCAAACACAGTGCGTTTGCCATTCAATATAACATATTTGGGACACAATGATTAATAGGTTATAATATATGTATTTCTGGTTGTGGCTTTGTTTGTTGAAAACTGCTGAAAACAATAACGTTACAAACATTAGAGAAACCCAAAGCATTAGATGTTCAATTCACGAAAACTATGCTTGCAAACATGTACATGGTTCCTGCAATATGTTGCTGGGGCGGTTAGTTTTCAGCGCGTAGAAACAGTTCAATATTTCTGTCGAAAAGGTCACAACCCTTTAAATATAATGTAGAAATGATCAGTGTTGTCAAGTCGTATTTAATTTCACAAAACAAAGAGGTTTTTTTTAAAAGTTAAAAACAGAAAAATACAGGCGTCAACACTTATATGTTGCTAGCCAATTCTGCAGTGAAACAAACTGATGCTTCTCAATGTTTTTCGTTCGAGCTAAGGTAGTACCAACCTTAAAATAAGAAGCCGCGTAAGGTTAGCTTGAAGTGTTGTAAAGCGTAAAATTTGCCAAGCCCTTTAGGGGAGCTTTCAGTAGTTTCACTAAATATTGTTTTTAAAAGTTATGAAACTTTAACAAAAAAATAAATTTTCATAAAATAATCGTCTAGTAAACCTATCATATGTGTTGTGAATATAATGTTAGACTGTACAAGTAGTAAGTGTTGGAAAGCGTTGAGAAAATCTAAAAAAATATTAAGTACTTAAGTATGTTGTTAATATTTTCTTAACGATTCTTAACGTGGAGGCATTTCTTATTTAAAATGAATCAATAAATTGAATTGTACACTACACAACTGTCTTTTGTCTTAAACCTAGTCCAGGTAGAAACTCAAGACTGATTAAGTTGCTCGTTTAGGGGTTCACTAAAAAGTGCTGGAAAGTGTTTTATAAGTTTGTAGAATTTACATCAAAATAAAGAATAAAGCGAACCACAAACTTGTCATTCATGAGCATGAACATCATCTATCGTTGAAGTTTATTGTCGGTTTACCGCCCTTCTTGATACCAACTAAAAATTTGAAAGAAGTTGTTCGCATTGCTATCATGTTTAAAAATTTGTTGGTAATATGGTTTCAAATTCATCAGCCCGATAAAAAGTTATCGTCCAAACTCTTATGAAACTGCTTATGAATGACAAGACTGTGGTTTGCTTAAAGAATTGATTTCTTCGAAATTAGGTCTGTTTGACAAGAATTTTGAGAACTAGTGTTGGTAAGCGTATACTTTTAAAACCATTTATAATTGCTTTCCTAGAAAATTTCAATTTGTTAATATTTAAGCTCGTAATCTTGACTCAGTTGATATGAAAAGTTTGTCCTAATTTAAAAAAGTGTGTAAATGTATATTAGGTGAAAATTTGAGAAATGATCGAAGACTGAAGTTTCAGAAAGTAGTTAGAGATTAGTATAGAGACTCAGTAGTGTAGAAAATAAAATGCATTAGTTTAAAAGAAGCTCATGCCAAAATATGTCGTATATACCAAAATATGTACATCTGGTTCGCCTCTTTGGCGTAATTAACATTTAGATACATACATGTGTGTGGGTGTTTGTGTATAGTGTTTTTTCGATAAGCTTTTTTTAAATAAATTTTGAAGTTTTCTTTGTTTTATGACCCATATTTCTTCCACACTCGCTTCAATTGTTGTATCATAATTTATGCGGTGGTGCGTGTTTTAGTTTCAAACTTTACTTTCATTTGAAATATCGAAGATATCCACAACAAGATAGCTGGATGTAGTACGAGTATTTTGTAGTACTCAACCAACAACTTACCTGCATGTAAATTCAGTTTCACCCAAACACAATTCCAAGCAATCACGTCGGGAGTATACCGTTTGACTGGATTTAACATGATCCACTAAACGATAGTTTTGCACACGATCAATGCACCAGGCCTTGGAACAAGGACGTACACCCAAACAAGATTTTTGTGCGTAAATAGTAAAAACGGGGAATTGCGAACGAGAAAGTGAACCTAGAAAAAAAATACGAAAAATATAAATAAAAGTAAAACATGGAAAAATAATAAAAACAAAAAAAAAAAAACACCAAAACTACATTAAAATAGAAAATATGTGGGAAATCAAGATCTTGATCAAAAACATGTTGATGATCATCATCATCATCATCTTCATACGCCTCTACGCACTCCAAACATTCTGCATACAGCAACAACTAACTGCACTATGTGTAAGTCAAGTTAAATTCTAAAGCTCAGATTCTTGCGGCACAAGTTCTTGTTTGCGCTGTTGCTGTCTTGTTCGTTGGGGCACTCGTTCCTGCCTCAAGCTGGTTTTAACAGTGGCATGCATATTTTCAACACGCACTTGTTGTTGCAGTGTCGTAAAAAAATTAACAGGCGTTAAGAAATACGAAAAGGCCAACAACTGATGGCGGCGGCGGCCGTTTGGTTAAGGCTTTCGCAATTGAGTTGCGCAAAAAAAGGCTTGTGAATATCGAATCATTCATTCATACACCACATAACATCTCCTGCCGCTCCAGCCCTCTCCGTTGCAAGTCTTTAACGTTTTTCACATTACTATTTTTTTTGTTTTTATTTCACACAAAGTGCGTTTAAAGGCGTTGGCACAAAAATGATTTTGTTACTTGATTTTTCGTTTTCATTCCCCTATGGAGCCGGAAACCTGTTATTAAAAGCAGGCCTATGGTTAAATTTAAGTCATTTTTTTCGCCTCTCTTTTGTGGCTGTTGACTGTTTACTCCTTAGACTGTGCTGGGTTTGTTGTCTGTCGTTTTGTTTCATATGATCTTAACATATGAGCCTAAAGCGCCGCTGCCAACAAGGACAAGTTTATGGCTTTAAACACAATAGTAGGGGCTTGTCTTTAGGAGGTGCTGCGCAAAAACTACAAGATCTCAAAATGCTTTTAAAAACATTTTGTTCCTTGTCATTGCAGTTATGAAAAATGTTGGTAGTAGTGTAATTTGTTGGCAACACAAGGATGGTGTGATAAGTGGGGAAGGAACTGTATGAACTATTTTTTAATATTCCAACAGATATGCGGAGAGGAAACGCGTACATTGATAATTAGTTACATAAAGTGACACATTAGTAGCATTTTGAATTTGAATTTGTCGACTAGTGCTTGTTTCTTAAGTCTTTTGTATAAAATGCGACACGAAAAACCTTTGAAATCGTTCATACAAAACCATATGAAGCCGTAAAATGCCGCGCTGTTTTCTTTGCTTTGAATTTCGATAAATTGAAATAATTTGTACACAATTTAAATTAGAGTTTTGTAGGACTGGGTGTAAAACGGTGTAAGATTCAACATTAGATGCAATGGGAAACTACACCGAAAGAAGAAGCTTCATCAATTTTATGAATTCCTTCATAAATTTTATGAAACATTTAAACAGTTTCCAACCTACGACACATTTCACTGAATTGATGAATGACAGTTCATCAATCTTTCATCAATAGTTTACGTAGGTTCAACGACAATGTTACATCAAGTTGATGTACATTTTTCTTCAATATGATGTAAGTTTGTCATCAAGTTGATGAAAATTTTTCACCATGTTGATGTAAAGTGTTTATCAATTTGGTGTAAATATTTCGCCAATTAGATGTAAGCTTGTCAGCAATTTAATGTAAGTTTGTCCGCAATTTGATGTAGATTGGTGATCATTTTTATGTAAATTATTTGTTAATGAGAAGCCAAACTCTCTGGCCAATTTTTCACCGTAAAATATCTACAAGTACGGGGTAAAAGACCACATAAATAAATGTCCGCACCGTGGTTAATATTTTCTGTCCAATCAATATTTTCTATTATGTGTTTATTTTAAATTTTTACTAGTATTTTGTTTCCTTGTCTCTTTATATTGTTCATTAATACGTCCATATTTATTCCAAATTCCAAATATCAATGATGAAGATTGATGTAAAAAAGATCATCAATTCAATGAAGCTGAAATCGGTGACGGAACGCACATCTTCAAACTGAAAATTGTTTTCAGTAAATGGGTGAAATTTGCCATCAATTCAATGAAGAACAATTGATGAACATTTATCATCGATTTGATGTAAAGATTTTCTTTCAGTGTAGGCTGTTTGAAATTGAAGAGTCTCGCTTGTTTCAAATCAAGCTGTTCAAAATTTCAGCGGCTATTTTGATTAAAATGTGTTTAGTGTGATTTATAAATCCATTATAAAATTCCATTACGTTTCGTGAACGGAACAGGTAAATATTTTACAAACTAACGAAATGAAGATGCGTACTGAAGAGCTAATTACGGGAGCGTCGTAACGGCCGTTGATGTTTCGATTCCTGTTGTAGTAGGGTAAACAATTTTTGATGTGTTAACATCTATAGGCACAGGTAGGGTAATCTATCAAAGTGAACACATGCAAAAACAACACACAGCGTTAGCATCATATACGTGGTTGTTGTACAACAATAGTATCTGCCTGAAAATAAGTATGATGGTATTGATGTAGCGGCAGCGAACAAACAAGCAGGTCATCGTCGTATTGAATAGTATAGAGAACTCATGGAACGAATTGTATGACCAAAAATCACTGGCGACATCTAGCGAATGATTCAAAACGCATTACTCTCTTTTTTTGTCATAACTTGGTCCATTCATAATTTTGATGTGAAACATTGATGCCTTTTGAAACATTTATACATTTTGTATTGTTTTATGCAATAACATTGTCAAAATTGTGGATTTATATTAAAATATTCTATAACGAGAATACGACTCGTTTGTGCTTTTTTACTCAGACTCTCTACATGAGAGCGGAAAAGAGTGCAATAA
Source organism: Phaonia tiefii (assembly GCA_963931995.1). Lineage (NCBI taxonomy): Eukaryota > Metazoa > Arthropoda > Insecta > Diptera > Muscidae > Phaonia > Phaonia tiefii. Next base: position 85,458,298 of record OZ008367.1, on the reverse strand, counting down.
GTTCTCTATACTATACAATAATTTTTGTCGTCGCTCTATTTATGACAAAACAAAAACAATTATTTCAGTGAGCTAACTATTGCTTTATTTATTTTAACAATATTACATCTAATGTTAAAGCAGATGTAAGAAAAAAGAAAGTGCAATAGCAAAAGAGCCTTCAGCACAAAAAACGATTTCAACCCACAACAAAACAATTTTAAACTAAATTTTATGTACAATGGAAGTACGTAAATAAAAAAATAAATGGTTTGCCATTACATCCCATGAAGGGACAGGGGAGAACTTCTCACAATCACTGAGCAGTGCGCTCTCCAGTTTTCACTCACTGATTGGGACCTACAGTTTTACACCTATTCCGAACGGTATTTGGAGAAGCCTTTTCATGGCTATATACTCGATAGTGTCGCCGTTAAGGTGGTCAGAGCAGGGTTCGAACCCAGGATCTCATGTACAATAGCCGCGCACACTAACCATTGCACCACCGAAGTTCGTACATTTCGTATAATGGCTTTTGGAATTGACTGCATTCTGTGCATCATATACACCTTGTTATATGAATTTATTAATGTTTTAAACAGCTTAAATTTTTTTTTTATTTTCCAATATAACTTTTACTAATGAGTTCATAGAAATCGAATAGGAACCGTGTGACAGAAAGTTGTTCACATATCTCCCGCGAGTTCGAACACTCATCGATTTTTTTATATTTTTGTTTATGGAGCTCAAACGAAGTGCCGTGATGAGTGTAATTAGAAAAATATATTTTAAAAATTCTGACGGAGCATTTTTTTTCACGGCAGTATTCTGAAGTCTTGATCAATTGCATTTTTTCCGATTTTTCGCGAATTTCGCATTGCACATTAGCTTACTATATTTATTGTATATATTTGCCAGTGTTGTCATGTAAAATTTAAAAAAAGAGTAAATTGAAAATGTAATTGAAAAATTGGGAAGCAAAAGTATGCATGAGCGACACTTCAAAATGCTGCCATGACAAAAAATATTCTACCAAAAAATATATTTTTCTATTATGCTCATAGTGACGCGCCTGTAGATCCATATTGCCAAAAAAGATTAAATTTATTTTTATCCAAAACAATTGCACTAATTCTAAGGATTCCAAATCCTAGTTTCAAAATATTAAATTTTTGGAAAACGTAAAATTTCATGTTCTTCAGTACTCGTGCAAAAAATGCTTCATATGAACTAGAAATTCATTATAATGACAGCAGTCTTTTAGCTGAAGTGCATATGTGCTCTTCCAAGGAGGTATAACATGCCAGACTTTCGTAACGATTTCATCGTCAGATACTGGGTCAAAGTATATCTAGCGAAAGGCGTCAAGATGGCCTAATAAGGGTGCTGGATCATTATTAAGTCAAAATATGAGCAAGAAACAAAACTGATGTACTCCAAGCAGTTAAAAAAATTTAGGTTGACATGGATATGGTTTAGAGGCATGAATAGGTCTATCTCCATTTCGATATGTAGCCTCTGGGTGAAGATAAAGTGGCTAAAGTGTTTCTTTATCTCTAACACCTAAAGTTTTGTATATATAATACCGAATGCGGGAAAAATTATATGGGGTCTAGCAGGCCTGCATTCGGAAGCGAAACAAGCATATCTATCGGATCTGTTTGTAGCTTCAGATGAACTCTATTCCCAGGACTGCTTCGAGCAACGGAATTTGATACCAGTCTACGAGAAGGAGGGTTTAGAACTTGTATGAATGCCTGCTAGGAGAAAGCGTAGTTGAATGTTAACAAACTGCAGAAGGTATATTTGCAGCCATATTTTCAGAATGCCTCGCAGTTTGCGCTGCTGGGTAGTCATCTCTGCTTAGAGAGAAACTAAGTACAAAGACAACAAAACGTACCTCACTCACATACCTCGACTAATGAGGGTACACTTCCATACAAAATAGACCTTATTTAGTGAAATATATAAATCGTTTGCATAAACATAAAATCAGTTTATCAATTTAAATTTTGGAGTTCCTATAACTTGTTTGCCATAAACCGAACAACAGTTTATGGAAACGTTTTCTGTCAATCATAAAAGTTTCTTTTGGGAAAGAGTTACCATATATTGTTTGCTGTAAACGTGTTTCATTTCTCGTAAAAGATTTCACAAACTAATTTGTTTGATTTAATATATATTTCTTTGTCGCAATTGAATTCCCCAAACGAAACTCATTTATGCGAGATCCTGTTTGGGCGTAACGAAATTTTCTTTGCGTAAACTTTTAGACTTAATGCCAGGAACGTTCACTTTCAAACCGCGGGCAAAGATACAACTTTGGGAAGCTTTTGCATTGATTTTTGGTGTAAAGTCTCGACGTGCATAACGACATGAGTGTTGCGGAAATATCTGTGTCATAAAGGAAAACCATCATAAGCGCTCTTGGGAAAAACTTGATAAACCCTTTAACTACCATACATTTTCAGCCGAAGCGATTCAATTTTTTTGATTATTTACGTGATCTATGATCTAATTAATAGTGATGCACAGAATCGAGGAACCGGTTCTTCTGAACCTTCTTCTTTACAAGAACCAACCGGACCGTGGCTTACAAGAACTGAAAGACGGGTCCAAATGAGCTGAAACCGGTTCTTGACGGACCGAAAAACGGGTTCAAAAGAACCGGAAGCGATTCCAACAAGACCGAAAAACGATTCTACAGGAACTGAAAAAGGTTTGAAAAGAATCGTAAAACTGTTGTTGGATAAGAGGACTCATTTCCAAAGGAACCAAAACTGTTAACCTTTGGGTGAGGGTACGAAAATGTGTGTTTTTATCAAATTATATATTCTTGTTATAAGACATTTCGCTTAAGTCTCTTTGAGACAGCAACTTGTTGCGAACAGGAACCGGTCCAAATACCCGGTTCTTCTTGGAACCGGACTCGACAGAAAATGTGTATTTTTATCAAATGTTATATTCTAATTATAAGATATTTCGCTTCAGCCTCTTTGAGACGGAAATTTGCTGCGAACCGGAACGGTCCAAATACCCGGTTCTTCTCGGAAACAGACTTGACAGAAAATGTGTATTTTTATAAAATTTTATATTTTTATTATTATGAGATATTTCGCTTAAGACCCTTTGAGATAGCCATTTGCTGCGAACCGGAACCGGTCAAAATATCCGGTTCTTCTCGGAACCGGACTCGACAGAACCGGTTCTTAAAATACTCGGAATAGAAAACACCAGTACTCATTATAGCTATGGCGCACAAAATGGTTTCAAATTTTTATTTTTTGTGTTATTTGTTTTCAATTTATGCTAAGAGGCACAGAAATTTGTCAAACATATCTTCGGTCCATGTAAGCAGCATGAACTTGTACCTTACATTGTTTAAAAGTTAAGCTATGGACTCAAAACGTAACTGACGTTTTTCATACGAACCCTACCTTTTTCCGACCAGCATCGAAGGGAAAAAACGAATTTAACGATTAAAGTCGGTTGCTAAATTTAAAAATGTTGTATTGAAGTTTAATGAATTTTGAAAATTTAACTACCGATTTGTATCGTTATAAGTTACAAAATTCCGGTGCAGTTACATCTCTTTGTTGTAAGACCACCTTTTGACCAAGTTTAATGGCTCATAAGGGATAAATCGAATCAGTTGGAGAATTCACTCCTATTGTACTAATATTGCTCCTAGCGTCTTCTATAAATCACCCAGGGACACATTATGTTTCTACCTGTACAATTATAGGTGCCAAAAAGCACATGCTTGCGTGTGGTCTTCAAAGGGTTAAGTGTGCTACGATGACCACTGGATTCGCAATTACCGTCACATCCAGTTTTCAGGAAGTATCAGGAAGTTATCCACCACACGTTTTGTACTCATCTAATATAATAACAGAACTTCACGTTGAAATTTCCTTCTAAAGTTGTTCGCCTTAAAAAGTGGAAATGCATATCAGTTGTTTTTCCATTTGGGCACAGATATGTGAGAGCTTATTAATGCTACTCACGATCAGAAGTTCATTTAAGCAATATTTGCTGGAGCACCACTGATGGTTAGATATTTTTCCCTAAATGTTGTCCAAAATCAGTGTTTCATTTATGAGAGAATATTATAAGTATAATATAAAACAGTAATATATAGGAGTCGAATGATGTTAAAGTCATTTGCCCATCTTTTTCTATATCACCCACCTTATCATATCACCCTCTCTCACAACCAGGCCTGAATTATTCTACAGTTATACATTATAGTTCATAACCATTCTCAGTTATGTTTTTGATTCTATTCTCTGGAAATAGTTTTGTTTTTCTGCTGAAAGCCTATTGTTTTTTATTTTGATTTTTCTTTGCTACCACATCGAGTAACACACAACTCCATTCACTACTCACCTGGTGTTTTGTCCGCGGTCGTCTTGAACAAGACACACAATCCGGTTTCATAATTAACTGCACTGCATGATTCATTTATCTGACAGGCCTCTAAGCAATCGGTCAACATAAGTGTACCGGGCAGTGTGTCAAGCAATTTTGATGGCGCCGATAATACATAACTGCAAAAATGGTTAAATAGAAGAAGGGGAAAAAACAACAAAATTGTATTATTAGTAAAGATGTAACATAATAGTAAAGTGTATTTTTTTCTTATTTTAACAGGACTTTATATGACTGTATTTAATAATACTACGAATGGGGTTTCTACTGCTTTTTCGCTGAAGTCTATATTGTGATTACGTGGTCCCATGTGAGTGTCTTCTTAACAGTTGCCAGAGATCTTAATTTCATTTTGAACAAGCTGGCAAAAAAATGCAACAATTATGTTTTTCTTCACTGGCGATGATTTATGAGATGATCCCCAGAGCGAATGCGTGGGTTTAATACGGTACATAAATGTTGCTAAATTAGAGAGAGGCATCTGTTATGACTTGGGGTTGGCTGGTGTTTTTTTTATAACCAACTTGATGCGATCTATTTTGTGTTATAATTTCGGGTAGAATGGATGTTTCCTCAAGAACCGAAAAGAAAATATAACAATAATTTTTGTTTGGTTTATGACAACAGTAAAACAGATGACAGCTAAGTAGTTCAAATTTAAATGAACAAAAATTCATTAAAATTGCTAAACTTGATATGCAATCATTAAAATTGCTAAAATTGCTTGTCACATGATGACAAGTTTTAGATATGTTGTTAGTTTGGTAAACCCTTACACGTGTCCCACCAAAAAGGTTTCAGCCATGACACTAACCGACTCGGCGCGTGCTCATTGATGTTGGCCCGGTTCTGCATTTGTCTATCTGTTCATCGATAATCCGGTATGTCTTTTTATATCTCTACTTAGGGGTTGTTTGATTCAATTGATGCGAAGCGTCAAAAACTTCGAAACAGTCGTCCGCCAACGTGAGTTCAAATACTGTTTCCGATTGTTTACAATTTTTCTAATTGCCGAAAAACTCCCTGATCTGTTTAGGTCAAAGGAAAGGAAAGAAAATATTCTTCTAAGGGATAGTTTCAGATAGAATCATATATAATGAAAAATTAAGCACGTACTTGTTAATTACACTCAGTGAATTATTTGTTCACAAAGAGGTTGTACCAACAGAAAAATCAGCTCTTCTATACGACTTCTACTTGTCACAATCGTATTGAAGTGGCCACAATTCATATTTGATTGAGTTATGACAACCGAAATTTCTATTCTTTAGGTTACATCACAAACATTTTGCAGTATTTCTGTTCCAGCAACTGAATATATGGATATGGATATGGATATAGATTCAGTTGTAGCAGCCGAATAAACTCTGTTGCCGGAATCGAATTTGACTTTGATTCGGTTGCATATTCAGTTGTAGCAACCGAGTGTCTTTGGAGATCGATTGCAACAAACAAATTCATTCTCAATTTGGTTGTCACAATAGAATTCTAGTTATACATATGCACAACACATTTCAAAAATGAAATTTATAATATCTAAAACAAACAAATATTAATGAACGCATTTTATAATATGAAGACATTAATACACGCAAAGAGAATAAAATGTTTATTGCCGCAACAATACTTTGATTGATTTGTATTAATTTATTGATCACAACCGTTCATGTACTAGGTCTCACAAATAAACTCGTATATCTCAAAAGTGTATCTTGCTGTTGCAAACGAGTTCTCCAGTACAGCTTAAGAGAAGTTCGTTTCTCCCAACTACAGTCCCCAAACGAACTTAAGTTATCTGATATGTCGTTTGGAAGGAACGAGTCTTTTCTTTGCGTGTATAGATAATCACTAGGATTTAGTGAAACGTTTGATGTTTGATTGGGAAAATTGAGGAAGTTAATTTCGTCCATGCCATTGAAATTAAATTGAGGAAGTTAATTTCGTCCATGCCATATACAATTATGCACCTACAAACATTAAAGATAAGAAAACTGATCACGTACTTTATATGCGTTATGCAAACCATGAGAAACAAATGAGAAACAAATAAGCCGCGAAGCCGCAGTGAGTCCGTCCCCAGAGTAGAAAATCATTAAGCTCGGACAAAGAGCAGCCACTCATAAATCTGTTAAACAGGTAAGACGAAGCCGCGAAACCTATGTTGGACCCTCGCCAGAGGAGAAAACCACTAAGGCTGACTATGTTACACAAAAAATGTTTTGAGGTATTCTGAGAAAAAAGTTAACACAAGTCGAAGATTTCCAAAGTCGTTCTCAGGCTCTTTTTTAACCCTCAGAACTCCATGGGCCCGACCACAACGAGCAACTGTCTGGTGCGGATTTTGGTCAGGCGGCGTGATTGGGCCTTACTCCTTTGAAGATGAGGCCGAAATTGCAGTGACTGTGAACGGCATTTGTTACAGGAACATTATAATGAGTTTTTGTGGCCTCAATTGGACGACGTATATCTGGACTACATGTGGTTTCAGCAAGATGGCGCCACCTGTCACACCGCGCATGAAACAATCGATTTATTGCAGCAACGATTTCCGGAACAAATTATTTCAAGAAATTCTGATGTCAACTGGCCACCAAGATCATGCGATTTAACGCCGTGCGATTTCTTTCTTTGGTGTTTTGTGAATTCTTGGGTTTATGCGAATAAACCTGAAAAAATTCTTGAGCTCAAATCCGAGATCCAATTTGTCATCGGTGAGATACAGCCACATCTATGTGAAAAAGTCATTTAAAAGAGTAATGGCCTGCCATCAGAGCCGTGGGGTTCATTTGACGCATATTTTATTTCATACTTAATGGGAACATGTCCTCTGTACAATCCAATAAAAAATCACAATTATCTCAAAAAATACGTGATTTTATTTTAAAACTAAATAGTGCATTCTTACTGAGACACCCTACAAGTGAATGAAATATATATTTGTATCGATAAACCAATGCCTGACATTTACTTTTTAAAAACTATTTCGTGCTAATATTGTGCACGACTACGCTTCACGTGGTTCGTTCTGAAAGTAAAATTTTCCCACACTTTTTCCAACATTTCGGCCGATGAGATAGAGTCACATCTCTGAGAAAAAGTCATGGAAAATTTCATGTGGTGTCCTGTCGACACCACATGTCAACCAATTCCATTTCTTCCATTTTGGGCAAACAAAAAGTCCGTGACTAACGAGCGGTACCTTGCTTTATTGACCGTAACGGTGCGGCCATTATAGTCTTTGAAGAACTACGGTCCAATAAACCGACCCAAACAGCAAATTATTCAGGGAGTATTAGCATTTATTGAACGACCTCTGCTTCTCTTCGGATTAAAATCGGTAAGTTTGAGCCCTATTGAGCCCAAAATTAACCACGTCGCTGAAGACATTTTTTCGATAAAAAAGGGTGAAATTCTTCCAAACTTTATACTTTGTGGTAGGCCATGATGAATTGGCAAGGCAAACTGAATATTTTTCACCTTCACATATGCCGCCAATCACGCGTGAACTTGTAAAAACTTAGCACTGAAAGACTAAATAACAAAAAAATCATCCGAATGCAAAGGGCCCCTGCGACATATTGCAGGAACCATTTATATGTTTGCAAGTATTGTTTCATGAATTGAAGATCTGCTGCAGTTTTTCTTTGTTGTCTGTCACGTTCTTGTTTGCAGCACTTCTTAACAAACAAAGCCACATGCGGGTCCCAAAAACATATATAACAAACTACTAATCTTTGTTCCTCCAATATGTAATATTCAATTACAAACACAATGTATTTGGACACAAGTATACCATATTTTCGGCGAGCTACAAACCAAATAACAAAAAAATACAGATTTTTCGGTGTGAGCAACATTTCAGCTCAATTTTTCTTCAGTATTGATGGACAACTTTGCCGCGTAGATGTTATTAAAACGACTTTAAAACCTTTAATCAATAATGAGAATTGCTGTATTTTGTCCGAAAAGCAGCCAGAGGCTGTTCAAGTGTTGCCAATGCGCTCTGAAAATTGCACTATTTGGTGCGGTTTAAGGGCCGGCGCCATCCTTGGAATGTACTTCTGCAAAGAGGATGATGGCCACAACGTTACAGTCAATGGAGCAAGGTACCGTTCGATGGTCATGGACTTTTTTTGCTCAAAATTGAAGAATTTGACATGATTGACTTGTGGTTTCAACAGAAAGGTGCCATATGCCAGACTGCACGCGATACCAAGAACCAATTTAGAGTCGAGTTTGGTGTCCAATTAATATCGCGTTGTACAGCTGTCAATTGACGGCGCTAGACTATTTTTTGTGGTGGCATGTTAAGTCTGTCGTCTACAGGGAGAAGCCAACCACGATTGCTGCCTTGGAAGACAACATTTCACTTGTCATTGGTAATATACCGGCAAAAATGTTGGAAAAAGTGTAGACAAAATTTTAATTTCAGAATGGACCACACGAAGCGTAGCCGTGTTCAAGAGTTGCATTAAAAAATCTTTAAAAAGTCAATGGCAGGCATTGATTGATCGATCTAAATAAATATTTTAGTCACGTGTAAAAATTTTCTGTGTTTTCTTTAATTTTAAAATACAAAGTACTCCAAAGATCACCCCCTAGAAGGGATACTATGGACTACAGGTAGCAAAACTTCGTACTCAGTTTTATATTTCCTGAACGTTTGTTTTCTTTACAGGGTTTTAAAATTGCCAAGGATATTTCTTTTAAAATAATGCTTTTGACCTCTGTGCATTGCGAATGGCATCAATGAAACATAAATGCTTAGTTAATTTTTCAAGGACCAAAAGAAGCGAAATAATATACTTTTAACATATGATCCTTGAATATCCTTAAAAGTTTTGCACCGAAAACTTTAAAAAAATTGTATGTTAAAGAGCTGGAGTCATAACATCATGTGCCAATATTTCCGTTTCTATCAATAAGAGTTTACTTACTTTTATTGACTATATTACAACCTCATGAGGTCAGACGTCTTAAAAAATAAATGGTTTCCCATTACATCCCATGAAGGGACCGGGGAGAACTGCTCACAATCACTGAGCTGTGCGCTTTCCAGTTTTCATTCACTGATTGGGACCTACAGTTTTACACCGATTCCGAACGGTATTTTGAGAAGCTTTTTCATGGCTATATACTCGATAGTGTCGCCGTCACTATGCGAGGTGACCGCCGCCGAAAGAAACTTGAAGGTGGTCAGAGCAGGGTTCGAACCCAGGATCTCATGTACAAGAGCCGCGCACACTAACCATTGCACCACCGACGGCCACAGACGTAAGACGTCTTACACATATTAATTAAACAAACAAATGAAACAAATTTCAAAATATTCTTCCAACTGGCTCTATTCTTCGCCTTTTCTCGCCAGTTGGTAACGCCAAGGGTACGGAGGGATTCTTCTGCCTGGTCTTTCCAACGGAGTCTTGGTCGTCCTCTTTTACCATCGGGTACGTTATCAAAAATCTTTCGCGCTGGCTCATCTTCATCCATTCTGATAACATGGCCTAGCCAACGCAATTGGCCCACTTTGATTCGTCTAGCTACGTCCACTTCAGAATAGAGATTATATAGCTCTGCGTTCCAGCGAGAGAATTACGGAGAATTTTTCTCTCGAAAACTCTCAGGTGTTTTTCGTCCGCTTACGATATGACCCAAGTTTCGGAGCCATACGTCAAGACAGGTAGCTGGACTTTTGTCCGTCGAGAGAGGGCTTTGTTCCTAAACTGCTTGCTGAGCCCAAAATGACATCTATTTGCAAGCATAATTCTCCTATCTAGCTCCAGGCTGACGTTGTTGTCCTTGTTCACGGCGGATCTAAGGTAGACAAATTCATCTACCACTTCAAAATTAAATCGGTTGTCAACGTTCACGTGCGGACCAAGTCGAGAGGTTTCTCTAGTCGTTGACACCATCAATTTTGTCTTGTCCTCATTAACAGCAAGACCCACCTTCGCTGATTCCTTTTCGATTCTTGAAAATACTGTAGTAACCTCTCGCAATGATGTCTACGTCGTCAGCATACGCCAGCAATATATGGCTTTTTGTGTTAATGGTCTTGTTCGTATATACTGCAGCCTTTCTCATTATTATCTCCATTAAGATGTTGAAGAGATTGCAGGAAAGTGTGTCGCCTTGTCTAAGTCCTCGCTGGGTACAGAATGGTTCACTGAGGTCTTTCCCCACTTTCACTGCTGATTTGGTGTTGGTCGGTGTCATTCTACAGAGGCGAATCAGTTTTGCTGGAATACCAAGTTCAGACATAGCTTCGTACAGTTTTCCCCGTATGGGGCTATCGAAAGCGGCTTTGTAATTTGCTTTTCGTGGGTCTTTTCCAGGATTTGGCGTAGCGTAAATATTTGGTCAGTTGTGGACTTGCCTGGTCTAAAACCACACTGATAAGGTCCAATCAGGTTTTCAATAATAATAATAGTTTAGCATTAAGAATTTGTGAAGAATTTTTAAAATGGATATACTACACCGTTTCTAATTGAAATTAAAAAAAAATCAATTGATATTTCAAAATTCTATTTGAAATTTGAAATACATCAATAGAAATTTGAATATTCTATTTCAAATTTGAAAAAATGTACATCAATTGAAATTTGAAAAACATTAATTGGAATTTAAAATACATCAATTGAAATTTCGTGAGTGTGCGCGGCTCTTGTACATGAGATTCTGGGTTCGAACCCTGCTCCGACCACCTTAAAAATCTCTTCCGGCGGCGGTCACCTCGCATAGTGACGGCGACACTATCGTGTATATAGCCACGAAAAGGTTTCTCAAAATACCGTTCGGAATCGGTGTAAAACTGTAGGTTCCAATCAGTGAGTGAAAACTGGAAAGCGCATAGCTCAGTGATTATGAGAAGTTATCCCCAGTTTCTTCATGGAATGTAGTGGGAAACCATTTATTTATTTTATTCACATAAAATCGGTTAATTATTTTTAAATTTCAAGTGACGAATTTTAAATTCCAATTGATCTTTTTCAAATTTCAATTGATGTCTTTCAAATTTCAAGTGATGTGTTTCAGATTTGAATTGATGTGTTTTAAATTTCAATTGGAAATTGTGTAGTCTGGAAAATGGGAGAAACGATGACAAAAACTGAGTACGCAGTATTGCTACTGGTGGTCCATAGTTTCGGTGAAATGTCATAATATTAATTTTCATAACGTCTATTTATCTTACCACATTTTCAAAAGTGTCACAACGTCCTTGCAGAGTGTTAACCTTCTACACTAGAACAGACATCTAGCGGTATTAGAATGACGGTATTTTGCACCAAAGTTGTCTTTTGAAATATTGTAGATATTATGACAATTTGAAAAGTGTCACAATGTCCACGGATGAAGTGACACCTATTTTATGGAAATTTTGAAACTTTTAAAAGTGCCGTAATGTCCATGGACATTAGGTCCCTGAACGTTATGACATGCCACCGTAGTTTCGCTTGTACATAGTCTCGTTCTTAGAAGGAAAATCGTGTCGCACGGTGTAATCAGAGTTTTGTTTTAAATTCACACATCTATTATTTATTTATTTCGATTTTATTTAACCCACGGCAATCCCATCCGCTTATTAATAGATTTCGAATACAACAACCACCTATACACATTAATAGACTATAATTTTTTAAAGTTGGAAACTTTTCATCAATTTAACGCCTTAATTTGTTCTAATTTCTTATGAAAACATTAATCACCATATATATACCCTTGAAGCGATCGCTTGAAACTTTCATCTAGATGCGAGTATAAATTTCAAACAAACAAAATGAAATGGAAACTTAAGACAATAACAGCGGGCAGCGCGGCGTTACGCTTCCGACACGGTGACGTGACGATGCGTTAAAAGAAATTCCGCGCTACAAATTTAACGATAAACGCTTAGGGGTTTACTATTTTGTTTTGGTCTGCTTGGACGAAAATGAAAGTTCAATGACTACGAGGTTGTAGCTTTTTTGATATCTTTCCTCGGTTGAGAAGCGATGACGCTGCTGATGTTGATGTTGAAGGTAGCTAACACACGTTAATAGGCGATGAATAAGCATCATGTCCGTAAGCATTGTGCTACCTATTGGTATCACTATGTTTGCTTTATCACATACAAAATAAATTTGTTTTAATACCGCCAGTCTTTTGGAAATAATAATAAAATTTGCATATTAATATGGAAGATGACATCTGTTTTCGGTGGTTATTTTTATAACAAAATTTTTTTAAATTATATAAATTTAATAAAAGAATAAAAATTAGTTTTTATTATTTCTTTTGTTTGGAAAAGTAAGAGTTTCTTAAATACAATAGTTTTCAAATTCTTCAATAAGTTTTTCTTTCGACAAAGAATTTCACTTTTTTTTTTTTCCATTGAAAATGTGGTAACAACGGAAAGACTTAAGACACAAACTTGTTGGTCGGACAGGAACAAAAGAATAAGAAAGTAATTGCTTTTCAACTTTTGATCTCGAATTATATAAGTTACAAAGTTATCTAACTGTTTTCTCTGAATGCATTTCTAAAACCTCCCCCCTTGTAATCATATCGTAACAAAAGACTTAAACAACAAACGCCATTGTAAAAACCACTTATTCATTCTTAACATATTGATTCATTGAATCATTTCCAACAATTCCATGATGTACTCTATAATTATGATTATCTTCTTGAGACTTACCCCGTTATAATTTCAAAACCAATCATATCCGGATCACATTCTTCATCCACCAGCCCATTGCTACTGCCAGCCGTTCCCATTTCTGCCGTAGGCCTTTCTGTCTTTGATTCTTGTTGGGCATTTCCGTTGTTGGCCACTGATGCCGGTGCTGCTCCCGCGGCAGCATCTATTGGTTTCGGCACTTCACTGTCATTCTGCACAACAACATTTCCGGTAAGCTCAGCAGCTTCCTCAACGCTAACATTCTCCGTTTTAATGTGTTGCGGTGTTGCTGTTGTCGATGTGCTAGATGTGGCAGCCTGTTGTGTGGCAGTCGTCGAGGCTTGCGGTGAAGGTGTTACATTTGTGCGCGGAAATGTTTTGGCCGGCTTGACGGGACGTTTGGTTTTACGTGCGGCCGTTGCTGAGCTGATCACAAGGAAAAGCATGAGGAAAAGTAAACTTTTGCGCAGAAACATTGTGGCTGTGTTCGTGTGCTTGTTTGTTCTGCAATGATATAGAGAGAAAGAAGGAAAAAATAAATTATAGGATTTAGTTAAATTGTATTAATCGTAATGGGTTAATAATGTTACTTGTATTTAGGTTCACATTTTATGATTGCCTGATTGTAGCCAGTGTATGGCGGCGATGATAAGTTATAATGGAGTTTAAACATTGATCCTCATGTCGACGTGACTGTAAGATAATTTTTATGACGGAAAAAGTGCGTGTGTAATGGCATTACAGTCACTATGTTGAGTGTTATGGATAAGGAAGTTTATGATGATTTTGCCTCTTGTCGCTTGTAATAAAATATTGAATAATTCTAATTATTGCCACCGTTATTACCAAAAAAAAAACAAGCAAAAGCAAGAGAAATTATTCCAGACGAATGCGTGTGCACTGTGTGCTTACTTGCCTACTAGCTTGCCTCTTGAAAAAAAAGTCCTTTCGAATAACATTCAGAAAAGTCAATGATCCTCGTATTGGTTATGATTGTAACTACATCAATAGAGATAATTTAAATGTTATCTTTTCACTGTCTGACGCAAACCATATACTGGGCAAATTCTCTTGTAGCTGACATATGCTGGACATTGTTTGATAACGGCATAGAATTACCAATAACTAAAAGAAAAATGTAATAAATAAAGTCTTTCTTAGATACCCAAATTTATACTGATCTTTTATTTATAGATATTATATCTACAGCTTTCTTTTGTTCGGTGACTTATAGTGAAACTTTAATTAGAATATTTTTCCACTATACACCAACCCTGCTAGAATGCAGTTTTGTGGGACATTTTCGCGACAACTCGGAATAAGTACGAAATTAACCCTTAAATGGATTTTCAGTTTTGACTTATTTTTGGCATTCAAGTTTAGTTTAGAGCTTTGGTATATTAAGAAAGTTATGGTAGGATTTTATGAGGAATATTTTTGTAGTATATTTTAACCTGTTACACCCCTGTTTTAGAATTGTTTTTTTACCCTTCTCCTAAAATACCCATATGTTGAAGTGGTAGAGGGTTAAAGTATTCCAGAAAAATTTTTCACAAAAAAAAAACAATTATCTTCCTGACGATCCCACCCAAAGGGCAGCGAAATATTGGAGAATAAAATTATTTAAAAAAACGACCAAACGCTCGAACATTTTAAGTTTGAATACAAAAATGTTTCCCGTAAATTTTTACATAACATTGCTGAACACATCCTATACCTAAATGGTATCCTATGCCGATTCATCATAACAATTTGCAACCAGGGTAAAATATCCCTTCCCCCCCCTGAAAAATATACAGACCTAAACTTTCGTAACGCCGATACAGGTATATTTTTGTAAATCCGTTGTCATAAATTTGTTATTTTAGAAAAAGTTTCATTTTGTTCACAGTGTTATTTATATGGCAATTGTAATTTGTAGTTTAATTTTAATTACCTCTACAAATGCAAATTGAAAACAATTTAAATACCATTGACAATTGTAATTATTTTCGAAGCACTTTCTTGACAGCTGAGAGTTTTTTTTTCAAATGTTTTATACATTACAGGTTTGTGAATTTGCAAGTACTACGGGGCAACACCAATCGAAGCCACAAACCTCTACATATAAAATACTTTAAGAACAGAATTGCCAACAGTCAAACAAATTCAAAATAATTAAAAGCATTGCCATATTTCATTACAATTCGCATCTGATTCCACAATCTGCAACTGCATTGGCTGAGCAAATGGGAATTTGACATTTTTTACTTGCCATTGATAACAATGGTAATAAAAATGGAATGCAAATTAAAAAGACCCAAAGCTGACGAAAATACAAGCTTTTTAGATTTAATTGAATCCTGGTAAAATAAATAGAAATTATGTCTTACTAACGAAAATCTCTCGCATTCAATTTGGAAATACTGCTTCGCAATTTCAAAAGATATTGTCTTTTGTGTATTCCCTTTTTCTATGAAATGATATTTATGAGATTCGTGAAACATTTTTATGGTTTATATAAAAAGAAATCTTTCGAATTTGTTCATATCAACTATGAAATTTACTCATGGATCCTACAAAAAAAATGGTTTCCCAATACATCGCCTGAAGGGATTACGGAGAGCTTATCAAAACCAGTTAGCTGTGCTTGTGCTAGTTTTACTCTCACTGATTGGGACCTGCAGTTGTACACTGGTTCGGAACTGTAAGCTTTTTCATGGCTAAATTCTGAGCGGGGTGATGGTTGACGAGAGAATAGTAAGGTATTCAGGGCAGGGACCGAACCCACGTTCCCCTGTACAATAAATGCATATCACTTCAGATGGCGCACACACCTTCAGCCGACGATCTTCCAATGTTAGCCAAGTCTGGCGTGGACACCTCAGTTGGTCGACCACTACGGTGTTCGTCTTATGGTCTTGCTTAAGCTCTGCTATCCAATATTTTGCAGTCGTAAACGAAGGACCAGACTCCCCCAGAGTAGTATCTAGCCCGGCTATAATATTGCTTGGACTGAGACCTTTTAAATGGAAATATTGAATTACATAACGGTGACGAATTTTTTTGATATTTACAAATTCACTGAGATCGTTTACTTTTGATGGCTCAAATAAAAACACTACGCAACGTGGCGCCTAGAAACTTAAAACATATGTTTTAGAAGGTTGCCACGTTTCACCAAAATAGTCTTTTTTCAAACTGCTAGCGCCATCTATACGTCAGGTTGGCTAGTTTTTTGACCGCCCTCTACCTGACATGTGCGCACATTTTTACTACCTGTTGCATCCCTTTGTAGTAGGACCACCTTTTGACCCAGTTTGAGAGCACATTGGGGTCAAATAGGATCAGTTAGAGAAATAACGCCTACTACACTGTTTTTGCCGCCGTTGTCTTCTATAAATCACCCATAGATACATTAGTTATATCTCCTATGTGTACGATTATAGGTGCAAAAAACGGGCCAATTTTCTCGCCTGTGGTCGTCAAAGTGTTAAAAACGAGGAATATTTTTTTCAGTTCATCGGTAGCACCAACAGGGCAAACACTACGACTTTTCTTCACTCGCCTTGAAGAGTATGGGACAACACGAGATGCTAACAGGTGTGGCAGGCCCCGGAGTAGGCGTTCTGCAGAGAATATCGCAACTATGGCCCCAGATGTCGCAGAAGACCTCGAAGTGTCGACCAGACAACGTCCCAGGCAATTGGACATAAATTGGAGGTCTTTACAGATAATTTGGGGGAAAAGCTCTTACAAAGTGCAGAGTGGTGCATCAGTTGTTAGCTGTTCACCACTAAACGCTTGCAACCTACAGCCAACGAAAAAACAAATGGTTTCCCATTACATCCTGTGAAGAGATTGGGTACAGCTTCTCACAACCAGCGAGTTGTGTGCTTAGTAGATCTACACTCATTGATTGGGACCTACAGTTTTACACCGCCTCCGGACGGTATTTTTGAGAAGTGAGGTGACCCAAGTACGATTTTGGTGAACAAAAACAGCAGTAGATATGCAATTCATGAAAACCATGCTTGCACATACTAGCGTGCAAACATATACATGGTTCCTGCATAATGTTGCAGGGGCCGGTTTTTATCGGGTATATTTGGACGTCCATGGTGCAACGGTTAGTGTTGCGCACCTTTTGTACATGAGAACGTGAGTACGATCCCAGCTCAGACCACCTTACAATTCTTGCGACCACGGTCACCTCGATTAGTGTTGGCGACACTATCGAGTACTTAGCCTTGAAAATAGCTTCTCAAAATACTGTTCCGCGGTACAACTGTAGATCCCAATCAGTGCATGTAGAAAGCGCATAGCTCACTGATTGTGAGAAGCAATCCCTTCATGAGATGTTATGGGAAACCATTTTTCCTTTTTTTATACATATGTAGATTGGTGGGAAACAAAGCCCGATCCCTGGGGGCTAATTATGTAAGAAACAATATAGTTTGTAATGGTTCATTAAAATGTCTTAGATAATTTAATAGATTTTTTCTCCTTTATATGATATTGATTTCGCTGGCAGTATTAATCAATTTAAAAATATATAAGATTTAGTGTATTTTAATGCTGTAGTCAGAAGAGAGTTATGTTCCACAGACAAAAAAATAAATATATTAATAAATAGAAAATAAAATGCGATAAAATGAAAACGTTAGATGTTTATCGTTATACATAATTTGGCCCCTGGCTGTTGCATTGCAATCGAGTTCGTTTCTTAAGTCTTTTGTGTAAATTTATGTATAGTTAATGAGAGTGAGTATCAACTAAGCAGAACAAGCGCAACCTTAGGCCCTTATTCATAGTGGCACAGCTGTTTATGTCTCATCACAACTAGTACTCATTAAATGCCACCTTTTATTGCCATAAAATTGATATAAAGAGATTACAGACTTTAAGGTAGCAAGTTTGAAAATAATAATAAACAATAAAATACCTTCACTTTTTCCTCAACAATTTAAGGGGATAATTTTCTACTGCATTTACTAACACAAATTCCAAGTTATAATTTACAAAGATCTTATCACATCTTGATTTACAAGATATCTACAATTTTCTATCTGGAAGCAAATGAAATACACCCACTTGCTGTTTTCGTAAATTTCTGTAAATATTTTATAATTTTCTTGAAAATAGATTCAGTTTTCGTTTCTCTTTCTTTCGTTGCAGGTAAGCTGTTTTATGTGTTTGAATAATTTTCGTTTGCCACAATCCATGGGTAAGTTCTGAGTAACATAACGCACTCGGTAGATTACAAATAATGATATATGCAACTTTGTTTCTAATGCAACAGGTGTTGTTTGGTCGAGATGTTGCCACCATCAAAAGCAAGATGATCTATGCCACAAATCATCATCTAATGATCTTAATATCTCACACTGTTGGTGTGAGAATCATCTCATAACTTGTAGCTAACATGTGGAATTGGGCGTTGCTAATTATAACTTTAGTCTGTGGTTTTTCTGGTACGAGTATTATATAATTACAAAAACTACAGAAGCCAAACTGAAAACATCGCTACATCTTATCTATTACACAGAAAAGGCTGTGGCAGTTGATTTTTTAAAATTCTACGTTGTATGAAATCTAATTAGCTTATTAAAATTCTTTTTCACAGCCCGCTGGTGGATTTTCTGGGGAAAGAATTTCTTCTTTCGTAACAGTAAACAGAAGATTTTGTTTAATTAAAGGTTTGGTTGAAGAAATTTTTGAAAATTAACCCAAAAGAGGAAGCAAAGCACTGTTATTTAAGGTTTTTTTTTTCTTCCATTTCGTTAAGTTTTGGTGAAAAAAAACACAGATTTTCATGTATGAAACAAAGTGAAAGATTTCATTCGTGGAAATAATACCGAATGTGGTCGTCAGATGTTGTGTGAATGGTTGAGTGAATGCATGTAAGGTGTGAGGTTATGGGTTGTTGTCTATTTGCATATGAAGCTCAAGCTCAAGGTTGCTCTTGGGTGTTTGCTTAATTGCCAAAAAAAATTATGGTTTGAGAAATATCACATAATTAGCTGGAAGTTGAAATGCCAATGATTGATGACTACATTTTCACTTATGTGCTAGAAGAAAAAAATGTACAACACGAGGTAGGGTGAGAGTTTACCAAAGCAGGTTTTGACAACTGTCATACGTTAACACATTATAAGACTTCCTTATTTCCCATACTACAGGAACCATGTACATGTTTGCACGAATTAATTTCGTGAAGTTGAGACCTGCTCATTTTGTTGTTTCTTAGTTGTTTCTCACATTTTTATTTTCAGCAATTTTCAACAAATACATCCATATTCGATTCACAATCACATACATTATAACATATTAATCTTTGTGTCTCAAACATGTAATATTGAATAGCAAATGCACAGTGTTTGGACACAAGCATACTATATTTGAGACAAGCTACAAAAACGTTGTATTTACATCCAAAGAACAAACAAAGACCGATTTTTCAGTGGGGAGTAAACTGGTAGTAAGTTTCAGTAAGGCCGATAGAACTTAAATTATTTACTAGCATCCAATAAACCACCCACCATGACAAACAATTTGAAAATTTGTTCAGACATTTTGCTATTCAAATATTTTTTGTAATAAAAAATGTGATCATTAAACAGATTCGGGTTGTAAAGGATAACAAATTTAAAGACAGATTTAATAAAAAAAAAGAGGAATGAAGGGGGTAAAATCAAAAAATTACAATAGGCTATATATTTTTGACCGAAGAGATCTAAATTTTTTTGACTATTTTCGTGATCTATGTTTTGGTTTTTTGTGAACACTTTTTTCTATTTTAGCCAAAGGCGAACGTTTGCGACACATTTGTTCGGACCATGTAAGCACGTTGATAGTTGACCTTACATTTTTTAAACGGTAAGAAATGGACTCAAAATGTACCTGACGATTCCATGAACTACGACCAGTTTTTGATCCACTTCGATGGCGTATATGGGTCAAATAGCATCAGTTAGAGAATTGACGTCCTTACCCTCTTTTACAAATCACCCTTGGATACATTTACTTTATATCCTACCTGAAACATTATAGTTATAGACTGCCTGTGTTTGTCAAAGGCTTAAAGGCAAAAACAAACTAAAATAAAAAATTATTTCCCATTACATCCCATGAAGGACTTGGGGAGAGTTTCAAACAAGCAGTGACCTGCTCGTTTCTAGATTTATACCGAACGGAATTTGGAGAAGATTTTTCACGGCAAAATATTTGATAGTGTCGCCGTCACTAAGCGTGCTGTTCGCCGTCGAAAGAATGGGACGTGGTCAGAGCAAGAATCGAAATCAAGTTCTCCTGTACAAGAGCCGCTCACACCACCACTAGAACACTGACGATAACCTCGGTTAAAAGCAGACAACGGCATAATTTTTGGTGGAAACGAAAATGTGATTATTAGTATTTTTGGCACCCAGATCAGAGAAAGGCATGATAAATACCAGAAGGAATTCAAATGGCGAAGATGTGATTTACCGCAGTACAAGACCTGACAACGTCAAATATTCGGCACGCCCATTTGAGGGTAAGACACCCGATATAATCGAACAAGTTCACGCTATATTGATGGGTGATAGTAGAATGAAACGCCAACAGTTTGAGGTGGTCATAATTGAGGAGTCGCAGAACAAAACGTGACTTTTTGATTATTTTAAAATGTTGGGAAGTCAAAGATTATTTTTTTCATACGATTTAGCTATAATCTCTAGTCTATGAGAAGAGAAGAAAAATTATCCAAATAAGATTTTTTCCAATAGAACTTAACCAAATTCATGCAAAGACATCAAAACATTTTGAAAAAAAAAATACAAAAAGTCACGTTTTGTTCTGCGACTCCTCAATTAGTCTTATATTTCACATATTCCCGTAAAGGAATATGTGAATCCTTCTAAGGGTGTTCCAAAATTCACGCAAGGTTTGTATTTCGTGCCATTTGTGCGGTAAAGTGTTGTGGTTGGAAAAAATGTACAGCCTGGCAGCTGACAGTTTTTAAAATTTTTTTACTGAATGCAATATTTTTAAAATAATACTCAATTGTCGAACAAAATCATCTTCACTTCATTTTTATGTGATGCCTTCGTTAATAGTCAAAATTGTAGCATTGGAAGTTCAGAAAATCTACGGGTGATTATTGTGAATCAATTGCATCCACATCGTCTCAGTATTTGCTGTGAATTTTGGGCTGGAGGCATCATCGGCTCATTCTTCTTCGAAACTGCGGCTGCTCGATCATTGACAGTTAATGGTGCTCGCTATCCTGACATTATTGTCGAGTTTATTGTGACCAAATTCCAAGATATGCATACGGACGAAATTGAAATGCAACAAGACGGTGTCACATGCAAAATAGCCCAAGAATTCAATTACTGTATGCGTTGTTTTCTCGGGATGTAATATTCCGTTTGGGTGATCAGCATTAGCCGTCCAGATCATCCGATTCAATGCCGTAGTACTTTTTTATTTGGTCTTTTGGAGGTATAAGGATTATTTCAACATGCCCACGACCGCCCAAGCCTTGAAGAGAGAAATTGAGCTTCTTATCATCAAACTTCTGTCACATTTATTCAAAACGGGTTTGCAAATTTCGAGAAAAGTGTGCCAGTGACAGCATATTGATATTGTCTCCCACTCATACTAAATGCTTTCCTTCATCTCCACAGCTTCTACAGCAATCATTGGCTGAGATTCCAAGTCTCTAGTGAGGTCATAACTCTAGACTTTTTCTTTGGGCTACGTAAAGTCCAAAGCTGGGTACAATTGCTCGCGTCATTTGCCAAGTACCACACGAACTCGTCATCGAAAATTGGAATCTCAGAATGAACCTTGTTAAACGCAGTTACAACCACCATTGGTAAGAAATAATCCTTCAAAAAATAATTGTAACAGATAATTATTTTGTATCATACCAGAGATTTTGTTTGTGTAATTGAAAAAAAAACACATTTACCTAATTAAAAATTTCTCTACCATCGACACAATATACACGCTGAAAAACCGGCACCAGCAATATATTGCAGCAATATATTGTACATGTTACATGTTTGCAAGCATTGTTTCCATGAACTGAAGATATGCTGCTGTTTTATTTATTTGCTTCCTGTCACGGTTTTGTATTCAGCGATTTTCTAAAAACAAATCCGCATTTGCTTCACAAAAACATATATTATAGCCTATTTCTCATTGTGTCTTAAACATGTAATAGTGAATACCAAACTCAATGTGTTTGGACACAAATATACTATATTTGCGATAAGGTACAAACACGTTATATTTGCATTCAAACAACACCAAAAAATACAGATTTTTCAACGTCTGTGGATGGACCAGTGAGTAGTTGTCAATTCATGAATAGGACTGCGGACTGTTCCGTCATTCACTGTAGTCCCCAGACTCCAAATAAAAAAGGGATCTTACAATGAAGTTACCGCAGATGCTATGTTTGGGCCGTTAACAAATCTATTGAATTTTAAAGTACTCAAGAGCCTAAGAAATGTTAGGGAAAGTGTTCTGAAATAAAACAAGCCTATGTTAATGTATTAAATGGATTTCCGTTTTGCGTGTGAGAAAGTTTTATTATTCAGGCTGTTTTTCTTCTTTGTGAAAAAGAACAATTTCACACAAAAGACACTGAAGTTTTCGTCCTACATCGCCGAGTCAAGAATCGCATGGTCAATTTGAAGCCGCATTAATCCCTTCAACTACACGCTGAAAATCGGTATTTTTTTGTTGTTTGGGTACAAATATAATGTGTTTGTAGCTTGTCGCAAATATACTATACTCGCGTCGAAACACATTGTGTTTGCTATTCAATGTAACACGTTTGATATACAATGACTAATAGGCTATAATATATGTGTTTGAGACCCAAATGTGGATTTCTTGCTGAAAACCGCTAAAAACAAATACGAGACAGACAAGAAAGAAACAAAAGTGCAGCAGATCTTCAATTCATGAAATCAATGATTGCAAACATATGTTGCTGGGCCGTTATTTCTCAGCGTGTTGCCCTAAACCCCCAATTTAGAGCTCTGCGGTGTTAACATATATTTTATGACAATATTGAGTCCATTTCGAAATCCACATATATTTTCTAGAGATCCTTTGATATTTTGTAAAGAGCATACAGATTGATGTCGACAATTGAGCGGCAGTCACGGAAACAAACAAGAATTTGTAGTGCCATTCTTTTTTCAAATTTTTTTTACAAAGTCTCAAATCTTACGAAAATTGTTTTCAATGTTATTTTTTTTATCAAGGTCTTCAAATTCTACATATACTAGTTGTCGTAGTAGCCGAATCCAAAACTTTAACACTACGATGCTTTATTGTTGCAGAATAGGATTCCTATTTATTACCAAAAAGCGGTTCCATCATTCCATCAAAAAAGTTTTCATCATTTGTATCAAATATGGAAAAACCCAAACTATTCGAGGAAATTCAGCCACTACACATCGTTAGACATCCACTGACCATGGTAACCCAGATATTAAATAAACTGATCACTCTAATTAATTACAATTGTTTTTGTTTTATGTTTCTCTATTGGTTTCATAATTAGACTTTAAAAAGCCGTATAAAAAATTTAACATTTTCTTGGTAATAATTCGGTCTAGTATCTTTAGTTCTTAAGCACACACACACACATCTACAAATTGACCATTTTACTTTGTTGGTGTATGGGTAGACAATGATGCACTCTATAACCCTAATTAGCCTCTTGGAAATTCTATTTTCTATATCTTTCATTACACCACTTTTGGCTTGAGTTATTTCTTATTTATAATTAGCTTATGGTCTTATGTACATTCATGCATATGATGTATGAACTGGGTTGATAACATTACGGTTGTTTTCTGTAGGCCATTGTTTTGCTAACCCAACTTTTCTCCTCTCCACCTGGCTGTTCCATGTGATATTATATCATTTGTTCTTGCTGTCTGTGTAATTATCTTATTTAAAATGACATAATTTGTTCTTTAAAGTCTTTTGTTTGCTGTGATAGTTTTGTAATGATAAATGATATGTGTAAAGTGTTGCCAGTGGGTAATTGTATTCACTCATACTGTTACACCCTGGCAGGCTGGTAATTAGACAGCAAGTTTGTTGTTTAAGTCTTTTGTTTTGTTGGATTATTATTAAGTTGTAATGAGCTTAAACCGTATGCATTACCTTTTTAATAATCCTGAGAATTTTTCTTATTTCAATTGTATTTAGCTGTAAACGTAAGTAAGAAATTTCTTGGTAAATAACCATTAATTAGAAAAATATAAGCGAATTGTTTACTCTAATTATGAACTGGTATGGATATGCTTGTTTTGACAGGCCAGGTGTGAAGTTTGTTTTTTTCCTAGGGGGAAGAGGGGAACAAGAAATGCCCAATTTGTTTATGTCCGTTTTATGAAAATAAATTGTTTTTTTTTGTCATGAAGTTTTTTTATGTAAAATATTTTATAATTGTTGGGAGTAGTTAGTTTGGGAATTAGTTAGTGTAAAATATATATAACGCAAAATTAGTGAAATAATAACACTGTGAACGTTTTTATTTTGAAATTAAATTTCGGGTCCTAGGGGTCGTAGTCCCCAATATGTAATATTGAATAGCAAACACAATGTATTTGTACATGTATATTTTACGACAAGCTACAGAAACGTTATATTTGCATCCAAACTACAACAAAAAATACTGATTTTTCAGCGTGTGATACTTTTTCAGCGTAATTATCAGCAATGGTCCTACTAAAGCTGCAGTTCTTGTAGAAAGACCCTTGTGCCAAATCTTTCACAAAATAAATGAACACACGCCAAGGTCTTATGATCGTTGGCGAATCAATTTTTCGCACTCACCTCGATCGCATCGATATCCCCCCTGTTTGCAGCACTCAGTGGGATTGTGTGAAAGGAATTAAGGGACCTACACTGACGAAACTCTTTTCGTACATATTATGGAAGCCTTCATAGATTCTAGGAATTCCTTCAATAATTTTCAGTCAGAGATACATTTCATAGGGTCTACGAAACATGTCCATAGTTTCCATGAAGCGAAATCGATAAAATTTGTTCATAAGAGCTAAGAATTTTTTTCTTCGATTCTATGAAACGTGTGCATAGTTTCTATGAAATGAAATCGATGACATTTGTTAAACATTTACAAATATATATGCTTTTCTGTTAATAGAGATATAGAATGTTCTTGAGCTTGAATTACAAAATATAAAGGTCCCAGTAAAAACATCGAATAAATAGAAATTAGCCCTGATGAATTTTAAAGTAAAGCACGACGATACTGCAGGCACTTGTTATTACCTGTGTGAATTGTGTTATGTTTTAGGCAACAACAAAAATCATGGCTAGTGGGAACCGATGGTTGTCTGGAAAAGTTTTTGCAAATGTTTTCTTGTATGTTTTGCTTGCGATATTTTTCGATAACTTGCATAGTGGGGAAATCTCAATCCATATGAGTTTTCGTTTGCATTGAATTTTATGAATTTTTCAATAGCATCATTCCAAACAAAAGCTGATGGAGATCTGTGGCTTTGTAAAGAATCAAAACATCTGTGGTTTGTAAGGAATCAAAACATCTTTATGGAAACTATATCTCCATTAATTGAATGGTCTTCAGATTGATAGTAAAATAAAAAAAAGGACAAAATTGATGATTTATCTGACCTTTCTTATTCTATTCAAAATTAAAGTGTTAGAGCGTTTGGTCGTTTTTTAATAATTTTATTCCCTAATATTTCGTGGCCGTTCTGAAATGATTTAATTTTTAATTATTAATTGTGTTCGTCTTCTTGACGGCGCTACCCGAAGATCAGCGAAATATTGGACAATAAGATTATTTAAAAAACGACCAAACCCTCCAACATTTTAATTTTGAATAAAAAGAAAGCACCAGCAAAAATGCAGCATAAATAAAAATCACAACGAGCAGCAAAATAATGGGTAATACAATTATTTAAAAAACGACCAAACGCTCGAAGATTTTAATTTTGAAACAAAAGTACCAGTAAAAATGGAAAATAAACAAAAATCATCCCCGATAATTTTTGTATATTCAATGAACCGAAATTTATGAACGCTGTTCAGAAAATCTACGAAATATTTTGATAGATTTAGCCCGATACGGGAGAAACTCTACGAAGCAATGTCTGAGCTTGGTATTCCTGCATAACTCATACGCTCTTGCAGGATGACCTTGACGAACACCAAATCTGCAGTGAGAGTTAGTAAGGTTCATACCGAACCTTTTGAAACTAAGCGAGGCCTCATGCAAGGAGAAACCTTATCGTGCGATCTCTTTAACATCTTAATGGAGATCATTATGAGAAAGTCAGTCAGGCAGTCAACATAAAAAAACCCATCAGCAGCAAAAGTCACATGCTGCCGCGTATGCTGATGATATCGATATCATTGGGCGAACAATTAGAGAAGCTACTGCGGTGTTTTCAAGAATAGAGAAGCAGTCAGTAATAGTGGGTCTGACAGTAAATGAGGCCAATACGAAATTAATGGTTTCAACGAGCAGGGCCTCCACGCAATTCGACCAAACGTGAACTTTGATAACCGATATAATTTCGAGGCGATGGGCGAGGTGATGGACGATATGGACGATCTGCGGTAAAGAAAAACAACAACATCAGCCTTGAGATCTAGCGGAGATCTAGAGATCTAGAGATCTTGATCTCTCCCGACTAACAAAAGTCCAGCTTTACCAAATTCTCATATAACCTGCCTTGCTTACGGCGCAGAATCCTTTGTCTTATCGCTAGCAGTCGAAACATCTGTAGGAGTCTTCGAGAGCAAAATGCTCCGTGGTACTCTTTTAGGAAAAGGTTAGTTTTTAAGAAAAGAAAAAGAAAGGTTTTATTTTAATTTTAAGATAAAGTTCTTTTAAGAAAAGGAATTTTTTTAAGAGAAGGTATTTTTTGGAAGAAAAGTTTTTTTTAAGAAATGGGAATTTTTTAGAATAGGCCTTTTTTTCAAGAAGAGTAGGTACTTGTCTCAAGAAAAGATATTTTGTTTCAGAAAAAAGTACTCTTTAAAGAAAAGGTAGATATTTAAGAAAAGGCAATTTGTTGTAAGAAAATTTACTTTTTTAAGAAAAGGCACTTATTTTAATAAAAGTTTGTTTTTTTTAAGAAAATTTACTTTTTGTGAGAAAATGTACTTTTTTAAGCAAAGGTACTTCTTTAAGATAAGGTACTTTTTGGAGAAATAGAAAATTTTCTTTTTTAAACGGCACTAATTTGAGAAAATTTTCTTTTTTTAAGAAACGGCACTTATTTGAGAAAATTTTCTTTTTTTAACTTCTTTCCCTTTAGTTTTTCTAAGTTTAATTTTTATTGGGTTCAAAACTACAATATATACTAAATATTGGTTACAGGCTCCACCTAGAAAACTTCCAATTAAACAAGAAATTTCCCAACATATGTGAGACATTTAGTTAGTCTAGACACAAACCAAAATAAAAGTAAACAATATAGTTGATTATTCTGGGTTGTATCAGAATTGTTTGAAAAAAAAGTTGTTTAAGTTTTTTTCATTTAGCCTTCATCCCGCAACGTGCGATAAGGAACTTCGTTCCAAAAACAACCATTATCTTCTTATCAGAGCTTTTTGGGGGACATTCTTTGTATGTATATTTTTAATGCAACCCAATTTTGAATTGATGTGTGTAAAGTTTTTGTGATTTGAATACAATCATTTTCATTAAGCCAATATTGACGCTGGTAAACTTCTGTTAAATATTTCTGAATACTTATTACGTTCAAGGTATTTGCAATGTTGCCCCAAAAGTTTCCACCATTTTGCAAAAAACTCACCATTGGAATGTGAGTCATAACCCGGATTAATATAAATTCTTAAGCTCGATATCAATCAGTGTCCCATTAAACCTCTATACAATATATTCTAAGCTTTAGAAGATCTAACGCGTTAAGACCACAAATAACACTATTTACTTGGGTATTTTACTAAATATTGAAACACATACACTTCCTGCTAGAATTTGCCCGCTTTTCAATAGCACCGCCTCTTTTGACAAATTGCATCATCATCATATACAATTTAAGCGCACAAATCACCGGCCCCAACCATATTCTGGCAGAAAATTTCTCTATCATCTTAAATGTGAATCACATAATAAATAATATCCATAAACGTTTAAGTTAAATGAACGAAAATTGAAAACAAGTGACGAGAGAGAAAAGGAAAAAGAAAACACTTGCAATGGATAATCGCACAATGCATTTCAATGCTTTTATGCATTGAAATTAAGTAACCGCATTAATCGAAAATTGTAATAATCAACAGCTATAAAAATCGTATAGCAACAAGAACTGCCAACCCAAAAACCTAATGGTGCGCACTATGAGTGCTAATTTATCACAATGGAACCAAATGGACACACGTAGCCGCCAAAAAGTTGAGAGCCGCAGTAAACAAAATGAGTGCCACGAATTGTTAGTACTCGTAACGTCATATCTTTGCAACAGCAACCTCTGTGATGCGGCCAACAGCGGTAATAATCGGTAGTGTTTTCTACTATTTCGGAATGTCTTTATGGTCAACATGGTAATCACGTATGAATAAAGAACACCTTGGCTTTTTGCGGCACTTGCAAATTTATGCTTGTGGTTTGAAGCAGGCGCACTTCCCTCTGCTTTTCATTCTTAGCCTTGGTAGTTTTTAAGGCCATGGTGGAAAACTCGTCTGTTGTTGACTGTAGTTTTTCACTCCAAGCACCGCTAGACGAGGTGTTACGGTATGTAGAGTTGTCGGTTGTTGTTGGCTGTTGGTTGGTGGTTGGTGGTTGGCGGTTTCCAATGACCTGCTTTAAACAATTGTCCGTTGCTTTTGCCTCCACCATACATTTCATCAAATTGATATTAATGTTTATTTCATATCTCTTTTGTTTTTGCTTTAATAGAAATTGTTAAATAGCTTCTCTATGAAGAGTATTGAATATTTGTGGTTAAACGTTTGTCAGCGGACGACTGATTGACTGCAAGGTGTTGATTTGGACACATAAAATAGGAAATTTCTCTGTTATGGTTGCCGAATGAAGGTTTTGAGGGCATATTTTCTAAAGGGGAAAATGATTTTTTTTCTCTTATTTTGTGTCCATAAATTATATGTTTTAAGTAATGCCATATATTAAAGGTGAATTACTTTATTTAATAATTTAAAAAGAAATTGAAAGGAATAAATGAAGGCAACGAGTTCTAAGGCATTTGGTTGGCTTTCTACAAAAATCCCATGCAACGACTTTGATGTGAACAATTAGTAGTGGGTTTAAATCTAAACTGGACAAAACAAAAATCTATTAATATCCATATAAAGAGATGCATAAATTACCAAAAGTTATGATTGAGTTCAGTTTTATTTTCTGTTTAATCATTAACCCTTTTGTGTTTTTCTGGTCACAAACAGTTTGTTGCTTAAATCTTTCGTTTTTTGTTGAATTACCGCGCTTAGCCCTGTATTGTGATATCGTAACTTGAACTAAGTTCTACAATTTACAATGGAATTTTTTACAAAGTTCTTTATTGAATCTAAATAATGATTTGTCAATCTTGTGTTCGTCATTATTTATTTCATCTATTGAAATCTTCTATTATAAATAAATAAATACTTTGCCATTACATACGATGAAGCAATAGGAGGAAGACTCTGTGATAAGGTATAGTTTCGCTAAATGGGACCTATAGTTTTACTCTGGTTCCGAAATGTTTCCTTTAGAATAATTTTCAAGAGATATGGTCGCAGTGTCTAAGCGAGATGACCGTCGTCGGAATGAAAGTCGTGATCGAACTTACATTCTCACGTACAAGAGTAGCTCACCGCAGCCATTTCACCACCGATGGCCACGCAGACTTCAATTAAGCCTTCAATGCAAAAAATATAATATAAGGTTTAATTTAACAGGGTTTTCTGTAGATTTCAATGTCCACAAATTACGGATTGTTAGGTATACATATTGTCAAATTACCAAATGTTGGAGCCAAGATTGAAGTTCCTTACATGAAATAGAAGACAATTTTGGTTTTTCAATTGTACATATATTGGGAAAACTGTGTGGACCGCTTTAACGCTCCTGAATGTAAAATTTTGTTACGTATTCTAGCAGAATAATCCTTCTTAAATTATCGACTAAAGATCGACACGCAAACCACATTTTGATCATGTTCCAGATACTAAATAGAACTGTATACCCTCAGCACTCGCTTTTAAATATGGTTCGCCATATGGGGAGAGACATATAAACCGGCAAGGTTACAAATTTGAGTTATTTTCTGGGCATTAATGCTAATAGCTTCCCGTATATTTTGGACACTTATAGTTTTACTGTTTAATATTGTTTAATATTTTAGGGTAAAACTAAACATTCTTTAAATAAAAACATTGATATTTACCCATATATATCAAGATATAAAATGACGAGTTGAATTGAATTCAATTTAATTCAATTCAATTAAACCCAATTCTATTCTATTCAATTCGATTCAATTCAAATCAATTCAATACAATTACATTCAATTCTACTTAAGTGAATACAATTCAAATTCAATTAAATTCAATTCAGTTCAATTCATTTCAATTCGATTCAGTTCAATTCAATTCAATTCAATTCAATTCAATTCAATTCAATTCAATTCAATTCAATTCAATTCAATTCAATTCAATTCAATTCAATTCAATATAATTCAATTCAATTCAATTCATTTCAATTCAATTCAATTCAATTCAATTCAATTCAATTCAATTCAATTCAATTCAATTCAATTCAATTCAATTCAATTCAATTCAATTCAATTCAATTCAATTCAATTCAATTCAATTCAATTCAATTCAATTCAATTCAATTCAATTCAATTCAATTCAATTCAATTCAATTCAATTCAATTCAATTCAATTCAATTCAATTCAGATAAATTCAATTCAATTCAATTCAATTCAATTCAATTCAATTCAATTCAATTCAATTCAATTCAATTCAATTCAATTCAATTCAATTCAATTCAATTCAATTCAATTCAATTCAATTCAATTCAATTCAATTCAATTCAATTCAATTCAATTCAATTCAATTCAATTCAATTCAATTCAATTCAATTCAATTCAATTCAATTCAATTCAATTCAATTCAATTCAATTCAATTCAATTCAATTCAATTCAATTCAATTCAATTCAATTCAATTCAATTCAATTCAATTCAATTCAATTCAATTCAATTCAATTCAATTCAATTCAATTCAATTCAATTCAATTCAATTCAATTCAATTCAATTCAATTCAATTCAATTCAATTCAATTCAATTCAATTCAATTCAATTCAATTCAATTCAATACAATTCAGTTCAATTCAATTCAATTCAATTCAATTCAATTCAATTCAATTCAATTCAATTCAATTCAATTCAATTCAATTCAATTCAATTCAATTCAATTCAATTCAATTCAATTCAATTCAATTCAATTCAATTCAATTCAATTCAATTCAATTCAATTCAATTCAATTCAATTCAATTCAATTAAATTCAATTCAATTCAATTCAATTCAATTCAATTCAATTCAATTCAATTCAATTCAATTCAATTCAATTCAATTCAATTCAATTCAATTCAATTCAATTCAATTCAATTCAATTCAATTCAATTCAATTCAATTCAATTCAATTCAATTCAATTCAATCCAATTCAATTCAATTCAATTCAATTCAATTCAATTTAATTTAATTCAATTCAATTCAATTCAATTCAATTCAATTCAATTCAATTCAATTCCAATTCAATTAAATTCAATTCAGTTCAATTCAGTTCAATTCATTTCAATTCAATTCAATTCAATTCAATTCAATTCAATTCAATTCAATTCAATTCAATTCAATTCAATTCAATTCAATTCAATTCAATTCAATTCAATTCAATTCATTTCAATTCAATTCAATTCAATTCAATTCAATTCAATTCAATTCAATTCAATTCAATTCAATTCAATTCAATTCAATTCAATTCAATTCAGATAAATTCAATTCAATTCAATTCAATTCAATTCAATTCAATTCAATTCAATTCAATTCAATTCAATTCAATTCAATTCAATTCAATTCAATTCAATTCAATTCAATTCAATTCAATTCAATTCAATTCAATTCAATTCAATTCAATTCAATTCAATTCAATTCAATTCAATTCAATTCAATTCAATTCAATTCAATTCAATTCAATTCAATTCAATTCAATTCAATTCAATTCAATTCAATTCAATTCAATTCAATTCAATTCAATTCAATTCAATTCAATTCAATTCAATTCAATTCAATTCAATTCAATTCAATTCAATTCAATTCAATTCAATTCAATTCAATTCAATTCAATTCAATTCAATTCAATTCAATTCAATTCAATTCAATTCAATTCAATTCAATTCAATTCAATTCAATTCAATTCAATTCAATTCAATTCAATTCAATTCAATTCAATTCAATTCAATTCAATTCAATTCAATTCAATTCAATTCAATTCAATTCAATTCAATTCAATTCAATTCAATTCAATTCAATTCAATTCAATTCAATTCAATTCAATTCAATTCAATTCAATTCAATTCAATTCAATTCAATTCAATTCAATTCAATTCAATTCAATTCAATTCAATTCAATTCAATTCAATTCAATTCAATTCAATTCAATTCAATTCAATTCAATTCAATTCAATTCAATTCAATTCAATTCAATTCAATTCAATTCAATTCAATTCAATTCAATTCAATTCAATTCAATTCAATTCAATTCAATTCAATTCAATTCAATTCAATTCAATTCAATTCAATTCAATTCAATTCAATTCAATTCAATTCAATTCATTTCAATTCAATTCTATTCAATTCAGTTCAATTCAATTCAATTTAATTCAATTCAATTCAATTCAAGTCAATTCAACTCAATTTAATTCAATTCAATTCAACCCAGTGCAAACCAATTCAGTCCCATTCAATTCAATTGAATTTAATTCAATGAAACGCATCGTTTTTTTATTCTATTAATTCAAGCTCAAGACCATTATATCCCTACTTTCCCTAAAAA
Organism: Phaonia tiefii; assembly: GCA_963931995.1. NCBI lineage: Eukaryota > Metazoa > Arthropoda > Insecta > Diptera > Muscidae > Phaonia > Phaonia tiefii. The sequence continues at coordinate 85,425,149 of OZ008367.1, read as the reverse complement.
AAAATAAAAATTTCCAAACGCATTTTGATGATCCTTCACAAACCGTGTAGCTAATTCAGATCTAGCCACAGATTTATATCAGTGGTTGTTTGGATTGATGCTATTGACAAATTCTTCTTCCCCATTTAAACTGAGAATTCCGCACTATGCAAGTGTTCGAAAAATATCGCAAGGAAAACACACAATGAAAAACATTTGCAAAAACTTCTTTCCATCTCCAAAGAACCATCGGTTCTCATCAGACATGGTTAAAAACCATTTATATCGCAAAACGCTATCTTTTTTATGTTTGATTTCTACATATCACAAGTTTCTCCCATATACATAAGAGTGGTTTTAATTTTCGGTCACGTTTAAAAAGTGTAGATATTAAATAGACTTTAAAATTGCCCAGATTATTAAACGCAGCATTCGACACTTCAAATATGTGATGAATCTAACAGACATCAAACCGTTTTTAATTATGAGCATTTGATTTCTCAACACCAATTCCACTTTCAGGCGACTCCAGTCATACGTCGCAATCTAGATATAGAAACTAGATTGAGGTTGTATGTTTCATTCTTTCTCTGGTCTATGGTCGAACAAACAAAATCAATCCCGGTTTAATTTTTCCTATATGCCTGTAATTATACTTAAATATTTTAAACTTTTTCAATTAAAACGGCTGAGTTGTAGACTTAATAAGCCATAATTAATATGTAAACTCTAGTAATTTAATTGACGATGTGCCAGTGATTAGCAATCAATTACAAATGGCAATACGCTAAAGTCATATGTTGATTATTCTAAAAAAACTGGATTTTGAAACCTGCTTGTGTCTTAAGTCTTTCGTTTGGTAATTTGAGAATTATTACAAAGCCTTGTAGAAGTATATGATTTGTGAGGCATTCTTCCACACAAATGTTGAAGACAAGAAAGTAATAGGCTATGTTTTAAAGAAATTTGTCAAAAATAATTCACTTCACAGAATGACTTGTAAATTGCTAGAGTCGAAGACATGTCAGATGATATGAGTAACTATGTTGCAAGAATTTAATGATTTTAACAAAGATTAGTATATGAAGTACGAACAAAAAATTCAAATAATTTCCGCCAGATAGATTGTAAGAAAATAAATCAAATAACAAATCATCAAAATTCAATCGACAATGAAAAATCACAATTCGCCGCAACGCTTAATCAATATCGACTCCAAACACACCTGAATTGTTTATCATCATCACCTAGTATATTATCTCATCCCAAGATTTGTAATATTGGGATTTCTTTAGCAAAGAAACCGCAAAAAAAACAATCAAGTAATCTATTCCATTCGTCTTTTTCCATTAAACTAGATCAAATCTTACGTGAGCATAAGAGGGAAAAATCATTATGGATTATGGTACATTTGAAAACAAACGCCTGTCGGATCATAGAACAAGTTCTAAAAAATGGTGTTAGATAATATCGAAAAATCATTTTTCAATTACAAATCATTATATCAGCACCTCTACATTATTCATCATCATCTTCTTATGTTCTTCAACTTTTTCGCGATCATCATCATCTCCCCATCATTTCCCCATCATCTTCTTCTTACCAAATGCTTTTGTGTGGAAATAAATCGGCATAATTTACATTTCAATGCAAGAAAAGTCAATGGACTTGAGTATTGAGAATGTGCCAAGATATATGTAAGAACTGTAACAGCAAATTTTTTGTTGTAGTTATAACAAAATCAAGTTTGCTGCTCAAGTTTTTGAACTTGTATTTGAGTTATTAAATTTTAGAATTTTCTTTGATTTATGCGATAACGGCAGAATCGTTAGCGTTTTTTTTCAATATTGTTTGAAAAAGAAATTGCGATGATTAAAGTTATTCAGTGGCATCTGTCAGTTCTTGAGTGAGAGTTCGTTTTATTGTTTTTTGTAAAGGAGGATTCATTTATAACATTTTTTTCGTCGTCTTCCTGACGATGCTACCCAAAGGGTAGCGAAATATTGAAGAATAAAATTAATTAAAAATTCGACCAAACGCTCGAACAATTTAATTTTTGAATATAATACAAAAGGTCGTATAAGTCATCACTTATTGAATCAAGAAATATTTAATACCAAATAAAAATCGCATTCGTTACATTTAATATTCAAAAATATGTTTTTCAAATATGGGCTGTAACTACTGCTAACATGGTTCATTCTGAGGTTCCAATTTTCGGTGGTGCGTTCGAGTTCTTCTTGCGGTATTTGCGGTATAAAATTATTTAAAACCCGATACAGAAATTTCAGTCGGGTGAGGCGACTTAAACATGTGGTGACCCTTAGTCATCCATTGAGTAATAAAAATGTTACCATAATTTTTTTTTGGATTTTGTTTTGTTGGCTTCCAAGATTCAGTTCCTCAAATGGGCATGGCGAAAACGTCCATAATCAATATCAAAGTGGTTTTGGGTTGATATTGTGTAGTACCAAATTTCATAACGATCTTTTGTGTTATTAAGGATTTATTGTGTGTACCAGAAAGTACTCTGCCCAACATTTGTACGGGACGTTCCAAATGGGTATGACCAAAAAAAAAGACAACAGAATGACGTTTGACTGATCGATTGTATTTTAACCAAGCTATCGTATTGACCACTCAGACTATTATACGCGAGGTGCTAGAATTGGCAAGGCGCCCTTTTTTCAATACCGTGAAGTTTGACAATATTTTGCATAAACTAAACTCTTTATGTTGGTCCTGAGGGATTTTCGATCGAAACCGATTCGTATATGCAAATTGCATATGAAGTTGGTATATATTTGATTGGTGATCTTTTAAATGGTACCAATTCAGATGAGCGACCAATTCAACAATATATTGCAGGAACCATGGTCATGTTTGCAATTGTTTTCGTGAATTGAAGATCTGCTGCTTTCTTTCCTTTAGTGTCTGTCACGTTTTAGTTTTCAGCAGTTTTCCAGACAAAAAAACTCATTTAGAACACAACAACATATATTATAAACTACTAATCATTGTATCTCAAACATGTTTTATTGAATAGCGAAAACAATGTGTTTGGGCACAATTATAATATATTTGCGACAAGCTACAAACACGTTATATTTGCACCCAAACAACAAAAAACGAAAAAATTTTCAGCGTGTATTCATGCTTGTAGCAATTCAGGCACAACGTGCTGTCCTGAATTATCTATTATTCCAGCGAAAACCAATCATTATTCGCTTAGAATCATGTATCAGACCTTGAAAGCTTGTAATATGAACTTCTAATACACTAACATTCTAAATTTGGTAATACTGTGTAGCGTCACTATGTCACTAAGTGGTAACGGCCTGTCGCCCGGATTTTGTATGGGAAGTACCTGAATCGGCCTTATATATTCGCCAACTTCTCAATACGCTGAAACATTTGTCTTACTTTATTGTTTGGATGCAAATATAACGTGTTTGTAGCTTGCCGCAAATAGAGCATAATTGTGCCCAAAAACATTGTGTTTGCTATTCAACATAACATGTTTGGGGCACAATCATTAATAGTTATTATATGTGTATTAGTGACCCAAATGTGGATTTGTTTGTTGAAAACGGATGGAAACACTAGTGTTATTTGAAGAGGTTCTAACAACCGAAAATTCGATTGTTGCGACCGAACTGCAGTAGCCACAACCGAATTGAGGTTGCCACAATCGAACTGAGGTTGGTACTACTCAATTTATTGTTCAAACTGAATATCGGTAGAAGCAAACTCTAATAGGGTTGTGTGAAACTCTAGTGCGGAAATGTTGGCATCTAATATGGTTGTAACAACCTCTAAATTAAGTTACGGCTTATTCAGTTATTTCTTCTGTGGGTGTGGACAACACAGAAAGACAAAGGGAGGGAGATGGCTGATTCGTCTTGGTTCTAAGTCTAACATGTAACCAATATAACTCCTTCTAATCGTTATATTTTTTGGTGTATAACTTTATATCGCTAAAATGTTTTAGAAGAATTATATTTTTGAACTAAATTCGCAGATTTGCATGGGATGCTTCTGCAGGGACGTGGCCGTAACAGCAATTTTCAATTCCAAACTAGTTTTATCCAAATAATAATTGTAATCACTGTCTAGTTTCATTGTGATAGGTAAAGATCTGCGGCTGTTATCGTGTTGAATAGCCAGTTATACAGACAGATATCCGGATGGAAGTGGATCACCATTTTAAAATCACGTAAATCGACTTAGGTCCATATATACCAAGGGTTTAACGTGAGTCCTTCTAAGCGTTACACTTTTTTTCTGCAAATCAAATGATACATCCTTATACATGAGATTATACAAATTCGCAATCTAGTGTTACCTGAATGACGAGTGAATTTGCATGGAGTGGTAGAGGCCATGACCATACTAAGTGGTTTAGTGGGTTTGATGTTGCTATAGAAGAGAGGTATAACAGAGTTATCTCTAAGATGGGTGTCGTGTTTGTTTTTAATTGAACACGAATGCAATCATTTGACAAGGACATTTTTTTATCCGAAGTACCAATGAAATGTTTTGTCGTTTCATACGAATGGATGCAACATGCATACATCACAATTTACCTGAAATCAAGCAACAGTCGAAACAGTGGGTTTCTTCGGGCTGATCAGTGTCATAGAAGCCCAAGTAAATCATAAAGTGTGTTGGCCAACAAAGTAGTGCATCACATTGTTAACCTATCCGCGGCTTTTATAATTTACAATGATTTCAGGAAAGACTTAACGCATTTGGCCATGTAAATGATGCTCTTTCATCAAGTCAATGCACTGGTGCACAGGTTCCGGATTCCGATTTTATAATTAAAATGGCGAAAGTGGTTCAAAGAACCATCTTAAAATTCAAGTAATCCTCAGATAACATAATTTAAAGATAACGCTGCTCTGTGATGTACAAAATTAATATACATACACGCTGAGAGAAAACGGCCCCAGCATATTGCAGGAACCATGTATATGTTTGCAGGGTTTCATGAATTGAAGATCTGCTCTTTTTTGGTTCTTTGTTGTCAAACACGTTTTTGTTTTCAGCAATTTAAGGCAAACAGAGCCACATTTGGGTCACTAAGATATTTTTAATAACATATTAATCATTTTCTCGCCAACATGTAATATGGAATGCCAAACACATTGTGTTTGGGCACGAATACACTGTATTTGCGATAAACCTGCAAACACCTTATATATGCAGCCCAACAAAAAAACATATTTTTCAGAGTGCATTTATCGTAATCCTTTCAAGGGATGTATCGGGAACCCATTTATTTATTTATTTATTTATTTTTGTGTAGTTCGTTGGGTTTTGGAAGGATTTTCGTTCCAAGGAAAAATACTAACAGCAGAATGAATTTCTGAGCTAACAGGTTGTTGGCATCAGGGGTGCAAAAAATAGTATGCGCAACTATTGTACTTGAGGTCGTGTGGTCGGTGCCTGCCTAGACTATTTAACATTTCATTCGACGACAGTGACCCCGCTTCGAAACGTCGAAACTATCGAGAACTTAACCATGAAAAAGTTTCTCAAAAAACCATTCCTAAACGTTGCGAAGCTGTAGGTCCCAATTAGTGTGTATGGAATTATAAAGTGCACAGCTTACGGATTGTGTGAAACTCTTGTTTGTCCGTTCATGGATTGTAATGGAAACTACGAGGACGGATCAATAAGTCCGTGTCTTTTTGAATGAAACACAGTTTTTATTGCAAAAAAATAAATATTTTTCAACATAATCTCCTTTCAGCTCAGTACACTTAGTCCAACGTTTCTCCAATTTTTGTATCCATTCCATAAAATATGACTTTTCGAGATCCATAAATTAGGCGTTTTTTTGATCAATAATTTCATCGTTGGAGCTAAATCTCTTTACACCGAGCCATTTCTTTAGGTTTGGAAATAGGAAATAGTCACTGGGGCCTAAATCCGGAGAATATGGCGGATGAGGTACTAATTCATAGCCCATTTAAACAACTCCAAACAATCCCTTGAAGTTGTCACACGATTACGTTTATGGTCAATTGAGAGCAAACTCGGCACCCATTTTGCTGACAGCTTTCTTAAACCCAACTGATCATTTAAAATCGAAACCACACTGTCATATGAAATGCCTATGGCATCAACAATCTCATGCACTTTTACTCTTCGATCGGCCAACACCATATCGTGGATTTTTCGACATTTTCGGGTGTATTGACCTCAATTGGCCGTCCAGAACGTCCAGCGTCATTTGTACTTGAACGAACACAACAAAAGTTAGTAAACCACTTGTTTACCACTGAAATCGACTGTGCAGAGTTCCCATAGTATTTATCAAGCCTCTTCTTGGTTTGATTAAAGATTTTTTTTCTCAAAAAATAATAATAATTTTAAAAAAAATGCACGAGGTTGTGTGTTTTGAACAGCTGTTAAACTCAAAGTAAATGGCGGAACTTACACAAAATGTGGCAGTAGTCTATTAACAGGTGGTACTTGATGGGAGCAGTGATGCATTTCACATAAGTACGAGGGAAGTTCGAAAAGTCATGGACTTATTGATCCGCCCTCGTATTTATTTGTTTTAAATTTTGACCTGTTTCTTAAAAGCCTTTGAACCAAAAATTATTTTCTGGCCGGAGAGTGACCCAACAGCCATTTATTACAAAATCCTATAGCCTTATGTATCACACACACACAAACTTAACCTAGAGAATGTAACAGCCCTGCATTAAAGTTCATCAAAAGTGTTATAGATTTGTTGTCTGTTTGCAACTCAAACAATCGTTCAAAAATCATATAACATAAACATGAATTTGTTATTAACCAACCGAAAAACAATTGGTTAACAAGAAAAGCAATTGACAAGATCACGTATGATGATGATGATGATGATGACAATGGATGACGATAACGATGATGAGGATAATGATTGTTACCTTGCAATATGTGAAAGTCGCATTCTATTGCAGGCTTCAACAGATGACTGTGAACTTTGAAGATGATCATTTTTCCTCATGATAAACCTGATGGCATATAAATTGAACCTGAGGGACATGACTTCAGATGTGGCGTTAGAAAATATGTATGATGGTGGCGGCAAATGCTTCACAATCATAAATCACTTAGACAATTGTAATAACTGAACATTTGATGAGGGCTTTTTTGCGGAACATCCAACTGATGTGCAGTGCTCTGCTTTACTTTTGAATGTTACAACTATAACTTTCGGTTTTTTGCTGGATTCGTACAAAAGTGAAATTTGTTGTTAAGTTTGTTATTACAACAGTTTGTGTCTTAAGTCTTTTGTTTTAAGTGGATTTTATGACATTGTCGTTTATTGTTTGTTGAGTTTTTTGTGTAAAAGAGTTTCCCTTTTAGAATCTCAGAAGTGTTGCGGATTGTCACGCTTTTGCGGGGATGTGTTTTTTTTTTGATCACAAAACAACTGAACATGAAATTTGTTTGATAAAACCAGTTTCATCTTCACTTTTTGTCATAACTCGTAAGATCGTTGTAATTTTTTTGTGCTTTAACATATTTTATTACATTCTTGTTATAGTTTTGATAAAAAAAACAACTGTTTTTAGGTTTTTTTGTTGTATCATTTTCAGGGAGGAGATTTTCTGGTTCTTTGTTCTACAGATCGTGTGGTCTTTTGTGCCCACTTAAATGACTTGGCACTTTCTTTTCTGTTGCTACTGGTCTTTTTGGCATTTCATGCGACGTGTTCCTGGTCTGTCACCGAACGCAGTTTACCTTGAGTATTGGCATGCGTGCCGCTGCAGTTGTTTTTTATTTATTTCTTTTATTTTCTTTCAACTGTTGCAATGCTAGACATTTCATGTTTAGAATTTAGCTTTCAATCTAATGTTTGTTTGCTGCCTTGTCTTGTCTCTTAGTTTAATTTTTCTAGATTATGTCCCCAATGTCACTGAGCAATTGCTGCATCTATGTACATTTGTATCGGTTTCTTTTTGTGAGCCGATGGCTTAAGTCGCAGCGTTGAAAGTTTAATTAAATACAATTAGCCAGAAGAGAAATTCATGTTACTGGGCTTCTGTGTTATGAATGAAAATGGTGTTTTCAATTTAATACGATTCAATGCGATTTGATTTGGCAATGGAAGGCTCTTCAAAGTTAATAGTTTCAAGGTAGCAGTCACGTGAATATATTTTACAGTGTCATGGATTTCCATGCCAAGTTTTTGAATGAATGTGTGAAATTGCTTTACTTTCGAATCAATACTATTTTAATATAATTGACTTACCTTTAGTTAATGATATTTTGTATAAAAATTATCTAAAAAGAGAAAAGGGAAATATAACAAATTAGTAAAAAATTAGATTAGGTTTAATTTATTTATATAGGTGAAGAATTACAATTGAGTAGACTGCGTTTTATGACTGCAAATGCCAATAGATCTATAACCACAGGATCGAGAACTGAGGTACTCTAGATTACAATCGTTCTAACTCCACACTTTAAAATTTTTGCCATTTCAATGCCATTGGAACTGCAGTATATGAACCTTGTAATATTTTAATTCCCCTTGTTTGTCATCATCAAAATGAAGGAGCAAGGACAAATATTGTTGAGCCTCATATTAGTTTTGTATTAGAGGGAGGTTTAAAAGCTCCGGAACCTTTATCTTCCCTCGTTGTTATTTAAAAATCTGCAGCGGTCCTATACAATCTGTTAGTACACGCAGAAAAAGCCGACTCTTTTTGTTTGGATGCAAATAAAGTGTTTTCCAATTTGAGTGATATGATTTCTCTTAAAAAAAACACACTAATTGTTAAGGAAATTCAAATGTCTTTTATTTAATGTGAAGTACGATCGATACAATTAAGTTCTGAATAAAACGGCTTTTAAATGGCCTCCACTCCACGTCTTCTTTTGCAGGAACGAATTCGACAGCTCAATTTCAAGTCGTATGTCTTGAATATATGTATGTGTTCAATATTGACTTCTAAATTTTGAAGAGAGTCTGGTTTATTGCGTAAGACAAATTGGAAAACCCTTTATAACGTGTTTGTAGCTTGTCGCAAAGATAGTATGCTTGTGTTGAAACACATTGAGTTTGCTGTTCAATATTGCATGTTGGAGACACAGTGATTAATATTTTATACCATATGTGTTGGTGACCCAAATGAGGCTGTGGGTTCTGCTGAGAACGAAAATGTAACAGGCAATAAAGAACACCAATTCATGAAAACAATGTTCCAAACATATATACGGGTCCTGCCTAATCTACTATAACATCATAAAGACTAAAACAATGTGTTTGCCCACAAGTATACTGTATTTGCGACAAGCTGCAAATACTTGTCAAACAGCCAAACAACAACAATATTCATATTTTTCAGGTTTATGTGAGCTGTCACTTGACCCTAACCCTACATAACCTTGATACGACAGTAAAGAACTTCTGATAAAAATGTTTGATTAATAATATTTTTGAAAAAATAGTAGACAGTCCTGTAAATTACACACACTGACATGACTTGTTTTGAATTTCGTGACAAGTTCACTATCACTATTCACTATTGCTACTGTGCCGATATGGAAACCACTGGTAGGTCATCAGTCGTGGGGCAATAAGTATCACCCTATTGGAAAGTGCTGCCATTTTTGCGGATGACATCGACTGCCGTTTAGCTTTTGACAATCCTGAAGTATAATGAATAGCCAAGGATCACTATACGCTTCAGGAAAGCCCGAACCGACAGTTCTGTTGAAAACGTCGAAGCAGTACGCGGAAATGTAGCGGTGCCCGATCTATCCATCAGAAAACTTACTGAACAATTACACATTTCGTGGGGTTACCTGCGCCTAATTTCGACATTGGACTTGAAGTCCAACAGCTGTTACCAAACGTCTGTGGCATTCCTTTAGAATATAGTCATTATAGCGAAAGCAAACAGATGATGGCACTTGCCCCACCCTGTACCTTAACAAATTCTTGTATGAATATTTTACATTTGCAAATTCGTATCGATGGAAAACTCAAACACAAGAACAGACAGATTTTTTTTACTTTCTCCTCGTGCATTCAATTTTTTTTATGGGCCCTCAAAGATTTGGGGACTCGGTGTCATTTTTGCAAAAGAGTGATCATTTTGTCAGGCTCATGTCTTGAAAACCGTTCGGAATTTTGATTTCTCTCTGAGGGAACATTGTAGATCTTGTCATAAAGAAAGAATTGTGAACATATAAAATCAAAAAAACTTCATCTTCAACGTCAAAATCGCAAAAAACTTTAAAAAATTCGATTTTTTTTACCTTTTTTCCCCTGTTCAGGTGCATAGGTAGCAAACCGTTCACAATTCAAGGAAAAAAATCAACTATAAAGATCTCAATAAACAACTTTCTAGAACATATGAACTTCCAAGGAATGTTTTTTTCATTTTTTATCACGTAGTGGGGTCCGTATATGGGTTAAAAAATTACACACAGTGTAATGCACAGTTGCATTTCGTCTGAGTATAGATTTTCCAATGACCGGGATAGTGTGAGTTACGTTTTTCTATACTATTTGTATATAAGTATTTTTGACTTAGAAAAGTGTATCAGTCATTGGAAGCTTGCAGTAGGATCTCCTCTTACATTAACATTTAAGAGAAAATTTATATTTCGTCAAATTAGTTAAAGAATGGTCCAGTTCAGGAATTTGGTCCTTCGAGCCGAATTTGAAAACCTCTGTATTTAAGGTTGTTTACGGATAATTCTTTACCTATTTCTAAAATCTTTTCTAGAACAATTTGATATATTTATGTTGTAGCGACTGATGGCGGTGTAATTTAAAAACTTTCCCCAGACAATTTGCGTTATTTTAATGTCTAAGCCATATTTGTCGCTTGTAATAATTTCCAAAGTTATGACGTGTTAATTGACTTGTTTCCCTATTAAACCTAAAGATTATTGCCCTTGTTATGGAATACGTTTCATAATTAGCACAATTTCTTATCATTACGCAAGTCAAATAGAACGAATAATTAAATTTTGAAATCCCTGCTCATTTACAATATTTTGCATGCGGCTCATCAGCAAATTAGATTCTCTTTGAAGAAAGTTCTACTTTATTTTCAAACATAATTTATGCATAACAATCAAGAAAGCCACTGCAACTCTAAAGAAAGATATCAAACAAACAAAAAAATCTATTAAAAGAAGAACAAAGCCGGAGAGCTGGCAACAACTAAGTCGACTCGAAGGGGGATACAAAATCACATAATACACCGGCTTCAATGAGCTGATGAGGAGACCTCATTCCAAGTGCTACTGTGGAATAGTGGTAATGTAAATTGGTAAAGTTGTAATATAACTGTATAAGTCAAAGAAAAAATACTAGCAACCAAAGTGAAAGAATACTCGTAGCATAGAGATGAATGCAAAAAGTTATAGATTCAAACACTAAGTCAATCCGACAACACCATCTCCTCCTACTCTAGCATGAAATTAAGGAAAACATCATCATCATCATCATCATTGCCATCATCATTCTCATTCTGCGACCTCAGCCTCATTGTCAGTATCGTCATCGATCTTTGGAGTTGCTTGTTGACTCTGCAGGTACGGCAAGAATATACAAAACTCAAACCAACGACCATGTTATAATTGTTGTTGATAAATTTAAAAGTGTCTTTCTTTCTAACTTGGCCAACAGCGAGGAGGAAGAAGAGCAGCCATGGCCAGATGTAAACACTTGCAACAACGTCAACAGCTAAGAAAAAGATGAATACTAAATTAATCTAATAACGCCAATGATGTAAGAATGCGGTTTTGTGCAACATGTTACCAAGAATCTGTACGTTTGTCTAACACACTATTGCTAATGTTGCTGCAACATCTTCCTTCTCCTTCTCGACATTGGTAGCATCGACATCGGCTTCAGCCGCAACTGTAGCTGTCGCTGCTGCTGCTGCTGTTGCTGCAACAATGACTGTGCAATGGCTGCAATTTAAACATAACATTTGGTTAATAATTGGCTATATGTTCATATGATTTTTCAAATGGTAAATGTTGTTGTCCGCCGGCTGGTCCTCCTCCTCCTCCTCTAAACACACGGATAAGTGTTGTAGTATGTGTTGCCAGCGTTATGTTTTGTCTTACCAAGACGTTAAAGCCTGATCATCAAGTGTAGTTGCATTAGAACAAAATAAAGTAGAAAAAAACTACAAAAAATTCTGGAAACCATTTTTTTGTTACAGTAATTCGAATGCTGCCGCAACAGCATCTTGGCAAAGAACCAGGCTATTAACCTATATTTGGAGCCTTCTAATATTACTGTTTTGTGGTCTGTTTTTTTTTATATTTGTATAACAAAACCGAAGAAAACAGACGATCGTCTTCTGAAGATCATATTGTTTTGTAAGTTTTCGTAATCGAAGTTGGCAAAGCTCCACTTGTAGGCCCCTAAACTCCAGTCCCCTCTGTGGGGTTTAAATACATATCGCATCCATTTTTAGCCACTCTTCATTGTAGCCGTTCATTTTTTTTCGTTTAGTTCATTTTCCCAATGTTATTAGTATTCCATACATCAACGTCTTGGCCAGATGTATGCAAACACATTTTGGAATTTTAAGCTTTTTCCTTTGATTTTTCCATTTCCATTCATTCATCGATGTCTTTTCAACTAAATCATTAGTACGTTTTTCATTGTGGCCATGTCGTTTTCTTTCTTTTTAGTAAATTTCGACATGTATTTAAACACCTCACCTTTGCTGTTCTTCCTTTGGGAAAGATAGAGTGCGAGGAAAGGTAAATAACTATTGTCATTGTGTCATTCATGCTAAAATTTATGTTGTTTTATGGCCATTTCGGTTTCGCGAAACAAACACGACATTACTCTTCAAAGGTAAGGAAAAATTGGAAGGGGATGCTGGAAAATCCATCCATTTTATGGTATTAAATATTCACAGCGAAACTTGTTTTTTATAGCCAACTATAGAGTGTAAAATTAACTGCCTTTTAAAACTCTAAAGACATTATAATAAATAAGTTATATGTATTTTAATTAACAGTAACTAAAGTGTGTTCCGTTTAACGCTAGACGGGTAATCTTCGTCGATTCGACGAACACTATTACCCTTTTTAAATTTTGTCACAAAAATGGACTGAAGATCGAATTGCTCAAAAACAAATCAAAAAGGTCTAAACATGTATAGCTTGTGTGTTTTATTTTCTGCTAAAGTCTATTAATGATCTAAAGTAGTGTTCCGGACTTGTACTTAACGTTGTCCATTAAAAATTTCGAAGTAAAATAGGTCTTCGTCGATTCGGCGAAGATAACCTTTAAGGTATGTAAAATATGATTACCCTTCTAGGGTTAATGTGATTAAGGTTAAATACTAGGTCTGGGGAGTGGCCGTCGGTGGTGCAATGGTTAGTGTGCGTGGCTCATGTACGTGAGATCCTGGGTTCGAACCCTGCTCTGACCACCTTAAAATTTCTTTCGGCGGCGGCCACCTCGTATAGTGACGGCGACACTATCGAGTATATAGCCATGAAAAAGCTTCTCAAAATACCGTTCGGAATCGGTGCAAAACTGTAGGTCCCAATCAGTGAGTGAAAACTGGAACGCGCACAGCTCAGTGATTGTGAGAAGTTCTCTCCGGTCCCTCCATGGGATTTTTACACCACATTGTCGCATAGTGGAAGAGGTCCTTCAAGCCGGCTTATTGATATACTGGAGTGTCTTAACCTAATGCATAATTTGTTCACACTTCATTCATTATAATAGGGATGGAACTAGGTAACTTTTTAGTTCTTAGTACTAATAATATCATTAAATTTTTTTACAACCTAACATTTATTATGATTTAGATGTCAGAATGAAGGGTCAACTTTTAACTGGTCCTTCAAGTCGAACTTGATTAATTTGTATGAATGTCTCACAGAGTACAACATTTTTGGCTACAGACCCTTTTCGGTATACATTGAACCAGGGAAGTTCTATGGGAAACCTAGCAGTTAGCCAAACATGCAGAATAAAGTAAGAAAGAGAATTAGCGATAGATGACTGGAAGTATGCAGGGTTGGTCAATGCGTTTTTCAAACATATGCATTTGTGAATTGAACTAAAAGTACAAAACTCATCACCTGACAGTGTTTCTGTGATAACTAAATCGAGAAAAAGGGGATAACAAGTGGAAAAAAGAAAAATGGAATGTGGTGTTAGAGTTAAATGATTTATACAGATTGCAATTAAAACACAAACTTATTAAAATAATGATTATTCTCATTCTGCATGGGTTTGTATTACTCTGTGCTCCGAACTTTTGCAATGAGTTTTCTTGGTTTCCGGTCCAAGAAAAACAGCTGTTGCAGACTGTATATATTATTAGTCTGTGCATTGAACAGTTTATGCAACAGGATTTGAACAAAACGTCTGAGTTTGAGGTTTCCCTTTCATTGTGCTTCAACGATGAACAGTTGATTTCTTTGTGGAATTCAATTTCTGCTATAAGTTTTAAGTTTATAAGGCCAATATTTCATAGTAGAATTTCATATTATACACATATTGCACCGTAACTGCAAAAGAGTTATAACTCACTATTTTCATTATTTAATTGTTTAAGTTTAATAATCAATACTGCATACTATAATTTATTATACACTCCTGTTCACTTATTTAAAGACACTAAAAATTCCATATTCAGCAGCCTGTATCTTTTGCAATTTGTAACCGATTGCAGAATTTTAAAATGGAAATGGAAGCTACACATCTTGAGATATAAAAAAAAATCATGACAATAGTATTTTCTTAACTAAAGAACTGAGCAATGTATTAAAAAGTCCAAAATTGAGATATTTTTTTTTTGGTTCACTTGAATAAAGGCATTTTAACTAATATTAATGAAAAACAGTTTTTCTTGTTTTTTAATTTACTTTACTTTATTTAAGAACTATTAGTAATGGGTACAACCCCCTTTGTTTTTAATAACTTCAAATATACGGGTTTTCATTGAGAGATAAAGAGAATTTATGTAATCCCAAGAAATTTGATTCCAATCATCCTTAATAGCCTGAATTGGTGACTGCTTGTCATCAAATTGTCCACCTCGTTCATAGGTCTTACGAGATAACCAACCCCCGACATTTTCGGTAATGTTTAGATCTGGCGAATAGGGTGGCCAGTCAAGAATATGAACATTTTGGCTTGCAATGAAGTCCTTTACTACTCTGGCGTTGTGTATAGGGGCATTATCCTGTTGCAATGTCCAATATATGTGACCAAATAGTTCACTGAACTTCGGAAACGCCGATTCCAATAACGTTTTATAGCTTGCACCAGTCATTTTTGCACTTTAAAATTCAAGATCGATGGTGCCATAGTACAAAATAGCACCCCACACCATAACACCGCCCTCTAGGCTGTGATGTCGGTTCAAAAAACGCTTTTCTTTGCGCAGATCATGGAAATAATAGTTGTAACCATCAGGCCCATCCAAATTAAACTTCTTCTCATCCGTAAATACAACGGTTCTCCAGTCATTTACATGACTTCTTGGCTCACATCCCATACCATGTAGTGTCTTGCGAATTGAAGCCGCTTTTCCTTGCGAGGAGCATTAAGCGGCGGCTTTTTTTGTAATTTCAGGTATTTAAGATATTCACTGCTCTTAATTACTCTGCGTACTGATGACTTGATCGCTTCCACTCCAGCTTGAGCTCTTATTTTCGACAAAGATAAAGCAGAATTGGATGCACTTCTGATGATTTTTCTTTTAAAATTTTTTTCCATACCCCTCGGGATCCTTGATGTAATTGTCGACATCAGTTGGGCTCCGTCCAATTTTTTTAGCTATTGCTCGGTTAGAATATCCTCCAGAACGGTAAACATCGATTTTAGTTTTTTCCGATAGATTTAAAATTTTTTGTTTTCCATTTTGACTCGTAAAATGATTAAGATGTAATAAATTGTAATAAACAAACGCCACCCTACAAAAAATCATCGCTTACTTTAAAAATAATAAAGTGCCTTTATTCAAGTGAGCCAAAAAATTAACACATTTTTGGACTTTTTTTTATAAATTGCTCAAAAAAAGTTCTTTAGTTAAGAAACCACTATTGTCATGATTTTTTATATCTCAAGATGTCTGGCTTCCATTTCCATTTTAATATCCTCGATCGGTTATAAATTGCAAAAGATACAGGCTGCTGAATATAGAATTTATAGTACCTTTAAATAAGTGAACCGGAGTGTAATATACATGTTGCACCCTAACAATAAAAGAGTCATAACTCATAATTTTCAGAATTTAATTTTTTGTTTGCATTTCCATTTGTATCTGCTGTCAAAATCTGTGGCAATTTTCTCTCCCTTTTCACGAAACGAAACCGCATGAATTTCTCTATTATTGAGTTTTCATACATTTTTTAACTGAAAAAAACCGTTCTTTGCCTCCACTGAAAATTTGTACATTTTGGGTTACGACTCTTTTGTAGTTGGTGTGCGATAAGTTGATTTTATTTGTACAAGGAGTCCAGCGGCGGAAGTCATGACCTGGAAGGCCCGAAATCATGACCAAACAGGCTTTCTTAAAAATACGGAAGGCCTTCCTTTCTTTTAACATTGCGTGAGATTGGGAGGCAAGGCCTTCCCTGCCCATCGCCTAAAGATTTTCTTTAATTTATTTTTGAAATTTTGTAAATAATTTATTTTATCACAAAATCATTACCCACTACTACATATTTATATATAAGTATGTATGTATCTATCTTAGAAAGTTGTACCACACCCAACTTCAAATATACCCTAAAAACCCTGAAAAATATTATATAAAAATATAATTTTAAAATTTGTATGAAATTTTTCAGTTAAATTGCTGTTAAAAAGAATCGGAAAAGAAATTTCTCAAAATTGTAAAAATCCGCTTCTTGGTTATATCTGATGCAAAAAATTCATGCCTTCCGCAGGCCTTATTTTAGGAAGGCATTACAAAAGAACCAGTCAGTCCACATGCCTTATTTGTGGAAAGCGTTGCGACTTCCGCTGCTGGGAAGTGCTTTAAATACAACATAAGAACAACTTCCGAAGTTTCGGATTTATAGTCCGTTGTAAACTATACTAAACTACTACTATGTCTGAAGCGAAGTAGCATCAATCCGTTCAATAAATACGTTCAACAAAGTCCTAAGCTATAATCCGAATGCAACGGAATACAACTAAAGCAACTACTTATTAAAGTATCTAATAGTTATTAATTGTCGATTATTCAAAGTATTTACGAACGCTATGAGGAGAATAATAAACTTTGTTATCGGTACTCGCTATTAATGAAATAAAATTTTTCACCGAGATTGTACTAATAAACTCTATAATCTTTACAACTGTATTCACAGTTTAGAAATAATTATTACTTAATTTTCACAGCTTGTCGCTATTAAGAAACTGTTCAAACGTTCCATCCTATTGAAAACACTCAAGTATAAGTTTATGCATAATCAAAACACCAATACACATATATATAAATGTTATTGTTACTACTTCAGCTTTTGATTGATCGGTTTGGCTATAGCTTACAAGTTGGCTATACCCCTGCCATGTGAGGTAGCTACGAGTAAGTAGCAATTTATGTTGATTTTATATCTGCTAATGAAGACACCTAATGTATTAATCAATTTTCATTTATTTTTTGATGTAGAAAAGGTGTGGTAGAAGATGTGTAAAACATCATATAGAATGTCTTGGTTTAAATGTAAATTTCATTCATTAAAAATTTCATCGTGTCTGGCATTATTTCATATACCAGTTGGTAAACGTAATATTATGAATTTAAATTTATTAAGAAACAATTATTTGCACTTTTTGTATACTTATAACTTAGACTTGAGGATCTGGACTCTTTGTAATTATTGAAATGTATGTGTCATTTTTGATGCCCGTCTAAATATAAGTCTACAAATCTAGTCGAAATTCAAGGTAGATACATCTAAGGGCCAATATCGATTTCGCATCGAAGGGACCAAGAACAACTGTTAGTTCAAGACGTGGGTTTAACTGCAATTGAAAGGAAATTGAATGTCCAACGTTTGATGAAAGATTCAGCGTCATCTTTTATTTGTACACTGTACTGAAAACCGTTCTTCAAGATAAGTATTGAAGACCTGATTACGCGAACATCAATCTCTTTTTTTATTCCAAGGTACTTATAGAGCCCTCCTGACCGATGAAATTCCAATTCCTAGTGTATATTGGCACAAAAAAATTCTTTTTCGTCAATATAAGGCTCAAAGGCCATTTCATGACGTCCATAAATAGAGAAATATATTTTCAAAAATTTTATAGACTATTTTGTTTGACGGCAGCATTTTTAAATATTTATCACGAATAATTTTTCTTCCCAATTTTTCAATTATATTTTCAATTTATTTTATGTAGTATTTTATATGACAATTACACGCTGACAAATAACGGTCTCTCAAACATATTCTCCCAAATATATTCTGCAGGTACCGTGTATATGTTTGGAACACACTTCAAACATTAATATGTTTGCAAGTCCCAATCTCACTTGTGTTTAAATGTAAACAGCATCATACTTACTGGCAAACATGTATGCTTTTACGTGGAAACATATCCGTATTTCCCCCTTTCTTTGTTGTCTCTCAAGTTTTTGTTTTCGGAAGGTTTCAGCTATGCGTTGGTTATCATTAGGCGTTTGTACATAAAGAATATATTTATATACAAATCTAGTTCATGCAAGCCAAGCGTTTATTTCACAAATGGTCCGCCGTTGCGATTTTCTTAGTAAAGGCTCGGACAGACAAAGGATTTCCCGTTGTTGCCCTTTACAGTTTCGTTCCTCAAAATCGTTTCTTACTTTGGTAGCACTTATAAATAAATCCGAAACACATACACAAAAACTAAAGCAACATCACAAACCATTTAACCGTCCGAGGGTTTGTTTATTGTTTCTTCACTGATCAAGCGTTGGCCGATGAACCATTAACGACTGAATACTATTAAACTATTTATGACTCACTGACTGAGAGAATAATGCAAAAATACAGATACACACTTGCAAGATATACCCATTCGTTGCCCCTCTTTTATTCTCCTGCTCTCGAGAGAACAAGGGTTGCAACAAACACGCCTGTATTTATATCACAAACGGAAATATTTTTGGGTCGCAAACAACATATTAATCATTGTGTCTCAAACATGTAATATTGAATGGCAAACGCTTTAAAAGAAAATTTCTGCTTTTGTGTTAGTTTATGGTTTGTGATCTCTATCTCTCTCAATCTCTATGGCTTTATTTGATTGCAAATCGAAAATCACACCGTAGCGTGGGTTCCTAAATATAAGTTGGATGATTCTTCAGCATTTTCCTTGTACATATTTCAATTTCATTGAGTGTCTGGCAGCCATAAATCTCAAACATGTAATATTGAATGGCAAACACAATATGTTTGGACACAAGTTTATTATATTTGCGACAAGCTCCAAACACACTTTATATTTGCTTCCAAACAACAACAAAAATACAGATTCTTCAGCGTGTACATACATATATATAAGTATTATTAAACCTTATTCACGAAATATTGGAATTTTTGAAATATATTTTTCTAAAATCGAAACCTCCTTGTGCCCTCGCAGGAAAAAGTATGTGGCCCTTATAGATAATATCTTTCGAGAGTGCTTAGCATATCTTTTGTAAGTTATAGGCTTTGTGACTATATGTTGACGCAATCTAACATGACACCATTTGTTAATATTTTAACGTCATAACAGAGTTCTGTCAAATGTAGGTGTTTTATATAGCTAGTTAGAGATTATGAATTTATATCCATCTATCGAATATATTATTTATATTTTAGTTTGTTTTTGATTGGACGACGAAACTGTTTAAACCGATATTTGGTTCTTTAACAAGAAATAGAAACACATTTGACTTATTTGACATAAAGGAATTCCAAAGTTTAACAGTTATTGTTTTATAAACGGTTTTCCAATTTGAGCGATTTTAAGCAAAGGTGCTTCTTTAAGATAAGGTATTTTTTTGAAGAAAGGGTACTTTGTTTAAGAATACCAATAGGTATTTTTTTTTTGAGAGGATTTAACTTTTTCTTTCACTTTGGCTGTGCTAAATTTACTTCTTATTGGGTTCAAAAGTACAATATATACTAAAGATTGGTTACAGGTACCAACACGTGTTAGTCTAGACACAAACCAATGCAAAGGAACACAATATAGTCGATAATAGTGGGTTATAGCTGGAGTGTCGAAAAAACCGACATTTTTTGGAAACCGGTTTTCGGTTTGTTCGAAAACTCAATCAAAATAAACAGCTGTAACGTCACCTATGACGACGTTTGAGCTGATTGAGCCTTAAATGTCAGCTTTGTATAAGAAACATTCATTAGGGGAAGCATTCACAATGTTTTGCCAGAAACGGAAAATTTTTCTTTGTAACATAAACTAGCATAAACTAGTGTTGATTTTGATAAAGGATTTTCACTTTTCCTGTAAGATAATTTAAGTTATTTCATTGTAAATTTTGCTTCTTAAGTCTTTCGTTATTTGTCTAGAATTTATGTTGGTTATCCTCTTCTATAAATACCTTGCAAAATTACTCAATTTTCTTAAAAAATTTTTAACATTTAATGAACTTTCGTTGGGCTATCATATCGAAAACGGAGATCTCCTCCAAGGAACTTTAAAGCAACGGTCAACTGCAATTTTGTAATAAGTAAAATCGATCTACTAAAATACTTGGCCATAAATTTAAACGATAAGTATTATTGTAAGGGAGAATCTCCAAAGATTCCAACGGAAACTTGAATCAAGCACACAGTATTTTGTTTGAATTTATATATTTATATTTTGGTTTCTTTATTTTTGTTGTACAAATAATATAGATTACTTTAATAATATTACTTAAATCATTGACTAAAGCAAATATTATTAAGTTCATCACATGAAGTTCTAGGTAGAATGAAGAGCCCTAAAGCGTTAAAGGAAAATTTCTGCTTTTGTTTTAGTTTATGGTTTGTGATCTCTTTCTCTCCCAATCTCTCTGGCTTTATTTGATTGCAAATCGAAAATCACACCGTAGCGTGGGTTCCTAAATATAAGTTGGATGATTCTTCTGCATTTTCCTTGTAAATATTTCAATTTCATTGAGTGTCTGGCAGCCATAAATCATTGTATGCTGGCGTGTTAGGGGCCCAAAGTTGTTTTGGCGTATATCGTATGCTAGTATGTGCAATGTTTTGGCATAATTTAAAGTGTGCTGAGTTTTAGACATTTTTATTTTATTATAAATCTAATATTTTCTTGTGTTGCTCTTCGCTTTGGTTTTGGCTTTAGCTTTTCCTCTGTTTTATATGGGTTATGGTTATAAATTATATATTTAAGTTATGTGTGCTGTTGTGTTGTTTTTTTTTAGAACACAGCAAGACAACCAAGTACCTGCAGCTGACGAGGAGTTGTATTAATTTTTATTCTATTTAGTATTTAGACTTTTGGTGTAGAATTATGCTGGAAATTTATGCGGAATTTAATTAAAACAGATTTTACACTATTTAGTTTTAACATGATAACATGTAAAGTGAATTAACACTTTGATTAGAGAAATGAGTTTAATCTAAAGTGTGTTACTTATATGGATCATGTGAATTTATTTCTAGACCTTTTGCAGCGAGATTAATGGGGTTCTTATATTGTGTCTTGTTTTTTGTTTGATTAGAAGAATGTCAACTCTTGATGGGGTGTTGTTGGTTTTATTTAGAAAAAAATATGAAGTAGTTGTAGAAGCAGTTACAACAGTTGATTATGAAGATAAATTCAAGCTGGAGTTGTTTAATTTTGTATGTATATTGGAAAGATTTTTAAAACCTTCTAATCAAAATCAAAGTGCCCTTAATATTTTCCGGTTAAGTTTGAATTGTTTTTCCCCCTTATTATTTAATGCAAAGCTGATTCGTTAGAAAAATAAATGGTTTCCCATCACATTCCATGAAGAAATTTGAAAGAGCGTCTCACAACAACCAGTAAGCTGTGCCCCTTCTAGTTCTATTACCACTGATTGGGACCTACAGTTTTTACACCGACTCCGAACCGTAATTTCAAGAAGCTTTTTCATGACTAAATACTCGATAGTGTCGTCGCCGTCACTATGCGAGGCAACTGCCGACGAAAGAAATTTAAGGTGGTCAGAACAGGGTTCAACCCAGCATCTTATGTACAAGAGGCGCGCACACTACCCACTACCCATTACACCACCAACGACTGATTAATTTTCATTCATATTTTCAAAAAGTTTGACAAAAAATGTTTGTATTGGTTATTTGTTTGATCCACTTTAATGTTTTCGGAACATATAACTATCAGGTTTTCTTAAATTTTCGACCTGGTTAATTGCAATACCCTTTATTTCCTTATAAATGGTGTTTTTAGCTGATTGAGAACTTAAGATGATAATACAATTCAAAAAATTGTTGGAATGAAATTTTGTTATTATTTTTAAATATGATTTCCGGCATATGCCCACCGCGGCTACGGGTTACATGGTTCATTCGATCAGTCCAATTTTTGACTACTTTTTCCAATAAATGTGGCAATATGGCGTCAATGGTGTCTTGAATATTTGCCTGGAGCCATCTCGCTGGAACCAAATATCGGTGAAATTTTGTTGATTAATTTTTGTAAACAAAAATCACATGAGGTGGCAAGGGACATAATTTAAATGGATCTTTAAGAAAAGATACTTTCTGTAAAATGATATACTTTTTTTTAAGAAACATTTTGTTTTTATAGTATATTTTAGATCCTTTTTGTACGAATATGTATTATATCTTCCCGAAAGGTACTTCTTTTATTAAAAGCTATTTTTTTAAAGAAATGGTACTATTTTTAGGAAGAAGTATTTTCTGTATGAAAAAGCCATAAGATTATGGTTTTTTTTAAAAAAGAAGTACTTTTTTTAAAAACAGGTACTTTCCAAAGAATTTATTTTCAGAATGGCTACTTATCTCAAGAAACAAAAAGAAAAGGTATTATTTTATTTTCAAGAAAATTTACTTTTAAGAAAAGGAATTTTTGTAAGAAAAGGTTTTTTCTTAAGAGAAGGTATTTTTTTTTTGAAGAAAATGTTTTTTGTAGGACATAGGAATTTCGTTAGAATTGGTTAATTTTAAAAGTAGGTACTTATCTCAAGAAAAGTTATTTAGTTTCACAAAAAAAGGTAATTTTTAAGGAAAAGGTAGTTTGTTTAAGAAAAGGCAATTTGTTATAAGAAAAATTACCTTTTTAAATAAAAGGTGCGATTTTGAAAAAAATTAAATTTTTAAAGTAAAGATACTTTTGTAAGAAAATTTTCTTTTTAAGCAAAGGTACTCTTTTAAGATAAGATATTTTTTGTAACAATAGGTATTTTGTTTAATTTTTTTTCTTTACCAGTCTTGCGCTTTAACTTTTCTAAATTTACTTTTTATTGGGCTCAAAACTACAATATATGCTAAATATTGGTAAACAAGAACTTTCCCAACATATGTGAGACATCTAGTTAATTTCTTTCCCTATGATTCTAGGCCGTAGTATAGACACAAACCACAGCAACTGTAAACATTATGGTTGGTAATAGTGGGTTTCAGGAGTTGATAATAGTGGGTTGTAGCATAATAGTGTTAAGACAAAGGTGGTTTATTTTTTTCCCTTTATCCCCATCCCGCAACGTGCATAAGTAACTTCGTTCCAAAAACTCTCGCCATTCACCGTATCGGCCGATTCTTGCTCATTTCGAAAAAAAATACGGACCTTTGATGTCGCCAGCATGCAGCGATGTTGAAGTGGTAGGTGACTTTATCAACCTTGTATCCGCCGTTGACTACACCCTAAAAAATTTGTGTTTTTGTTGTTTGGATGCAAATATAAAGTGTTTGTAGCTCATCACAAATATAGTATACTTGTGTCCAAATACATTGCGTTTGCTAGTCAGTATAACATATATGGGACACAATGATTAATGGGATATAATATATGTATTTGTGACCCAAATGTGGATTTGCTTGTTGAAAACTACTGAAAACCAAAACGTGACAGACAATAAAGAAACAAAAAGGAGCAGATCTGCAATTCATGAAAACAATGCTCGCAAACATGTACATGGTTCCTGTAATATGTTGCTGGGGCCATTATCTTTCAGTTTATGTGTCAGCCTGGAGATTAGTTGGAACAGTGTGCTTGCAAATAAATGCTACTTTGGGCTCAGCAAGCAGTTTAAGAACAAACCCATCTCGAGGCAGACACATGTCCAGCTATACCAGACTCTCATTATATCTGTCCTGGCATATGGCCCTAAAACTTGGGTCATATCGCAAGCGGATGAAATATATATGGTCCTGTTAAAAAAAAAGCGCGAGTACCGCCATCGTTGGAACCAAGAACTGTATCATTTGTATTCTGACGGGGACATAGCTAGACGAATCAAATTAGGACAATTGCATTGACGAGGCCATGTTCTCAGAATGGATGAAAATGAGCAAGCGCGAAAAGTGTTCGATAACGTAATCGATGAAGCCCTCAATTACTTGGTGTTGCCAACTTGCAAGAAAAGGCGACGGATAGAACCAGTTGGAGAGATATGTTAAAATTTGTTTAACTTATTCAGTTGTTTGTTTAATTAATTTGTGCAGGGCATCTGATTTCATCAGGATATCAAATGGCCAATAAAAGTAAACTAAAGTCAACGGTGATTCGTTAGCCGCTCGAGCATTGTCTTCGCTCCAAATACGGTCATTTTTCCAGAAATGAGCTTCATTATGTTGGCCGTAAAATGGACGAAGTGCTCTATGAACATCGCGAACAGATTTATTTTTTTGAAAGTAAATTTTCATAATTTGCAAGCTCCAACATTAAACTATTGATGATGACTTGCCAAACCCTCAGAAAGGTAACACAGTTTGACATTCTCAGCTGTGAAACCATAGTTATCGATATCAATAGATCTCATGCAGCTAAGAAAACACCCGTAATAATTGAGCACCCATTCTAATTGAGGTTGTTTGTCAAATTTTGTATTTTGGAACGAAGTTCCTTATCGCACGTTGCGGGATGGAGGCTAAATGAAAAAATTAAACAACTTTTTTATCACTATTTTCCTACAACCCAGTATTATCAACTATATTGGGTACTTTTGCTATATTGGGTACTTTTGGTCTCTAGACTAACATATGTTGGGAAATTTATTTTTTAATGTGAAGTTTTCTAGGTGGACCCTGTAACCAATATTTAGTATATATTGTAGTTTTGAACCCAATATAAAGTAAATTAAAAAATCCAAAGTGAAAGAAGTTTAGAAAAGAACATTTTCTTAAAGAAGTGCCTTTTCTTAAAAAAAAATTAATTTTCTCAACAAAAAATACCAATTTATATACGTAAAGAGAGTACTTTTCTTACAAAAATACCTTATCTTAAAGAAGTACCTCTGCTTAAAAAAGGTAAATTTTCTTACAAAAAGTACCTTTTATTAAAAAATTAATTTCTTTTAAATAAGTACCTTTTCTTAAAAAAGTAAATTTTCTTACAACAAATTGCATTTTCTTAAAAAAGTACCTTTTCTTTAAAGAGTACCTTTTTTGTGAAACAAAATAACTTTTATTGAGATAGGTACCTACTCTTAAAAATGTACCCCTTTTTGAAAAAAGGACCAATCCTAAAAAAATTCCCATTTCTTAAAAAACCTTTCCTTCAAAAAATACCTTCTCTTAAAAAAAAAATTCTTACAAAATTTCCTTTTCTTAAAAGTACCTTTTCTTAAAAATAGAAGGACACCTTTTCTTTTCGTTCCTTGAGATTAGTAGCCTTTCTGAAAATAAGTAAATGTTTTAAAAAAACAAAAAAAATAACCGTTTGCTAAAAAGTGTACCAGTTCTTTGAAAAGTATCTATTCTTAAAAAAGTACTTCTTTGTAAAAAAAATTCATACTCTTATGGCTTTTTCTTACAAAAAGTACTTCTTCTTGAAAATAGTACCTTTTCTGAAAAAACAACATTAGCCTTTAATAAAAGGAGTACCTCTCTTTAGAAAATATCCTCTTCGGGAAATATAATAAATTTTCTTACAAAACGGACCTAAAATATACTTTTTAAAAAATACATTCTATAAAATAAAAATTGTTTATCATTTACAAAAGTATTTTTTCTTAAAGATTTAAATTATCGTATTTTTAACTAGTACATAATATATAGGGAAAGGAATTTCGTTCCAACCGGGTGTTTTCCGACACCTCATGTAATTTTTTTTATTTATTCAATATTCCGCGCTTACACTGATGACGACGACTGTCGATTATTATTATGTTTTTTTTTTAAATTTTTTTAGAAAATTTTATCAATTCCAAACGATGCCCGTCGATGATGAACGAAATATTTTCTCAACATTTTTAATATTTTAAATGACAAAAAAAAAAGAGACTTTTGACTTTAAATGTCATGAAAAACCACATCCATATCCTTAGGCAAACTTCCATCTCATTCACTTCTAGGCTTTAAATTGTTAATTTAAAGCCAACATAGTGAACCTTATAAATAATCTCTTTCACACAATGTAATATTTTAACACTCTGTTTCCTTATTCCGCACAAATTTCAAATTTATTTACTGACTCTTTTTTCAAAACTAAATCTCCTACTTCCTTTAATACACGAACTAAATCTCCATTCCCTCCTCCTCTCAACACCCTGTCTAAAGAAATCAATTTCACCTTGATTTTGTCGTTTATTCCTCTTTGACTCTTTCTATCATGATTATCTTAAAGATTTTTGTTTTAGCCATTAAAGGAAAGTGTTAACTAGATATTCGGTTTGCCGCACAAGCAAATCAGACACAAAAAATGCCCCCTGGATATCAGTGAATAGGTGCTGGTATACAAATTCTCTAAATTGCATTGCGTTTCCAGTGCGGCGATAGATAGATGGATAGATAGGTGGATATTCAAATACAGATTATACTCATTTTGTTGGATTTAAAGAAAATCTATAAATAATTGCCGGCTTAAGTGTAGATAGTTGGATAGGAAGATAACAACATTGAAGACCAAAACCGAAACGAGCAAAAAAACAAAAAAGTGAAAACAATACAAATGTTCGGTCATTTCTGTAGATTCGAGTATCGAAGATTTGTGCATACGCAAATATGTAAACTTGGCTGGGATGTTAATGCAATTTTAATTGTTGGGAAAATAAGTGAAGTAATTCGGGGTTAAATTTCAATTAGTTTTGTGGAAACATTAGCCATTCGTATCGAAAGAAATCTGTTTGCCATGTTTTCGATAATGATGAGAACTAGGCCGCTGTGGTGAATACTCCTTATTTGCATAACAAAATACAAATATTGTTATTAAAGAGAAACTTAATTGATGACGAGATTTATGGTCGTCATTATCAACATGGTTAGAGTTTGCTATAAATCACAAATCTGTCATGTATCATTCAAAATTGATTTGAAGTTTTTAATTTACGTCTTTATAAATAAACCGTATGCATATCTGAAATGAATAAATATAAATTGTTTAATAAGTGATCTATATTCTCCGAGCGTATTTGTTGATAAAGAAAAGGTCGAACAACAGAATACAAATATAAATTGTTTAATATAACATCCTATGAATTGACTGGTGAGAGTCCCTTTATTGCGGTGAAATTGTTAGCGAATGTTATGCATAAGAATGCGGATTCAAGCCATTTACTGACCGCCTTTCATTCCTTCATGACACTTTGGAATAATAATTTTGAAAAAGAGTTTGGAATAATACGCCATATTTTTCAATTAAAAAAGCCCTTCGGAATCGGTGTAAATAAAGTCCCGAGCAGACAGTCCAAGAATGCAAACTAATAAGTGATTGCGAGAAGATTTTCCAAATTCCTCAAAAGTACATAATGGTAAATTTCATTGCGAAAAATATTTTCAACCTTATAAGCTTGTAGTACACTCAGAGAACTAATTGTTTGAAAAGATGTTGTAGCAATCGTAAATTTGGCTGCTGCCACCGAACTGCGGTTACGACAACCGAATTGAGGTCGTCACGACGGAGTTTAGTCCCCACAATACTGATGTGCGATTGAAGCAACTTCGTTTCATAACAAATTTAGTTGTCACAACTGAGATACGATTGAAGAAACTTCGTTTCGTAACTCATTCAGTTGTCAGAACTCAATATTCAATTATATTCTTTATGGCAACAAAATTTTCTATAATTTCGGATACAACAACCGAAGTGGGAATTAATTCGGGTGGAACAACCGAAATCGGTACCAAATTCGGTTCCAGCAACTGAATGGTGCATCAATTCAGCTGCAACAACCGAATTTGGCATCAATTCGATTGATACTTTCGAATTTTGTATCAAATCAGTTGCAATGACCGAAGTTAACCTTAAGTAGGTTGCAATGACTGTATTTGGCATCAATTCCAGTTCTGAACAGAATTAATTTTTAATTCGGTTACCAGAACATATTGCTATAGTTTTGAAAGCTGACGTTTAAAATTCTAGAATCAGATATTTAAACAACCTAAAAATAATTTACAATTGTTGCGGTTGCGGTGATATCAAGGTTTTTTTCGTGGTTGTTAGAAAAGGTAACTAAAAATATTGCAATTATTGTCTCGGCAGTAAAGCGTTTTATTTTGCAGCAAATTCCCACATTTATCAGCGCGCAGTACCGGCAGTTGCCAACAGTTCAATTTTTCAAGGTCGGTCGGTGTTTTTCTATCATTTTATAGAAAGGTTTAATACCTAAATCGACAAACACAACTCGTCACAGTTTATGCGGTGAACCTGATGGCCGGGACTTCAAAAACGGTCGGAAATCGATGCAAAATGAGATTGTTACATTCCGCGCTTTGTGATTATTTATGAGAATACAGGGAAAATAAATCATCACTAAATTAATGGGAGACAAATTCAATTTTGACATTATCTAAATTCGACCTCTAGCTCGGCTGAGACAAACTCTAATTCGGTTGTGACAACCTCTAATTCGGTTGTGACAACCTCTAATTCGGTTGAGACAACTCTTTGGCATGGTTATGCTAACTTCTACAATCAGTTACGGCTAAATGGCCTGCCTCGATCAAGTTTTTCTGTTAGTGTGCGCGGCTCTTGTACATGAGATCCTGGGATCGAACCCTGCTCTGACCACCTTGAAATTTCTTTCGGCGGCGGTCACCTCGCATGGTGACAGCGACACTATCGAGTATATAGCCATGAATAGGCATCTCAAAATACCGTTCGGAATCGGTGTAGAACTGTAGGTCCCAATCAGTGAGTGGAAACTGGAAAGCGCACAGCTCAGTGATTGTGAGAAGTTCTCCCCGGTCCCTTCATGGGATGTAATGGGAAACCATTTATTTATTTTTTGTATGAACTTCTCATACATTAACACGCAACCTAACTGAATCGGTCATAGCAATAATCAAAATTTGGAAAAAGTTTTTTTTACATTTTTTGTTGTGTTCATTTTCACATTTGTTGTTGTTTTAATCTACAGTATCTGCTTCGAATTGTGCCAGAATCTCATCATGTTTCATTAATCAATTTAATGTTTTCAACTGTCTTCCGATACACCCTTCGCTTTTTCTTGAAAATTTCGAACTGGAATTGTATTTTATAATCTATTATTTATAGCTTTACACTCACTTATTGGGACCTACAGTTTTACATCGATCTCGAACTGTATTTTGAGAAGCTTTTTCATTGCTAAATGGTCGATAGTGTCGCCGTCATTAAGCGAGGTGACCGTCATCGAAATAAATGTAAGGTGGTCAGAGCAGATATCCAACCCAAGTTCTCATGTAAAAGAGTAACGCACAGTAATCGCTGCACCAACGACGGACACTATGATTAATAGTCTATAATAAATGGTTTTGTGACCCAAAAGTGGTTTTGTTTGTTGAGAACTGGTGAAAACAAAAACGTGACAGACAACGAAGAAACAAAAAATGCAGTCGATTTTCAATTCATAAAAATAATGTTGGCAAACATATACACGGTACCTGTAATATGTTGGTAAGGTCGATTTTTTTCAGCGTGTGTGCACCTAAGAATAAACAGAAATCCACTGTATGGGTCTTCCAAGACGATCCAAGTCCAACAAAATTTGTTGGCACTCGAATCACTTCAAAGAATGTGGTGGCCTGCTTCTTCGGCATAACTGGTCATATTACAATAGTTCTCTTAGAACACCGTAGGGCGGTCAATTCTGCATGGTACACAACCATTTGTGTGCCAGAAGTTTTTGGTGAATTATGGAAAATGACAAGAATCATTCGGCTGAAATGCACTTGGCCGGGCCCGGCTCAAAAAGAAAACAAAAATCAAGCAAAATATAGGAACTCCAAAAACGAAAAACATTGGCGCCTAGGGTCCAATAACCGGGTGCACCACGAACAACTTTTGTTGGACTAAGCTCGCCTTGAAAGAGCCTCACGGTCGATTGCTGTTTTGTTTCCGGTTCCGAAGATTAGTCCAGGATTGGTCATCCGTCACGATTTTTTACACGTCTTTTGAAGCACCACGGGCGATTTTTTTAATAATTTCCTTACACCAATTGACAGGGGCCTCTTTTTGAGCGATTGTCAAATTATGTGGGATCCAACGCGAACAAATCTTTTTTACAGCGAAATGTTCATGCAAAATCGAATGTATTGAAGTGGAACTAATGTGCAAAGATGTCTCTATCTCACGATATGTCACATGACGATCTTGCATTATCAGTTCACGAACTGCATCGATGTTTTGTGGCAGAATAACAGGTTTTGGACGACCTTCGCGAAATTCACCCTGGAGCGAACGACGTCCGAGACTGAACTCTTGGTGCCAGCGATTTACAGTGGTTTTTGATGGTACATCAGTCGAAACAAGTTGATTGAGTCAGATACACTTTTGTCTCGATAATCCACCCCGAAAATCATAAAAAATTATCGTACGAAAAATTTAATTTAATTTAATTCAATTTTTTGACCCAGATGAATTTTTCAACCACTTAATAAAAAAAAATAGTGCTGGTAAGAGAAAACGTTCTATTTATATTTATGCTAAACAATGTCAAGTTTTCCAATGGAAGTTCCAGTTTGCATCTGGGAACACAAGTATTGCCAGTTCTCGAAATATAGATAGCAACCTCGTAGAAATCGCAAAGAACATCCATAAATCATATCAGTAATCTTGCTCCTTGTTTGCTATACAACATTACGCAAATTATGCTAAAATTGTTAAAAAGTATATAACATTTTTTGAAATTTAAATGAACATGAGATTTAACACCCAACCATTGACATTGCCTAAGCAAATGGAAATATAATATTTTGGAATTGGAATTGGAATTGCAAAGAATGTATGTGCCTTGAGTCGTTATAATATATCAGTTTATTGACATTATAATCTAATGCTAAATAAAAACTCCCATATAAGTTAAGTGTTAACATGAAATTAGACAAGCTCTCAGCTCAAGTGACAGAATGAAGTTTTTAGTCTCAAAAAGGTATAAACATTAAAGAAATATACCAGGTCAGAGTGGTGAGACGCGTACACTGATGTGATTTATTAACTTTTGAGAAATTAAAAACGTCTAACATTTTCTCTTCATAACAAAGAAACAACAAAAATTCTTGCCATTGTATTAAGTCAACAACCACCAAACTAATAAATCTCTGAGTTTTACAATACATATTGTTTTTGCCAGAGATTTATCTCCTTTCTTAACTAAAACAAAAACAAAAACATTGCTCTAGTTTAGTTAAAACAACCAAAACAAAACCAAAAAAAAAAAACACTTCACTGGACTATCCACGAAATAGAAAAACTAAAATTAACAAACAATGGATTGTTTACACTACAAGTACAACTAATAGTATTATAATGTTAAGGCCAACCAAGAAGACCTAAAAATGGTCATTACTATAAAGTTATAAAAACAGCAACAACAACAACCTACAACAAAAAAAATAAAAGCGACTTTGTCATATGACTTATTTACTCTAATTCCTGGGACGCTAAATGGCCACTGCATATAAAAACTGCTGGCCATTGTTATACTTTTTCACCATGGACTGCGCCACTGTGGAGTGCAGAGTACTAGCAGTAATAGAAATTGGAGAAGTAAGATCGAAAAAAACCTAAGCCATATTCTTATGGTAATCAATTAAATCATATTAAAAACAATGGCCAGAGAAAATTGTAACAATTTGCTATAGCATAGATTTTTATCTATACCATAACGTTAGTTAAACGTTGCAAATTTAACTGTTTAATTTTTTTCTCTCTAACTCGTACTCATGTTAAACACTCTTGTAGGCCTTATTTTCGTTGCTGGTCTGTTGGCGCTTTTTCTTATTTTTTGGTCAATATAAATCACGTTCTATTTTTTTTTTGTTTAAGCCATGGTAGTAGGTTCTTGTTTTCATTCATTTTTGTTATGGTTAACACGCATCATTGGACCTTAAATGCGTGCTTTGAAAATTTAATCAGATGTTCTGTTTTTCCTACACCAATTTATAAAATGGAACAAAAGTGTAACCAACGTTTCGTTCCAACATCAACAATATTGGGTCGTTATTGAGTTATTATGTGAGACAGCGGCCGGCCAGTGGTGGCTTCATTGTTTTCTTTAACAAATATTTAGAACAATTTTTGTGGTATTTTAGTTTCGTTAAACACTTTGTGATTACTAATTGTTGTTATTCTGGCCGTTGCTGCCGTTTCTTGCTGCTGTTTTCTTTTGTTAACATGTAAGACTTACTTATGTTGTATTCTTAAATAGCAATTATTGTAATCACGTTTATGTGGCTAAACTGTCTTAACGCGATTTAAATGTACGATATGAGGCGAAGAACAAACACATTGTTATGCACTATTAACATAATGGTCATCTTTGAGAAAGTTTTTCCTCTCTTAATTTTGTTTCAAATTATTCGCTAAAGCGGAGGAGAAAATGCATTAATGCAATTAGATACAAAGTATTTAGCTGGATGATTTAGAAAAGAATTTCTTCAAGATAAGATTGTGAAGCTAGGCAAACAAAAAGGTGAAAAAATGGGAAGGACACGGTCTGTTTCATGAGGAATGTTACTAAATTAATATATAAATGAATGGTTTCCCATTGCATTCCATGAAGGAATTGGGAAGAGCTTCTCACAACCAGTGAGCTGTGGGCAATATGAAATTCAAAATTAAAAAAAACTAGAACTTAAAAAAAATTTACTAAAATTTAGCCCGCTTAGCCAGGGGGGAAAAATGTTAAACAATTTTCAAATCACACACTGATAATTTAAATGCAAACAAGATCAATTGAAATTCAAAAATATCAAATAATATACAGGGTGATTCAGGAAGTTCCGGACAAATTTCTCCAGCATATTCCTTGGCTCATTTCATGAAAAAAAGTCCACTAGGACCATGTCCGAAAATGCAAGGGTGCGAAATGGCAGCGGGTTCAAAATTTTCGGAGTGGTGGTCGGAGGGTGGTAGGGTAAAGTTGCTAACTTCTGAGCCAGTGGTCGGATTTTTTTGTTTTTGGGCTTGTTGGAAAGGTCTTTAAACAAAACCGGCCTGAACAAAACCGGTTTTTACCCTTAGGTCCCTTTCTATTTTCCGCGTCACATATATATTTTAAACAGTATATCTATTTCATCGGCGGTTATTTCTAACGATGCTGTAGGAAAATTCATCAAACTAACTGCGAACGAAAACTCATTGTAATTTATAATTCCACACTATGCAAGTGTTCGAAAAGCAAAACACACAATATAACATTTCCAAATATATTCACCTTAATAATTTTTCCGGTTCAAGATCAATTTCTATGAAAAAGTACTTTTATAACAAAAATTAATTTATTTTTTTCCCAAAAATATCATCCCTAATGCATTAATATTAATTTTCAAATCGAAAACAGGCAATTTGAATAAAAAAAAATTGTACTGAAGTTCAAAAAAGACGATACCAATTTAAATTGAAAAAAATGCCAAGAGAAATTTAAACAAACTTCCATTTGGTTAAAAAACATTAATAAACTTTAATATTTTAATAATGATTCAAATATTTCTACTGAAATTTAAAAAATACTTTAATTGGAATTCAAAGGGAACCTATTTCAATACGAATATCAATAGAAATTCGATAAAGATATACTGATTTTTAGAAGAGATCAAGTGATCACATACAAAAATTCGAAACAAAGGGTAGTTACATTTCCAAAGGCATCAGCTAGAATTCAATATTAAAAAAAAATATTTTCAAATCAAAAACAGACAATTTAAATTAAAAAAATCAACTATACTTTAAAAAATGTCAACTTACATTCAGAAAATATCAATAGAACTTGTAAAACATTCCATTTGGTTTAAACATCTTAATAAAGTTTTGATATTTTAATACTGGATCAAATATTTCTATTGAATTTCAAAAATACTTAAACTGGAATTCAAAGAGAACCTATTTCAATTCGAACATCAATAGAAATTTGAAAAGGTATTGCTGAATTTTAGAGGAGATAATCTGAAATACAATACTTAAAAAATAATTGCATAGGCTCCAAAAGCGGTTAGGTAATTTCGAGAGACATCAACTAAAACTGAAAAAGTACTAAACAAATATATTTTCAAATCAAATTAAAGTAAAAAAAATCAGTTGAAAATCAAAAAATATAAAAAACAAGGAATATTAAATTTTTAAAAAATATGTTTTAGTTAAACATCTTCATACATTTCGAAAAAATTTTAACAAGTTAAATTATAGCCAAACTGGAATTGAAAAACAACCTGTTTTAACAAGGTATTTTATCGGCCTATTTTAACAATTTATTTTTTAATCACCAGAAATTCCAAAAAAATTATGCTGAATTTCAGAACAGATCAACTGAAATACAATATTTTAAAAAAATACATGTAAAAATTCCAAAACTGGTTAGTTGAATATCGAAAGACTTCAACTGAAACTCAACATTTAAAAAATATAATATTCAATTAAAAAACAGGCATTAATGCAAAAAAAATCAATTGAAATTCAAAAAAATAAGAATTTACATTCCAATAACTTCAATAGATATTCAAAAGAATTCCGATTCCTCAACAACTTAACAAATTTTGAAATTTCAGTAATGAATGCAAAACATGTGTGTGAAGTTAAATACGCAGACTGGGTGGTTCAGTCACGGCTGGACAAATTTCACCATGGTATTCCTTGGCTCATTTCATGGAAATATGTTCATCTATGACCATTCCCGAAAATGCAAGGGGGCGAAATGGCAGCGGTTTCAAAATTTTCCGATTGGTGGTTGGAGGGTATTAGGGTAAAATTGCTAAGTTATGAACCAGTGGTCGGACTTTTTTTGTTTTTGTGCTTGTTGGAAAGGCCTTTAAGAGACCTTTCAAAATCATTAAAAAATTAAAAAAACAGTGAAATCGAAGAGATACGGAGCAATTTTACCCTAGTACCCTCCGACCACCAATTCGAAAATTTTCAAACCGCTGCTATTTCGTCTCCTTGCATTTTCGGGAATTGTCGTAAATGGACATATTTTCATGACATGAGCCAAGGAATACGCTGGTGAAATTTGTCCAGTCATGACTGAACCACCCTGTATAACTAGCGAAGACAAAATCCCTACAGGATTATTGTGAATCGTTACGCGAATTTAATTTTGGAACCTTATTAGAATAAATTCATTTTCCTGGGAACAAGTGAATCAATTTTCACAAAATTTTCACAGCACATCAAGACTGTCTTTTGAATAAATTATCCCTTGGCACTACTACATGGGTGAGAATCCAACAGCATACGAAATGTCATATCTGAAAAACTGGAGTGGTGGCATCAATGGCTGGAATACCATAAGTAGTACTAAACACTGGGTATCTAAGCACGGCCTCATTTTTAGAAGATTCGGTTTTGGACTGGGCGTATACGTCATCTGAAAATGTACCCTTCATATGGGAAACTGTGAAGATAGGATGTGTGGGCATATATTGCAAAGTTACATGGTGGCGTTGAGAGCAGTACTATCAGAAGTAGACTTAGACACTTGGTGTCCAACCATGTCACCACTTTTTTAGGGTTCGGTTTTGGACTGGTCGTATGTGTCATCTGAAAAGTGGTTCTTATATCAGAAAATTTAGAGAATGGACGAGTGGGTATGTCAAAAAAACGCGGGGATACCGAGAATGGTCCTAGCCACTGGGTATCTAACCCTGTCCCCAGTTTTTAAAGATTCGGTTTTCGACTTGGCGTATATGCTTTCTAAAAATGCACCCTTCATATAAGAAACGGAAGAAATTGGACGAGTGTGTATAAATCAAAACCAGAAAGGATAGAGTATATGGTAAAAATACTACAATTAGTCCTAGGCACAAGGTAATCAACGCTGTCCCCACTTTTTCCTAAATCGGTTTTAGATTGGGTGTATACGCTACCTGAAAATTCATTCTTCACATAAGAAACTGGGAAAAAATTGATGAGCGGAAATATCTCAAAAACGGAGGAGGTGGTGTCGATGGGAAAAATACCATAATTAGTTTTAGGCACTAGGAACCCAACACTGTCCTCACTATTTTCAGATTCGGTTTTAGACTGGGCGTATGCGTTATTTCAACTTGAAGTTTTGTTTCAGAAAATATAAAATGGAATTAAAACAATTTGATTTTGTTTAAAACCACAAATACACTTTGAAATTTAAGTGAAGTTATAAAACTGTTGGCCATCGGTGGTGCAGTGGTTAGTATGCGCGGCTCTTGTACATGAGAACGTGGGTTCGATCCATGCTCAGACCACCTTACATTTCTTTCGACGACGGTCACCCCGCTTAGTGATGGCGACACTATCGAGTACTTAGCCATTAAAATGCTTCTCAAAATACCGTTCGGAACCGGTGGAAAACTGTATGTCCCACTCAGTGAGTGCAAAAATAGAAAGCGCACATCTCACTGATTGTGAGAAGCACTCCCCAATCCCTTCGTGTGATGTTATGGGACACCATTTTATTTTTTTTTATAAAAATGTTCATTAAAATTTAAGCTAAACCGCTTGAAATTTAAATATATACAGACTCCAAACAATTTGGCCAAATTTCAAAATTAAATGCAACTTTCTGGCTGATATCATTTCAAAATGTAAATATATTATTTACAATTTAAATTATAATATTTTACATTCACAATATTAAATGAAGTTAAAAAATACTAATTTAAATTACAAATTGAAAAATAAAAATTTTATTTCAGAAAATAGAAAATGAAATTGAAAAAGCTCATTTAGTGTAAAATCACAAATTATTAATGAGAAATTAAAATATATCTTTAGAATTTCAATCATTTATAAACTTCCAAACAACTTGGGTACATTTTAGAATAAAATCAATTCTCGGAAAATTCACACTTGAAAGTTTAAAAATAACACTCTGCATTCACAAAATATCAAATTGAACTTAAGAGATAATAATTGAATTTAACAAATTAAATGTAACAAAGTACGTTTCAAGTTATTGATAAGTTTGAAATTTCAAATGACGTTTCAAAACTTTTAGTTGAAAATTAAAAATACATAAACTAAAAGTCAAATTTTAATAGAATTTCCAAAAAATTTAATTAATTCTTAGAACGACAGTAACTGAAATTCCATGTTCGACAACAAAAACATATTTTTCAAAATTTATAAAAATAAATATGATATAATAACATAAATTCAAAAGATCTTAATAGAATTTGAGAAAAGTCATTTAAAATTTTCAAGATGTATTATGGCTCAAAATTCTCAATTTAAATGAAATTTAAATCCCCAATGTTTGTCACTTAATATAAAAATTATTTCAATTTTATACGTTCCTTGCTATTCCATTTCTATGAGCTTTTAATTCCAAAAAATATTCTAAAATTTCATGGAAAAAATCAAAAATTTCATTTAAATCTTTAATATACCTGACTGAATGAAGTCTGTTTGAAATTTGAAGTGGATTATTTTATATTGAAAAGAAAAAATTATCAAAATCAAAGACTGGAATTTTATAAAAATAGGCTGATTCTCAAAGAGCTTTAATTAAACTACATTAAAATATGAATTGAAATCGAAAACACATTAGTAGAAATCCAAAACACATCAACTTCAATTCGAATCTGATTAGTTGAAATTCAAATTGCTTTATGTCTTATTTTTAATTGAAATTTTTTAAATAATTTCAATGAAGTTTTAAATTTTTTCTGACAATATTTCGTATTTTTAGGCTAAATAACTGTCAGGAATAACCAGGTATATAACTCAGAGATTTTCAAATGTTCATCGCGGTTTCGTCTGGTCGGTCTTGTGATTTTTCCGTAAATTATCCTGTATGTCCATTCCGATCCAGTAGGTCATTCACAGTCCTAGCCGGAAAATTATTTTCGTAAAAAATTTCCCTCATCCTTTTTTTATTATCCACATGAAACTCCTCGTCTCTGAACTTCAGAACTCCATTCACACAATTGTTCGTTGTGTTAATAATGATTATCTAAGGGTGCTCAGAATTTTAGTTAATTAATCCTTCGGACCCTGTAGTCCTGGTACCAATCAAGTTTGAGCAGGTTGCCTGGTCAAATTACGACAGAGTCCAGGTATTGTAAGCTATCGTCCTTTTCCCCTTCCATTGTGAATTTCACCTGTCCATTGTATGTGCCAAGAGCCTTAAGGGCGTTGTCCACTTCATTCCTCTTTACCGCAACAAATCAGTCTTCAATATACGTTGTCTAGGTTTTGGGCTTCACTTCCAACCTCGTCAAAGTTTCGTCAAGTAGCCCCTCCATTATCATGTCAGCAATCTCTGGTGATCCCATAGGCATACCTTTTACTTGCTCATAAAATTTGCCTCGTTTTCGAAATACCTCGGCTTCTACATGCAAAATTTCAGCAACCTAATGAATAAGTCTCGTGGTAGTCGTGTACATATTTCCAGTATGCTCCATTTCCCCTCCATCATCTTAAAGGCCAAATGCACCGGCATACATGGAAACTGGGACACCACGTCAAATGATACCAATATTCCTTCCTGATCCATTACGAAATTGTTAATTCTCGATTCAAAATCAATCGTAACCTTAATATTATACCCGGAGTCATTTATCAAATTATCAAGCATACTGATAACATATTCACAAAGTCCGTAGCCTGGTGCGTTGATCGCTGAGCATATTGACCCAATTAGCTTTGAAAGTACATGTTGTGATGCACGTAGCTTTAGAACTACATTTCCTGCTTATGTTCTTGCATTTGTTAAAAATAAAGCGCTGATGGTTGACTGGAGGCGGTGATAGGATATTTGTCAAATTCTACGGGGTTATAGATTACAGATTACAAATCAAGATTTTCATATCAATTCTATTACACAACATTGCTAATATTTTGAAAGTTTTCTTGAAACTAGCAGCATCCGTATAGCTCCGATTTTGCTCTGCGTAAAGTTGTATATGCCCTACTACGTTTCCAGATTGAAAACCATATTTTGTCCTTTATAAACTTTGAACTGACTGTGAGTAGAAATTAGATAACTTGATGTGAAAGCTGTTATAAATCATTCTGAAAACAAAACACTTAGGAAACAAACTAAGCACATTATGTTTAAGATAAATCATTTTAAACAAAACATTTCAATTTCCTATTTATATTTGTAGTAATTCCAAGAAGATGTGTGATATATTCCCTTGCTATTTGATATTTTTATCGATCTATTTAAAGTTGAATACCCTCAATGCATTTAATGTGTCAAAACACACAAGTTATGATCCCCAAATATGTGTGTGCTTGTATCTTAAGTCTTTTGTTTTCACCATGACTCACAGACAACATAGGTGGGTGGGTTTGGCAAACAAACAAAAGAATTAGTTGGCCACATAGATCATGTCTTCCATTGACACTTAATTAATTCTCGCAACGTCTGATCTAATATGAAATCAATTGGCGAAGGTAAATTGTCCACAGAGAGAAATTTTTGGAGTATCATGTTCACGGAACTTACCTTGTATGGAAGATTAGAAACACACGCTTTTCTTGTTGAGGTGGGTCTGACCAAAGAAACTGAAAGTAAATTAGGAAAAAGAAATAAACATAAAATATTAGTACGACGAAAGAATAAGAAAGAATAAAGGGGTACATAAAAAGGAAAACGTGGGTTAGTAAATAATTCTCTATACTCGAATCAACGTGGCTCTATGGAAAATTTACATAAATCTACAATTAACAATATGGCAACAATATAATAACTTAAAGTTTTTGCAGAAAGACAGAAAAAAAAGAAAAGACAATGCCTTTTAAGCATTTTTAAGATTTCATACAAACACATGACTTCCGACATTATATATGTGGATCGTATGTGAATGGAATAAATTGTTTAGGAAAATGAGAAATCATTACTGTTGCCAACATTTCTTTTCGTTTGTTTCTGTCTCGACGCTGTTAACAACAGACAGAGACAAGTGAAATTTGTTCATTGTAAAGATATGGAGTAAGCGAAGGCAAAAACAGACAGTTAAAACCAAAAAGATGCTGACATTTTCGACAGATCTAACATATTAAGACAAAATATAGTATTATTGTATGGCAAGGCTGTTTTTAGTTTTGCGATTTTTTTTCCTTAGAATCGAAATCAAAGATTTGCGAATAAAGCTTATAGCGATAAGAAAACACCTGAGAAGCCGCAATGTATTTGGGTTTTGCTCTTTTTGTATGAGGCCCAAAAGAAGTAGGTGACAATACCAAATTTGTAAGTACAACAAATTTCAAATTATAATTTGAACAACAGCACTTTATTTCAGCTTCTTTCACTTGACTTGTCTCTGGACAGAGTTTGTGTGCCATCAACAACTCTACTCCAAACTCTGCACTTGCGCTGCTCTTTCCCCCTGCCATATAAATATTCTTCGAAGCTTCATCTTCATTGGCGTTTTTCTACCCAGGCTTCATCTCTATTAGCCATTTAAGGCTTTCCTTGAGATATTTATGTAAATTATTATTGTAATGCGAAACGAGAGACTCGAAATATGTTTTTTCCACCACCAAACGAAATACTTGTTGTTGTTATAGCGCTAAAGAAAATTGTTGCGATTGTTGTGTTTTTGTTTTCAATGTTTTTCTTTCTTTTGCTTTTGAGCTTGGTTGCCTTTTTCCTACGTCTATTTGACTGCCCCACAACTCTGGGTCAACTTTCGCTTGTTGCATAGTATTTTTATGTGTTCGTCTTGGCTGAAACTAAACGAAATATTCTGCAATTGCAGCAGTGGCTGCTTAACAAACGTTTTACTTTTCAATACCGAAAAAGTGCAAGGTTTTGTAGAGTTGTGTTTTGTGGTAACGATTGGAGTTTCTAAAGTTTTTCCTTTATATTCACATCACATTTCTGGTGTCGTTTGAGGGGTACCATCATTAAAGTTATTGTTAGCAAATTTAAGCTAAAGAATTTTTTATTTTTTTCTTGTTTTTGTTCATCTTGTATACAACTGTGTATATAACAGTAGCCGGAATTAATGTTTATTGTTATTTATTCAATAATAAATTTGACCTTTTATTAAATGGCAAATTGTTAGAGTTAACTAAAGATAAAAATGCTAAAAAGAAATCTTTTAAAAATTAGCCCGTACAGAATGAATTTAGCACGGCAATAGAATAGACTGACATTGCAATAGTAAACCGCGTGTAAAATAAAAAGTAACTACTTTAAAGGTTAGTTAATCTTTAAGGAAATTTAGATCTAAGTCAACTTTTTGTGCATGCAAATATTGCTTAGTAAGACTTAGTAATTAATGATGATGCTATATAAGGTAGTGCCGTAGTTTCGTTTCCGAAGTCTTTTGATTTGAAACTAATTGTAGAAAAAAATTGAGTGTGGATTTTTTGAAAAGTTTTCAATTTTTTGAAATGAAAAGTTGTAAAAGAAAAATCCCAATAAGGATGCTTTGATAAGTTGTGAATTTTTTGAAATCGATTGTTTGAAATAAAAGGTTCTTTATGAACACACAATTTGTAAATGTCTATACTGACGAATTTAAAAGAAGGACTCATTTACAATAAGAAAGTTTTTGATTCATAACTCATAAAGTCACTTCTTTGTCACATATATATTCATACTTGCATAGGTAGGGCAGAGAAGAAAAGAAGCTCTACTCCCTCCCTTCAGGGGATGTTATGGGACACCACTTCATAGGTAGGGCATCTTGTTTCTTATAATTTATATAACGTTGGTCCAGGGAATTTGATGATTATTATTTGTCAAAGCGACTATATACTAGCCTTGTAAGGCGGATTCTTGAGTACGGTTCAATAGTTTGGCTTTCACATTATAGGTGTCATATTGATAAAACCGAATCTTTTTGCGATACGCAGTCTTGGTTGCAGTTCATCTTCGAACCTACCTCCCTATATTCATATATTACAGCTCATTGATTTGCCTATTTTAGAGCGTCGTCGGGCTATGTTTTCTATATGTTTCTAATCAACGGAGAAATTAATTCATCATATTTGACTTCTTGACTGTATTTTAATGCTCCTTTTCGAGCGTCTAGACAAAATATTCCATCTTTTCTACCCTCGTTCATACATAACTACGAATCTTTTAATTCAGTTTTTACTATTTTTCATATACTTTTCATGAGTTCCTCTATCTATTCTCTCTACCGCATTCGATTGAAGTAAATAAACGAGCAATTTTTGTTTTTTACAGATTGATAATGCGTTGAATTGCCAGATTTAAAATTGCACTCGGGAACTAAACGTCTGTATAAAACTGCTGAAAAACTATATGCTATGCTTCATCTGCTCCTTGCGTCATCTGCTTTTCTACATCGGTTCCTGCTTCTCCTGCTATTTCGGTTCTAGTTTCTGCTGCTCTTGTGTCATCTGTTCTTGCTACATCCATTCACGGACAATCAGCTCCTGCTTCATATGTCCTGCTTCATCTGCTCCTTCTTCATTGTATTCCTGCTGCATCCTGCATTCCTGCTTCATATGTTCCTGATACATGATAACGTTATTGCATTATCTGTTCCTGCTTCACCTGTTTCAATAGTTCCTGCTTCATTTGTTCCTGCTTTATCTATTTCTGCTCCATC
Source organism: Phaonia tiefii (assembly GCA_963931995.1). Taxonomy (NCBI): domain Eukaryota; kingdom Metazoa; phylum Arthropoda; class Insecta; order Diptera; family Muscidae; genus Phaonia; species Phaonia tiefii. The sequence continues at coordinate 85,382,108 of OZ008367.1, read as the reverse complement.
TGTTCTAGCTTCATCTGTTCCTGTGTCATCTGTTCTTACTGCATCTGTTCTTGCTTCTCCTGCATCATGAGTTCCTGCTTCATTCGTTTCTACTTTATCTGTTCCTGTGGCATATGTTCTTGCCTCATCTGTTCCTGCTCCACCTACTTCATCAGTTCCTGATTCATACGTCCTGCTTCATCTGTTTCTGCTTCATTCTATTCCTGCTTCACCTATTTCAACAGTTCCTGCTTCATTTGTTCCGGCTTTATCTCTACCGACTTCACCTGATCCTGTGTCATCTGTTCTTACTTCACCTGTTCCTGCTTCTCCTGCAGCACCAGTTCCTGCTTCATTTGTTCCCAATTTAGCTATTCCGTCGGTGGGTGTCGGTGGTGTAATGGTTAGTGCGCGCGGGTCTTGTATATAAGAACGTGGGTTCGATTCCTGCTCAGACCACCTTACATATCTTTCGACGATGGTCACCTCGCTTAGTGATGGCGACACTATCGAGTACTTAGCCCTGAAAAAGCGTCGCAAAATACCGTTCGGAACAGGTGTACAACTGTAGGGCCCAATCAGTGAGAATACAACTATTAAGCCCACAGCTCACTGAATGTGAGAAACTCTCCCCAATCCATTCATGGGATGTAATGGGAAACCATGTTATGTTATCTATTCCTACTTCATCAGTACCTGCTCCATTGGTCCTGCTTCATATGGTCCTGCTTAATCTGTACCTGTGTCATCTGTTCCTGCTTCATCAGTCCTGCATCATCTGTTCCTGCTTCATCTGTTCCTGCTTTATCTGCTCCCGTGTCGTCTGTTCTTGTTTCATCTGCTCCTGCTCCTGCTCCACCCACTTCATCAGTTCCTGCCTTATCTATCTTGCTGCATCTACAGCAACTTCATTTGTTCCTGCTTTATCAATCCTATTCCATTCATTTCATTCCTATCTTTGTAATTTGCCTTTATGTATAATAATTCTGTTCAATCTATTATCTCCTGCATGAATTGTTGTTTGTTGTTTAATCTTTTTGCTGATTGCTGTTTCATCACTGTTACTGTTCTTTCTTTTTAATTATTATAGTTTAATATTGTATTTAGTTTTTAACTGAAGATATGAAAATTAATATTTTTCCAGCTGTTAAAAGGTGATTAAATAAATTAAAAGTAAATAAATAAAAAACACATCATATGCTAATATAAATCAAAAATATGCATTGTCACTCCGTTTTCTTAAGAGAGTGAACAGAATTCAGCTCGTGTCTTAAGTCTTTTTAAAATATGTATTTTTTTGCAGAACATAAATAGTAATATCTAAACACACGTCTGCGACATATTTTCAGAACAAACACGAGTTACTCCTAAAAATTTATCATTCGAAATTATACACAATTAACTACTATTTGAAATGGGTGTAACATCATCATAGTTTTCTCCAAATTCCCGCAATAATTTCTGGAGCACTACTAAAGAAATTTTTCAAAACTATTTAGCACACTCCCACCCTCTTCGCTATGGATTTATGTATTCATAAGGCAGAGTTTTTAATTCATTGTTAAATATTTGCCATTAACGCAATGTCTTGAACAAGTTAACAGACGGACTTGCACACATACACACACACACACACACACAAAACAGTATTTTCTGTATAAATGAGCATATATTTTGCCGATAACAAGCACATATGCATATACGCGAGTGTTTTAAATTAAGGTGCTATGTTGTTTTTCCGTTCTGCAGCGGATAGACTGACAGCCACACAGTCTGATGTATAAAATATAAAACAAACACACAATGTCTGTGGCCTCAATAGAAAGTGGGGCTGCAGTTCAATGTCTTGTGGGTTCCCTGCATTATGGCGTAGAGTAGAGTACCGAGAGATTTCTATGCAAGCCGGCACGTATGAAAACAATGAATGAATGTTTTGGCAAGTTCATTAAGAAACTCTGGTACAATGTTTGGAAAAGAAAATTTTATTAATTTTTTTGGGAAATTGTTTTGCGCAAAACCTTAATGGAAACAATATGTCTAAGTCGTACGTTTAGTTAAAATTAAGAACCCCACAAGCTTATTTTCACACTAAAAGAAAGTACGTTAAAAAGTATAAGCTCAGTTAAATACAATAGCTTTAAATTATAAATATATTTCTCCAAGAAATAGCTTTAATAAATTATCGACACCTTTGCAGGTTAAATTTGAAATAAACATGGACGAGGCCAGATCCAAAAGCAAAATTATTTTTGTTTTATTATTAAACTTCGTCTGACGTGTATTGTAATAACTGCTATAAACGGTATTTTACTAAGTAAACAAAAGATTTAAGACACGAACCTATTTCTTTAAAGGATTATCAAGACCTGGCAATGCAACACTTCAGAATATATAATTTAACAATCAAAAAGTTAAAAGCTATTTGAAATTATGACTGTGGGTCGCGGGCTCTTCTCCAATGCAGTTTGCCAAATTAAAAACATGCAGTGAGATGAGATGTCGGAGACTGGAATATTTCCCTAGAGTTGGAGTCAAAGACGCAAAAATGTTAACGACAGTTTGAAAAGTTTGAGACATTTAGGGCGATGAGAAGTCGGAGAGGGGAATATTTGCCTTAGAGTCTGAGTCAGACACGCAAAAATTTTATCGACTCCGTCTCCAAGGTCTGGAGTTTATCTAAATCACAGCTTCTTGTTCAATACAGTTTGAGAGTTTGCGACAGTTTGAGAGATGAGAGGCGGCGTGTGGAATATTTGCCTTAGAGTCGGAGTCAGACACTCAAAAATTTTAACGACTCCGGGTCCAAGTTGAGGAGTTTCTTCGAATCTAATGTTTTCGACAAAAACCATTTCTTTAAACAGATTTTCTGGTTTCTCGCTTACTATTTATAAATAAACAGTTTGCTGTAGATCAGAATTGAATACCGGTTTTTTTTTGTTTTTTTTTGGAATTTGGGGGGGGGGGGGTTGGTGTGTATTGGAAAAACATTCTACGTAAAATTTCACTATAAGTCACAGAACAAAAGAGAGCTGTAGTTTAATATCTATAAATATAAAATAAAGGAAACCTTATGAAGAAGCAAAATAAAAACCAATCTAAAAATCAGCCAGCCGACTACTAACTCAATTATCTGTTCGAATTGAGTTACATGTGGGGCACGCATACCATTTCTGAAAAAGAGTTACATTTTTCAACAGCAAAGTAGAAGATGTATTTTCAACTGGATTTTTTCCTGATGAACTGTGGACGCCAAACATTGTTATCGCACATGTTACAACGGTTTAATGTTGTGGTTCAAAGATAATTAAATTTTTAGTTTTAATTTATACCACGATAGTAATATTTTTTAATTTACGCTGTGGGTCGACGGAAATCAATGCAGTTTGGTATTCCCATGCGCTGGCTAAATCCAGATCAACATTACAACACCCTTGCTACGTATGTCAAATACCGAGATATTAGATCGGAATAGGTATAGGTACAAGTGTTGTGTGTATAAATCTGCACCATTAGCCTTGCTTCTAGTACTACAGTGTCGGCTACTCAAGAAATGAAGCAGCCCCAAGCCTAATATTAGTGTCGCAAGAGCAGTTAAATATTTTGGCACGGAAGTTGAGTATTTCGAAAAAGAAATCGGAAATATTAACTGCAGACTTTGAAAAGTCTTATGAATGCTTTTTATGCAAATGGGATAGTAGATGGAAGGGGACTAATATTTCAAAAAGCCCAGAGTTGAAGTGGCATTCGGTGAGCACAATACCTTCATCCACCACTGGTACCAACTGAAAAATTTCTTTTACCACTGTTGCATATAAAACTTGCGCCAACTTCAACTTAACGGTGCGTTTACACGGGACAGTTTGAGACAAGATAGTTGAGAATATGTATTAGTTGTCACAAAAAGAAAAATTGTTTGTGTGACGTACGCGTCCAGCCAGTTATAAAGACAGTACAGTTTTAAGCAACCGCCGACAGTGTCGTTTCTGATTTTTTCTTTCTTCGCTCTTTTACCATTGTATTTTATCTTACTTCTCCAAATTACAATGGAACTGATGTACTCTGCAAAATTAGACATGTATTCATGTTTATATGTTTGTATTGTCAAACAATATTTCAATAAAAATTAGCAAAATTTTCAAATACAATTATATTTCCCAATTTGTAAAGTCGTTTGCGATGTTTTGTTTTTTTCACAAATTTTTACAAAACGTCACCGATATGGCCGATGGCTGAACTAGTAGAGGTTGACGCAGTAGGATTTGTTGTAATTGTGTGAACCAACGACAGGCATTTAGTTTTTGTTTCATGACTCTAACAAAAAAGTACAACAACAAAATACACTGAATTTAACAGATGGAGTCATAAGACAGCGAAATCAGTTGTTCTATTGCGCCAACCTTTACTAGTTCAGCCATGATCTGGCCGCTTATATCAAATCTCTTGCCGAAGTTACTGTGATTGAAAAATCAGAGACAGTGGCGAGGCAAGTGAGAGAAGTGTAAGTGTGGTAGTAAAAATTGGTGAATGTATTTCTACTGTCGGAGCAAAACTGTCCCGTGTAAACGCCAGGTAAGGTACAGACGGAATTTGAAGCCCTCCTGTCTGAGCGATTAGATTTCAAATAGGTCTAGCACACGGTACGAGCAACGCTGAGAGGAAATCGTGAGAAGACTTCCTTTGATTTCGGTACCTATACATGCATATTTGTAAAAGAAAAAAAATTCTGTAAATTTTGTGGATATTGAAATATAGAAAAATAGGCATACCACAGGCATCGGATGTGAAAAGTAATGGCACCAATGAAATCGTAAGACGATTTCCTTTCATTTCACCAACACGTGCTGTTTCGTTTGAATAATAGACAATTCAGTTAAGCCATGAACAATTCAGTTCTGGCATGAATAGTTTCGAACTCGGTGACAAGTTCATCATCAGATGCCTAACTAATGTAATATCATCGGTAGATCATCAATCGTATATCTAAGTATACAAACTCAAATATGCAATTTACATATGCGTATTAGTATCTATCGAAGATCCCTAAATACTAACACACACTGAAAGGTCCATATTTCGAAACAGTATAATTCTTAAATTAAAATTCGAAAATTTGTAATTTAAGAAATTTGAATTTTTGTTTTTTTTATGTTTCTTTGAAATATATCAATGTTAATCAAGTGCAGAGTTTTAATTTTTGAGAAATAAATATCAAATTATTAGATCTTTACACGAAAAAAAAAACAAAAATGTTTAATTTAACCCGATTTATATACACAAAAATGGGCAATAAACAATTTAATTCAACGACGTATTTTTTAACAAACAAACCCCGAATCCAGCAATGTGACTTCAAATCCTATTTATGACTGTTTGAGTTTTATAATGAGAGATTATAAGTTCTAAGCTAGATAATACTTTATTATTTCCCAAGACAAAAAATGGCACAAAGCGGTCCAAGGCGGGATGTTACAATAGCGGTATCGTGCCGCCAAAACCGATTGATTGGTCAGGTTAGGTATACACATTGTACTACATTGGTTGAAAAATTGCGTTTGGATATTTTGCACTTAATCTTGTGACAAATATGGGCGAAAGACTTAAAAAACAAACCAAAAAATGTTGCAGCTAAAACGTTTAGCATGTAAGCTTGAAAGTTATAGAGTTATATTTCATTCTAAATAAAATAATTCATTCTAAAATCAATTGTGGTTGTCTTTGATCCGAGTTATTTTCAGAAAATTTTAAATCCGTTCAAGATGACAGACTAGATGTTTTCAGTTAGTGAACATGGTAGACCCTGTCGAAGATTATGCTTCATAAACATTGAAACAATCGTCCAGTGTATGTAAGTTCAAATCCCACCAACGCCATTTCGCATAAAAGTACAACTTTGAAAAATTTTATATTTTTCATTTTTGAAATCACTTAAAAACATATAAAATTACAAATAGTTAACTGTGATTTTATTGAGTTATCCTTTCAATATTGTCACTCAAATATTTTATGTTTTGTCATAAAAGTGTTAAAATATTTATCATTATATCCATATCTCAAGAATCTACTGACTTTCCCTAGTTGCTGTAAATGTTATTAATCACCAGTGACTTTCTTGCGGAGATCAGGAAATTCCATTATCTTTTGGTTTTAATTAATGCAAATTCATAAGCAAAATAAAAATTCCCGACACATGTGATCTTTGCGACTGTTTAACATTTTTCGATTCACGATCAATAGACAGTCGTCTTATCCACAACCCAAACATTTGCAATGAAATTCACTTTCTTCCTTTAAATAGGAAAATCATGAAAACAAAACACCAACCAAGGAATGAAGACAAATATTTTGAAAAAATTTTTGGCTTGGAGGGGGAATATCAATGAACTTTACAATAAATTATTTTATATATTTTTTTGCTAATAAGATGATTTCACCCTAAACGTGATGCAGCCAAGCAACAACCAAAAGCGCCACCACCACCACCATCCACAACATCATCAACCATTCCTTAGACCATGATATTGGTAAGCCACTATAACTGTTTCTCTGGTGGAGGTCGTCTTCGGTACTGTGTAAAAAAGTATAAATAATTTTTATTGATAGTCAAGTGGTGGTGGCAATAAATTTTAAATGATTTGCCTAAATTGAACTTTTTTCGTCTTCTAAAACGATTTTCGTTTTCAAAAGACACACAAACCAAAAACTGAAAACTTAAACGAATTTATGGTCTTTTAAAGAGAATGTGTTTAAATAAACTTTGACACTTTCCACACACAAAAAGACGTGGCTTTTAACTTGAACAAAACTCACTCGCTTAAGGAAAATCAAAAAAAAAGTAGTAGGCAGATGTTTTCAACACGATAATAAATTGCCCCAAAGAAGAAGAAATGCACAAGGTGTTTAATTTGCTTCTACTGCCAAGAAAATGCCCAAGAAAAAGATTTATAACCCTGAGTCTGCCAAAGGAGTCGCAAAAGGTGAATCAAATATTAGACACTTGTTGTCGGTATAGGGTCGGCCGGTATATTTTTTGGAGAAATATCTTCAAGTACGTGCTCATAGCAACGATAATTTATAGCTCCCAGTATCATTACAGCGGCATTTGAGGGAGTTGATATTATTTCAACAATCTTGAAATTCTTTGAAAGTTTTGCTAAGGAATTTGTTTGTAATGCGATCAGGGGCGGGGGGAAATGACATTGAATTAACCTTAATTGTTGTTGTGCGTTGGTTGGTTCCTAAGCTGTGCTTCGACGACCTTTTTGGTATTTAGCCCAGTAAACTATAATTTCTTATTCGAAGAGAAGAATGCCGCAGACTGTGTGGGCATTAGGGGGAAAAATAATATTAGACCGAAACGAATTTGAAACAATTAACCTTAATTTGTTTTAAGTTGTGGTCATTTAATATCGTTTTTTCCATCACTCGATAATTAAATTAACGGAACGGTTTTTTTTTGATGGAAATTTTATTTATAACACAGTGCCACACTGTTTTGGAGCTAGACAATTCTTACACTAAAGTGGAGGAAAATTCTTGAAAAACTCTGTTGTTTTTCTTCGTTGGTTCAATAAGATTTTATGGATTTTTTAAATTCTTTTATTAGATTTTTTTAAGAAGATGTCATACTTTTCCTCAAAACGTTCTTCAAAAGACGACATTTATTTCTACAGTAACCTGATCTAAAATTTATTAAATACAATGAAATTTCAATAAAATTATGTGAATATTTTCGTAGAATATTTTAGTCTTGTGTTTTCGTGATTAATTTTTGTAATTTTTTGATGAAATGTGAAAAAATATTTAAAGATTTTGGTTTTGTGGCTTAGAATTATTGACAGAGTTCTCCCTCCGCCTTCCAAAACCACTAAGTAATTTTCAAAGAGAAAAATAGTTAATTCCCGAAGATCGCAACTTGGCATCTTTGCATTTGTATATTCTATTGTGGTATGGAACAAAAACATATAGATGGCTAAAAATTAAAGTGTTTCTTTTTATAAAATCACGTTTGTTTGCATAATCTGGTAGGGGACCGTCAAACAAACCTTTTGTACTGCAATTATTTTTTTAATGTTAACAAATAAAGAGTTTGTTTTACTAAAAACTTCACGATGGAAAATAGCGGCCCCAGCAACATATTGCAGGAAACATGTACATATTTGCAAGCACTATTTTCGTAAATTGTAGATCTGCTGCTTTTTGTTTCTTTATTATTTGTCAGATTTTTGTTTTTAACAGTTTTCAGCAAGAAAAACCACATATGCGTCAAATATATTATATATTATAACCAATTAATCATTGTGTCCAAACATATCATATTGAATATTTCCTATCAGCTGCAAAAACATTATATTTGTATCCAAACAAACAAAAAAACATATTTTTCAGCGTGTGCGTTTAAAATCAAATAATGTGCCAAATTGCACCGAATTGATTTAGTTGTTTTCCTTCTCGTGTAAAGTAACAAAAAATTGAGATAAGTCATTTCAATATTAAGCCATCGATATAAAAAATACAGGTGCTTAGGTATAAGAATTATCCTTCCCCCTTACTTTATTATCAAACTGTCGCACAGTGTAATTTGTTGACAACACAATTTTATAGATTTTTTATTAGCTATAGATTTTAACGGCTTCAAGAAAAGTGAAAATATTTAAAGCTCTAATTTGTCATTAGTGTGGGAACCTGTAAATACTATATACAAAACAAAAGACTTAAGCAAGAAACTTGATTGCAATTACAAAAAGAAAATGCGTACGTTTTTCTAATTTTCTGTTGTAAATATTATTCTTTTAAAGACTTTAAACTGTAGAGGGGGCGATTTTTTTTTATTTTCCTTTATATTCTCTTCTTCTTCATCTTCGTAAAAAAAAAAATTCCATTTCTTTGTGTGGCATTGCTCTGATTTCTTTTAGTTTTCGTAATATGTGTAACAGTGTCGCTCTGTCACTTTAGTTTACACCATGTCATTTCACCAGATGCATATCTTGTCAGATAAAATACCCGCGTCCACATAGACCAAAATGTCTGATAAGAACTATCAACCAACTTAAGCGAATGGAAAAGAGCAAGATACAAAATAAAAACAATGAGGAATAGCAATAAAATGTAGGTGAACTTTGGAGATGAAGATCAACAAAACAGAAGAAAAGCAAAACAAATGAAAGACCTGATTGCGATGAGAAATTGAAAACAAGCGACAAAAATTAAATAGAAATAAGAGCAGTATTGAATTTTAATATTACGAATGCAAAGGTTATTAGGAAGGGGAAATAAAAGGGATTAGATTTCAACTAAAGTAATCAATTATATATAAAAGAAAATAAAAAAAAACTACTAAAGCATTACAATGGTGACAACTTAATCTAAACTGTGTACATAAATCTAATGAACCACATTTTAGGTTGACATATTTTGTTATCATTTCGATAAAAACAGCAAGTCATCAAAACAAAATTTTCTGAAGGGTTTGAAAAGCTGCAATGAGAAGAACTACACCGTGCGACAGGCCAAAATACCTGCGAAGCGATGTGGACTTCTTCCCAAATAAACTCCGCCAGTTCAACGATGGACAAGGCACACATATTCGCCAAGGAGTGGCTACAACTGCTTTGGAGGAAAAAATATAATAAAGGTGATTTCAGAATATTTGCTGATCACTTCAGAGGCAAATTAATGATGCTGAAATAAAAAGATAACGAAATAAAAAAAAGAGACAATTTTTGGGTTGAATGAACATAACTTGAATTTTTGAAAAAATTTTGTTTTAGCGGAATTTTCAATAGCTCAGTCAATTACCAAAGGAATTTTAAAAATTAGGTGACGTTTTACTCCTTGCTAAATGTGCTTTTATAATACGATTGACAAGTGGTACGGTTTCCTAATAAAATAATGTGTACAACTATCGCAAAAGTTGAAAAATTTGCAAACAAATGAAAATAAATTATGTTTATTGGTCAAATACGCACAGATTTCTTAGGTGTTCTAAAATGACGTCAACACTGTTTAAAAGATGTGTGTTCCTTTTTTCCAAATCTTTTGAGAAACTGCAAATCGGTTGATAATTACCTAAAATACAGCCTTACACGCTGGAAACAACGGCCTCAGCAACATCTTTCAGGAAACATGTATATGTTTGCAACCATTGCTTTCATGATTTGAAGATCTGCTGCTTGTTTGTTTCAGTGTTTTCTGTAACGGTTTTGGTTTATGCAGTTTTCGACAAACAACGTGAAATTAGGGTCACAAAATCATATATTATACAACCTATTAAGCATTGTGTTTCAAATATGTAATATTGAATAGCAAACACAATTTGTTTGCATACAAGTCTACTATATTTGCGACAAGCTACAAACATATTATATTTGCATCCAAACAACATAAAGAAAACAGACATTTCAGCGTGTAAAAAAAAGTGGTTTCCCTTTACATCCCATGAAGGCATTAGGGAGAGCTTCTCACAACCAGTGAGCTGTTCGCGTGCTTGTTTTACACTCACTGATTGGGACGGCCGCAAGCGTGCATAACCGCAAAAGGTGCTACAAACCGGGTTTTTAGCCGCTATACCTGATTTGGGGGTGGTTTGAAAAATTTCACAAATGGATTCTTATTTTACGCGATAACACCGACAACGAAAATAATATCACTTCCCAGGTATTGCTACGTCACTAGTATTTGTGACACTGTGCTATTGAAAGATTGACTTTATATTTTAGGAACATTTATCTTTCATTTTCTATTCGTCTGGAAGTTATGATATTCTAAAAATGTTCGTTACAATTCAGTTAGGTAGTGGCCTCCTAATTCATTTTCTTTAACCAATATTTACTAATAATTTTCCAAATTCAATTTTAATTGGCATAAAATCAATACAATTTCCAACACCAAGTTCAGTTTCATATTCATTTTGAATAACATTTCTCCCCCCAATTCAACCTTCATCACCCATTTAAATAAACAAAAACTGAAATCATTGAAATCGTGACAACAACTTCAAAATTTTCCCATCATCCTATGCATATCTTGCTTCGACCAAAAGCGGAAAAATGAAAACTAGATGCGCATCAAATTAACCAAAATTGTTTTTACCATACAGTCATACATTGAATAAGTACAAGATGCCAATGCAATAATGGTTAAAATGCATCACTTCCATCACCACTACCACGAGCACCAGTATACCAGACGTTAAAGTTTAACTCAATAAAACGAGGCACAAAATCCCCTGTCAGACAGTCAGTCTGTCATGGCTGTAAACTTATGCGCTTGCTTGCCTGCCTAGCTGCTTGCTTGCTTGCTGGTTATTTGATGGAATTGACCTTAAACTTTTTGTGTTTCTTTCCCCCCCCCCCCACATCTTTTTGGCTCTTTTGAAATTTCTTCGACCATGGCCATGGTCGTCGGGCTATTGACAGTTACCGCTAAAAGCAGTTTAAAATGAAATCTGTTTTGGTTTCGTCTCGAAATCGTCTAACCGTATGGATAGAAAACGAATTAAAGTTTTATTGTCTTCTTGTTTAATGAAATAGAAAATTGCGAGAAAAACACTTTCGTTTTCGTGGTATCTTTTAAATTGGGGTGTTGAAGGCTGTTCGTTTTCACACATGATTGAAGGCAAAAACTTGTGCTTTTTTTTGTCTTGTTGTAGAGGGGCGAACATTTTACTGGGGTAATTGATGGCGAACTGCTAATGGGGCGAAATTTCTTGATATAATGTTAAAGATGTTTGGAGTATAAAGTTTTAGGAATGCATTGGATGGGATGTTTCAAGCAATGACCTTTGACTTTTTCACTAAAGTGTAATAAAATCGGAAGAGGAGATTTAATGTGTTTCGAGGTGAAAATTTACAGAGGAAACCCCAAATTTGTTAAATAGTTTAAAATGTAATTTTTGTGATATATTGCAAATATTTTGTTACATCTCTGCATTTAAACAATTTGTTGTGGCCAGTTTCGGAGCGTTAAAAAATAAATGATTTCCCATTACATTCCAAGAAGGGATTGGGGAGAGCTTCTCACAACCAGCGATGTTTGCGCTTTTTAGGTATTACACTCACTGATTGGAACCTACCTACCGGTTCCGAGCGGTATTTTGAGAAGTCTTTTCATGGATAAGTACTCGATAATGTCATCATCGCTAAGCGAAGTGACCGTTGTCGAGAGATGTAGGGGGTCAGAGCAGGGATCGAACCCACATTTGTATGTACAAGAGCCGCACCCACTAACTATTGCAGCATAGGTGATCACTCAGGTCATGTTCACCTTAAAAAAAAAAACTAGTGGGTCTGGAATTAGTTCTTGATTCACTAATATTTTTTTAGTTTCCTAATGGTTGACTACTTTTTGTCAGTCCAGGGTCTTTTATATAATGAAACCATCGACAAATGAGCAACTCAAAAGACAATTGATCTAGCTCCACATTTAAACAATTTTGAAAGTCTAATGGTATTTAATAATACGAAACATCTTAATATTGTGAAAATTAATCCCCTCCTTGTTTATTGTCATCAAAATGCAAGACAAATCTTGAAGTGCTTTTAGGTTTCGTATTAGTTTTATATTATACTCTTCCCATTAGAGATTTTATGACATATCAAATTGTCAAACTGTCATTGCATTTTTCTTAGGTGTTATTTGACATTTCATAATGGAAGGATTTAGCCCTGCAAAGCGTCCACAAATTATTCAGCTGTATTACGAAAATCAGATTTCTAAGAGGAATGTGTTTCATGTACATAATTAGCCTATCAAAGGCATAATTCCCTGTACTATCGATAAATTTGAAGTCGAACTTTAATTCCTCACCAGCACGTACTGGAGAAAGTATAGCGGCGGTAGCTGAGACTGTACGCGATGACCTAATGAATCTATTCGGCGCCGGTCATAGCAGCTTGGATTTTCGTACTCGCACAGAACTAATTGTTTGAGAAACAATTGAATCAACCGAATTTACGGCTTTCCATCGAGCTACAGTTGCCAAAACCGACTTATGATTGTCACGACTGAATTTAGTCCCCAAAACTGAAAGGCGGCCCACTGAAAAAAAACGGCCCAGAAACATATTGCAGGAACCATATATATTTTTCGAACATCTACGTGCGTACGTGCACGTATTGGTTTCAAGAATTGCTGCTTTCTGCTGTTGCTGCTTTCTTTGTTGTCTGTCAGGCTTTTGGTGTCAGAAGCGTTCAAAATCAAAGCCACAGTTTGGTCACGCAAATATATATTTTAACCTATTAATCATTGAGTCTCAAAAATATAATATTAAGTAGCAAACAGAATGTGTTTGGACTCAAGCTAAGATACAAACACATTGTACTTGCATCCAAATAAGAAAAAAATACAAATTATCCAGCCTGCAGCTTGGATTATTGTACACTCACAGAACTAAATGTTTGAAAAGAGGTTAAGGCAACCATCAGCTATGCTGTTGCTGTCACGACGGAATTTAGAACCCACAACTGACAACCGGCTGAAGCAACCTCTACCCACTTAAAAAAACGGCCCCAGAAGCATATTGCAGGAACCATACATATTTTTGGAACATCCATGTGCTTACGTGCACGTAATGGTTTCAAGAATTGAATAACTGCTGATTTCTTTCTCTGTTAACTGCCAGGATTTTGTTGGCAGAAGGTTTCAACAATCAAAGCTACATTTTGGTCATAAAAGCATTTTTTATAACGTATTGATCATTGTGTCTACCATACATATGTTTGGAACATCCAAGTAATTACGTGCAAGAATTCGTTTCAATAATTGAAGACCTGCTGATTTCTTGTATCTTTATTGTCTGCAACAACAATGTCTGTTCAACAATCAAAGCCACATTGTGGTCACAAAAACGTATATTATGACCTATTAATCATTGTGTCTTAAACATGCAATATGAAATAGCAAACACAATGTGTTTGGACACAAGAATACTATATTTGCGATAAGCTCCAAACACATTATAGTTGCATCCAAACAAGAAAAAAGTACAGATTATCCAGCCTGCAGCTTGGATTATTGTACTCTCACAGAACTAATTTTTTGAAAAGAGGTCGAAGCAACCGTCAGTTCGGTTGCAAAAATATATTTTATAACCTATTAATCATTGTGCCTCAAAAATTTAATATTGAATAGAAAGCAGAATTTTTTTGGATACTATCTTTGTAATAAGCTACAATCACGGTATATTTGCATCCAAATAAGAAAAAATACAAATTATTCAGCTTGCAGCTTGGATTATCATACACTGACAGGAATAATTGTTTAAAAAGAGGTTAAAGCCACCGCTATTTCGGCTATTGCTGTCACGACTGAATTCAGTTCCCACAACTGAAATTCGGCTGAAGCAGCCTCTACCCACTGAAAACACGGCCCGAGCAACAAATTGCAAATACTGTAGTTGCGACAAGCTACAAACACGTTATATTTGCATCCAAATTTAAAAAAAAAATTCTATTTTTCAGCGTTTAGAAGATTGTGATAACCTCTAAATAAGATGTGATTACATCTAATGTAGTTGTGACAACGTGTGGGTACGGTTACAGCTTATTCGGTTATTTTTATTCCGTGGTGTGGCAATTTGTCGTTTTTTATATAAGGATTTTCGTTTAAAAAGACCTTGGTTTAAAAGGATCTTGATTTGAAATTCAACTTTTGAATTAATGCAGCCGATTTTCCGGTTTATTACCTCTTTGGCCTTTGGACTCTTGGAAACCTGGAAAAGAATTCACTATTTTAGGTCAAAATTTCGTTCAGCGATGAGACCCATTTCTGGCCCGTGAAACCGTTGCATTATTGCAAAAACCTTTCGGTCAAGAGGTAATTCCACATCTCGGACTGGGCGAAATGGTGGCCTAGACATGATATCGCACCTCTAGATTTTTTCCTTTGGGGCTACATTAAGTCTAAAGTATACTTGGATATGCAGGGTTGGATTTAGAACTTGGGATCCCACACTTCTCGCGTCATTTGCCAAATACCACTCGAAATCATCGAACCCGTCATCGAAACTAGGAACGTTATATTGAACCATGTTACCCGCAGTTTCAAGCGGCATTGAAAAACTAATATCTAAAAAAACAAACGTTGTGTGAAAATAAAGATTACCCAAGAAAATTGAAATTTTATATTTTTTAAAAAAGTATCTCTAAATGAATCACCCTTTCCTACAATACACAGATGTTCCAAATTAATGTTTCGTTATTCTTCACTTTTTGTTAGACAATTTGTCCTATGAGTAGCTTAAGTGTGGAAAAATCTTTTTAATTGCTTGATTAGTATTATAATTAATGTCCATTTCCACAATGTTATTAAATTGGTCCATCGAGTCGGCTGCAAGGAGCATTTTAAGGGAGACGTGATCTTCGTCTAGTTTTTCTTTTCTGCGTTTTTTGTTTTTAACATTGAAGAGACAGTGCCCTATGTCTTTATTCATATATAATGCAGGGTTCTTAAAAAAAAAGTTTACATTTGTTTGCCTGACAGCGTGAACGCATTGAATCTGGGTAGTAGGTAGCCTGGAACTTGGGAATTCAGTCACTATGAAGCGTTTCTCGAGAGCGGACCGCGCGCTGTGACTGGGAGAGTTTGACAAAAACTGTGACTCAGCATCTGCAACGCGTGGAAGATTCTGCAGTATTTGAGGCCTTAGGCTCTTAAATGATGATCCAAACATACCTGTCATTGGAAAGCGAGGCAAAACTTTTTAGAGACCGACTCAACACTACAAAAGCAAAAATCCGGATAGACAACGCCATAAACATCGGCAGAAAACGTGGAGAGTGTAAACCAGTCAGTACATGAAAACCCGAATCTTTCATTTCGGAAGCGCGCAAGTGTTTTAAATGTGCATAGATCATCAATACACCACATTTTGCATAGATATGTTAAACTGCACCCGTACAAAATGCAATTTGTGCAAGAATTAAAACTCCAGGTGAGCGATTCTCGACGTCGACGTCTGAGCTATTTTCGACATCTTGATTTCGCATGAAGCTCATTCTCATCTTAATAGACTCCTAAGGGTTCGAAACTGTCGCTACTGAGGTGCAACGAATCCGAGACACAAGCATGAGAGGCAACTTTATTCACCAAAATTACTGTATAGACTGCGATGTCGGCGCGAAGAATCATTCGAGCTTTTACCGTAGACGATATTATTTTTAAGAAATACGTTCCCAAATACTAATAAATATTTATCCCAAATACTAATAACTAATAAATATTTTTTAAAGTTTTTTTTTTTTTAAATTTATCGACTCACAAAATATAAATTATCTTGTGAGACAAGAATTTTTTGTCCTACAGAAATTCCTTAGAATGAATGATTACGTTATGTGGACTTTCCTCTCAAATTTCAAGGAATACATTTTGGTTTCTTTAGTAGAGCACAATGTCTATCAAAAATTTATGTTTTTTTTATAAAAACCCAAAAATGTGTACTTGTCCTGCATCAAACCTTAAATTACGTTTTCACTTTTCAAACAATTTTATGGGAAAGATGACATCAAGGAAAATTTAAATTAAGAAATAATCACTGTTTATTAAACTTTTCTTTGATTATAGCAACGAAACTTAAAAATTCAAAAATGTGTACTTGATCTTCATTAGACTCTAAATTAGGCCTGCGAGGCGTTTGGAGGTTTCCATGGAAATAAAAATTTTACGAAATTGATAAGATCTATGAAAATTGGTGCGAAGACACACACACCCGGTTTACTAAACTTTTGTTGGTTGATATTAATTAAACTTAATTACTTTTTGCAAGAGTTCTTGCTTTTTTTGTTCCTCCCCAAAACAAAAGACTTAAGACACAACTTTCGTTTTCAGTTTTCTTTGTTAGCCAATGTTGCAACATTCAAATCGCAACAACTTTCTCATCCACGGTGTTGGACTTTTACGACATGTAAATGATCAATCAAATCAAAGATACTCAGAAATCGAAAAATAAAATATTTCATATAATATTCAAAGCCAGGTGTTTAATCGTTTTTGTATAAATACCAGATAATCAAGTGTTTAAGTTATAACAAAGTATTACAATTTTTATGTCTAAAAAAACTCTTTTGACTTTTGTTCAACTATAAGGAATGTTGCAACTAAATTGCATGCCACCTCTGATGTAGTTTCAGCAGATGATGAACTCCTCTACGGACCACCTAAGATGTTCGACAGATGGTTTAGAGTATTTGTGTATTTTTTGGATTTTGAGGAAAATTGAAAATTACTATTGATTTAATATCAATTTTTTATTGAATATTTTTCAATTTTCCTCTGTGTGGCTAACGAAAACTGTCGGCAAAACTGACCTCAAATGTCTAATGAAATACGAGTATTTAAGACACACAAAAGTTGCGAATTGTTGACACAGGAATAAATAAATGTTGATCGTATATGCTGGAATAACTTTGCGTTACTCCTCCGCTTGAAGTTGCAACACTTGGTTGCAATAAGATTTCTTTTTTAGTTTTGTTTTTTTTTTTTGTTGTTTGTCGTACAATAGATGATGTTGCTGCTATTTTATGGATGGTGCTGTTGCTGCTGTGGCTGTTTTTGTTAGTGCGACAACATGCTGCTGTATGCAACATTTCAAACAACTTGTCTTTTTGTGTGTTGTTTGCTGGAAAGATTTCTGCTTTGCTTTTTTGCATATATTGCCATTAAAAAAGTCACTTTTTGTACGGTTGATTTCTAACTAAAAGGATGCCTGCCTGTTGCATGGCAGAGTTTAAACAATTTTCAAATTCTTGTTGTTGTTGTTGTGTAGCGTTTGCATTAAATAAATGTATACATATTCAGTGAATTGAGATAAATATTAAACAATTGTAAAAAAAACAAAAATAAAATCGACTTTGGCGGTGGTGGCTGTATTTGCATTAGTATTGGCGCATTCGTTGTTAACCAAAAAAAAACTTTCTTTCCAAATACCATCAAGAAATTTTGTTTTTCCTCCTCCCAACTACCCAACAATCCACTCCAAATCTTCATCACACTTACAACAATCAAATGCAGCTAGGGGGAGTATCAACCATATACGAGTACTACTATCATGGCATAGCATGGCACTTGAACTTGAAAATTAATTTGAATAAATTTTTGCCTGTCTTATGGCAGTGATCGGGCTCTGTCACCACCCCCTGCCGCCCATTTGTACATTTTCAATTTGTATTTATATTTTTTTCGTTGCTGCTTCAGTAAATTTGTAACTCAAATGACATTATGAGACTTGAATATACCCAAGTTGAATATACAAAGAGCATGAGTACTCTGCCATTCGTAACATATTTCAGTGCATTATCGTTTTTTATATTTGCAACAAGAAGCCTAAGATTGTTTATAATTGATAAAAATATAGTAATATATTGTTCGAGGCATTCGTTTCTTTTTCCTTTAAAACAATAAAATAAAAATTTCTCCCGTGAAAGCCATTGCTGGCAGATAGTTTTGTTTTGCTTGTTTAGATCTGCCATTTGTTGCCATTATGGACGATGTAATTGAACACATCCTCTTCTGGCAAAAGATCATCTTCAGCCTCAGTTGCAGTGGCAGCAGCTCCGCAACAGTTGCAGCAAACTGCCACTCAAGGGGATATTTGCTGGTAGTTGTGTTTGCTTTGGGTATTTTTTTGGGCAACGGCAATAACATATTGGTCACTGCGGTCAAATGAAAGAGAAATGACGTTTCATGTTGTTGTTTTACTTTATTACCAACTCATATTTTTGTTGCATGTGACATATCATGTTCCTCATTTTCGTTTTCAGGTCACCATTAAGTCAAACTTAAGCTACTGCACACAGAAATGTCTTTCGTTTCGTTTTCATTTGCAGTTGTTTCAACAGGGTGGGGTGAATTGAAGTTAAATGTTGACATTTACAAGAAGTAAGAAACAAAACAAAAAACTTAAGACACGTACACACAGTAGCAAAACACAGGGGAAACATGAAACTACCTGAGAAGTCTGGCTGATAAAGACATGATTTACAGTAATGAATCAAAGAAGTCGAGTCAATTTAGTAATTTATTTTATACGGTATAGGCCGTCTCAGTCAGTCTTTAAACATTATGCTAAAGCCATATAGAAAATGTTTGGAAAAGGGAATTGAAATTCATTTCCATTAGAGGGAAAATGTATCGATTACAAATACCTATGACCACAAATATTTCGGAACAGTACTACAAGCTACAGTATGCTACATTCTGAGAGACCACTCTAACTAATATTTCACTTGAAAATATTGTCACAATATACAAGCATAATTTTCCTGTAGGCGAAATTACGATATTCCAACATAATGACATCCATAAGGCTACTTGGATACCTCGTGATCAACAGACTAGTGTAATGGACATACTTGTGATTCGAGGAGCTGATATTTATTCGGATCACCACCTGGCAGCAGCAAAGGTTCGAAAATGGTTAACAAGAGTGAATATCGTACGAAACTAGACACATAGAAAGCTGGAAATCGGAAGCCTATACAGAGAAGTTCACTCAGATACTGGCACAGAACGCAACTCCGCCTCAAGATCCTGAAGCGCAGCGGAAGTACATTTCCCACTCTGTGAAAACTGCTGTAGAGACGGAACTTGGTTATGAAAAATAGCTTAAAGACGCATCATGGTACGATGCAGAGTGTCGCATGGCAAACGATGCAAAAAAAGCTGCTTGTCTTGTAATGCTTCAGTCAGTTACAACTCGAGCTGCGACGAAGCGGTATAAGGAGGATAGGAGAGAGGAAAGCCGTTTATTTAAGAAATAATTGTTCTGAAGAAAGTGCGAGACTGAGCAATTTTAATCATCCAGATTTTCCAGATGGTATTTTCATTTTATGACCTCAAGCCAAACTAATTGAACAGAGAATCTTCCAGAATGACAAATGAGATCCGTAAATTCCACCGAAAAGTACAAAGCCAAACCAACGGCCATGAATCAGCCCCCCCCCCCCCCCCCCCTTACTAGTGATAAGGACGATAATCTCGCATATATGCAGAGTATGATGAGGTATCACTTTCCATGGTGCAGACTTCCTCCACTCTAACGTTGAACGTATGGCAATGCTTCAGGTAGTTACAACGCGACCCGCAACGGAGCGTTATAAGGAGGAGAGAAGAAAGGAACCTCTCCGTTACGGTTCGAGTTGCAACTAACTAACTAAGCCATTCTTTAAGAAGAAATATTGGTTTTGGAGAAAGCGCCAGAGTGAGTGATTGAATTTTTCAGAACGGCGAAGGAGGCCCGTAAATTGTACCGAATAGTACAAAGTCAAAAGTCAGCCCTTTTGTACTGCTAAGAACGCGAATCTTGTCACAGAATTGCAGAGTATGTTGGGAATATGGAGATATCACTTCTCTGTTTAACTTCTTCCAAGATAATTTAAAATAGAAGAATCAGTGTGGGTTTAGCCGTCGACAGTCAAGTATCGACCAGATATTCAAAGTACGACAAGTCCTGAAGAAACCCCACGAAAAACAAACAGAGAGCTACCACCTCCTTATAGATTATAAGGCTGCCTTCGATGGCCCGATACGGTGAAAACTGTACCCAGCTTTGACGGAGCGTGGTATTCCTCCTTAGCTGACAAGCCTCTGTGGAATGAAACTAACCGACACGAAATCCTCCGTAAAGTTTGATAAAGATCTCACTAAACCATCCTATCATGCGATCTCTTCAACATAATACTTGAGATCATGGTAAGAAAAGCTGTATTCAACACGAATAAAACTATCAGCAGTAAAAGCCACATGCTGGGCGCGTATGCTGATGACTTAGACATCATTGCACGAAATTTGCGAAAAGTTATGGCAGTGTTTTCGAGAACTGGGGAAGAATCTGCGACTCCATATCCTGGTTAGATGACACGCCTCTGTGGAATGACATTGACCGACCCGAAATCCTCAGTAAAGATTGGTAAGTGTCTGTACTAACCATATAGTATGAGGCTAGGCCTCAGCAGGACGATATCCTATCATGCGATCTCTTCACCATAATACTAGAGATCATGGAAAGAAAAGCTGTATTCAACACGAATATAACTATCAGCAGTAAAAGCCACATGCTGCGCGCGTATGCTGATGACTTAGACATCATTGGGCGAAATTTGCGAAAAGTTATGACACTGTTTTCGAGAACTGGGAAGGAATCTGCAATAGTGGGTTGGACAGTAATCGAAGACAAACCAAAATTAATGGTTTTGATAAGCAGAACATCCACCCGATTGGAGGAGAGGGTGAACGTTGATATCCATTATAGGTTCGAAGTAGTGGACAAATTTATTTACCTCGGATTTGCCGTGAACAGAAAATATTAATATCAGCATGAGAATTGTTTTCAGACGTAACAACCTCTCTCGAGAAACGAAGCTCCAACTATATATCAGACTATCATACAACCTCTCTTGCTTTATGGCGCAAAATCCTGCGCCATAAAAACAAAATCAATATCACATGCTGGTGAATAATCACCGGAATGGTTCAAGAGAAACATGATCCTTGCAATATATGGTCATATAATTGAAAACTGCGAGTATGGACGACTGATGAAGCACGAGCTGTATAATCTATATCCTAATCTATAATCTACATCGGCGCAGTTACGCGAGTCAAAATTGCGCGTTTACGTTGACTAGCACATGTCGGGAGAATGAATCAGAATTAACCAGTGCGAAAGGTATTCAAAGACGTACTCCATGGACATCGAAAAATAGGACGACCAATACATTGCTGGAAAGATCAAGTCGAATGCGATCAAAGAAGAATACCTGCGAGAGCTTGGTGTTACCAAGCGGAGGAGAGAAGCTGCAGATCGAACTGGTTGGAGAAACATGCTATTTGTACGACCCTTGGCCCCTTTGCCTTGTTTGAGGCCACCTTAGTAAGTAAGAAGGTGTCTTCGGTTTTTAAAAAATGATGCTGAAAATGATTACAAATGTTTGAATCTTCATTGATATTAATGGTTCAATAAAACGCACTGTTTCGTTGACACACGCTGAAATATTTGCTCATTTTTATTGTTTGGATTCAAACATAACATGTTTGTAGATTGCCGCATATATAATGTATACTTGTGTCCAAACACATTGTGTTTGCTATTCAATATAACATGTTTGGGGCACAATGATCAATAGGTCAATAGGTTATAATACATGTATTTGTGACCCAAATGTGGATTTGTTTGCTGAAAACACTGGTGTCTGTCCACTTGAAACTTCTATTAAAAAAAATTTACCTTATATTTTGAATGAGTATATTAACATTTATGATCACTTACATTCATACCCGATAACACTAACAGTCCTGCGCTCTTAAGCATTTTTATAGCTTCAGTTAAAGATTTTTCTCAAATCAATTTAACACCCCATTAGAAACTCATTCATTATCACTTAATAGAGTCATATAATATTAAGATAATACTTAACCCCAACTCGCATTTGTGCCAACGGTGATTGACACCAATACCAAACATAAACACCTAAACACCTCAGCTACGTTATTTTAACCTTTTCACCAGTAATTTGGTTAATTAATTCCTAACAGAAACCCACTTTGGCTATAACACCTCGAACCCAAAAACAACACAGTAGCCAGTGCAAAATACTACAGTATTCGCATAAACAAATCGAATTGGTTGTTGATGTGGCCATAAAAGATTGAGCGTTAACAACAACCTGGCAACATAAATTGGAGAAAAAAACACAAGAAAACCCAAACCTTTTTTTGGTTTGCATTCCACACAAATTTCATTTGCAAGCGATTTTCGGCCGAACGTTAACTGACAACTTCATTTAAAATATAGAGAAGAGGAAATACATATCAAAGGAATCATCATCATCATCAACATCATCAATATCATCATCATTGGTAGTAGCAATAATATCATAATCATTAATATCTTTATCGTCATCTGGGTATTATTTAGCAAACTCTCACTCTTTTAATGATCGACGTGATGACGATTATCATCCAGTCAACTATCTGTCCATCCGTTTTATGGGCATATAATTGTGGACAGATGCCAACAAACAAAAAAAATTTAACCAAAACAAACGAAAAAACTATCTAAAGAAGCTAAAAATGTTAACTGTTTTTTTCTTTATTTATTATGATTTTCATAAAGTTTTATGGTTATTTTGGACATTTAAAAAATATCTGACTTGATGTTTAAATGCTGCTGTTGTCCACGAAATTTGTATGGGATTTTTACTGCTTACTTATTGTTTTCATAGCTTGGCACAGTGTTAGATTTCTTGAAATATTTGGCCACAATTCCTTTGAACAAAAGAGGGTAATTTAAAAGACTGCAATGCTTTGGAGTTACAGGCATCCTACAGTTCCTGAGTATATTTTTCTGCCGTATGTGTGGTGAGTTTTGAGCCTTTTTGAATTATCAAACATTCTCAATTTCTAAATTTATTTGTTGTTGTTATTTGTATTGTTCATAATGTTATAATTACGGAAAATTTATTTCAATACTGCACTGTTTGGTTGCGGTGGAACGATCTGGCAATATAACGAGTCCAATTGCAATTATAAATGAAAGGTCTCCCGAACCTGGTGGCAGCAGATCGAAATTAACCGATTATAGTGGTACAAACGTAATACAAAATAACAAGTTTATACTATTGAACATCATAGCAGCAGTATATTAATAAAAATCGTAATTGGTTATATCATTGGGCCTTCCAGCCGAATCATTATTTCCATAAATCCTTAATATCATAGTTACAGCTACAACTAAATAGTTAAAATTAATCTCCTAACGGTCCGGAATCCAATTCCAATTGAAATTTAAAGAATATCAATTTAATTTTCAAAAATTTTAATTGAAATTTTAAAATTCCATTTAAAATTTAAAATACATCAATTGCAATTTAAAAATTGCATTTGAAATTTGATAAACCTTAATTTGAAATTTAAAAAACATTAAGTGAATTTTAAAAAATGATCAATTGAAATTTAAAATACAACAACTGAAATTTAAAACATGTCATTTGAAATTTGTATCACATCCAATTTCAGTTAAAATTAAAAGAATCCAATTCCAATTGAAATTTAAAGAATATCGATTTAATTTTCAAAAATTTTAATTGAAATTTTAAAATTCCATTTAAAATTTAAAATACATCAATTGGAATTAAAAATTGCATTTGAAATTTGATAAACCTTAATTGAAATTTAAGAAACATCATATAACATATAACATGTCCTTTGAAATTTGTAACACATCAAATTTCAATTGAAATTAGAAGAATCCAATTTATAGAATATCAATTTAATTTTCAAAAATTTTAATTGAAATTTGAAAATTCCATTTAAAATTTGAAATACGTCAATTGCAATTTAAAAATTGCATTTGAAATTTGATGAACCTTAATTTGAAATTTAAAAAACATTAAGAGAATTTTAAAAAAACATCAATTGAAATTTAAAATACATCAACTGAAATTTAAAACATGTCATTTGAAATTTGTATCACATCCAATTTGAATTGAGGCCTAAAGAATCCAATTCCAATTGAAATTTGAAATATCAATTTAATTTCCAAAAATTTCAATTGAAATTTGAAAATCTATTAAAATTTAAAATACAACAATTGGAATTTAAAAATTGCATTTGAAGTTTGAAAAACCTTTACTGAAATGGCAAAGAAGTCAATTGAAATTCAAAAGACTTCAGATGAAATTTGAAATAAATCAATTGGAATTAAAAAGACATCAGTTGAAATTTAAAAGACATCAATTGAAATTGAAAAGTCGTTAGATGAAATTCAAAAATTAGTAACCGATTTTATGTATTAGATTTTTAAATTTCACTTAATGTCTTTTAAATTTCAATTGATTTTTATTAAATTTCAATTGATGTGTTTCAAATTTCAATTGATGTGTTTTAAATTTCAATTGATGTCGTTTAAATTTCAATTGATTTCTTCCAAACTTCAATTGATGTGTCTCAAGCTTCTGTTGATGTGTTTCAAATTTCAATTGATGTCTTTTAAATGTCAATTGATTTTTATTATGATTTTCAATTTTAGTATCGGCTCGAGGTCATAGGAATGAATTTATTTAGTCCCCAATATTTCAATCAACTTCGTTGATAATTTTCTAGGATATTGCGAGAGAACAAAAAGTATACGACTCGTCTTCGCCGCAAGCTTTTGTCAATAAAATCATAATAATAGGAAAGGTCAACCATAAGTACAACTTAATTGATTTTTATTATACTTCAATTGATGTGTTTCAAATTGCAAGTGAAGTGTTTTAAATTTCAATTGATGTCTTTTAAATTTCAATTGATGTGTTTGAAATTTCAATTGGTTTCCTTTACATTTCAATTGAGGTGATTTAAATTCCAATTGATGTTTTTTTTTTTTAAATTTCAATTGATGTGTTTCACATATCCAAAAAATATTTAAATTTCAATTGATGTGTTTCAAATTTATAATAGAAATGGTACTTTAAAGTAGAAATTTATACTATAATTTGAGCTTCTCATACGACAATCGATCTAACTTCACATTTGAACAATTTAGCGATTTCATTGCTATTAAAACTAAAATGTCTTAATCTTCTTATAATAAAAATCCCCTTCTTTTTACGCATCAAAATCAAGGAGTAATCATGAAGTATTTCTGGGCGTCGTACTAGTTTTGTACAATACGGGACTTCTGTGTCCCATTTCCTTTCCAAATTTCTCCACTTTTTATTATGTGGAGTTAAGTCAATTGCCCTCTGACTAGCTCATCTAACATTCTTTCCATAATACAGAAATTCCTGGGCATTTGAACGCGTAGCTGATTTAGAAGATAAATCGTGTTTGTATTTTAGCTGCGGAGCCGTGGGTGATGCAATAGTTGTGTGCACGGCTCTTCTTCATGATGACGGGGGCCCGATCCCTGCTCTGACCACCTTACATATTTTTCGACGGCGGTCACCTCGTTTTGTGACGGCGACATTATCGAGTATTTAGCCATGAAAAAGCTTCTCAAAATACCATTCGGATGCGGTGTAAAAGTATAGGCCCCATTCAGTGAGTGTAAAATCCACAAAATGCACAGCTCTCTGACTGAGAACCCCTTCATGTGATATAATGGGAAAACATTTTATTTTTGTTTTTTGTTATAACTGCACACACTCTGAAAAATAACGGCCACAGCAACATACCGCAGGAACCATGTACATGTTTGCAAACGCAGCAGATCTTCAATTCACTAAAGCAATGGTTCTTTATTGTGAGAGACAGCAGTATACAAATCCACATTTGGGTGACAAATACATATATTATAAGCTACTAATCATTGTGTCTCCAACATGTAATATTGAATAGCAAATACAATGTGTTTGTACACAAGTATACTGTATTTGTGACAAGCTACAAACACGCTTTATTTGCATCTAAACAACAACAAACGACAAATTTTAAAGCGTGCCCTTATCCCGTTTGAATCCAGTTGTAGTTAATTGAACTAAACTTGTTATGTTAGGTCAGTTTGCCCTTCAATCCTAAATATTGTAGATTATCTTATTCAAATATAACAAAAATTTGTTTAAACGAATTTAAATTTTGTGTAGGACATATTTACATCTGTTACACGCTGAAAACTAACGGAACTAACATATTGCAGGAAACATGTATGTGTTTGCAAGAATTGTTTTCATGAATTTATTCTATTCCTTTGTTGTGTGTGACCTTTTTTATTTTCAGCAGGTTTCGACAAACACAACACATTTGGTCACAAAAATATGTATTACAACTTATTAATCATTGTGCCTCCAAAGTGTAATTTTCAATAGCAAACACAATGTGTTTGGACACAAGTATACTGTATTTGCGAGAAACTACAAACACATTCTATTTGCATCCAAACAACAATAAAAATACATGTCTTTCATCGTAAAGCAATTCAGCTACAAGTTAACGTGTGCATTATTGTGTAATAGACTTCTTGAGAGAAGAATTAGCCTTCTTCGAGATAAAAGTATTAAGATATTCTAGCTGCATGAAAATACTTCATTTATTGGGTAAACATATTTAAATAGAAACTGAATTTTATTTAAAAAAACCGGTTTTAGTTCTGCAACAAATATTTAAGTGATTGTCGTGAACCACGCACGTGAATAACATCAAAATGTACTCACGTGATTATGAGTACCAAATAAATCTTGGTACGTGATTTTGCGTGAGCTACCGTCTTGCCTTCGTGAGCGTGCTTGAGTGTGAGCCAAAACTTACTCACGTGCCCACCTCTACATCGGGCCGATAACTCTTAAATTTGCCTTTGAAGCTACATAAAGTCCAATGTCTGTATGGATAAGCCAGCTACTTTTGAGGAATTGGAAGCCATTATTTGCCAAATGAAAAAATTAAATTGGTTTCCCATTACCTCCCGTGAAGGGACTAGAGAGAGCTTCTCACAACTAGTGAGCTGTGCGCGATCTGATTGAGACCAACAATCTTACACCGGATCCGAATATTAATTTTTGAGGCTTTTTTGTGACGCAATAAACGATAGTGTCGCCGTCACTCAGCGAAGTGACCGACGTCGAAAGAAATGTAAAGTGGACTGTGCAGAGATCATGCCTCATTTATAAGAGCCGCACACACTACCATTACACGGCCACACATTTACCAAATACCGCTCGAAATAACCGAACGCGTTGTCGAGAGTTGGAACTTCGGTATGGGTTAAGTTGGTCGCAGTTACGACCGTAATTTGAAAGAAATAATCTTTATCAAATAAATATAGAAAATTAGTCTTTTGTATGGTAATAAAGATTATCCGATTAATTAGCTTTCTTTATATTTATTTATAGATTTTTGATGTGCTAACATCTATAGGCACGGGGTAGGGCAATCTTTCAAAATGAACACATGCAAACAAAATATGGCGTTAGCATCACATACGTGGTTGTTGTACAACAATAGTCTCTGCCTGAAAATAAGTATGATGGTATTGATGTAGCGGCGGCGAACAAACAAGCAGGTCATCGTCGCTAAAGAGTATTGAATAGTATAGAGAATTCATGGAACGAATTGTATGACTCAAAAGCACTGGCAACATCTGCCGAATAACTCAAAACGTAGTACTCTCTTTTTGTCATAACTAGGTCCATTCATAAATTTGATGTGCAACATTGATGCCTTTTTAAACATTTATGCTTTTTGTATTGTTTTATGTAATAAGATTGTCGAAATGGTGCATTTATATTAAAATATTCTACAAAGAGAATAAGACTCGTTTATGCTCTTTTACTCAGACTCTCTACATGAGACCGGAAATAGAGTGCAATAAATTCCCTATACTATTCGATACTTTTTGTCGTCGCTCTGTTTACGACAAATCAAAAGCAATTATTTCAGTGAGCAGGTCATCGTCGCTCTATTTATGACAGTGAGCTAAATATTACTTTATCTATTTTAACACTATTACATCTAATGTTAAAGCAGATGTAAGAAAACAGAAAGTGCAATAGCAAAAGAGCCTTCAGCACAAAAACTATTCTTTTTTTTATTTCCAATGAAACATTTATTAATGTGTTCATAGAAATCGAACAGGTACCGTGTAACAAAAATGTGTTAACACATCGCTCGTGAGTTCGAACACAAATTTTTTTTAAACTCCACACTGTGCATCTTCCAAGAATTAGCAAATCTCTTGTTATTGTTCCTGATACCTAATTGGTTTTTTTTTACAATTGTTCTCTAATCTTCTAACCTAAAAAGTTTTTCTATTCACTGATTCAGTGAATCGAATAATTGCTCTGTTATAATTACATTTTGAAACATGCACTCGACTGGATTTTGTATTCTTCCATATAAAACAACAAAACAAAAAACTAAATCATCGGTTATTTATGAAAACAATGGGTCCAAGATATTTTAATTGCTATGGCCTACCTCATCATTGGATGATTCAGACCGTTTTTCCTTTCGTCGATTTTGTGTTACAGTTGAACCCAAACAATAAAAATACAAACGCCAGAACCATCGCATTAACCAACTGACCCAGTTCTAAACTAAGATAAACACCGCTATACTATCATCAGTGTTTGTTTTTCATGCTGTCTGATACTTTTCTAAATATGTGTCTTAACGTATCTGCTTTTTTTGTGTCTTGATTTCTTGACTGTGAGTGTGTGTTGATTTTCAAACAATTATTTTCCACGGCAGATGATGATGCTCCACTACCACATGGGATAATCTTTATAAGGTGGATTTTTCATAGGATGATGATCGTGATGGTGATGATGATGGTGATGATGTTACTACTGCTGATGCTTTTGCTGCTGCTGCTACATCTGCTTTTGAGACTTGTCGATTAGCCGAGACGACTATCATCTCTTAAGATTAGCATTTAGACTTAATTGCTGACGGCGTTGTAGTACTACCTGTATAAGCGGTGTTTCAGTTGTTACTTTACTTAGCTTTGCCTTAAAATACGTTTAGCCAACATATTTGTGTGTCTTCCTGTCTGTATAGTTAATGTCTTGAGAGGAAGAAGATCTTAGTTCTTTTGTCGTCTGCAAGTGAAGTTAAGTTCTGTTACAGCCGGCTAGAACAATGCGGTTATGGTAGCGCCATTGTTAGTAAGGTTTTTGTTGAACTAGTTTTCATTTACTTATATATTGGCAAGTCATTAGGGAGTTGTAAAATTCTGTGAACAACGGAGGAAGGGAGAGTGGACTTTTCTGTGTTAATGTTGAAAATATAGGTTAAAATTTAAATCCTCATACGTCGAAAAGAGAACAGAGTAAATGCATAGAAATTTTATTTTATAATGGCTGAAATTTCATTATTTCTTCCCTTTAACGTTTATTGCAAATACACAAGGAAGAAGTTTTTATGTACATATTTCTTTTGGATATTATTCGAATTCATTGTAGAAGTTAATGCATTTTAAGGTCACATTATAGCAACTAGAACCAGGAATGATAAAAATAACGGCCCCAGCAACATTTTGCAGGTAACATGTATATGTTTGATAACATTGCTTTCATGAATTGAAGACCTGCTGCTTTTTTGGTTTTGGTTTTCAACAAACAAAGCCACATTTTGGGTCAAATAAAAACAGCCTATTAATCATTGAATCTCAAATATGTTATATTGAATAGCGAACACAATATGTTTGGCAACGAGTATAGTATATTTGCGACAAGCTACAAACACGTTATATTTGCATCCAACCAACAGAAAAAGACCGATTTTTCAGCGAGTAGTTTGACTTAATTTAGCACCAAACATGTTATTTTGTTTACCACTGAGTCTCATCTAGATTTAACTCATGCATCTAGAATTAGAATCTCAACTCTTGATTACTTCAAAACCTGTCGGGCTGAAGAGAAGAGCGCAAGCAGCGAACATCTAGGATATTACTTCATGTTGGTCATAACAAACATTCAGGATGTTAACCCTTATGCTGTTAGAATCTTTTCGTGGAGCACTAATTGGTTCGATAGAATCTAAAGTACATTCCTTCTTCGTCCGGGAATATTGGCACAGGGTACTCGTATCATATGACTGGAACGCCCCTTAACGAAAGGAATATGACGTAACGTAGTATCACACCGCCACGACTAAATAAATGGCTTCTCTTTACATCTTATGAAGGGATTAGGGAGAGCTTCACGGTTTCCAGTTTCACACTCACTGATTGGGACCTACAGTTTTACACCGGTTCCGAACGCTATTTTGAGAAACATTTTCATGGCTAAATACTCGATAGTGTCGACGTCACTAAATGAGGTGATCGCCGTCGAAAGAAATTTAAGGTGGTCAGAGTAGGGATCGAACCCACGTCTTCATGCACAAGAGCCGCGCACACTAAGATTGCACCACGACGGCCGTGTTGGACTAAATGTGCCAATTGTGGCAGACAGTTCTATCTACCCTAACCTAGTCGGTGTCGAAGTCGTGGAGTTACAGTCTGCGGTATTTGCCTAGAGTCGGAGTTTTAAAATTTTAAAAGTTTAGTAGTTTATTCAAAATAGAAAGCTGCAGAAAAAAATATTTTTTTAAATCATTTTTATGATAAGAGCAATTTGCTTTCGGTCAGAACTTCATTCGGATTTTGGTTGTTTATTTGCGTAAAAGCAACATCCTTTTCGGACAACTGTGTAAGGCCAACATTTAATTTTTGAAACGCACGCGATCGAAAATTTCGACTTGGAGGAACCCAATTAACTTAGAAATAGGCTGTAAATATTTGTTTAATATTTGATGTCGGAGTCGCACTTTTTCGAGATGCTCAAATTGGAGTCGGTGTGGAGACGTGCCTTTTCAGAACTTTGTACCCCCAGCGGGGAAGAGTTGCGCGTGTTCCAAATTCTGGAGTCGGGGTGTATGTTACAGATACACTTTTTAACGTGTATTAAACTTTTTGTTGCAATTATTTACTACAGCGAATTCAAGTATTTTATATTTTTGGTGTTTCATTTCTAAGTTCTTGTGAATCTTAAAAGCTTTATTCTTTAAAATAATATTGCTTAGCAAAATACTTGCTGGAAGTTTTAAAGTTTAGTTTATATTTAAACATTTATATTTATTTTATTATATTTATTTATATTTTGTATTTATATTTGTCCCATTTTCTTCATATTACTATGACTAAATTCATGTTTCTGTCTGAAATCTTTTGCTTTTATGGCAATCAAATGTTGTTCTGCTATTTAGCTTCTGGTAAAACTTTTCATCTCCATCTTTATATATGAAGTTTGTATATCAAGTTTTAAAAATAATCAACACCACACTGTAGTACACGCTGGAAAAAAACGGAACCATGTATACATTTGGATCATTGCTTTCAAAAATTGAAGATCTGCTGCATTTTTGTTTCTTTGTTGTTTGTCACGTTTTTGTTTTCAACAGTTTCCAACACACAAGGCCAAATTCGGGTCACCAACACATATGTTATAACATATTAATCAGTGTGTTTCCAACATGTAATATTGACTACCAAACGCAATGTGTTTGGACACAAGTATACTACATTTGCGACAAGCTACAAACACATTGTATATTATCCAAATAACAAAAAGAGACAGCCTTTTTCAGCATGCGCTTTTAGATGTTCCGTAGTCTTAGCCTACTCGCATACTTTTTATAACTAAAAAATGCCACAAATAAATGAAAACAGAGTTTTTCCAAAAATTTATTAATACATTATTTTAAAGGAAAAATATATTTTTGTAAAATATTTTTTTTTGTTTCCAAGCCTGTGGCCACCGTTTAACAGTGGGCATTCACTTGACATTTCACAGTTAAATTATATTTTTGTTCGTCATTCAAATTCCTTTTATTATGCGAGATATTGTTGGATTTTAACAGGTGATTTCAAATGACTCAGACCTGCCCTTAGACCATATTCATACTAGCAATATAGACAATGCTGTTAATAATTTTTAGAAATACGAAAACGAGGCTTCTGATGACCAACGAAGCTATCAATGGCAAATACAAAATGTGTATTCCCTATGTTTTTTGCTGTTTCTGGACTTAGACCACTACTCGTATCATACTAAATAGAAAATAATAAAAAGAAATCGTAAATAGAAAATCGTTTCTGCCACCTGTCCAATAACTTTTCATTATAAACTATATCATTTAAACTATATCTGTACAATCTAGCAACACCTATTAATAATCTATTAATATTGGCAAAGAAAATTATCAAATTTTCCAGCCACTGTTTAAATTCAAGTATGTGTCTTAATTCTTTTGCGTTTAACTTAGCATAATAATCTGTCAGGCTGTCGCCTAAAATTTGATTATTTAAACTATAACTGTTAAATTTAACAACGCCTATTGACAGCCTATTGACATTGGCAAAAATTTGCCATATTTTCAAGGCACTACTTAAATTCAGGTATGATGTGTCTTAAGTCTTTTGTTTTTACCCAAGCATTCTAATCTTTTTTTATTGACTTTAATAAAACATGTGTTTCTTTGGAATTTCGAAAACAATTCACTTTTTTTTTGTTCACCTTTCACCGTTTTATGATATAATCCATATGACATTCGTTTGTCAAAAATTTCTAGTGTTTTATAGTTGTTGAAAGATTTTGGAAGACTTTCTTTTAATAGTTTTATTTGTTGAAGTTTCTAATCCCATTGTTGTCATTCATTCATTAAACCTTAATTCGTCTATTATCCAATCTATTTTATTGTTGTTTATTGTTATTTATTTGCTTTAGCAGTTTCTGAGGTTTCAAAATATTCATAATTTCTAAAGCATATGACGTTTGTGTCGCATTGATACATTTTGCTTTGACTTGGTCATCAAATAAGCCGTTAATCATTTTGGCTCTAACAAGACCATAATTAGCTACATTTTTTTACTTTAGCTAATAAAGAAACGCGAAAAATAAGAAATTCTAATGATTTTTTTTTTGCAAAACCTCAAGCTGAAGATTACAAGATGGACAGACGGTCCGGCGGATGGAACGAATAGTCCGTTTGTTGTCTATTTATGATGTTTAATGACCATTGATTAATAACTCGTAAAATAATTGCAGGTTATTGTTTGGCGTTTGGTTTTAATGTTTGTGTACCTTTGTCTATATGCTGGGGATAACAAAGATTGGAATGGAATAGAAACAACAACAAAAACAGCAACATAGAAAGAAGATGCTACCAAACCCATGGACTGAAGTCTAGTCGATTTTCCGTTGAGCTTTAAAGTTACGTGCCCCATACAATAGAATACAATAAACATAATTGAGGCTTGGTTCGGTTTGTTGTATTGTATCTGCAGGGTATTTGAAATGTTCTTGTCTTGCATTCTGTGGTATACTGTGGCATTTTTTTTTTGCAAACAATCGACAGTAGACTTATGGTGACATGATGGGGCTCCAAAGTGGGCTGGGTAGTTTGGGGTGTTTGTTTGTTTTTGTGTGTTTTTTTGTAAACTACCTTTTTCAAATGCAAGGAACTGACGTTAAGGTGTAAATTTTTTAAAGTGTTTTTTTTTTCTTAACAAAATCGTTTGTTTTTATAAACTGTAATTTCTGTGGAAAGCACTAGTTGATAATTTAAATTTTTTTTATATAATTGCTCTCAAGTTCCCTTTTAGTCTCAGCGGCATGATGTTAAAATGATGCTGTTGTGACAGCCGTTTAATGCTTCTTGCATTTTGTTGCCCGTAAAATGTTGTGGTTTTATGTCTTTATGTTATAAAACATGACACATGTTAAGTCGCTTGTTGCAAACACCAGAAATCAAAACATCTTGCACAAAAACATGATGGGTTGATGATGTTAAATGTGAATACTAAAAAGGATAAAAATATAAAGAGGCAACACTGGAGGTAAAAAAAAACTTAAAACAGATGATGGACCATTCTAACACTTGGAGAAATATGTTGGCAAAAAACGTTTCACAATGGGTATAGACGCACTTAATGTGAAGGATTAGTTTAAACTAAAACATTTCGCTGGAGGTGATAAAAAGGATGACCAATTCAAATTTGGGAGTTCGAGATTGACTAAATCGAAATTTGAAATGCATATGAAGTAGTGATGCAGTGATGAAGGAACCGGTTCTGCAGAACCGGACCGGTGCTTTCAAGAACCGAATTACGGTTCCAAAAGAGCCGAAAACTTTTCAAACGAACCGCAAGACGGGTCCAAATGAACCGAAACCAGTTCTTAAAGAACCTAAGACAAACGATTCTAAAGAAAGTGGATAACTGTTTGAAAATAACCGTACAACGGTTTCCGAATAACAGGACTCGTTTCCAAAGGAAACGAAAAGTGTTTAACTTTGGTTGAGGATATGAAAATCCGCACCACGCAGTTGCCCGTTTGTACATTTGTTTCTCAGGGATTGCATGAGGATTTTCTGAGCCCCAAATTCGACAATTTTGTGTATTCATGAAGCCATTCAGTTGGAAATGCGCTTCATGGGAGAAGATGACTTTTTTTTTGAAAAATTGGCATTGACTTCACTTTGCTCCATTACCCATTGAATGAATTGCCGTCGCTTCCCATGGTTCTGCTAGTTTAAGCTCCTGAGTGAGCTGCATTTTGTATGCATGAAGGTGGAGGTATTTTGTCTAAATTCGCTGCGTAGTGCTATTTGACATTTGAAATTGTTGAGAAAGATGCTGAATTGATCTTTTCGGGTTTTCGGCAACATTCTCGCTTACTGCAGCTATGTTGTCGAGAGACCGACCTGTGCCTAGGCGCACAGGGCCGACCCAGTTTTTTAAAATTTTTTGACCACTCTTCGAATGGTTGACACATTAGGTGCACTTTCTCGACTGAAATTTCTTCGAAGTTTGCGAGCGGTCTCAGCACAACTTTCCAAATTTGTGTAATAAGTTTTCACAACTATAACGCGTTGTTCTTTCGTAAAGCGCTCCATTTCTAATAATCGGAATAAACATATGTGACAGCTGGCAAATTTCAGAGTTGCCACTTGCACAAAAAATATGGCACTAGATTTAAAAGACATATATATTTATAGAGGCATAAGGGTTTATGAACCCTTATGGTAAGCGACTACAGTCTATAAAGAGACTTGGTTTCTCATTACATCCCAAAAAGGGATAGGAGAGAGTTTCTCACAGCCCATTGGTTGGATTTCTAATTTTAAACCTGTATATTTGCTTTTTGAAATTCCTGTATACTGCTCTTTGAAATTCCATTAAGGGTTTCTGTATTGCAATTTAGATTCAACTGTCTCGTTATTGCAATTTAGATTTTAGTGCATTAATATTTTTTGTGATCCCTGCCATTGTACATATATATTGTAAATATTTTGTTAGAATCTTAACACAGGCAACAGATAAAACTAAAACAAGAACAACAAATTATCATCATAATGAAAAAAAAAAGTGAAGAGACATTTTGCAGGAAGTGCTTGTGGCACGTGATTGTATGCTACAATTGCCATATAATTTGATTTTCCTTTCTTTACAACATCGTCTACCAACTACAGCAGCGAAGGAATCTAAGACAGACTTTATCTTTAGACCAAGACTAATACCGAGATGGTAGATGCCTACAAGTACACACACACATACACTCTCTCAAAAGGCTGCAATTTATAGTGTTTGCTTAGAGAACAATCAGCACAGCGATTGAGGCAAAAGTTTCATCAAAAGATTGAAAGACAAACAAAGTCTCTTGAATGTGCAACCACAAGTTGCACAACATTTGCCACAAGATGCATTAAATATTGTTACATACACTTATTGATTGCTTTATGTACGAGTACTTCTGTACTTTACGATATATAGAGGATTGTGTCGACAAAGTTTATAGAAGTGATAAGATTTATGTTATTTTACTTAAAAATATTTATGGCAACGTTTTTTGTTTTAGTCCTTTAAGCTAAAGATTACATAGGACTTTGTGGCTGGAATCTAAGTATAATAGCTGTGTGTTCCTTTCATATCGAAGACAATTTGTCGTCTTGGTTGGTATTGTTTTTCTATGTAAAATTCTATACATTTTCCTAATGTTCTAGAGAGCAAGGAGTATGACAAGTTCCATAGTAGCTTAACTATTAACTATTACCTATTGATTGTTAACGAGTTTTTTTGCTATTTTGTTTTTTTTGTTTTTGTTTTGTCTGTGAAACTTCTCTGAGTTTTATTTATTATGAAATTGTGTAATTTATTGTTAGCTTGGCGAAAAATGATGTAATACTGCTGTAAGGTGAAAAACTAAACGTTTTAAATTGACAACATAAAAACTACTGGAGTTTAGGTGTGATTTATGGTGGTGAGTGTTGCTAAAGTTAGAGTAAAGAAATCGACAGAAAACAAAATAAATTGATTTAAAATCATTCAACCACACAAAAGGCAAGAGATAAAGAAATAAATAATTTGTTGACTTAAGAGTTTGGGTAGAAACTATTGAAATTTATAAAATATATGCATTCGAATTGCGTTTTAATGAATACGCAGCTAGAAAACTCCTTTAAAGATAAATTACAAAAACACAAGCTTCGTATATGGTCCTTCGGGTCGGATGTTTATTTATTTGCCAATAAAAATATCAATGTAAATTGTAAATTCTCACACGCTGAAAAATAGCGGCCCCAGCAACATATTGCAGGTACCATGTACATGTTTGCAAACCTTTGCTTTCGTGAATTGAAGATCTGCCACTTTTTGTGTTTTATTGTGTCTCACTATTTTGTTTTCAGCAATTTTCACCAAACATAGCCACATTTGGGTCACAAATGCGTATACTTTATTAAAATCTGTTAATCATTGTGTTCCAAACAAGTTATATTGAATAGCAAACATAATTCGTTTGACCACAAGTATACTATATTTACGACAAACTACAAACACATTATGTTTGCATCCAAACAACCAAAAAATAAAAATTTTTCAGCGTGAAAGCAGAAATAAAAACAAAAAAACAGACCGGATAAATAGAAACTTATAGAAATCAATTTTGTTTTATTTTCAATATTCACATAAATATAAAGAATAATAAAGGGTGATTTGTTTGCTATGTCTTTGTTTTTCCGTGTTATGTTTTTGCCAAGTCACGCATGATTCACGACATGTGTCAAAGGCAAACATTTTCAGTTTGTCTTGTCATTTCATAATGAATACCCTTGAAACCTAACATCCTTGCAAATTATTGAGTTTTGTTATCAAAATTCGTGCTCTGTGAAAAATGTGTTTCGCAAGTTACGTCCTTTTTATGATCGTCATAATCGACCCACCGAGCAGCCTATTCAAGCCATTGTAACCCAATTTCGCAGGAGTTTCACTCTATTGGACATCAATCCACCAGACCGTATCCGTTGAGTGCGAACCAGGGAAAATATTGCCAGCGTATCCGCCAGTGTGAAACCGATCTCAGCAATAGTGTTTGTGTTTTTTGACCACCTGGAAGATCCCAGCAAAAACATGTTGGAGTACTTGCAATATCTCTACCTTTTTCAGTGTAGATGTCGCTCTATAAACCATTTTATTGTACACATTTGTATTTTTGTTTTAAATTTACAAATTTAACCGAAAACATTGCAAAGTAGGGAAAACAACAACAAAATTAAAAATCATTGCTTTGGTTTTTAAATCTTTTTCAATTCTGTTTTTAAAGCATTTTATATCAACCTCAAAAGAGGTTGTAGCAACCGTAAATTCGGCTGTTGCCACCGAATGACGGTTGCTACAACCGTATTGCGGTTTTTAGTCACCGCAGGTGAAATTCGGTTGAAGCAACATCGTTGCCTAATTGATTCAACTGAATCTACAATTATATTCGTTCTGTCTACTAAATTTTCTAAAAATTCGGTTGAAACAACCGAATTCTGAAGTAATGTGGCTGCAATATCCGAAATTTGTACCAAATTCGGATGGACTAACCGAATGTGGCTCCTATTCAGTTTCAACAACCGAATTTGTCATCAATATGATTTTAACTACCGAATTTGATATCACTTCGGTCAAAATAACCGAATTTAGCCTTAAGTCGGTTGCAGCGATTTGGAACCGGAAATTCGGCTGCTGTAACCGAACTTCTAATGAATTCTGTAAGCAAAACCGGATTCATTTTCAATTCGGTTACCACAACATAATTCTATACATTTCAAACCCGACTTTTAACATTATAACTAGAAATATTATATAATTCTTGCTGTCCCGGCAATATCAAGTTTTTTTGCGGACATTTGGAAAAGTACGTGAAAATATTGTAATTATGGATTATTTCTTAAACTGTCTTTTTTTTTAATTTAAAAAAATTTCAAAAGTTATTTGTGTAAATTCGGTTGTAACAACTGAGGTTGTGTCAACCTCCAATTAGGTTGTGTCAACCACCAATGAGGTTGTGTCAACCTCCAGCGAGGTTGTGTCAACCTCCAGTGAAGTGGTATCAACCTCCAATGAAGTTTTGTCAACCTCTAATAAGGTTTTGTCAACCTCTAATGAGGTTGCGACAACCTCTAATTTCGGTTACGACTAATTACGGCCTATGGTCATTTCGCTCACTGACAGCTATCTGCTGAAAATAGGCGGCCCCAGTAACATTTTGCAGGCACCGTGTATATGTTTGTTGCGTTATTGTTTTAAGCTGTTCGCAAAACAAAGACACATTTGGGCCACAAAAACATATATTATATCCTATTGTGTTTGGACACAAGTGTACTATATTTGCGTGTTTGGACACAAGTGTACTATATTTGCGACAAGCTACAAAACACGGTATAGTTGCATCCAAAGAAAAGCAAAGAACTACAATGATATTTAATTATCAGAATTATCGCATGTATTAAATTTAAGGTCGTGTAATTAAAGTGCATTTGTAGAAGGATCCTAATCCCACAAGTCACATTCACTTCACTTGGCAGTTTTGACGTCACCTAATGAACAAGCTATTAGTAAGTACTTGCTGTAAACTTTTAGTAACTTTTTATGTATAAATGAACTCAAGGAATACATATTTTAACAAAAATCATACGTCAGGTTCTTAATTTAGTCGGGGGATGATGTCGAGCTGAAAAAGAGTGCAATATGTTATCTATACTATTCAATACTCTTTGACGACGACGACCTGCTTGTTTGTTCACTGCCGCTACATCAATACCATCATACTTATTTTCAGGCAGAGACAATTGTTGGACAACAACCACGTATGTGATGCTAACGCTGTGTGTGGTTTTTATGTGTTCACTTTGATAGATTGCCCTACCCGCGCCTATAGATATTAACACATCCAAAAAAAAAGGAAACTATTACAGTATTGAATGAAGCATTTCCTCAAATTAAGTTCGTTGCATCTAAATGTTAGGAAGTATCGTACTTGAGTTGAGAACATAATTTCCTTAACAGAAAGATTTGTTTTCTCGTTGATCAAATGATCAAATGTGTACTTGCTACATGTACAAATAGGCCCATGTTTAAGGAAATTAGAGCTGTATTTAATGAAGAGTTTACTGATTTTATGCATTGTTGGGATTTTTTAGTTTTTATTGCATTATAATTTTCATTACTTAATCTCTGACTAATGCAGAAAAAACAATTACCATTTTTCGCATTGACAATTAAAAAATATTAAATTTCCAGTTACTCAGGCAATGCAAATGCAGGTTGTGGAATCGGATGTCAATTGTATCATAGATAAATAAAAAACCAGAAATGGTGAAAGATAAGTGGTGGATTTGAAAGTAAAGAGAAATTTGCTAGATGGCGCCTGAGTGATAGATATGGGCAAATTTGCCTGGAATCAAAAACGATTGTAAAAACTATATTACCATGCTTTTTGCCTTTTGTATTGTTAACAAATATCAAAAGCGAAATGGTTTTCTATTATTTATATTCTATTTTCAAATTTAAACAACAGAATCGAAATAAAAATGATTCTAGAGTGCTGTTTCGTCGCATCCGAGTGAGAAATGGTCGTACGAAAACAGCATGTGCCCTCTGGTAAAAATTAAGCAAATTAAGCAAATGAATCATCTATGGTTTTTATTTATCTACGATTGAATTGAATTATGGAAATCCTTTTAATTATTTTGAATTTGTTTGACTGCCGGCAATTCTGTTTTTAAAGTATTTTATATTTAGAGGGGGTTTATGGCTTCGATTGGTGTTGCCTCGTAGTACTGTCAAAGTCATAAACCTGTACTGTACAAATTATTTGAAAAGAAAAACTGGCGGAGATAAAGGAAATTCTTTGAAAATAAATACTATTACCAATGGTATGTATATTTTTATGAATTTGCATTTGTAGGGGAACTTCAAATTAACCTAGAAATTTTAATTGTGATATAATTACATTTCCCCATGTATGGTTTTTACTTAGAAGAACATTTTTTCAATTTCCTTTGAGCTAACCTGATTAGGAGTTTTTTTCTGCAATTAGAAAAGTTGTAGAGACGAGACCAGTATTTGAACTCACGTTGGCGGACGATCGTTACTATTCTCATCAGCGCCTTAGCGTTCTAGGCCAGTGACCATCTAGTTCATATTGCAACTAATTCAGTTGCCAATAATTTTAAATTAAACATGAACTTTGTTGGAGGAAACAATTAACCCTTTTGTTACCACTTTTGAACGAAAATGTTAGACATTTTGAGGAAGGACTTATTAGAGGGAATAGTTGTAAAACATCTAAGGAAATGTATAGTTTACTTAATGAAATATTTAGCCTTACAGGATATTAAAACTTTGAAAATATCTGCGATTAAAGACAACTAAAAGTAAGTAGGAATACAACGTATAAGCAGTGGCGAATAATCACTCTACACGATAAAAGACTTCGGTTAGTGCCAAGTGTGAATACACACTGCGTTGGCTTAGCGGCCTAGACGCTGATAAGGCTGATGCTCTCAAAACATCAGAATGGTCGTCCACCAAATATGAGTTCCAATCCCATACGCGGTATTTACATTTTTGTCTAACCGTAGAAAACGTGATCTCTTAGCCTTAAAGAAAATTAAAACTTTAAAAATAACTCGGATCTAAGACAACTAAAATTGAAATATTTTCTCATTATAAGTACAACAAAAATTTATTTAGTTTGAGTTCAAAAACCCTAAGATCCGTCCGAAGTTCAATTTTCATTACTTGAAGTGCATTTGGAATTAAATTTAGGTCTCTGTTTTCTGAGTGCAGTGGAGTATATTGTAGGAAGAAGGGAGTCATTGACCCAATAAAGTTTGTAACTGCAGTGGTAATTGTTATGTTAGAATGTTTAATAGGGTAATTTAAAGTTATTATTAGTCACCTCAAAAATTCGGCTCGAAGGACCATGATTACATACATTTTTTTTCTGATAAATTTGAATGATCCTTTTTATATTGTAGAGTCTGAAAAATGGCTTTCCAATGTAACCTCAAGTACTCGTCGTTGCAACAAATTCTTTAGAAATATTTTTTTAGCAACATCTATCACATGCGAAACGCTTAATTTCATAACAGAAACTTTCATCAACATATGTTTTACCACCATTTCTCTACACTGTTCAAAAAACATTGTACTGTTTATCTTTTACGTTTTATAGTGCAAATGACAACTTCATTAAATACTGTTACATAAAAGTGTCAGCTTTTACCTTCGTGCTGATTTTGTTGTTGTTGTTGTTTAACCTTACTCTGTTTAATCATATTTGTCGCTTACACGCTTAAAGTACTTTAATAGCGCCATAAAGATAATGTGATATGTTATAGCAGTCAGTCTTCCTACGTGTTTAATATTAACTCTAATGCGGCGATTAACATAAGAAAATTTTCACCTTTTTATGGGTTTTTTGTCAAACTGTTTTTATTTTGTACAAATTATTATTATCATTTTAATTTAATGCGTGAAAAGAAGAAAAATATATTGTTGCTTGGGTTTTATTTAAAACAAAAGACTTAGAAAACAAACGTGGCGGGAGAGGGGATAGAGAGAAATGCATTATTTTACGAGATTATTGAGGTAAATAAAGGTAAAATATTTGTGTTGGAATACAAACTCTCCCCTATCTTTTTTTGGGATGTGACGAGAAAAGCATATTTTGTTTAATCTATATAAGATGATGTGATATTTGAACGATTTAAAAGAATTTATTTTAAATGTCTCTTAGAAATCTACCGCATAGCCAAACGAGCTAGGAATCTGTGGTATTTTCTTTTGTCAAATTTGTAATCTATGGGGTGCAGAAGAATTTATACATGAGTATTGTAGACATTTTCGTTGATATTTTCTTTGAGTTGATTTCTCTACATAAATTAGGATAATAAGATTAATATTTGTAATATTCTCCAACCCATCCATGGGTTATAGTATAGAACCTTTTATTTAATTTGTAGGTCTTTAATTCGTAATTTGTTTTTATAAGGAGTCTGCTAGTGAAATTAATTAACTTTAAATAACACTTTGTGCAATTTTTGAAGTCATGGAAATATAATCATATACGGACACCACTACGTGATAAAAGACAAAAAAAAAGACCCGTGTCTCCCAGTTTTGCTCAAAGTCATGGACTTCTTTTATGGGCCCCCAAAGATTTGGGGCCTCTGTGTCATTTTTGCCAAAAATTGATTATTTTGTCAGGCTCATATCTTGCAATTCGTTCGCAATTTTGATTTACTCTCTCGGAAGTTTATATGATCTAGAGAGTTGTTCATTGAAATCTTAGGTACATTCTTTTAGTTGATTGTTTTCTTCAATTTTGAACGGTTCGCTACCTATAGACCTGAACAGGCGAAAAAAGGTCAGCAAATTGTTGATTGATCTTGACCTTGAAGATGAAGTCTTTTGATTTCACAATTTTCTTTATGACAAGAGCTACAACTTTCCCTCAGAGAGTAAATCAAAATTCCGAACGGTTTGCAAGATATGAGCGTGACAAAATGATCACTTTTTTGCAAAAATGACACCGAGGCCCCAAATCTGTGGGGGCCCATAAAACAAAAAATGCATGACTTTGGGTAAAACTGGGAAACACGGGTCTTTTTTGTTTTGGTCTTTTATCACGTAGTGGTGTCCCTATATGGTTATATTTTTTCGTGTTGCACTGTGTTATTTACCCAATCGCAAATAATAGAATTAGTTTTCTTTGTGGGCCTTCAAGACGGACTTAATTATCCGTTTAAGAAAGGCATATGCTAATTGATGGGAAATTTTCTAGATAAAGACTTTAAATTTATTTAATTTTTTTTTTCAAATTTTAATGCTTAACACAAGTCTACATTTATGCCTACTAATGCAAAACATACAAATTGAATTTTTATAACTACTTTTTTTATTGAAAAACTATATCTCTATTAATAGAAATATAGAATGGTCAAAAGCATGAATAAATTAAATAAAATATTTATATTATTTTATTATTCACGCTCAATACTGTTCAATATCTCTATTAATGGAGTTATAGTTTTTTTTTTAAAGAAGTTTTGCAAAATACATCGTCACGATTCCTGGCTAAACCGTATAGTTATTTCAGATTTAGCCAGAGATCTTCATTAGCGGTTGAAGAAAACAACAAAAATCATTTCTACTGGGTTCCAATATTTAACGGAAATAAATTTGCAAATGTTTTCTTGTGTGTTTTGCATGCTGAAAAATAACGGCCCCAGTAACATATTGCAGGAACCATGCACATGCTTAGAAGCATTGTGTTCGTGAGTTGAAGTTCTTCTGCTTTTTGATTCTGTATTATAAAAGAAATCAGTGTTTTCAGCAGTTTTCAACAAACAACGACACATTTAGACCACAAATACATATATTTTCGCCTATTAATCATTGTGTTCCAAACATGTTATATTCAAGAGCAAACGCAATATGTTTGGACACAAGTATACTATATTTGCGACAAGCTACAAACACATTATATTTGCATCCAAACAACAAAAAGCGACAAATTTTTCAGCGTGTGCTTGCGATACTTTTCGAACAATTGCAGCGTGAAAAATTCTCAATTTAGTTTGATGAATTTTCCAAAAGCAACATTCCAAACAACCGCTGATGAAGATATGTGGCTAGATCAAAAATAACTATACGGTTTGCCAGGAA
Organism: Phaonia tiefii; assembly: GCA_963931995.1. NCBI lineage: Eukaryota > Metazoa > Arthropoda > Insecta > Diptera > Muscidae > Phaonia > Phaonia tiefii. The sequence continues at coordinate 85,337,683 of OZ008367.1, read as the reverse complement.
TCACGGCGACGTATTTTGCAAAACTTCTTTAGGAAAAAAAATATAACTCTCTTAATAGTGACATGGAATGGTCTTGAGCTTGAATAATAAAATAAAAAAGTACCAATAAAATGGCAGAATAAATAAAAATCATTCCAACAATAAAATATTACTAATCAAATGTCGAATAAATAAATATCATCCCTGATAATTTTGAACGTGGAGCACAATGACTGAGAAATCAATTTATTTTGAATTCTCTTGAATTGTGTTGTCGTTCAGGCAACAACAAATATCATGTATAATGCAAACCGATGGCTCTCTGGGGATGAAAATAGGTTTTTGCAAATATTCGCAATATTCCGCTGCATAGTGGGAAATTTTCAATTTAAATAGTTTTTTGTTTGCATTTAATTTGATGAATAGCATCATTCCAAACAACCGCTGCTGAAGATCTGTGGCTAGATCTGAAATAGCTATACGGTTTGCAAGGAATCATTATGACGTCTTTTGCAAAACTATTAATAGAGATATGGAATGGTCATGAGCTTGAATAATAAAATAGAAAAGTACCAATAAAAACAAAGAAAAAATAAAAATCATTCCAACAATGAAATATTTCTAATAAAAATCCGTTTAAATAAATATCATTCCTGATAAATTTGAACGTGAAGCACAATGACTGAGAAATCAATTCTATTGCCTGCATGAATTGTGCTGGCGTTCAGGCAACAACAAAACTCATGTTTAATGGGAGCCAATGGCTCTCTGGGGAAGAAAATAATATTTTCCGAACACTTGTATAGTGGGGAATTCTCAATTTAAATAAGTTTTCCTTTGCATTCAGTTTAATGAATTTGTCAATAGCATCCTTATAAACAACCGCTAATGAAGGTATGTGGCTCGATCTGAAATGGCTACACGGATTGTCGAGAATCATGAGGATGCATTTTATAAAACTTCTTGTAAAAAACTATCGGCCTTATTCAGAAAAAGTTAGGAGAGGTTTGGGAGACGATTTATCATGCAAAAAACTTCTCTCAATCCATTCACAACTTTTTATGAAGAACGCGGGATATATCTATTAATACACCGTGAAAAATCTGTCTTTTTTTTTGTTCGCATGCAAATATAACGTGTTTGTAGCTTGTCGCAAATATACTATATTTGTGTTCAAACACATTGTATTTGCTACTCAATTCAACATGTTTGAGACACAATGATTAATAGGCTATAATACATATTTTTGAGACCTAAATGTGGCTTTGTTTATTGAAAACCACTAAAACCAAAACGACACAGGCAACAAAGTAACAGAGAAGCAGCAAATATTCAATTAATGAAAATAATTCTTGCAAACATGTACATGTTTCCTGCAATACGGTGCTGGGGCCGTTAATTTTCAGTGTGTGGAAATATAGAATGATGTTGAACTTGAACTTATAAAATAAAATAGTAAAAGAAACTTTCATTAGAATCTAATTTAAGTCCTTTTCTTGCACACTTCACTAAAAATTATCCTTACAGTTGAGTAAGTTGTATCTTTCCCAATGAACAAAATGTAAGACTTGTTTTAGATGTTGGTTGATTCTGTTATTTAAAAATCATGATTAATCAATAACTATTAAATAATAATTTTTTCTATGGTTCTATATTTTTTGATTGGTATAACGTTAGTTGGATGTATTGCGTCTTTATAAAAGCAAAAATGAAGCAGTTAAAATAATCAACAGAAATCGTGATTGACTGTGGCTGCTGATATAAATATTTATTTGTAATTACTAAGACATGAACTTCTTTTAAAACCTCAAAAGTTTTATCAACTAACAACATAAAAAGTTTCTTAAAATACCGTTCGGAACCGGTGTAAAACTATAGGCCCCAATTAGTGATTGTGAAGACTAAAAAGTGCACGAATCATTGGGTGTGAGAGCTCTCCCCAATCGCATCAGGTGATGTAGTGGGAAACCATTTTTTTTTGTATCAACATAGAATACAGTTTTTGGTTCTTCAAGGGTATCTAAGATACTAACAGACTTATTCATAAAAGGTTATGCATTAAAGGTCTCTCAAGATTTTTGTATGATAAATCATCTCTCAAACATTTCATATCTTTCAGACACTCAGACACGAAGTTTAAAAATCGCTCAAAATTTGAGAATCACTAAAAAATTTCAAAAAATTATTAGATTTTCTTTGGCATTATGTACGTTTGTCAAATTTCACTGAAAACTTATAAGACATGATTTTTTTGTGAACTAAGAATTCTCACGATGGCAAACAAGGTATTTTTCGAAATCCAATAGCCAAAAAAAACAACACCTTACTTGCGAAACATAAAGCGGTCTTCGCTGTTTTTGGCTTTAAGTACTCAATTTGAGCAAATGGAAGAAATATGAGGATATATTTTGGAAAAGATTTTATAACGATATTTGTTATAAATTTTCAAACTCTAAAATATAATTTATGTATAATACAAGCACCGGAATTCTGTAACTTTTGAATGATAAAAATTAGTAGTGAAGTTGTCAAAATTCATAAAATTTCAATACAAAATTTCCGAATTTTATCAACTTAAATTCCGATTTTTTTATAAGTAAAATTTGCAGAATTCCTACGAAGATTATCTTTTTAATCATTATGTTAAATGGTTGAACTTGCTCCATATTCGAACCCTTGGCGCACTTGGAAATATAATATTTTTAAAATTTCTTTAAATATAAAAAATGTAAAGGTGTCCACACTGAACAAGGTCTGTATTCCATTTCAATATATAACGAGCACATTATGTTATGGGTCACTAAAATAATAATGTCGTGTACAAATTCCATTTTATTATTAATTTAAATTTTTTAAATTTTCAATGATTTTTTAAAGTGTATATCTCATTTATTACACGGACAATTTAAACCGTTCAAGGACTTTTTACTGCCTCTCTTTTTAATAAATTTGAAAATATTTTTATAGTTCTTTTTACAAAATATAACACTCACTTTTTAAATAAAAATTTCTCAACTCCTTTATTAGCAGCAACAGATAATCCAATGTGTCTCTATATTAGTGCCTGATATAAAATTGAATTGTTAATCCTTAAAACATTACGCCGTCTCTATTAGATCTACAACAAGTTGTAGATATTTTTTGTATATTTAATATTGCACTTTTGTTTTAAACTTTAATACTGTTAAATGTTTTATTAAAATATTCAGCACCAAAAAAAAATATATTTTTTTTCAAAAATATTTTTTAAAAATTTTTGTTTTTGTTCACTTAATTTTGTTTTAGGATAAATTTCCTGTTTATGTGCGTGATATAATTCCACAATTTTTGTATGAGTTTGTCTGCTTGTTTTTTTTTATACTTGGGTTATTTTAAAGGTCTCCTTTGAAATTGTTTAGACCACAGAAAAAAAAGTTTATTTTATTTTCTTTTTCTTTTTTGTTTTTGGGAAGGAAAGCGTAGTTGACCGTAGAAAGGTGACCGAATAACTAAACTATTCTTTGAAGCTCTGTGTCGTTATATAAGATTGAAGTCTTTCGATTTCCCAAATTGAAAGAAAGCAAAGAAAGAAAGACTTTTCTCTCGGAGGAGAGCGTACAAAGATGCGCTCTTGTTTCTTTTTGTTGTAAGAAGATTGCAAGAAAATATCGCTCACGGGTTGTAAAGTGAAGATGCCGCTATTGTGTTACAGATGTTGCTGTTGTCGCTGCTGCTGTGTTCCCAATGTTACCGCTACTGGGGTTGTGCGTTTATGTTGCTTGCAATGATGCGCGCTGTCTGTGCGATCACCTTGACAATGGCAATGCTTATGAATGCCAAACATAACTCTTAACCACGAAGTAAGCCAACGAAGAAATCGGCCCAAAATAGCCAACAAGTTACCAGCTACCATCATCGACAGCAACAGCAATAGCAGCAGCAGCAACAGCACAAAAACAGCCACCTTATACGACGCTCAGGCTTTCGTAAGCTGCGCATGCGCACTCACTCACGGGTAAGGGGCACACAGAGTGGCCAAACAATTGTTTGTTACTTGTAGCCGAAGATGTAAAGCAAAGTAAATCCACACCAATTGTATCCAACAACACCAGCAGCGATCTTTCTTTTCATTCATGGAAGAAAATACTTCCTTACTCTCTCCTCTCTACGTTCAACAAAAGACTAAACAAACAAAAACACTCAAGAGTACACAAATCTATAAACTTTCGAAACAAGAGAAGAGCATCGACTGGATGGATCCACTACTCTCAACTAACTTGGCTTTAACAAAAAAAGAGCGCCGCAGAGTCTAACTTACCGGCTAAACACACATTTTTGACTCAAATACTCTTCTTCGTTTGGGGTTCGGTTGGTCTAGTATTTCACATGTTAGTAACTTCTATTGGTGATGTTGTACTTGGCCATTTCACATGTCATATTTCATTCTTTTTCTTACAAGTTTACACAGTTGTTGGTACAACGTTGTTGTACTCTTGAGTACTTGTGTTTGTTGCTTGCCGCAGTATTTTGTTTTCCTAGCTGGGTTGTTGACGTGTTTGCTGGTATTGCTGTTGAATCGAAAAACCATTTAATCATATGTAATTGTTGTACATTGTAGCTTCTAAGTGTGTTTTTCTCTATCAACTGATAGCTACGAGGGTATTTAATTTGTATTTGATTAAATTACAAATATATATACATATCTATGTATACAATTCCCCGCCGAATGCTCTTTGTAGTTTTTCCTTTTTTTTTGTTTTATTCCTTTCATTATATTCGCATTTTGCAATTACCTACATGTGTTATTTACCGGCCAAACACGTGTTGAGGGCATTAATAATTTAAATAAATTATGACTGCAGGCGAAAAATCACCGTCGCCTAGTAATGTCTGAATCTGTAAAAGAGCGAGTTACCATGGATGACTGAAAAAGATTTGTAAGTGGTCTGTTTTCCTATGAAGGGCCACGGGTATGTTTTATCATTATTAACAAATTATTTTTGATCATGCAATAGTTATTGGTGAAGCGAATTGTTTATCAATCACCACTTTCAATCGCATTTGATGGGTTAAGTTGGATTTTATTGCGAAATAGAAATGCTTGAATAGACACAAGATTGAGAGACTTTTAATATTTAGACGATTTATAAATGTCTCAATTTTGAGAGAACAAAAACGGAGCCATATGTATGTCTTTCTTTTTGGTCCAGTTTGGCATGGAATAACCCATATGTGGAGTTCTATGCAAAGCTGATTTTAAGATTATTTTTATCAGATTTGTACGTAGATCAAAGTTATTATCATAGGTTGCAATTATCATTCGATGCACCGTTTTCCCTCTATGCGGTGACGTGAACTTTAGGATGAGATCCATAGCCCGTTGTCTTCAAACTTCTGAGTTAATAAGGTTTAAAAAAAAAATTTAATATTTTTGTAGTGAGTGGTGATAAAGGTGGAAAGACAGATCGAGGATGAATAACATTTTAAGATATCGTTGTATATACAGACGTATTAATAGAAACGCGACGAGCATCTTGCAGAATGAGAGCAACAGACTAGTGGAGAAAATATAAAAGAGCGAAATATAAAAATTGACGTAGAAGACCGAAACTGACTAACAGGGTTGTCACATACCCCAGGATATACGGTCTCCCCAAAATCCACAACGATGGGAACCCCCTGATACCAATTTGCTCAGCAATTAACCCACCAAACTATGAACTTTGTAACTACATTATTAATATACTGAATAATTTGACGAAGGACTCTAGATATAACATTAAGGATAAGATTGTATTCAAGTCGAGAATCATCCCTGATGAACATACAGCATAAGGAAACAACAAGCAATAACAATTGCCTGTAAACATTGTGTTGTATTTTAAACAACAACAAAAATCATTTCTAATGGAGACCGATGGTTTTCTGGAGATGGAAAGAAATTGTTTGCAAATAATTTCTTGAGTGTCTTGCTTGCGATATTTTTCGAACACTTACATAGTGGAAAATTCTCAATTCAGGTGAGTTTTTGTTTGCATTTAGTTTGAAGAATATTTCAAAAGCAGCATTTGAAACAATCGCTGATGAAGATCTGTAGCTAGATCTGAAATAGCTGAATGGTTTGCCAGGAATCATGAAGATGCATTTGCAAAACGTCTTCTTTAAAAAAAAAAACTATGTCTCTATTTATAGAGATATAGATACACGTTGCAAAATAACGGCCTCTCTAACATATTCTCCCAAACATATTCTGCATGAACCATGTATATGTTTGGAACACACTTCAAACATTACTATATTTGCAAGTCCCAAACTCACTTGTGTTTAACTGTAAACAGCATCATGTTTACTGGCAAACATGTATGCTTTTGCGTGGAAACATATGCGTATTTCCCCCAAACATATTAATATTTAAACTCGAATTATTCTTTGATTTCAATATATACGTATGTATTATTTATTATAATTAGTTTTGTCAATATAAATCCACATTTATAATAATAATAATAATACAATAAACATAATACAACAAAGTAAAAGATTTAAAACGGCCTTTTTACATTTAGGTGCATTGTTTTTCATGAAATGAGAATCTGCTGCTCTTTTGCTTCTCGTTTCTTTGTTGTCTCTCACGTTAATGTGTTCGGAAGGTTTCAGCTATGCGTTGGTTATCACTATGTCTTGGTACACAATGAAGATATTTATATACAAATCTATTTCATGCAAGCCAATCGTTTATTTCATAACTGGTCCGCCGTTCTGATTTTCTCAGTAAAGGCCCGGACAAACAAAGGGCTTCATGTTGTTGCCCTTTCCAGTTTCTTTCCTCAAAATCTTTTCTCACTTTAGTAGCACACATACATATATATACAAGAAACGCATACACAAAAACCAAAGTAACATCACAAACCATTTAAGGGTGCGAGCCTTCGTTTATTAATTTTTCACTGATCAAGCGCTTTTGATATCCTCTGTCCGATGAACCACTGACGACTGAATACATCCAACTAAAACACAACACATCAGCCAAAATAAGAAACACTGACTTCATCTGCAATTTACACACACATTCAGGAATATTTATGACTCACTTACTGAGAGAATAATGCGAAAATAGAGATACACACTTACAAGATAGACTCTCTCGTTGTCCCTCTTTTATTCTCTTGCTCTCGAGAGAGCATAGCCAGTGCAACAAACACAGCTGTATTTGTATCACAAATATAAATGTATGTGAGTCGCAAACACATATATTCTAACGTATTAATCATTGTGTCTCAAACATGTAATATTGAATAGCAAACACAATATGTTTGGGCACAGGTATATTATATTTGCGACAAGCTCCAAACACACTTTATATTTGCATCCAAACAACAAAAAATGCAGATTTTTCAGCGTGTAGGCAATTTGGTTTTACTAAACTCCCTACCAGTTGGTGACATAAACATATTTCTAGGCGACTGCAACACCAAAGTGGGCAACTACAACGGCAATTTGCTGAACGTTATGCGAAGACATGACCATGAATCTGTGGGTAAATTCTTATCGATTTCTGCACTCGCCATGACCTGTGTACCGGCGGAGCGAAATTCACGCATGAAAATCTACGTGGAGTCAGCCGATGGTCAAGCATTCAATTAAATTGATAATATATATATCGGGAAGATGTTTTTGTGTGCCCTGCTGGACGCCAAACCTAGACGTGGTGATGTCACTGATACACGCTGAAAAAATGCCCCTATAGCATAATGCAGGGACCACTTATATGTTTGGAACATTTTTTCCATCAATTGAAGAGCTGCTGCTTTTCTGTTTCTTTGTTGTTTGTCACGTTTTTGTTTCCACCAGTTTTAAACAAACAAACCTAAATGTCGATTACCACCACATACATATTAATCATTGTGTCTTCAACATGTAATATTGAATTGCAATCACAATGTGTTTGGGCACAACCATGCTATATTTGAGACATGTTATACACGCGTTACATTTGCCAAAACGTTATAATTCCAGTGGAACTTGTAAGGTAGTCCCTATTCTTACTAGTTCATTCGCTCAGCAGTTACTCGGAATGTACGCTGGCACCAATAGATGGCGAATATTGTACTGAAGGAACATCGCAACAGTGCTGGGAATCTGTTTAGTCCAGAAATATTGATTTCAGGGACGTGATAGCGACCACACTGTCAACGAACACATTGACATCTCTAACTGCTGAAATTTTGGAGATTAGAGATGTGACCGATTGGTAATTTTCTGCCTGATTAACTCTACAGTGATCAGGTAGTCTACAAGAAAGAGACAACCAAAGTTTCTTGGAATGTGGCGACTATAATAGGAAGCACTGGTTGTCTCATAATCGCAGATTGCTCAGTTTATACCTAGAGTGGAAAATCATATCCATTGACACCAGAAACTCCTTTGCCAAGAGAAAATTAGATTTTTTAAAAATTATGGGGTTCTGTCAACGGATTCTGGTAGAATGATCTAAAAAATATACGTGTATCGACGTTTTGCCAGATCTGATCAGAATTTTTTTTAGGGCGGGTCAAAGTTTCCACCCCTCGAAACTTTCCTGCAAAATATTGGCATGCAAAATTGTGTGCCTTACTTCTGAGGTACAAAATATGTTCAGATGTTTTATAGAAAAGATTCAGATAAACACTTTTGTGGAACAAATTAACCCTCTAACTGTCACGTATAACTATAAATTTTACCTTTTTTTCGCAAAAAAGTTCTCCAAAATGACGGAGGGCGTGGTCAAAATGTTCTACAAAAATTATCGCCATAAAATTTCACTATATGTGTCCGAACACATATCTTAGCCCAAGTGCTAGATAATAAGCAAAAGCTAACTGCCTTCTAAGGGTTAATAATGATTTTTTTCTTTTTGCTGTTTCCATTAAAAATAGTCCACAAAATATTATGAATTTTGTCATATTTCATCTTTTATTTTAGACCATTCTACCAGAATCCGTTGACAGAACCCCATAATTTTTTTTTGGTGTCGCACAGTGTAATTGGTTCCGCATTCATTAAGACCACAAATGTTAGGAACACCTTATTGTTCCATGACCGAATCCGATCATGCACCATTGTGAGAGTTGCGTTAACCTAATGACAGATGTAAAGCCAATCTAATTCCCTATAATGTCCACTGGCAAAAAATATAACATTACAATCTATTCATGAGTGGGAGTGGTGCACAGGATACCCATAATATGAATCGTCGTCATTCTTTGAACCCTAGTCAGTAGTGCGCAATAGATGGGAACACGATAACCCCATAGAGAATTATCGCTATCGCCACCGCTATATAGAGCCAGTGAATGAACCTCGAAAAAAGCCCCTATTTACAGGTGTATAGAGCTATTGTCTTCCACTATCTTGTATCTAAAACTTAGTTTGTTGTCCAGAATAATACGAAGGTAGTTGGTAAACTCTGCAAGATTAATTTGCGACCCATACAAGGTGAGTATTTTATACCTGCGGATGAAAGGAAATATCGCAACCTTGGCCGTAGTGTGCTAGTTAACTTGGACAATGCTACTTCCCTATTTTCTCACCGCAAGGCTCCACAGAAGTTGAATCAATGCTCCTACTTGCGGTGTAGCTCTGTTGACATTCTTGTTAGAGGATGAGGCGGTCCATCTAACTTACTCCTTATGCACCGTTTCCATCCTAAGGTTTGAAACCACCAATTATATGGACCTAGGCATGATATATTTGAATGCGACCTCAATGCCAAGAAAGGCCTCCCTTGTGTACCCCTAAGCAGCTAACGATGTATCTATGTCCGCCATTTGTTCATGCAAGGTTGTCTCGCAGATTGATAGCCGTTTGTATTTTTCTTTAAAAGAAGGTTTATTATGTATTCATAAAATGAAACTGGACCATATCGCTGTAATGATCGAATTAATATAAGCAAAAGTTTGTTGCTTGAATCTTTCATTTCGAAGGCCAAATTTGCTTTCTACTTTATTTCGGTTTTTTTTTGCCCACCTTTGTTATAATCTAATTAATCTGATTTTCATTATACTAAATCAATATAATTTGCCAACTTCTATTTTTGGTTAACTAAGTAGTATAAAATGCATCTTGAACGACGTCAATTTTCCGCCACAAACATTAATTTTTTTTTTTACTTTTTCTTAATAGAATCAGAACAAAGTAAGAAACAATAGCAAATTAATATGAATTTCTTTTACATTCTGCTTAAATTTCACTTGAGAGACTGAAACAGAACCTACAAAAACATGAATATAGTTTTGAGACCACCTTATAATCGCTGATGGTCACGATCAGTCTATATCAATATGTATACTACTGACGGACAACATTTGTGTGGTATGAAATCATCCATCCATCCGTGCATCCATCCATCCGACCAACCTACCCACCAACCAACCGACGAACCAACCATCTGGGTGTTTGTCTGTCCGTTCCTTGACTAGTGCATCCGTCCGTTTAGTACTTCTGCGGATGAGAAGTGCAATGGTCCACAAAATCACTGGTAATGCAAAAAGTAACAGCCGAAGCAGAAGAAGAAACATCAGAAATGGAATTCTTCATTTTCTTCTTACGGAAAACGTAACATCAAATGAAAAACAATTATCATGAGCACAGAAATCACAAACAGCAACAAAAACCTAACAAATATCGTGTTCTTTTCTAGGGTGGATGAAATCAAAAGAATCAAATGGACTCCTCTTCAAAGTAATCTAAAAGCCATAAAAATCAAGATGATACTTAACCACCTTTAGACAGATAGACGAACAAGTGGACAGACAATTCTGTGGCGGCTCGTGTTCGTTGGCGGTTGGTGTATATTACAGCCGATACCCGGACTGGTACTGACGGCGCTGTGCCTTCAGTGAAACACAGACACACATTAAAGCGTCAAGTGACACTCATTCATGATTCCAGCGCTAGCCGCTTTATTCACGATACATAGCCCAGCACGCAGTCTAACCAACTAACCAGCACGCTCTTTAGTTCCAATGCCGGCTTTGGGCCAAAGTAAACACAAAAGAGAAGATACAACTTTAAAGGGAAATTTCATTTGAGTGAAACTCCAGGTTTGAGTATAACTCGAAAAGAAAGTCACACTCTTTTTCTCTTTAGTTATGAGAAGAAACAACACACGGCTGGCTTTCATCTTGGCTTGAAGCTCGTGTGCATTTCTTTGATCTCTGTTTGCTGGGAATTCTTGTCGTTTTCTACACCTGTGCGTTTGTTTGAATCACCTCTCGTTTGGGGTCTTCCTTTTAGGTTTCCAAACGAGACCATCGTAACGTTTTATGTAGTTTTGTCGCCTATCAGCCAGAGTTTGGCACAGACGTATGCAATGTTTGGTGGCATGCTACGGGAGTCGGTCGAGACCATCATCAGTAATGCTAACAATTTTGGTATTGAATATTGTACGTGCGGTATTTGGTTTTTACAATCATATACATAAGTATGTGGTACCTTTTGTAGGAAAGTGGAATGTTATGGCTGGTGACAGTTGATGGGGTTGGTGTAATAATTTGGATGCACAAATTGGAATACAAATCAAGCTGGACTTTTGGAATTAAATTAAAAAAAATTAACTAAGTAGAAAAATTCCCTCTGCTCTTGTGATTGACTTTCAGTCTGAGTTGGTACTTAGGGATCTTCGATGGGTACTAAATCGCGTACGGAAATTTGCGTACAAGGGTTTGTATATACATACATATATGATTGATAATGTACCGATGTAAATGTAATGTAAATTATATACATATGCTAATAGACAACGGAAGTTCTAAACATTTACAATATGCCATCTGATGCTAATCGCATTTCGCATGATATTTGCGATAGCGATTTCAATTCGCTTAATAGCTGTGATGTCGTTCGCGATCGCCAAAAATCTAGCGACTTCAAATCACAAGCTCACACTGAGCTACACTGATGTATTTTTCTTAAATGGAATATCAAAGAGGCAATACAATGGTTCTCAAATCAAATTTTACATGTTGGTTTCAGATTTTGGTAAAAACTCGCAATGTTTACGAACAAATTTCATACAATATATTAGTCTACAAACATTATAAACAATTTTCCTCATTTTATTTCTCAATACAATACAATACAGCTGATTTAATTGATTTTCGAAAATTTGGATCTGCCAGACAACTCGATTTGTCTATATAATAGAGTTGTGTAGTTCACGAACGAACTAGTTCAATTAAACGATTCACTCTTGTGAAGTAGATGAACTAGTTCACACTGTTCCGCTCTTTTGTTTCAGTAGTTCACTTGTTTCAACAGTTTTTTGCATTTCAGTTCTCTCCGCCATTTTCAAGTTCTTGCTCTCTTTGTCTCACTCAATTTGCACAAAGGTGCCTAATGTTGCAATCTTTGTGTAATGGATATGTAACCGGCTTCTACACAATAACTACGAAGCTAATCACCACTTTTGTGGCAAAATATAGAAAGATGACGGAAATATCAATATTTTAGAAACGGGATAACCCAATCGTTCATCCATCCGATCTTCAATAGGGCGAGTTAGTATAAACAAATATCACAGTATTCAAAACACTTTGGAAATCTGCAAAACTCAGACCATTTTCGCTATTATTCGGTCCGATTGAACTGAAACTATAAATTGAACTGAAATAAGCTCTTCACTTCACAGCTCATGTGAACTGTTAAGCTGAAAGGATACAATGAACTAGTGAACTAAACGAATGAACTAGTTCATTCTGCTGAGCTGAGCTGAACTAAAATAAGCGCTCACTTGAATGAACTAAAATTCCCAACTCTACTATATAATACTTGTGCCCCAATTTCTTTTGTTTTCGCTCCACATGCGTTGGAAAATATTAGGGCAGTTTTTGGAACGAAGTTCCTTTATGGCATGTTGCGTGATGGGGGCTGCATGAGAAAGAATTAAAGAAATTTTTAACACTATTATGCTACAACCCGGTATTATCAACTACTTATATATTGTTTACTTTTGCTTTGGTTTGTGTCTAGACTAGGGAAATTTCTTGTTTAATTGGAAGTTTTCTAAGTGGAGCCTGTAACAAATATTTAATATAAACGGTAGTTCAGTCACGACTGGACAAATTTCACCAGCGTATTCCTTGGCTCATTTCATGAAAATATGTCCATCTAAGACCATCCCCGAAAATGCAAGGGGGCGAAATGGCAGCGGATTGAAAGGTACTATGCGGTTCGGAGGGTACTCAAGGGTGTCCCAACAAGAGCGCAATTTTTTTTTTTTGATGCAGCAATTGAATTGTTTCTCTGGCTGTATGACATGTGGCGCCGTCTTGTTTCACGATACCGAACACCATTGATTGTTTGCGCTTGACCTGCCTCATTTTCATAAATAAAAGTTCCAATGATTCCTCCAGCCCAACAGCCACACCACACAGTGACACGTTGAGGATGCATTTGGTTCTCGTGAATCACTCGAGGATTTTCCTCACCAAAAATGCGACAATTCTGCCTATTGACGAAGCCATCAAGATGGAAATGGCCCTCGTCACTGAAGATGATTTTAGCGGCAAAATCAGCATTTTTTTGGTAAAACAATTTCACAATGAGAAGTAGCGCTCCATTTTTACTAACCTCGTACCTTCTGAACCAGTATTCGGATTTGTTTATTTTTGGGCTTGTTGGAAAGGCCTTTAAGCTACCTTTCAGAATCATCATTAAAAATGTAAATCACAATTCCAATTGTGGTTCGCAAGCGGCTGCAATTGTGTTTAGAAGAAAACAGGAACCACACTGAAAACTTCCTTTAACATCAAATCTTTTCTTCCCTTTGTGTTTGATTCTTCAGCCAAAAATTTCAATAAAATAATATCGTAATCGTGTTAATTTGCAAAAACTAATAAATGTGTCCTATTATTTCGCTTCCAAAAAAACAATTTTCCATTTCAGTCAAATAGTCATAACATTGGAACGGTAAGACCTCTGGGCTTCGTTTACGTAATTTAGGAAAGGCAAGAGGTGGGGATATTTTTTAAGAGAAAAAAATCTGCAATCTGGGTGAGAAAATTGAGGTTATGTGCACGTTCTTATATCTTTTTTCCAATTTTTTTTGATTAATTTAATGATACTGAAAGGTCTCTTAAAGGCCTTTCCAACAAGCCCAAAAATCCGACCACTAGTTCAGAACTGAGCAATTTCACCCTAGTACCCTCCGACTACCAATCCGAACATTTTCACACCGCTCCCATTTCACCCCCTTGCATTTTCGTGAATGGTCGTAGATGGACATATTTTCATGAAATGATTCAAAGAAATACGCTAGTGAAATTTGTCCAGTCGTGACTGAACAACCCTGTTTACCAATAAAAAGTAAAATTAGAAAAGCCAAAGTGAAAGTGAAAGAAGTTTAAAAAATTAAATATTCTTAAACATAGTACATTTTCTTAAAAAATATACCACATCTTGAAAAAGTACTGTTGCTTAAAAACGGAGATTTTCTAACAAAAAGTACCTTTTCTTAAAAAAAATAACTTTTTTTTAAATGATTACCTTTTCTTAAAAAAGTAAATTTTCTTAACAAATTATTATTAAAATAACTTTTCTTGATATAAGTACCTACTATTAAAAATTTACCTTTTCTTAAAAAAATTACCATTTCTTAAAAAAACCTTTTCTTCAAAAAAATACATTCTCTTAAAAAAACCTTTTCTTACAATAATTCCTTCTTTCTTTTGTTTTCTTGAGATAAGTAGCCTTTCTGCAAATAAGTAAATTTTCTTAAAAAAGTAACCTTTTCATAAAAAGAGTACCACTTCTTTAAAAAGTACCTGTTGTTAAAAATTCATACTCTTATGGCTTTTTCTTACAGAAAGTACTTATTCTTAAAAATAGTACCTTTTCTTAAAAAACATTAGCTTTTAATAAAAGAAGTACCGCTCTTCAAAAAAGGGTCTTTTCGGGAAAATATAATACATATTCTTACAAAAAGAACCTATAAATATACTATAAAAAAATAAATGGTTTCCTATTACATCCCATGAAGGGATTAGGGAGAGCTTCTCACAAACCAGTGAGCTGTGCGCGTTCTAGTTTTACACTCACTGATTGGACCTACATTTTTACACCGGTTCCGAACGGTATTTTGAGAAGCTTTTTCATGGCTAAGTACTGGATAGTGTCGCCGTCACTAAGCGAGAAGACCGCCGTCGAAAGAAATTTAAGGTGGTCAGAGCAGGGTTCGAACCCACGATCTCATGCACAAGAGCCGCGCACACTACCATTGCACCACCGTAATGGTGTAAAAAAATACATTCTATAAAAAAATTGTTCTTAAAAAAAGTTTGTCATTTTACGAAAAATATATTTTCTTAAAGATCCATTAAAATTATCGTATTTTTCAACAGGCGCCTTAGGCGTGTTGGAACTAACTAGTACCTGATATATAGCGAAGGAACTTCGTTCCAACTGTGTGTCCCCTAACACCTCATGTAATATTTTTTATTCCATTAAGCTACTGCCGCTTATGCCTTCCTAAATTAAACAATCCACACATAACACTGCGAAATGTGGCACCATTTGATGTAATGGGTGAAAAACTATGCGATACGGCAACACGTTTGTAGCCAGTGCCAACAAATACTTGGTAGTAGCAGAGGTTGTCGTAGTTGTAGGCAGCAATGACAAACATTTTGTTTTTGTTCATTCGTTTCAGTTGTCAAACTTTACATAAATGTATACCAACAATACAATAAACTACAAAAAAAATATGAGTTTGACACGTGAATGGTAAAGTGACATGGAAAAAATTAAATCACCCTTTTAAACGACTATACCTGGTAGAGAGTTCTACCATGATTGATATGGTATAATACATGTACCGCTCATTATTGTGAAAAATTTAATTCCAATTTTATTTTCAATCGAATATAAAAATCGATCCTTCAAATCTAGCGACATAAAGCTTGAGGTATAATAATAAGCGCACAGCTCAGTGATTGTGAGAAGTTCTCCCCGGTCCCTTCATGGGATGTAATGGGAAACCATAATAATAAAATAATTTATGTTAAAAAATAACATATAAACATAACGGATATAACAAACGGATATAAACGGATAAAATAATTTAAATGAACTAACCGTGTGTAAGCCATTTTCCTACTTAAGTTTTTGAGTCTTTCTTTGATAACATTTTCACTCACTATAAATGATAAGTGGGAAATTAAAATGACTCTTAATATCGCTTAGTTGCCCCGTATAAATTAAGTATTAATTAACTTCGGCGGGGTAAAAAACACACTTATTAATGAATTTGCATTTCTGCGTCACAAGTTTTGCCGATGCAGCTTAAAACACTATTTTATATTCTGAAAAATTTTTGCATACGCATGCTCTGGTATTTGTAATGGATTGGAAGAATGCCTTAGTATCCGTTTTTTAATCCACTCTTTTTTCTTCTTTTTTGTTATGTTTCACAGTAAAAACAAATGTTTTAATTTTTCGAATATTAAAGAATCGTGCGATTTTCAAATCGAATGTGCTTTCCAACTTACCCGACTCTCGTCACACGCCCGCATAACTTTTCGAACGAAGCTCCTTATCGCACGCTGCGGGATGGTGGCTAAATGCAAAAAAGAATAGACAACTTTTTTTAACACTATTTATTATTATTATGAACTTATTGGGTACTTTTGCTTTAGTTGTGTCAAGTATATGTTACGAAATTTCTTGTATAACACAGTGCCAAACGAAAAACTATAACCTAATACGGACACCGCTACTTTTGCGGCTATCTAAGGGCTACCTAAACGGTGTTAAGAATCATTCCTAGGAAGTTCATATGTTCTAGAAAGTTGTTTATTGAGGATCATTCTTGTAGTTGATTGTTTCCTTGAATTTTGAACGGTTTGCTACCTATGGACCTGAACACGGAAAAAAAGGTAAAAAAAAATTTAATTTTTTAAAGTTTTTTGCGATATTGACTTTGAAGATGAAATTTTTTTTGATTCTAAATGTTTACAATTTTTATTCTTTATGACAAGAGCTACAACTTTGCCTCCGAATTCCGAACGGTTTGCAAGATATGAGCTTGAGAAAATGATCACTTTTTGCAAAAATGACACCGTGGCCCCACTTCTTTGGGGGCCCATAAAAAAAAACCTGGAGGACTTTGGGCAAAACTGGCAGACAGGGGTCTTTTTTTTTTGCTCTTTTATCACGTAGTGGTGTCCGAATATGGTTATATTTTTTCGTGTTGCACTGTGTAATCTTATTCAGCGAAATATAACATGCCTGCGTTAAAATTTTTTTTATTCACAATATGCTTCTAGAAAAAGATGTGTAAATTTTATTCGTATACACGCTGAAAAAATCTTTAGTTTTGTTGTTGTTTGGATGCAAATACATATAACATGGATGTTAAGGATGAACGACGTATATGTTTCCACGTAAAACCATACATATTTGTCAGTAAACATGCTAATGTTTTCATTTAAATACACCTGAGTTTGGGACTTGCAAACATACAAATATTTGAAGTGTGTTCCAAACATATACATAGTTCCTGCAGAATATGTTTGGGAGAATATGTTACAGAGGCCGTTTTTTTTTCAGCGTGTACTTGTTTCAGTTACTATAATTAGTTTGCGGTAAAGAACAAATAGTTAGTGGAAACATTTTTCGTTTCTCGTAAACGTCTTCTTTTTTAAGCTTACGAGTTGCCCAGTTTGTTGTAAAGGTTTTTCGGTTGTGGTAAATGAGATTATTATTTATCAATTCCCTGTGGGAGTTTTTAGTCAGCCTGTTTCTTAAAACTTTAATTTTTTAAATTATTCAATATCAAGACCTTTTTAATATAAAATTTATTTATTAGCTTGAAACTTAAAACAAATGTTTTATAAGGTTGCCTTTTTTCATCGAAATATTTTTTTTTTTCAAACTACTGGAACCAACTACTTATGTATGTGATGTCGGCTAGTTTTGGGATATACTTCGTGGTTTAATTTAGGAAGCTCTTGAATATTCTCTGGCGCAAAAAACATTAATTTCTTATTGCTTTACTTTTATATACAAAATGATGTATCTTAAATATGCTCGCAAGTACGATTCTGAAAATAAACTTGAAGAAATAGGCTAAAGATTTTAAAATACAACCAAATGTAGGTAGGACATATTATGTCCCAACGTCTGTGCACACTGTAATCACCCAATTAAGAAACTGTATTGTATCCACGGCATAAAATTCAGAACGATTTTAATTTAAAACTTGAATTTTCGAAGGGTTTTAAGACAGTCATGACTTGCATACCTATTATTGTTAGTACTTACTAAAAAATTTCAATATGTGTTTTAAAACAACAGCACGACATACGTGGAAATAAAGAAGAATATACATTTTTCATTAAGTACAATTATTTTTGTATTTAATGGCTTTTTTAGAACGATTATAGTGATTATTTCTTACAACCCTAACTCTAAATGTCAACCCATACCACCTAAGGACTAAGATTAATAAAATCAGTAATAGTATAACAATGAAACCTGCAACATGCCTTTTCACTTACGGGAGAAGGCTCTATAAGTATCTCAATGTTGAAGTAAAGAAAAAGCAAATGAAATTTTTTACTTTAGCGGCTATCTAAGGGCTACCTAAACGGTGTTAAGAATCATTCCTAGGTTGTTTATTGAGATCTGAGGATCGTTCTTGTAGTTGATTGTTTCCTTGAATTTTGAACTGTTTTATACCTATGGACCTCAACAGGGGAAAAAAGGTAAAAAAAAAAATTTAATTTTTTAAAGTGTTTTGCGATTTTGACTTTGAAGATGATTTTTTTTTGATTTTATTTATATGTTTCCAATTTTTGTTCTTTATGACAAGAGCTACAACTTTTCCTCAGAGAGTAAATCAAAATTCCGAACGGTTTGCAGGATATGAGCTTGAGAAAATTATCACTTTTTGCAAAAATGACACCGTGGCCCCACTTCTTTGGGGGCCCATAAAAAAAAACCTGGAGGACTTTGGGCAAAACTGGGAGACAGGGGTCTTTTTTTGCTCCTTTATCACGTAGTGGTGTCCGTATATGGTTATTGTGCCGTGACTTAAAAAATTACACACTGTGTAATGGGAAGTTTTCTAGGTGGAGCCTATAACCAATATTTAGTATATGTTGTAGTTTTAAACCCAATAAAGATAAATTTAGAAAAGCCAAAGTGAAAGTTTAAAAAAGAGAATTTTCTTAAATATGTGCATTTTCTTAAAAAAAGTAAATTTTCTCAAAAAAAAAATACCTATTCATATTCTTAAACAAAGTATATTTTGTTAAAAAAAAGAGTACCTTTTGTGAAACAAAATACGTTTTCTTCAGATAAGTACCTACTCTAAAATATTTACATATTCTTGAAAAAAGGACCAACCTAAAAAAAATCTCATTTCTTAAAAAAAAAAACCCAATTTCTTCAAAAAATAACTTCGCTAAAAAAAAATAACTTTTCTTACTAAAATTCCATTTCTTAAAAAGTACCTCTTCTTAAACATAAAATAAAAATTTTTCCTTTCCTTTCTTGAGAAGTGTAGCCTTTCTTAAAATAAGTACATTTTCTTAAAAAAATAACCTTTTCCTAAAAAGACTACAACTTCTTTAAAAAAAAAACAGTACTTCTTTGTCAAAAAAATTCATACTCTTATGGCTTTTTCTTAAGTACTTCTTGTTAAAAATGGTACCATTTCTTAAAAAACATTAGCTGTTAATCAAAGAAGTACCTCTCTTTAAAAAAGGGATTTTTCGGGAAAATATAATACATATTCTTACAAAGAGGACCTAAAAATATACTTAAAAAAAAACTACCTTCTTTAAAAAAAAATTGTTCTTAAAAAAAGTTTATCATTTTACAAACAATCCACACTTAAAACTACGAAATGGGGCAAAATTTGCTGCAATGGGTGAAAAAGATGTTGTCGTAGTTGTAGACAGCCATAACAAACAGTTTGTTTTTGTTCATTCGTTTCAGTTGGCAAACGCTTCACAAATGTATACCAACAATACAAGAATACAAAAAATTACAAAACCAATTGACAAGTGAATGAAAAAATGACATGAAAAAAATTAAATCACCTGTTTAAACAACTATACCTGGTAGATAGTTCTACCACGATTAATATGGTATAATACATTTCCCGCTCGTTGATGTGAAAAATTTAATTCCAATTTTATTTCTGATCGAAAATGCTTAAAGCACTATTTTAGATTTGAAAAATTATTTTGCATACGCATGGTCTAGTATCCCTTAGTATCCGTTTTTTCTTCCACTCTTTTTTTTTTTCATCTTTTTGGTTAAGTTTGACAGTAAAATCAAATGTTTTCATTTTTCGAATATAAAATAAACGTGCGACATCCAAATCGCATGTGCTTCGCAACTTATCCGACTCTCATCACATGCCCGAACAACTTGTTTTCTTTTGTAAGTTTGGGATTAACAGTTATTGTTTAATTTAAAAATGTATTACTTCTAAAACAATAAAAAATAGTTAACATTCTCAGTCCAAAAAAAGAAGTCTTCGAAACCCTTCCAAAACAAATCATATAGAGCGTTTTTGAGTTTCAAAGTATCCCCTCTTTCTGACCAGTATTTTATGACTCAGACATAGTTATAAATATTAACCCGGGCAATTAAATTTCCCTCATCTTTACGTGGTTTTTGGAATCATAAAAATATATGATTTCAGTGTCAGTCATACGTCCTTTTGTACAGTTTTCAGAATCTGTTATCACTTTATTACAAATCGTTGAAGAGCATTTTAATTTTTTTGGAGCATTTCAATTTTCTTTTTGAGATTAGTAATAAAACCGGTTTGCAAAATTTATGACTTGCTTACATTTGTTTTTAGTGCCAATTTTTGACTCCTTTCAAAGGAACGAAATTGTTAAATATTGCACATCCATTTTAGAATCAATGTGAACAAAAAATCAGACAATAACAAACTGTAAATTAAAATTGAATACATAATCTAATAAAAAAAATATAATGTAACTTGAAATTGCTGTCACTTTATCTGATTTGAATTTGCTCCATACACATCAAATACATTATTTTCGGGCATTATAATATACCAAATAGTTATTATTTATGTAGATTTGGTATGAAATTTTTTGATCTGTTAACATTTATAGGCACGGATTGGGCAATCTATAAAAGTGAAAATATGCAAACAACACACTGCGTTAGCATCATATTCATGGCTGTTGTACAACAATAGTCTCTGCCTGAAAATATGTATGATGGTATTGATGTAGCGGCAGCGAGCAAACAAACAGGTCGTCGTCGCCAAAGAGTATTGAATAGTATAGAGAACTCATGGAACGAATTGTATGACTCAACAGCACTGGCGACATCTGGGGCGAATGAGACAAAACGTATTACTCTCTTTTCGTCATAAGTTTTGACTCATAATTTTGATGTGATGAGAGCGGGAAAAGAGCGCAATAAGTTCTCTATACTTTTCAATACTTTTTGTCGTCGCTCTGTTTATGACAAATCAAAAACAATTATTTCAGTGAGCTACATATTGTTTTTTTATTTTAACATTACTACATCAAATGTTAAACCAGATGTAAGGAAAAAGAAATTGCAATAACAAAAGAGCCTTCAGCACAAAAACTTCAAGGTATTTCAAAAGAAGTCATCCGATGTTGTTTGGCTCTCATTTTTTTTTCTAAATGAAAAACTTCGATTCTGTTTTTTGATTATGTTTATTTGAACCTTTAGAATTTTATTGGTTAAGTTGAGAAGATGATATCGGCTAAATGGGCGCCGTCACAATTGATTACCATTCGGGCTCGGTTTATGCCAGTTTTGTTCATAATGATTTGAAAATCCTAGTGAGGGATGCGGCTCATTTCCACCTCAGCGGGAACGTGAACAAGCAAAACTATCGCTTCTGGGGCACCGAAAATCCACGAGTGATGCACGAGAAGCCATTACACCCGCTCAAAATGACTGCATGGTGCGCTATTCACGCTGGAGGATTCATCGGGCCATTTTTTTTCGAGAACGCCGCTGGTGAAACGACAACAGTGGACGGTGCGCGGTATAGGGCCATGTTAACCGAGTTTTCTCTGCCGTAATTAGACGAATTAGGACAGGAGCACATGTGGTTCCAACAGGACGGAGCAACGGCACACACTGCGCGAGCCACAACCGATATTCTGAAGGCGGCGTTACCGGGCCCCCTCATGACTCGTTTTGGCGATTTGCACTGGCCCGCAAGATCGCCCTATTTAACCGTTCCAGACTTTTTTGTGGGGTTTTTTGAAGTCCCGTGTTTACGTGAACAAGCCCGAGGCCCTGGAAGCCCGCAAGCTCAACATTCGACACGAGTGCGAGAATCTGTCGCCCAAAGTTCTCGCCGAAGTGATGAAAAATGCCATAAAACGAGCCCGTATGGTAATCAATTGTGACGGCGCCCATTTAACCGATATCATCTTCTCAACTTAACCAATAAAATTCTAAAGGTTCAAATAAACATAATCAAAAAACAGAATCGAAGTTTTTCATTTAGAAAAAAAATGAGAGCCAAACAACATCGGGTGACTTCTTTTGAAACACCTTGTATTCCTTTTTTTATTTCCAATTAAACATTTACTAATGTGTTCATAGAAATCGAACAGGTACCGTGTAACAAAAAGGTGTTAACACATCGCCCTTGAAGTCGAATACTCATTGATTTTGTATATAACACAATTACAGACTAAGAAATTATTGATAATTGTATTTTCAAAATGCAGGGGTCGGAGTTGCAGTTTTACAAATTGCTGGATTCGTTGGTGGAGTCGTCCAATTTTGTCACACTTCACAGCCATGATTTTATCCTCATTGAGTGGGTATTTTCTGCCAAGGATCATAAATTTGTATTAAAATATAGATCTAGAATAAGAACAACTTGTTTATAAAACATATATGTTGTAAAATATATTTGATACAAAAATATATTTGTTTTCATGACATTCAAAATCAGTGCAGATTGTTTTAATGCACGAATGCGCATTGTCATTTAAAAACAAAAAAACACGTATTTTTTGAGATAGTTGTGGTTTTTTTTACTGGATTGTAAAGAAGACATGTCCCTTTTAAGTATGGAATAAAATATCCGTCAAATGACCCCCATGGCTCTGATTATGGGCCATAAGTCTTTTCATGAAATTTTCCATGACTTTTTCACAGAGATGTGGCTGTATCTCACCGATGACGCGTTGGTACTCGGATATGAGTCCAGGAGTTGTTTCTGGTTTATTCGCATAAACCCGAGATTTCACAAAACCCCAAAGAAAGAAATCGCACAGCATTACATCACATGATCTTGGTGGCCAGTTGACATCAGAATTTCTTGAGATAAATTGTTCTGAAAATCGTTGCTGCAATAAATCGATTGTTTCATGCGCGGTGTGGCAGGTGGCACCATCTTCCTTAAACCACATGTCGTCCTGATCCATGCCGTCCAGTTGAGGCCACAAGGACTCGGTTATCATGTTCCTGTCACGAATGCAGTTCACAGTCACTGCAATTTCGGCCTCATCTTCAAAA
Source organism: Phaonia tiefii (assembly GCA_963931995.1). Taxonomy (NCBI): domain Eukaryota; kingdom Metazoa; phylum Arthropoda; class Insecta; order Diptera; family Muscidae; genus Phaonia; species Phaonia tiefii. Next base: position 85,314,178 of record OZ008367.1, on the reverse strand, counting down.
AAGTACGGCACATGGATTGCAAAATTCGACAATTTTGTGTATTCTCGAAGCCATTCAGATGGAAATGCGCTTCATCGCAAAGATGATTTTTTTTTCAAAAAATTGGCATTGACTTCACTTTGCTCCATTACCCATTGAACGAATTGCCGGCGCTTTCTATATTCTGCAGGTTAGAACTGCTGAGTAAGCTGCATTTTGTGCGCATGAAGGTGAAGGTCTTTTGTCAAAATTCGCCGCGAAATGCTTTGTGAAACTTGACGTTGTTGAGACCTATGCCAAATTGATGAGCAGCAATGCTTTCAAGAGACAGAACGGTACGTTGACGTACATGGGTCTTACTGTCCATAACCGACCCAGTGTCTTCAAATTTTCTTGATCACTCTTCGAAATTTTGACACATTAGCAGCACTTTCTCGACTAAAAATTTTTCGAAGTTTGTATGACTTTGCAAATTTTTGTAATAAGTTTTCACAATTATAACGCGCGTTGTTCTTTCGTAAAGCGCTCCATTTTTAATAATCGGCATAAGCACATGTTACTGCTGCCAAATTTCAGAGCTTCCTCTTGCAAAAAACTGTGACACTAAATTTGTGGTTATCCAGAGTTAATGAAGCCATTGTAGGTCCAACTCTGAATATATTCAATGATAAACGCCAGGAAAAGATTAAGGAGACAGTGCGGTGTGTATTTGTGAACTGGTTTTCTCAAAAAAAATCCCGAATTCATGAGAGTGTACACTTTTTCGTTTATAATAAACGGTTTTGTTTATTTGCCGCAAAAGAAAAGTATAAGAATTTTGTGGTGATTGAGAATTTGATTACTATAAACGGACCAGTTTTGCTATAAATGCGTTTTATTTGCGGGAAACGTGTGAATTTTTCGATAAACCATGACACTTAGTAGCTTAGTGAATATCCAAGGCCTAAGCACAGTCCGTTTGCTTAATAGTTGCAAATCTCAATAACCATCTGATCACTGCTTTATATACTCCGGCAATGCTACGCAATGTGTAAACGGAGTCGGCGTTCATCTTTCACCTAGGGCTCATATACGTCATTGCGAGTTTTAATTCGAAATTCCGCAGGACGTTTTCTATAGCCAATTGGATTTTGCTATAAGCTTCTTGTGAACTGGTGACACTAAAACATTTCTCCCGACAATAACAACCTAATGGAAGTGATGGGAAGACATGGTCTTGAAACTGTGAGGAATGACATTGGTGACATGCTCATAGATTTCTGTATTTGTCATCAACTCTTTGTCGGCGGAACGAAATTCCCCAATATAATCGTATATGCTTTTGAGACCAAAAATGTGGCAGACAACAAAGAAACAAAAAAGCAGCATATCTTAAATTCATGAAAACAAATGCTCGCAAACATGTACATGTTTCCTGCAATATGCTGCTGGGGTCGATATTTTTCAGCGTGTAGATTGGGCTACATGGTCCGTTCACATTACGACAATTATCTCAACATGGTGGCGGAGAGATAACTATATCTTCCAAATCAGCAAGTGGGGAGATGGCGTTAATTCTTTTGGACACAATCTAGACTTCCAGATGATGAAAATCAGTTCACCCCTTCGGCACTATTCTTACATCGAAAGTCAAGAAGCAGTTTTCAGCGGAACCGCCATCGCCAGCAAAAATCGAGGCGGCACTGTGAAAATTGAAGGATCACAAATCTTCTGATCCTGGTAATATTCCGGTCATCAGAAGTGCATGTATAGTCCTACGGACTGGAAAGAGGGAGTGGTTATCAGTATCTAGAAAAAATGTGAACTGACGCTGTACAGGAACTGGAGAAGTATGGAAGTGGAACCAATTCTGAGGAAGAAGCAGGCGACTTTCGGGTCTGGTCTGTAACTGTATCCACTGTATTGTATCCACGGCATAAAATTCAGAACGATTTTAATTTAAAACTTGAATTTTCGAAGGGTTTTAAGACAGTCATGACTTGCATACCTATTATTGTTAGTACTTACTAAAAAATTTCAATATGTGTTTTAAAACAACAGCACGACATACGTGGAAATAAAGAAGAATATACATTTTTCATTAAGTACAATTATTTTTGTATTTAATGGCTTTTTTAGAACGATTATAGTGATTATTTCTTACAACCCTAACTCTAAATGTCAACCCATACCACCTAAGGACTAAGATTAATAAAATCAGTAATAGTATAACAATGAAACCTGCAACATGCCTTTTCACTTACGGGAGAAGGCTCTATAAGTATCTCAATGTTGAAGTAAAGAAAAAGCAAATGAAATTTTTCACTTTAGCGGCTATCTAAGGGCTACCTAAACGGTGTTAAGAATCATTCCTAGGTTGTTTATTGAGATCTGAGGATCGTTCTTGTAGTTGATTGTTTCCTTGAATTTTGAACTGTTTTATACCTATGGACCTCAACAGGGGAAAAAAGGTAAAAAAAAAAATTTAATTTTTTAAAGTGTTTTGCGATTTTGACTTTGAAGATGATTTTTTTTTGATTTTATTTATATGTTTCCAATTTTTGTTCTTTATGACAAGAGCTACAACTTTTCCTCAGAGAGTAAATCAAAATTCCGAACGGTTTGCAGGATATGAGCTTGAGAAAATTATCACTTTTTGCAAAAATGACACCGTGGCCCCACTTCTTTGGGGGCCCATAAAAAAAAACCTGGAGGACTTTGGGCAAAACTGGGAGACAGGGGTCTTTTTTTGCTCCTTTATCACGTAGTGGTGTCCGTATATGGTTATTGTGCCGTGACTTAAAAAATTACACACTGTGTAATGGGAAGTTTTCTAGGTGGAGCCTATAACCAATATTTAGTATATGTTGTAGTTTTAAACCCAATAAAGATAAATTTAGAAAAGCCAAAGTGAAAGTTTAAAAAAGAGAATTTTCTTAAATATGTGCATTTTCTTAAAAAAAGTAAATTTTCTCAAAAAAAAAATACCTATTCATATTCTTAAACAAAGTATATTTTGTTAAAAAAAAGAGTACCTTTTGTGAAACAAAATACGTTTTCTTCAGATAAGTACCTACTCTAAAATATTTACATATTCTTGAAAAAAGGACCAACCTAAAAAAAATCTCATTTCTTAAAAAAAAAAACCCAATTTCTTCAAAAAATAACTTCGCTAAAAAAAAATAACTTTTCTTACTAAAATTCCATTTCTTAAAAAGTACCTCTTCTTAAACATAAAATAAAAATTTTTCCTTTCCTTTCTTGAGAAGTGTAGCCTTTCTTAAAATAAGTACATTTTCTTAAAAAAATAACCTTTTCCTAAAAAGACTACAACTTCTTTAAAAAAAAAATACCTGTTCTTAAAAACAGTACTTCTTTGTCAAAAAAATTCATACTCTTATGGCTTTTTCTTAAGTACTTCTTGTTAAAAATGGTACCATTTCTTAAAAAACATTAGCTGTTAATCAAAGAAGTACCTCTCTTTAAAAAAGGGATTTTTCGGGAAAATATAATACATATTCTTACAAAGAGGACCTAAAAATATACTTAAAAAAAACTACCTTCTTTAAAAAAAAATTGTTCTTAAAAAAAGTTTATCATTTTACAAACAATCCACACTTAAAACTACGAAATGGGGCAAAATTTGCTGCAATGGGTGAAAAAGATGTTGTCGTAGTTGTAGACAGCCATAACAAACAGTTTGTTTTTGTTCATTCGTTTCAGTTGGCAAACGCTTCACAAATGTATACCAACAATACAAGAATACAAAAAATTACAAAACCAATTGACAAGTGAATGAAAAAATGACATGAAAAAAATTAAATCACCTGTTTAAACAACTATACCTGGTAGATAGTTCTACCACGATTAATATGGTATAATACATTTCCCGCTCGTTGATGTGAAAAATTTAATTCCAATTTTATTTCTGATCGAAAATGCTTAAAGCACTATTTTAGATTTGAAAAATTATTTTGCATACGCATGGTCTAGTATCCCTTAGTATCCGTTTTTTCTTCCACTCTTTTTTTTTTTCATCTTTTTGGTTAAGTTTGACAGTAAAATCAAATGTTTTCATTTTTCGAATATAAAATAAACGTGCGACATCCAAATCGCATGTGCTTCGCAACTTATCCGACTCTCATCACATGCCCGAACAACTTGTTTTCTTTTGTAAGTTTGGGATTAACAGTTATTGTTTAATTTAAAAATGTATTACTTCTAAAACAATAAAAAATAGTTAACATTCTCAGTCCAAAAAAAGAAGTCTTCGAAACCCTTCCAAAACAAATCATATAGAGCGTTTTTGAGTTTCAAAGTATCCCCTCTTTCTGACCAGTATTTTATGACTCAGACATAGTTATAAATATTAACCCGGGCAATTAAATTTCCCTCATCTTTACGTGGTTTTTGGAATCATAACAATATATGATTTCAGTGTCAGTCATACGTCCTTTTGTACAGTTTTCAGAATCTGTTATCACTTTATTACAAATCGTTGAAGAGCATTTTAATTTGTTTGGAGCATTTCAATTTTCTTTTTGAGATTAGTAATAAAACCGGTTTGCAAAATTTATGACTTGCTTACATTTGTTTTTAGTGCCAATTTTTGACTCCTTTCAAAGGAACGAAATTGTTAAATATTGCACATCCATTTTAGAATCAATGTGAACAAAAAATCAGACAATAACAAACTGTAAATTAAAATTGAATACATAATCTAATAAAAAAAATATAATGTAACTTGAAATTGCTGTCACTTTATCTGATTTGAATTTGCTCCATACACATCAAATACATTATTTTCGGGCATTATAATATACCAAATAGTTATTATTTATGTAGATTTGGTATGAAATTTTTTGATCTGTTAACATTTATAGGCACGGATTGGGCAATCTATAAAAGTGAAAATATGCAAACAACACACTGCGTTAGCATCATATTCATGGCTGTTGTACAACAATAGTCTCTGCCTGAAAATATGTATGATGGTATTGATGTAGCGGCAGCGAGCAAACAAACAGGTCGTCGTCGCCAAAGAGTATTGAATAGTATAGAGAACTCATGGAACGAATTGTATGACTCAACAGCACTGGCGACATCTGGGGCGAATGAGACAAAACGTATTACTCTCTTTTCGTCATAAGTTTTGACTCATAATTTTGATGTGATGAGAGCGGGAAAAGAGCGCAATAAGTTCTCTATACTTTTCAATACTTTTTGTCGTCGCTCTGTTTATGACAAATCAAAAACAATTATTTCAGTGAGCTACATATTGTTTTTTTATTTTAACATTACTACATCAAATGTTAAACCAGATGTAAGGAAAAAGAAATTGCAATAACAAAAGAGCCTTCAGCACAAAAACTTCAAGGTATTTCAAAAGAAGTCATCCGATGTTGTTTGGCTCTCATTTTTTTTTCTAAATGAAAAACTTCGATTCTGTTTTTTGATTATGTTTATTTGAACCTTTAGAATTTTATTGGTTAAGTTGAGAAGATGATATCGGCTAAATGGGCGCCGTCACAATTGATTACCATTCGGGCTCGGTTTATGCCAGTTTTGTTCATAATGATTTGAAAATCCTAGTGAGGGATGCGGCTCATTTCCACCTCAGCGGGAACGTGAACAAGCAAAACTATCGCTTCTGGGGCACCGAAAATCCACGAGTGATGCACGAGAAGCCATTACACCCGCTCAAAATGACTGCATGGTGCGCTATTCACGCTGGAGGATTCATCGGGCCATTTTTTTTCGAGAACGCCGCTGGTGAAACGACAACAGTGGACGGTGCGCGGTATAGGGCCATGTTAACCGAGTTTTCTCTGCCGTAATTAGACGAATTAGGACAGGAGCACATGTGGTTCCAACAGGACGGAGCAACGGCACACACTGCGCGAGCCACAACCGATATTCTGAAGGCGGCGTTTCCGGGCCCCCTCATGACTCGTTTTGGCGATTTGCACTGGCCCGCAAGATCGCCCTATTTAACCGTTCCAGACTTTTTTGTGGGGTTTTTTGAAGTCCCGTGTTTACGTGAACAAGCCCGAGGCCCTGGAAGCCCGCAAGCTCAACATTCGACACGAGTGCGAGAATCTGTCGCCCAAAGTTCTCGCCGAAGTGATGAAAAATGCCATAAAACGAGCCCGTATGGTAATCAATTGTGACGGCGCCCATTTAACCGATATCATCTTCTCAACTTAACCAATAAAATTCTAAAGGTTCAAATAAACATAATCAAAAAACAGAATCGAAGTTTTTCATTTAGAAAAAAAATGAGAGCCAAACAACATCGGGTGACTTCTTTTGAAACACCTTGTATTCCTTTTTTTATTTCCAATTAAACATTTACTAATGTGTTCATAGAAATCGAACAGGTACCGTGTAACAAAAAGGTGTTAACACATCGCCCTTGAAGTCGAATACTCATTGATTTTGTATATAACACAATTACAGACTAAGAAATTATTGATAATTGTATTTTCAAAATGCAGGGGTCGGAGTTGCAGTTTTACAAATTGCTGGATTCGTTGGTGGAGTCGTCCAATTTTGTCACACTTCACAGCCATGATTTTATCCTCATTGAGTGGGTATTTTCTGCCAAGGATCATAAATTTGTATTAAAATATAGATCTAGAATAAGAACAACTTGTTTATAAAACATATATGTTGTAAAATATATTTGATACAAAAATATATTTGTTTTCATGACATTCAAAATCAGTGCAGATTGTTTTAATGCACGAATGCGCATTGTCATTTAAAAACAAAAAAACACGTATTTTTTGAGATAGTTGTGGTTTTTTTTACTGGATTGTAAAGAAGACATGTCCCTTTTAAGTATGGAATAAAATATCCGTCAAATGACCCCCATGGCTCTGATTATGGGCCATAAGTCTTTTCATGAAATTTTCCATGACTTTTTCACAGAGATGTGGCTGTATCTCACCGATGACGCGTTGGTACTCGGATATGAGTCCAGGAGTTGTTTCTGGTTTATTCGCATAAACCCGAGATTTCACAAAACCCCAAAGAAAGAAATCGCACAGCATTACATCACATGATCTTGGTGGCCAGTTGACATCAGAATTTCTTGAGATAAATTGTTCTGAAAATCGTTGCTGCAATAAATCGATTGTTTCATGCGCGGTGTGGCAGGTGGCACCATCTTCCTTAAACCACATGTCGTCCTGATCCATGCCGTCCAGTTGAGGCCACAAGGACTCGGTTATCATGTTCCTGTCACGAATGCAGTTCACAGTCACTGCAATTTCGGCCTCATCTTCAAAAAAGTACGGCACATGGATTGCAAAATTCGACAATTTTGTGTATTCTCGAAGCCATTCAGATGGAAATGCGCTTCATCGCAAAGATGATTTTTTTTTCAAAAAATTGGCATTGACTTCACTTTGCTCCATTACCCATTGAACGAATTGCCGGCGCTTTCTATATTCTGCAGGTTAGAACTGCTGAGTAAGCTGCATTTTGTGCGCATGAAGGTGAAGGTCTTTTGTCAAAATTCGCCGCGAAATGCTTTGTGAAACTTGACGTTGTTGAGACCTATGCCAAATTGATGAGCAGCAATGCTTTCAAGAGACAGAACGGTACGTTGACGTACATGGGTCTTACTGTCCATAACCGACCCAGTGTCTTCAAATTTTCTTGATCACTCTTCGAAATTTTGACACATTAGCAGCACTTTCTCGACTAAAAATTTTTCGAAGTTTGTATGACTTTGCAAATTTTTGTAATAAGTTTTCACAATTATAACGCGCGTTGTTCTTTCGTAAAGCGCTCCATTTTTAATAATCGGCATAAGCACATGTTACTGCTGCCAAATTTCAGAGCTTCCTCTTGCAAAAAACTGTGACACTAAATTTGTGGTTATCCAGAGTTAATGAAGCCATTGTAGGTCCAACTCTGAATATATTCAATGATAAACGCCAGGAAAAGATTAAGGAGACAGTGCGGTGTGTATTTGTGAACTGGTTTTCTCAAAAAAAATCCCGAATTCATGAGAGTGTACACTTTTTCGTTTATAATAAACGGTTTTGTTTATTTGCCGCAAAAGAAAAGTATAAGAATTTTGTGGTGATTGAGAATTTGATTACTATAAACGGACCAGTTTTGCTATAAATGCGTTTTATTTGCGGGAAACGTGTGAATTTTTCGATAAACCATGACACTTAGTAGCTTAGTGAATATCCAAGGCCTAAGCACAGTCCGTTTGCTTAATAGTTGCAAATCTCAATAACCATCTGATCACTGCTTTATATACTCCGGCAATGCTACGCAATGTGTAAACGGAGTCGGCGTTCATCTTTCACCTAGGGCTCATATACGTCATTGCGAGTTTTAATTCGAAATTCCGCAGGACGTTTTCTATAGCCAATTGGATTTTGCTATAAGCTTCTTGTGAACTGGTGACACTAAAACATTTCTCCCGACAATAACAACCTAATGGAAGTGATGGGAAGACATGGTCTTGAAACTGTGAGGAATGACATTGGTGACATGCTCATAGATTTCTGTATTTGTCATCAACTCTTTGTCGGCGGAACGAAATTCCCCAATATAATCGTATATGCTTTTGAGACCAAAAATGTGGCAGACAACAAAGAAACAAAAAAGCAGCATATCTTAAATTCATGAAAACAAATGCTCGCAAACATGTACATGTTTCCTGCAATATGCTGCTGGGGTCGATATTTTTCAGCGTGTAGATTGGGCTACATGGTCCGTTCACATTACGACAATTATCTCAACATGGTGGCGGAGAGATAACTATATCTTCCAAATCAGCAAGTGGGGAGATGGCGTTAATTCTTTTGGACACAATCTAGACTTCCAGATGATGAAAATCAGTTCACCCCTTCGGCACTATTCTTACATCGAAAGTCAAGAAGCAGTTTTCAGCGGAACCGCCATCGCCAGCAAAAATCGAGGCGGCACTGTGAAAATTGAAGGATCACAAATCTTCTGATCCTGGTAATATTCCGGTCATCAGAAGTGCATGTATAGTCCTACGGACTGGAAAGAGGGAGTGGTTATCAGTATCTAGAAAAAATGTGAACTGACGCTGTACAGGAACTGGAGAAGTATGGAAGTGGAACCAATTCTGAGGAAGAAGCAGGCGACTTTCGGGTCTGGTCGTTCGTGTGCCGACCACATGAACACACTCCGTATAATATTAGAACAGTCAGTTGAACTGCACGCGCCTTTGCATCTATTTGTTGTTGAATATGAACAATCATTTGATTGATTGTGTACATTTAAATCATTTGATGTACCGCCTTGAACAAAAAAAGGGAAACCGGACAATATAGTGTCCATGATCCGTTAAGTGTACAAAGATGCAGCATATAAATTTCGTGATAATGGAAAGATAAGCCAATCTTTCGCCACATCTGCGGGAGTTAGACAAGGATATGTCTTTTTCCCCAAATTATTTCTTCTACTTATGGACGATTAAATGGAGGCACCTAACGAAAAAAATACCATTCGGCATTCAGTCGATTATATATGAACATCTACATGATATCGAAGCAAAAAGCTAATGCATAGACGAACAGAACGCAATTCTCCGCTAACTATTGATGGCCCGTTAATTGAAGACGTGAATTTAGGATGCCAGACTACCGAGGATGGTCGTTTTTCGACGGATATAAGTGATCGGATAAATAAATCCCTTGTTGCGTTCCTAAACCTGCACAAAATCTGACACAATAAGAGGATATACGTACTGTTGTACGGTTGTACTACTTGGGGGTTGACAAAGATGGCAATGCCAGTGAAGAAGGTCCAAACGTTTGTCAGTCGTTGTATGTGACACATACTCCGTATGCAGAGTAGTACATGTGGAAAATTGTAATACATTTGGCAAACGCATTTTCAGAGAAAATGTTTTCATGCTAACCAGCGTTGGCAGAGTCAGCTAGTTTTTTATAAAAAATGCTGGTAGATTTTATATAAAATTTTTCTATCCCTTGAGAAGTTCAAATCGCAAATTTTGCGTTTTTCATATATTGCTACCAGCGCAAGCATGAGTTTACATTTTCACTGATATACATATAATGACGAAACTTCGTTAGTACTTTACCTGTGAAAATGTATTTTTGTTTACATGCACCTAGTGTGGTGGGCCTCTGTTTCTTTTATAATGGTTAAGAACACATCAAGTTAAATTTTTAACCTTTTCAATGGCTTTACTCCGAAGAAATGAAGGGTATCCCAACAAAGATTCGCTTGTACAATTGTCGCCCGCGCTATGCATTGCACCTCCGGCGATCTCCAAATATATCAGGTGTATACTCTGCCGATTCTAAGGAAGGGGAATTCAATATAACCTCTACAAATCATATTTTTCTCAAACAATTTGTTGATCATAAAAATAAATTCAGTAAACACGGTTGAACTATTACACAGTACGACAGTGATTGGTACACATGAGAAATGTTAACAGAATATGAAAAAAAACTTAAAATAAAGAAATACATGTCTCGGGTGTTTTGCTGTAGCACGTCAGAATTTTAAGAAATCGATTTTTAAGCTTCGAAGGACCGTGAAGGTTCACTGTAATGTAATACTATTATAAAAAGATCTATATATTATATTATATTATATAACTTATATTATATTATATTATAACTTATAAATGCAGAAATGAATATACATTGTAAATATTAAAATTTGTCAATTTGTCAATTACACCCGCAGACAAGCCAAAAGCTTCGTGGGGTTTGAATTTTTTAAATTGTCTAAAGTAATGTTTATAATAAAATTTCAAAAAATAAAACAGAATGGGTGAACCGATTTTAATGGTTGAGCCAGTATAGAAAAGGGAATTAAATTGGGATGTTTGGACACGATTTCTATAATAGCAAACATATTTCCTGAAATAGCAAAACACATTTTCCTTCCCCTTTTCTGCTGTGTTTACTAACTATTACTATTACAATTTTTTTGAGTTGTACAATAGAGTGGGTCGTCAAAAAAAGTCCTGTTTGGCACCCCTAGTTTGAAAGGTTAGCCCAAGAGGATCTCACAACAAAAAAAAAATTTGCCACGCCCCAAAATACCGCCCTTTTTGTTTTTTATGTCCTGTGTCGCCATTTGAAGTCCGATCGGTACATGTGACATATCGTTGTTCATGGGTTTAAAGCAGCTTTATTTTCTTTATAGATCACATTCAAATTAATTGCTTAATTCAAAAAATATTTTTTTTATTTTTCTTCCTACCCACCCTAAGGTACAACAATTTTTATATTTTATTAAAGCTGCGTAAAAATAATGAACATTTTGCTTTTGATGCACTTACTTTAATGCATAAACAAAAAAGTTAACGCGTCTTAAAGTTATCGAAATAAGTCAATAATCCCAGTTTCAGACATTTCATACCTATCGTTTTGCACATATACTGTTAAAATAAGTTTAAATTTCAAGGTCTTGCTAATGAAGTCATTACTCCTTTCTATCGATCTGCAGTTATATTTCTATTTCTTTATTGCCTTTTGTTTGTTTATGCAGTCGCGAGTATTAATAAACGAGACATAAAAAACAAAAAGGGCGGTATTTTGGGGCGTGGCAAATTTTTTTTTTGTTTTGATATCCTCTTGGGTTAACCTTTCAAACTAGGGGTGCCAAACAGGACTTTTTTTTGGCGACCCACTCTAGTGTACAATAGTATAACACGTTCTTATTATAAACGCAACGATATTGCTTGCAGTAAATTTCTTTGAAATTATAATGGGAAATTTTAAAAATATTGTCCTGCCTTTTTCCCTCGAATATTTTCGTAACAATAGATTTACTTGTTCCAAATTTAGGCAGCTTGTATACACATTAATAGTTGGAAATGTACTATGACAGACTTTTGTAGGGTTAAACTTAAGCTCAATTCTTCTAAATATCTTTTTATCTAACTGAGGATTAATGTCATATTACAATCATTATATGATTTTAATTATACAAAAACACACATAAAAATTGTACCCCTGTCAAATATTTATATGTGCAATGTATCATGTTGAATTGTAGCTTTGAACACTAAAATTTTTTTGATTTTTATTTTAGATATTGGTTCATATTTATGTTTCTTTAAAATTAAAAGAAAACATGTTTTTTCATTTCTTTTTTAGAACAAAACAAAACAGTGTTTGATATATTCTTCATAGAGAATATTTATATATGGAAAAATGAAAATTAAGTTTAATTCTTAATCGTATCCAATTAAAATATGTAAATATGCGTGGCATAGAACTCACTATGTTGCTTAAACTGGACATGCCAATTTTCTCCCATTTAAGTTTTAGTTTTAGTTCTTTAAGCGTCGTATACTGCTTCGACTTTGAAAACACCATGGCGGAGAGTATCCCCCAGAGGTCTTCAATTGGGTTGAGTTACGGCTGGCCACTCCAGTAATGGAATATTTCGGGACTTAAAAATATCCCTTGTGAGCGGAGCAATGTGGATCGGGGCGTTGTGTTGTTGAAAAGTCCAGTTATCTCCATATAATTCGCCAGCAAAGTCAATTAAATTGCTGTCCAACATATCAGCGAATGCTTCCGTATTCTTTTCAGTTGGGATGCTCCAAACGCAGCCCATATCATAAGAGATCCACCACCGTGGTTTCGCTTGTATCACGTTTGCCGGGGATGTCGTAAATCTCTCCAATATTTTTGCTGATCATCAGCTCCGTCCAAATTAAATTTTTTTCATCGCTAAATATAAATAAAAAAAAAATAAATGGTTTCCCATTACATCCGATGAAGGGACCGGGGAGAACTTCTCACAATTACTGAGCTGTGCGCTTTCCAGTTTTCACTCAATGATTGGGAACTACAGTTTTACACCGATTCCGAACGGTATTTTGAGAAGCTTTTTCATGGCTATATACTCGATAGTGTCGCCGTCACTATGCGAGGTGACCGCCGCCGAAAGAAATTTTTTTTATTTTTTATTTTTTATTTTTTTTTTTTGAAGGTGGTCAGAGCAGGGTTTGAACCCAGGATCTCATATACAAGAGCTGCGCACACTAACCATTGCACCACCGACGGCCACATAATATAACGGTTTCAAATTCGTCCTCCCAAAACGTGTAATTTTCTGCAAAAGCGCTACGCGCATTTTTATGGCTCTGGGTTAAGCGTGGTTTGGCCACTTTGCTTTGGAACCGATGACCTATATCGTCCTTTAGCAGTTGCTATACACGCTGTCTCGTTACATTTAGATGCAATTTCACCTTTATTCCCCTACAACTTATATTCTCATAAGCTGCTAAATGCCACATGCGCCGCTTAGTCCTCTGGTCTACAGTTGGGATGCGTCCACTGCGCTTAATACAACCATACTTTTCGGGGTCTTTGGGGAAATTCGAAACTGTATTGCGATGCTGATTTACCGCAGCTGTAATCTCGCCAGTTCCTTTACCTGCGAGTCTCATTCCAACAATTTTTCTACGCTCCTCATCCGTAAGTTCACTTCCACGTGGCATGTTCAACTAGAAACAAAACTGTGAATATAACGTTTCTTAGAATATATTCATAACGATCACTTTACTCACGTACAGAAAGATATTTTATACTAAACACCCGAGAAAGATAGAGTTGTTCACTTTAAAGTGTCAGGAACGCGACTGCACATATAGATATTTTCTATTGAAATTCAAACTTACAGCGATAATCATAGATAACGGGACTACAAATAAAGTCCAAAAGAGAAAAAAAGTATATGATAAAGAGAGAGGGATATTATCGAAAAAAATTGTATATGGTCGACATTAAATTACAGTTAGTTTTCAGACGGAAAGAAAAAAAAATATTTTGCACATATAAATATTTGACAGAGGTATAATAATCGAGATTCATAGTACAGTAGGGGATTAAATCAGCGGCTCGGGCTCGAGGAGTCTCTTTAAGTAAAATTTACGTTACTGCTTACGATTCTGACATTAAATTTGCTCTGTTGACTCCACTTTCTGAGTAAATTCGACAAATCGTTATTAGGCTGATTCTAAAGGAGACCAGTCGGCCTTTACCGCAATATGTAATTCGTTGTGACCAAAAACAAAAGTAAGAAGTTATGCACCAAACGTGGTTACTTCGTTGTGATTCTAGACAGTTGCATGTATATGATCTGTAGAACCCGAGTGAAAAAATATCCAACTAGACGTGCTGACATGGACTAACTAATACGACTATTGGACATACATACATATATGGATATAGCAGTACGTCATCGTCGAGTCTGCTGACAATGGTTCAAAGAATGGCAATGGAGAGTATCCCTTGTACTCTACTCTAGAAACTCTACGAGGGTCTGTGGAAATTTGCGGTAATATCAACAATCCGCATAAAATGTTGTTATACTCAGCGATTTTAAGAGATTTGTTGCGAGCCACATTACAAGTCGACTACATGATTCCTACGTATGCCTATGATATAGACTTTTTCACGCATAACACAGATATACAGAACTGGAACAAGAACTGTCGTGGCATCTATTCTATAGAGATGCAATCGAGGCTCTTGTATCGTAGGATTCATTTCATTCATACTGCTTTCTTATGTTTTATTCAGTATAGCTGGACCCGGCAAACTACGTTTTGCCTTCAAAGTTTTTGTAATGTCAAAGGGTGAACAAAATTTGTTGTTCCATTACGTTTCAAACTATATATATCTGTTATATCGGTTTCTTTCGAAGGGGGCGTGGCATTGCCCTCTTCCACCCTGGCTGTAATTCATACTGTTCCAACAACATATATACCAAATCTCATCTTCATATCTCTGACAGATCATGAGATATAGCCATTTTAAATTTCAAGTTTTATGGTCGGTGCCACGCCCCTTTGTCCAATCACAACCATGTATAGCTAAGGAGTATCGTCAGTACCACATTGTGAAATTTTCATAACAATCGGTCTATTAGAAAAGCCGTCAGAGCGATTTTTGAAAAGGGGACGTGGCACCGCCCATTTTCACCCTGGCTGTATAGCCTATGTCACCCGCTAGATGATTCTGAATATTGTCTGAAAATTTCATCAAAATCGGTCCAGCCGTTTTCGAGTCCATACCTTTCATACATACATACATCTTCTTTTATATATATAGATTATTTGACAATTCGTCGTTCAAAGACTCACGCCGCAACAACTTCACCAAACCATTCTGATGTTTTACGAAGATTGGCGTTCTGGGAAAAATGTTTTTCCTGCACTGTAAGCAACAAGTGGTGTCATATTTCTGGGAAAATGGATACGTAAATAAACATTTTGGCAGATGAGCAACCCGAAGAGATGCTCGAAGTGCCGTTACATCCACAAAAATTCAGGTTTCTGTGATTTATCGGCTAGTGGAATCATCGGTCCGTACTTCTTTAAAAATTTAACCGAACAGAACATAACCGTCAATGTCGAGCTCTTCCGTATCATGATACTGAACTTGTTGTTGCCTGAAATTAAAGCCCATTACGCCGGCGACATTTGGTTTCAGCAAGACGTTACAGCGGCACACATAGCTCACTAGACAATGGTAGCTCATTTTGGTAAGCAGCTAATGTCGTGTTCCGGAACTCTCAGCTGACTGCCTAGATCATGTGCCAGCACACCTTTGGATTTTTTTCTTTGGTGGAAGCCAACATTGCAGCCAATATTTGAATGAAATTATCTTTAAAAATTAAATGTCAGACAGTGTTCTTTACGGTCAAAAGAGACCCCGATATTCAACTCTATTTTAAGTGGTTTAATTAAAATAGAAAAATGAATCACCGTTTACATGAGAACGTGGGTTCCATCACTTCTCTGACCAGCTGATATTTTTTTCGACGACTGTCACCTCGCTTAGTGACGGCAAATTATTTAATGCAAACTAAATAATAGTTGCCGCAAGCGGATGTAGTATGTAAGCTGATGTTAAGACCAAATTCGAGTACATAGTCGTGAACCGCCGTTCGGAAGCGGTATAAAACCGTAGGTCACAATGAGTGAGTGTAAAACTAGAAAGCCCACAGCTCACTTATTGTTAGAAGTTCCGCAGTCCCTTCATGAGATGTCAGAGGAAACAATTTTCTTTAGTACTCCGTAACTAACAATATGACTGTTGCATTCCCAACATCATTCGAAAATGTTGCATTTTTTTATTTGAAGTTTTTTAAGCAGGTTCTTTTGTAATCTCCCAACTTAATGTCTGGATTTTAGCTTCCTGCACTCAGAGAAACAACACAACAGAAGTGGACGTAACCGAATTCAGAGGTTGCTTCAACCGAGTTTAAAGTGTGTCACAACCGAATGTTGAGGTTGTTACAAACTCCATTACGGTTGCTTCAATCGATTAAAAAATGTGGTGAGGTAGTTGCAGCTAACAAATACAGTTGCAGCGACCGAAAAATTTTGGTTAACGCAAACAAACTATTTTGGAATGTGGTTGTCTTAACCGAAGATGGTCGTTTTTTATACCCTTAGGGTGTAGTGAAACCACGCTTTTTGGAATTTCAATCGCAAAAGGCCGTTAAAGTTTTGATTCCTAGTATATTTGGATAAAAAAAATTTTTTAATTTTTTGGTCAATATGAATATTAGAAAAATTTTGTATGAAAATATTCAAAAAGCTAAATGAAAAAAAATTAAATAATATTGTTTTTTACACTATTATGCTACAACCCAGTATTTTCAAATCCATTGGACACTTTTGCTTTGGTTTGTGTCTAGACTAACATATGATGAATTTCATTTAAAAATCAAGATAAAACTGAAATTTTGAACCCGACCACCTCAGATATCGATGAAATTTTGTTCATAGCTAAATTTGATCAATACAAACAAACTCTAATTTTTAGAAATGACTGTTTTGGGATTTTTTGGGCGTGGCACAGTGGGAAAGTTTTCGAAAAAACGCGAAAATGGTCGAAAAGAGCTCCATTTAAACTACAATAACTCAGAATCGGCTGAACCGATTTCCATGATCTTGGTATCATTAAAAAGATATTTTAACAGGCTGTATGACACGTTTAACTAACGAAAAAACCTAAAAGAACAAGGGTTTTTTTACAGTGTATTATTTTTTTAGAAAGGCTTATCCTTCACCTATAAAAAAAAAAATGGTGTCCCTTAACATCCCATGGAGGGATTGGGGAGAGCTTCTCACAATCAGTGAGATGTGCGCTTTCTAGTTTTACACTCACTGATTGGGACCTACAGTTTTACACCGATTCCGAACGGTATTTTGAGAAGCTTTTTCATGGCTAAGTACTCGATAGTTTCGCCGTCACTAAGCGAGGTGACCGTCGTCGAAAGAAATTTTAAGGATCTCCCGTACAAGAGGCGCGCACACTAACCATTGCCCCACCGACGGCCTATACCATATCAAAAAATAAAAATGGGTTCTTTTTTAGTTTTTTTTTATATATTTTTTAAGTAGTGTCACTTCTAGTAATTGCCCTTATATTTTAATTTTAATAGTAATTGCCTTTTTTTTTTTATATAAAAATGGGTTCATTTTTAGTTTTTTTTATATAATTTTTTAAGTAGTGTCACTTCTAGTAATTGCCCTTATATTTTATATTTACATGTAAAATAAATAAACATTGTCCCAGGAAAATTATGAATATGTTTTAACCCCAAAAAGTTCTTGCTTGCCTTAAAAATTGTTATATAAATGCACCTGATGAACGTACCGAAACACTGTAAAAAAATTTATAACAAAAAAAAAATTTTAACTAACGAAAAAACCAAAAAGATCAAGGGTTTTTTTACAGTGTATTATTTTTTTTAGAAAGGTTTATCCTTCACCTATGCCATATCAAAAAATAAAAATGAGTTATATTTTAGTTTTTTTTATATAATTTTATAAGTAGTGTCACTTCTAGTAATTGCCCTTATATTTTATATTTACAGGTAAAATAAATAAACATTGTCCCAGGAAAATTCATTTTGCTCCATTTAAACTACAATAACTCAGAATCGGCTGAACCGATTTCCATGATCTTGGTATCATTAAAAAGATATTTTAACAGGCTTTATGACACGTTAAAAAAAATACACTGTAAAAAATTTTATAACAAAAAAAAATTTTAACTAACTAAAAAACCAAAAAGATCAAGGGTTTTTTTACAGTGTAGTATTTTTTTAGAAAGGTTTATCCTTCACCTATACCATATCAAAAACTAAAAATGGGTTCTTTTTTAGTTTTTTTTTTATATAATTTTTTAAGTAGTGTCACTTCTAGTAATACGTACCGTACCGAAAGTTTTCGAAATAATTCGAATAACAGCGAAAATATCAGGTCACATTCTTACACATTTACAAAATAGTTCAACAATTCTAACATTTTTTAAATGTTTACAAATAAAAAACCATCAACAATTGTTTATATTATTTGCCATGTTTTTATTAATTTGTTCTTTATTTTATTTACATTTTTTTTAAGTTAATTATTTGTAAGAAATTTTGCGCTGCTCAAATGAATGTTGGCGACAGCTGGAAAATATTCAATTATATTTGCAGCCTCGTTTTCACTTATTTTACGAAGCGAAGCGCAACACTTATTAGATATTTTTATGCATCTGTACTTATTGTTTGAATTCATATTCACTCAAATTTTTAAAATATACGCGTAAAAATTGTAATGGGATATCTTGCCTTCTCGAAACTGTTTATAATTGTCAATTTCGGTACGTTCATCAGGTGCATTTATATAGCAATTTTTAAGGCAAGCAAGAACTTTTTGGGGTTAAAACATATGCATAATTTTCCTGGGACAATGTTTATTTATTTTACCTGTAAATATAAAATATAAGGGCAATTACTAGAAGTGACACTACTTAAAAAATTATATAAAAAAAACTAAAAAAGAACCCATTTTTATTTTTGGATATGGTATAGGTGAAGGATAAACCTTTCTAAAAAAATAATACAATGTAAAAACACCCTCGATCTTTTTGTTTTTTTTGTTAGTTAAATTTTTTTTTTGTTATACAATTTTTTACAGTGTATTTTTTTTTAAACGTGTCATAAAGCCTGTTAAAATATCTTTTGAAAGATACCAAGATAATGGAAATCGGTTCAGCCGATTCTGAGTTATTGTAGTTCAAATGGAGCTCTTTTCGACCATTTTCGCGTTTTTTCGAAAACTTTCCCACTGTGCCACGCCCAGAAAATCGCAAAACAGTCATTTCTAAAAATGAGGGTTTGTTTGTATTGATCAAATTTAGCTATGAACAAAATTTCATCGATATCTGAGGGGGTCGGGTTCAATGCATCTCGATTTTTACATGAAATTCATCATATTTTGGGAAACTTCTTGTTTACTGGGAAGTTTTCTTGTAGTTTTGAACCCAATTGAAAGTAAATTTAGAAAGGCCAAGTGAAAGAGGTTTAAAAAGGAAAATTTTCTTAAATAAGTGCCTTTTCTTAAAAAATAGGAAATTTTCTCAAAACAAATGCCTATTCATATTCTTAAGCAAAGTACCTTTTCTTAAGAAATACCTTGTCTTAAAGAAGTACCTTTGCGTAAAACAGTACTTTTTCTTACAAAAAGTACCTTTTGCTAAAAAATTTTTTTTTAATAAGTACCTTTTTTTAAAAAAGTAAATTTTCTTACAACAAATTGTCATTTCTAAGCATACTTCCTTTTCTTTAAAGAGTACATTTTATGTGAAACAAAAAAATTTTTCTTGAGATGAGTATCTACTCTTTAAATGTACATATTCTTGAAAAAGGACCAATTCCAAAAACATTCCCATTTCTTAAAAAAAACCTTTTGTTCCAAAAAATACCTTCTCTTAAAAAAAGTTAATTTCTATACAAAAATTCTATTTCTTAAAAGTACATTTTCTTAAAAATAAAATAATACCTTTCCTTTTCTTTTCTTGAGATAAGTAGCATTTCTGAAAATAAATACATTTTCATACAAAAATAACTTTTTCCTAAAAAGAGTACCATTTCTTTAAAAAGTACCTGTTTTTAAGAAAAGTACTTCTCTGTAAAAAAATTCATACCCTTATGGCTTTTTCTTACAGAAAAAACTTCTTCTAAAAAATAGAACCTTTGCTTAAAAAACACATTTCGGGAAAATATAATACATACTCTTACAAAAAATATACTTTTTTTTTAAATACATTCTATAAAAAATTTTCTTAAAAAAGTTTATCATTTTATAAAAAGTATCTCTTCTTAATGATCTATTTTAATTATCGTATTTTTCAACGGGCGCCTTAGAGGTTTTTGGAACTACCTAGTACATAATATAAAGCGAAAGGAATTTCGTTCCAACCGGGTGTCCCCTGACACCTCATGTGATTTTTTTATTTGAAGTTTGTTCAACAAATCACACGAGGATGGTTCTTTTGCAAATCGTACACTCACAGAAAAAATCGATTGAGACAACAGAAGTGGGCGTAACCGAATTTAGAGGTTACCACAAGCGAGTTTAAGGCATGTCATAACCGAATGATGAGGTTGTTATAAACTCCATTACGGTTGCCTCAATCGAGGAGAAAATGTTGTGAGATTGTGGCAACGAGTAAATACAATTGCAGCAACCAAAAAATTTGGTTAGCGCAAACAAACTATTTTGGAATGCGGTTGCCTTCAACGAAGATGGTATTTTTTGATATCATTAGGGTATACTAAAATCGCGCATTTTGGAATTTCAATCTTGGGAGTCTCAAAATATACGTAGTGAAGATTGCGGGAACGTAAAACTTTTCTTTATACGAGGGTATGTACAGTCCCCTACCGGCCGTTGCAGTTTCAATTTCTAGTGTAGTTGGGTAAAAAAAAATAAATTTTTTTGGTCAATATGGGGCTCATACGACGTCTCGTGATGAGCATTATTAGAAAAATATAGTTTAAAAATTTTGACAGGCCACTATTTTTACGGCAGTATTTGGAAGTCTTGATCATTCATGTGTCCCACATTTTTCGTGTATTTCTCATTGTAGATCGCGAATTAGGTAATACATAATAATATTTAGATTTGACAGTATTTGTATGTGAAATTCAAAACCAGAAAAGTAAATTGAATGTTTAGTTGAAGAATTGGGAAGAAAAAGAATGCATGATCGAAATTTCAAAATGCTGTAAAAAAAAAAATACTGTATCAAAATTGTGAAAATATATTTTTCTGTTTATGCGCGTCATGACACGTTGTTTGAGACCCATATTGACCAAAACAATATAATTTTTTTTTGTCAAAGTCACTTGGAATCAAAACTTCAACGGGCGGTAGTTCCCTAGTGCTTTCGTATAAAAAAAATATTTGACTTTTATTTAATCAGCTCTTCAAGACGCACCCTTTGAGACCCGACCCAAAAAAATAATCTTCAGTCTACCCTAATATACATGCTTAATTGTATTCGTCATTGCTGCATATCTCCGTAAGTAGACCTATAAAATAATGCGTGTTTATGCAAATAATGGCTTAAATATAATGAACTCCTTACCTTTCTCAATCGTCTCACCAGAGCCTTCACTAAATCCCTGCATTTAATGAAGATTTGTCCTGATTTGAATGACAAATCGGGCAATAACCATGGGTGGAAGTCAATCATGGAAACCAAATTGTGAATGTTTTCGATTGGTGCAACCGAATTACAAATTCGTTCTTTCACTGTAACTGAAATGATCAAATGATGTTGCTGCAACCGAATAAATTTCAAAATCGGTTGAAGTAACTGCGTTCAATGCAAAAATCCAGTTGCTGCAACCTAACTAATATCAAATTCGTTTGTTGAAACCGAAACATTACAAAATTATTTTGGTGCAAACTAAATAATCGTCGCCGCAAGCGATTCTGGTATAAAATATGATCTTAGGACAAAATTCCAGTTGTGTCTACCAAATTCAGTTGTAGCAGCTTCAATTCTGTTGTGGATAACGCAATTCTCACGAAATGATTGATGAAATCACTTTCTAAAAAAATAAATATGCATAGAACCTTAAGCGAAATCGATATAATCTCACTTTGGTGACCTATTTCTGGTTAGATAAAATGCACAGGTGATACATAGTGGTCAATACCGCATCAGTTCTTGGGGTTTCTACCCCAATTCCTGTCAATTATATTCAAATCTGATATATTGAATACTATTATTCTTTAGATTTGTTTTGGCTCCAATGCAGATACGCAAAGTTTCTTTTAAATTTTAATGACAAAATAAGGATTGCATCATTTTATAAAATTTACCAACTTTATTACACCACCTTCCTACAACTTTTTGGACTTCGATAGGAAGTATGATGTTTTCCTCTTCAAACTTTTCAAACGAAAAATTCCAAACATGCAACCGATGCATGTTGACGCTGGGTGGTTAGTACTGTCGTTGTTGTTGTTTTAATCATTCGCAACGGATGCTGCAGCATCAACAACGACAAAAGTTTCAATGGATGCCAACCTGGTTCCATACAACTTTTTGGAAGCGTTTGTTTTTTTTTCAAAAAATATCAATTGCATGTCAATGTGTTTCTTCATATTGCCTGCCAGAAACAGAAAAACAAAGTGCATTTTTCGTTTTCTTTCCAAGATTTTTCTCTTTTTTTCATTAATGAATTTAGCTCTTTTCGTACTTTAATTTGACACACAATTAAAACTTCGTTAAAAAACAACAATTTTAATTATTGAACCCTTTTTCCGTTGTCCGTTGCAGTATGTTCCTGATAAAAAAAAGTATGTCATACTGGTACAACACGTTACTACTCCAATACATAAAGCTGCGTTGATATCTTGACTAACGTTTCTCAGTTTTTACAAGTGATTTTACCCCCATTTCGAAGTTAAGGCTGTTTCAGTTATTTGTCTTGAATCGGTTTAATAGCATTACAGGTACATTATTTATCTTTAAGAACTCAATCAAGTTTGTGGCTTATTAAAATGACATTTACAGCAAAACAACAAAAATCCTTTTCCCCACGTCTAATATTAATAATGATATGTGGGAAATTGATTTATTTATAATAAATTGAGATCTTGAATTCTCTAGAAAGTGCAGATGGATTCTGTCAATATTTATTCAAATGGTAGCACAGACATTATACTCTTACGTACTTATACATAAGTTTGAATACCAACCACATGTGTATTGATCATGTTTCGTGTCTTAAGTCTTTTGTTTGTTACGCACTGCAAGGGATACAAGATGCGGCATTGCATGGCAACGCATCATCATCGCAAGACCCCAAAGTACTTACACAATTTTCTTTTATAGGTCAACTAAAAAATTTAAGGTATGCGTTTTCCTTTAGGCAGAAGTTTATACAATGTTGTTGGAGTTAATAGCTTTTGGATCATCATCTTTAAGTGTTTATTAATGGAAAACTGATGCAGGTTTTTTGAAATTGAGTTCTTTTTTCTCTCTTGATCATAGAAAGTGTTTTCTGTCAATATTTATTCATATGGTACGAACGTCCGTATGGAGATAAATGGAAAATGCCAGGAATGTTTGAATTACGTGTGGAACGTGTTGTTATATGTTTTCTAGGTAAATATTTTCCTTTCAAGGAATGCAGTTGTATGTGGAGAAAAGTGTTTAATAGTTTCACTTATGACCTTTGTAAACGACGGGACATTATTTTGAATTGTTTGAATGAGGTTTCAATTGATGTCATCTTTTATTGTTGTTAATGTTTTTTAATTGCAATCTATTATAGTATATAGATACATACATATCATTGCTAATATAAAAGGATCGTAGGTATAATAGAATAAAAAAAACAATTTGGAATGAGAGATGAAATAAGGAAAAAAGCGGAGACTTATTCATAGGATAGGAACCTGTATGTTTAATCTAAAGAAGTGAATCTAGACCTGGGCAACAGATACCAGACCAATGTAAATATAGGGTTTAACATGCGGAAGTTATGCCAATTGGAAAAGTTGCACCCTGTGTGGGTCGAAATGTCATCGCGGCCAGAGTTATGTGCAATCTCTCTGACTGTAAAGCGGCTATAAAATTGCTGAAAGCAGTATTCCAGCCTATGTGGGTGCTGGCACTTAATAACACTCCCAGAGATGATATAGACTATGAGCTGGCGAGTGAGTATGTGGGTGTGCCATTATCTACGTGTTAGCCCATTCATAAAACTGAAGTTTTCGTAGAAAGTCTGGAGGCACAAAATGCATGATCAGCAAACAGATATGGCCAAGTTATGATCTTAGTCTTCTGGAAAACTTGATATTAACTTCTGGACAGAATATCCGATCACACACTCAGAGAACCAATTGTTTGGGAAGAGGTTGTACGAACCGAAAATTCGGCTGTTTCCAGTCCCCACAACTGAAATTCGGTTGAAGCAAACTCGTTTCTATTTGATTCGGTTGTGACAACTGAATCATCAATTATATTCGTTCTCCTATCTAAATTTTCTAAAATTTCGATTGGAACAAACGAATGTGGAATTATTTCGGCTGCAGCAACCGAAATTGGCACCGAATTCGGTTGCTGTTACCGAATTTCACATGAATTCAGTAGATGCAGCCTAACTTTTTTTCAATTCGGTTACCACAACAGATTTCTACGTTTATTTCGACGACTAAAATTCTAAATACAAATGTTATACAAGATAAAGAACTGCCGGGGCAATATCAAGGTTTTTTCTGTGGTTATTAAGAGGGGTAAGAAAAAATGATGATTTATCCGACCTTTCGTATTATATTCACAATTAAATGAATATTTAAATATTTAAATTAATGTTTTAATTTTGAATGAATATTTAATTATGAAGTAAGAACAAATATTGTAGTTATGGTTTTTGTATTAAAAAGTATTAATTTGCAGAAAATATCCAAGCAGATTTCAACAGTTTTGGAGCTTATCAACGTAGGTCCCTTCATATATGCTGAAATCATCTGTATATAAAACGGCTTAGGACCTAAATCAACAGGTACAATACGTCAGAATTGGTGCGGTGACCCATTCAAAAAAGATCGGAAGTGGCATGTAAAACACATACGTCATCCTCAAGATTACTTTATATAAATGACTTTATATTCCGCTTTGTAATTTTTATATCAGAATTCAGGATATTACATCATCACGTTACAATTAAAAACTATTTTAAAATTCATTTGTGACACTATCTAACTTCGGTTGTCATACTCTGTTTTGGCTGTGACAACCTCTTAGGAGGTTGCGGCAACCTCTAACGAGGTTGTGGCACCCTCTAATGAGGATGCGCCAACCTATAATGAGATCGCTATCCCCCTCTTATGAAGTCGCTACAACCTCAAATGATGTTGCGACAAACTCTAATGAGGTCGCGACAACCTCTAATGAGATCGCGACAATCTCTAATGAGGTCGCTACAACCTCTAATGAGATCGCTATCCCCCTCTAATGACGTCGCTACCCCCTCTAATGAGGTCTCTACAACCTCTAATGAGGTTGCGACAAACTCTAATATGATTGCGACAACCTCTAAGGAGGTCGCTGCAACCTCTAATGAGATCGGGACAACCTCTAATGAGGTCGCTACAACCTCTAATGAGGTTGCAACAACTTCTAATGAGGTTGCGACAACCTCTAATGAGGTTGCGACAACCTCTAATGAGATCGCTATCCCCCTCTAATGATGTCGATACCCCCTCTAATGAGGTCTCCACAACCTCTAATGAGGTTGCGACAAACTCTAATGAGATTGCGACAACCTCTAAGGAGGTTGCGACACTCTCTAATAAGGTCGCTACAACCTCTAATGAGGTTGATATATCCTCTAATTCAGTAGATACAACCTCTGATTCGCCTATGATGACCTATAGTGTGGTTGTGAGAACCTCTGAATTCGGTTATGGCTAATTCGGTTGTCTGAACCAAATTTTTTTGGGCGTGAGTGCAGACACAGACACGTTTGTGGATTTGCAATCTCAGTTCCAAGAAGCTGTGTTGTTGAAGAGATGAGTGAGGGCGACGAATATGTCATATGCCACTACCCTGCCTTTTGTATTAGTACACTAATAAAAAAAATTCGGCTGAGACACCCAAATTAGCCGTAAGCCAATTTAGAGGTTGTCTCAACCGAACTAGAGGTTGTCACAGTCAAGGTAGAGGTTGCCACAGTCGAATCAGAGGTTGCCACAACCAACTTAGTGGTTGTTACAACCGACATTGAGGTTATCATAGACGAATTATAGGTTATCATAGACGAATTAGACGTTATCACAACCGAGTTTGTCGCATAAATTTTAAAATTTTTTTATATTAATTTAGTGATGATTAATTTTCCTGTATTCTTATAAATAATTACAAAGTTAGAAAATGGTACAAATATTCTTTAGGGAATTAAATTAATTATACAACAGTTTTGAATGTTTTGGAATTTCCTGCCAGCAATTCTGACGTATTGTGTCTGCAGATTTAGGTACTAAACTAAACGACCTTGTCGGTACATCTCAAACAACCGACATTAGAAATGTTCATAGCTGTTATAGATTCATCTGCTGATGAATGTCAGCATTTTCTGCAAAATATAACGTTTTAACGAAAAAACCATAGCAAAAGAAATCTTGAAATCACCGCGATATCAACAATTGTACAATATGTGTTTTTTTTTATCTGGAATCAAGTTGTGGTAACCGAGTTGAAAATTAATTCGGTTGTTCCAACAGAATTTATGATAAATTCGGTTGCAGCAACCGAATTAACGCAAAATTCGATCGCTGCAACTGACCAAAGGCCAAATTCGGTTATTGCGTCCGAAGTGATAACAAATTCGATAGTAGCTGCTGAATTGTTGCTACATTGGGTTGTTGCAACCGAATATGGGACCAACTACGGTTGTTGCAACCGAAGTTATAGAAAAATATGGCTGACAGATCGAATACAATAAACGATTCAGTTGTCATAACCGAATCAATAATGATCCGAGGTTGCTTCAACCAAATTTCAGATGTGGGGTCTAAATTTGGTCGCGATAACCTCAATTCAGTTGTGACAACCTCAATTCGGTGACAACTGGCAAATTTACTGTTTCTAGAACCACTTTTCAAACAATTAGTTCGCTGAGTGCCATGGGACTGTCAGTGGAGATGGAGGGATTCTGAGAGCCATTTAGTATTTAGTGGCCAGAAATGATTCCTTCATTGGACAATCCAAGCAGCGCACTACTTCCACGCAGTATGCCCTGGGTAATGGCTTTATCGGAAGCCCGCGTTAGCTAGCTAGAGTGAGGAGGCGAAATGTATGCGCATCTTGATTGGTTATGAGTTTAATAAAACGTCTCAGGTTTAATAGGTGAACCTGTCACTGAAGCTCTTCGAACTAGTGGACATATTCTGCTGTCCATTGAAGGCAGATGAGCCAACAACCCTGGCTAACGGCGGATCAAAACTGAAGAAATCAAAATTCAGTTTCAACTCAGCGATCAGCGGCCAGTGGTAGATCCATAATGGGCGGCTAAAACGTGATCATCCTGGCAGAGGTTAAAAAGAAAACCAGGGAGGGCTGGGATTTTCTAGAGTATTAATTACTTCGCCAGGAACTAATATATACGTCTCTTATACAGCCAAATCCTGGTATATTGGGAGCAGGTGTCATATTGCTTGAATATAACGTACAATGCAATGACCTTCATTGGACTATGTGTGTCAATAGCTGGCCGACGTTTTGGGCCCCAAAGAAATTAAAGAAAGGGGTGATTTTTAATTGCAGTGCTATTTTTTAACCTATATTTAAAGTTGGCTGCCCCGAAAGGAAATCCGGAGAACGTGCCTGGTCAATAGAGAACCCATGTCTACCCATAATAGCACCAAATCACTTGTTGGCCAGATAATCGGTCCATTTCGTAAAATTTATCATATGTCAAATGCTTCTTTTAATAAATTACCTGTATCTCACGCTATATAGTATTTTGCGCGGTCCTGCTGAAACCACATGTCTGCAACATTATTGCTGAAGCAAGAAAAATTTAGAAATCATGGCTATCCACTTAAAGTTTGTAAAGTTCTTACCATCATAAATTTTAAAGGCATATGGAACCGTGATTCCACTAGTTCACTCACACCAAACGGAGACTTTTTCTCAACATTATGGCGTTTCGATAATGGGTTGTAGATTAGCATCTAGCCAAATGCGGTAATTATGCATATTGGCATAGCTATTTAATCAAAAGCGTGCTTAATCACTTAACAAAATTTTGAAATGACATTTTTCGAATCGAATCCTATTTTTCAAAATAAATTTGAAGAAGCTGCAAATGTCGTTGCGGCGTTAGTCTATTCATGATGAGTTGCCGATTGAAACTAACCCAAAAATAACCAAGAACTGTGTTGGGACTTTTTAATTTGCATTGGATTTTAATTTGCATTACTTTATCTAATGCAAATGCAAAGGAATTCTCATTCTTCGCAGTGATGCAGATGTTGTGGATTTCCATTTTGCTCAAGCAATTCTAATTCAGGTTGTGGAATTGGATGCCACTTGCAATGAAATATGGAAATGATTTTAATATTTTGAATTTGTTTTACTGCTGGCACTTCTGATTTTAAAGTATTTTTTATGTAGAGGTTTGTGGCTTCGATTGGTGTGACCCATAGCACTTTCAAATTCATAAACCTCTACATATAAAATATTTGAGAACCATAACTGTCAGATAAGAAGGAAATGCGTTCAACATAGGTAGAATTGCCAATTTTTGAATTTGCATTTGTAGAGATAATTTAAATTAAACTACAAATTATTGGAACGAAGTTCCCTATCGCACGTTGCGGGATGGGGGCTAAATGAGAAAAAATTAAACAACTTTTTTTTAACAACTTTATTACAACCCTGTCTTATCAACTTGTGTCTTGTGCTTTGGTTTGTGTCTAGACTAACATATGTTGGGAAATTAATTGTTTATTGGAAAGTTTTCTAGGTGGAGCCTGTAACCAATAATTACTATATGGGCAATTCCGTTTTGACGTTACGTGACATTTGTACGAAAAAATATTTTAAAAAATATAAAAATGTCATATTTTTAAAAACGTTTTTTATATTTGCATAGTATTTAAGTCACACTTTATTCATTAAAAAATTGAGAACAATCGACACGGACGATTCAAAAATTGAAGCAAACATATCGGCTGGCTTGACGTTACAAAAAACAGAAGAGGGTGTTTGATTTGGATTACAAAATTGAAAAACCCTGCGAATGAGACCTTTTTTAAGAAACTTTTTTTAGTAGCATTTAAATCAATATAAGTTTCTTTTCCAATTTATAAAATGTAAAAATGTTTTCTAAGTATTTTTTTTATTTGACTTAGCATCTGACGTGACGTTACATGACGTTACGTTACTTAAATTTCCACTGAAACATTTTTAGTTAAAACTGTTATTAAAAAATGACATAACGCAAATAAAACATGAATTTTAGCTTTTATGTTGTTGAAAAGACATTTTAAGCGAAAAATATTATTTTTTCGTAAAATAATGATTAGGAGAACAAGATGACATAGTAGATTGTCATAAGAAAATTATATAAAGATCTTAAATTATTTTTCTAGCTAAAAATGAAGTTTGAGCTGCTTTTATTTGCATGTTCGAAGGTCCAAATTGCATAACTACTCTTAGAAATGTAAATTGTAAAGAGAAGATAAGAAGATATCACACCATCGCAACTAAGAAAAGCTAGGAACTCTTCTATTTAATTAATTTTGAATACTTCTCTTTAACAATACATATAAAAAAACTGGTGGGTAACTTTTAATTTTTCGGTCGGGCTGGGCCTGTCTGTGGAAATGCCGATATATTGCCGTTTTCAACAAAATAAAATTAAATTTAGAAAAGAATATTGTTATAAATAAGTACCTTTTCTTAAAAAAAAAGAAAATTTTCTCAAAAAACACCTATTCATATTCTTAAACAAGGTACATTTTCTTAAAAAAATACCTTATCTTAAAGAAGTACATTTGCATACAAAAGTAAATTTTCTTACGAAAAGTGCAAGAAGAATTTTTTCTAAAAATAAGTAACTTTTCTTAAAACAGTACATTTTCTTACAACAAATTGCCTTTTCTTAAAAAACTATCTTTTCTTTAAAGAGTACGTTTTTGTAAAACTATGTAACTTTTCTTGAGATAAGTACCAATTCTTGAAAATAGGACCAATTCTAAAAAAAATCCCATAATAAATAAAAAAAATAAATTCTCTCAAAAAAATTAATCTTCTTTCAAAAATTCCTTTTCCTAAAAGTATCTAACTTTTCTTAAAAATAAAATAATACCTTTTCATTTGGTTTCTTGAGATAAGTAGCCTTTCCGGAAATAAGTACATTTCCTTAAAAAAATAACCCTTTCCTAAAAAGAGTACCAATTCATTAAAACGTACCTGTACCTGAAATCGAAATATCGAAAAAGAGAAAAACCAAAATTTTTAAGAAATCTAAAGGGACCTTAAGCTGCAATAATTAATCAAGAAAAATTAATAAAATAAAGGTCGAAAAAATAGAAACAAATTAAAAAAAGGACCTGTATTTGAAAAAAGTACTTCTTTGTTAAACAAAATCATACTCTTATGGCTTTTTCTTACAGAAAGTACATATCTTTAAAAAACCACCTTTTCAGGAAAATATAATACATATTTTATTCTAGACCTCAAAATATACTTTTTCTTATAAAAAAAAACACATTCCATAAAAAACAAAATTTCTTCAAAAAAAGTTTATATTTTTACAAAAAGTATCTATTCTGAAAGATCCATTTAAATTCTTGTATTTTTCAACGGACACCTTAGGCGTGTTGGACCTAACTAGTGCGTAATACACGCTGCAAAATCTGTCTTTTTTTGTTGTTTGGATGCAAATATAACGTGTTTGTAGCTTGTCGCAAATATACTATACTTGTGCTCAAACACATTGTGTTTGCTATTCAATATAACATGTTTGAGACACAATTAGAAATAGGCCATAATTTATGTTTTTAGACCCAAATGTAGATTTTTTTGTTGAAAACCGCTAAAAACAAAAATCAGGCAGATAACAAAGATACAACAAGGCAGCAAATCTTCAATTCATGAAAACAATGCTTGCAAATATGTACATGTTTCCTGCAATATGTTGCTGGGGCGATTATTTTTCAGAGTGTATATAGCGAAATGAACTTCGTTCCAATCGGATATCCCCTGACACCTCATGTAATTTTTTATTGTTATATTATTGACTTTCCCCATATGATAGATAAGGTTATAGGAGTAGGAAAATGTGCGGGAGCCCCAAGAGACGATTAACCAAAAACCGATTGGGTGAAGTTTCGAACATAACGTCTGTTTTTTTTTTATTGACCATTGTATTAATTATAAAATATGAGAAACCCTTCTACTAATACAGACCAGAGGGGAAAACCACTATACAAATTTTCTTTGACAAACTACAAATAAGATTCTAGGAATCAAGATGTTTAAAAATTCATTTTAAAAAAGACATTAATTAGCACAATTGGTACTCGTAAATGTGATTCTATCATAGTATCTAATGCGATTAACTAAGGTTATTCTTTAATTACAATTTAATTCACGGAAATCTGTGACCTCTTCTGCCAATTTATTTAAAACAAAAAAAAAAAACATTAATTTTGGGAATGATGAGTCGCAATATTTTGATCAATTTGGTCATTTCAAATGAAATTCTTTCGCTGGAATTGTATAATTTCCTTTCTTCTATTTGTCTGCGTACCACATCCAAAGTTGATTGACCTGGTAGATAGAGAGTCTGCGTACCCAAAACGCAAGTGTGTACAGCGAAATGATATAATCTCTCACAGATTTTTCTTAACGTAACAAGAGACAAAGTTGATTCTCGTTAAGATTTTACAGCGAAAGGCAACACAAACTTGCTAACAATGCATGAACTTGGCAGAGCAAAAAAAAACATACCAATGTGCTTTGAAATATTGTCTTAAAGTGTGATAACAATTATTATCAAATTAAATATTTTTTCTTTATTTACAAAAAAATAAATAAAAAATAAAATACAACTTATCTGTGGCCAGACAATCAAAACAATCACATCAATTTACACAAACACATCATGAAATGATTAAACAATTATCCGAAAAAAAAATAATAATAATAAACGAACAAGCGCAATTGATTGTAAATTTCAAATTCTAAACAACTGTTCTATAACACTCGCATATGGTTATATAGCCTGGAGTAATATTTAGAATAATATTCTCACGTTTGGGATGATTTGAACTTCTGTTTTATGATAGTTTGTGTTTTGATTCTGAACTTCTTCTCTTTTGTAAGACTTCTATTGTTTATTTTGCTTTATTACAGAAATCATAAAACTTTATTGATTAAACTGCCTTTTATACCTTTCCATTGATTCAAACTACTTTAATACGTAACTTTTGTTTTGCCATCAGATATTGAATTTATTTCTACGCCTGAAGTTTACGGATACATACTAGTTATTAATGTCTTTTCAAGTTGGTTGTTTTTGGTCAGACGCTGATAAGAATCTGCCTGAACGCTTAATTTATTTTTTCGTTGATCTTTAATGGTGAAGTTAGTAGGGATGATATTTGCAAGTAGGGATGATCATGCAAAAGTTGAGTAAACTTCTTTTCCAGAGAAACCTTAATGAATTTCAGACATAAATTGGACAAATGAATTATATGACAACTGCAATTTTTAGTTGAATTTGAATTATCTCTACAAATAAAAATTAAAAAAAAATTACATGAGATGTCAGGGACTCCCGGTTGGAACGAAGTTCCTTTCGCTATATATTATGTACTAGTTAGTTCCAACACGCCTAAGGTGCCTGTTGAAAAATACTATAATTTAAATAGATCTTTAAGAAAAGATAATATTTGTAAAATGATAAACTTTTTTTAAGAAATTTTTTTTATTGAATGCATTTTTTATAAAAAGTATATTTTTAGGTCTTTTTTGTAAGAATATGTATTATATTTTCCCGAAATGGTCCTTTCTTTAATGAAAGGTACTTCTTTTATTAAAAGCTAATGTTTTTTTAAGTAAAGGTACAATTTTTAATAAGAAGTACTTCCTGTTAAAAAATGCCTAAGAGTATGAATTTTTTTTAAAAAGAGTACTATTCTTAAGAACAGGTACTTGTTAAAGAAGTGGTATACTTTTTAGCAAAATGTTTTTTTTTTAGAAAATTTACTTATTTTAAGAAAGGCTACTTATCTGAAGAAACGAAATGAAAAGGTATTATTTTATTTTTGAGAGAAAATTTGAAGAAAATGTTTTTTTAAGAAAGGGAAATTTTTTTAGAATTGGTCCCTTTTTAAAAACAGGTACAATTTTAAGAGTAGGTACTTACCTCAAGAGAAGTTATTTTGTTTCACAAAAAAGGTACTCTTTAAAGGAAATGTGGTTTTTAAAGAAAAGGTAATTTGTCGTAAGAAAATGTACTTATTTAAGAAAAGGAACTTATTTAAAAAAAATTACTTTTTTAAGAAAATGTACTTTTTGTAAGAAAATTTCCTTTTTTAGGTATTTTTTAAGATAAGCTATTTTTTTAGGAAAAGGCACACTGTTTAAGAATATGAGTAGGAGAAAATTAACTTTTTTTAAGACATTTTTTTTTTAATTTTATCACTTTGGTTTCAAAATTTACTTTTTATTTGGTTCAAAACTACAATATGTAGTAAACAGGCTACACCTAGAAAATTTCCCATTAAACAACAAATTGCTCCCCATATGTTAGTCTAGACATAAACCAAACCAAAAGTAAGAGTGTAAGAGTAACTATGCTGCCAAATGTAATTCCACGCTCAGGGTTGCATTTCATGGATTTGCCAGTCCGGCACTTTCACTTTTCTAAATTTACGTTTTATTGGGTTGGAAACTACAATATGTAATAAACAGGCTCCACCTACAAAACTTCCCGTTAAACCAAACCAAACCACCATCAAGCAAATTTTCTTACAAATCAAATAAATATATTTTTTTTTTATTTAGATTGAAGTACAACAATTTTAATCTTACAATAAATGTTTTGGAAATACAGGTCATATATGAAAAGATTTTTAGTGTTTTAATGCAAAATTTAAAGAAAATATTGTAAGGAAATTTACTTCACGAAAATTAAAACATCTTCCAGTGGACCAAAATTACTCTATCTAAAACTTTAAATTATTTTTTTCTTAAAAAGGACTAAAATACGAAACTTTTGAGCCACATTTGAAAAAAATCGTAGAAACTTTTTTTTTAGCAGAATGTACTAGAACCGCAAATTTAAATTGCTGGCAGGGAACTGTAGATCAACTTAAACATTTTTGATGCTGAACTTTTATTGTTCAGGGCGTTAATACGCGTCGTTTGAGTGCTATTACCGAAAAATTTTTTCTATCGGGACACGCAAGTGGCCAGTCAAGATTATTAACATTTTGGCTTGCAATGAACTCCTTTACTACTCTGGCGTTGTGTATAGGGGCATTATACGGTTGCAATATCCAAGATATGAGACCAAATAGTTCACTGAACTTCGGAAAAGCCGATTCCAATAACATTTTATAGCTTGCACCAGCACTTTGAAATTCCAGATCGATGGTGCCATCGTACGTAATAGCACCCCACACCATAACGCCGGCTGTGATGTCGGTTCAAAAAACGCTTTTCTGTGCGCAGATCATGGAAATGATAGTTGTAGCCATCAGGCCCATCCAAATTAAACTTCTTCTCATCCGTAAATACAACGGTTCTCCAGTCATTTACATGACCTCTTTGCTGCACATCCCATACCATGTAGTCTCTTGCGAATTGAAGCCGCTTTTCCTTACGAGGAGCATTAAGTGGCGGCTTTTTTTGTAATTTCAGTTATTTAAGATACTCTCAACTCTTAATTACTCTGCGTACTAATGACTTGCTCGCTTCCACTCCAGCTTTTTGACAAAGATAAGGCGGAATTAGAAGCAATTCTGATGATTTTTCTTTTCTCATACGTAGATAAAGACAATGAAACCCTTCCTTTAAAATGTTTTCCTTATCCCTCGGGGTTCTTGATGTAATTGTCGACAACTGTTGGCCCCTTCCAATTTTTTTAGCTATTGCTCGGTAAGAATATCCTTCAGAACGGTAAACATCGATTTTAGTTTTATTCGATAGATTTAAAATTTTTTGTTTTGCCATTTTGACTCGTAAAATTATTAAGATGTAATAAATTGTTATAAACACACGCTCGCTACAAAAATTCATCGCTTACTTTAAAATTAAAAAAAAATAATAAAGTACCTTTATTTAAGTGAACCAAAAAAAATATCACATTTTTGGACTTTCTTTTATAAATTGCTCAAAAACAGTTCTTTAGTTATAACTTTTATATATAACTTTTATATATCTCAAGATGTCTAGCTTCCGTTTCCATTTTAAAATTCTGCAATCGGTTACAAATTGCAAAAGATACAGGCTGCTGCTGAATATGGAATGTTTAGTGCTTTAAAATAAGTGAACCGGAGTGTATTATGTATTAGTGAGTTCCAATATGCCTAAGGCGCCCGTTGAAAAATAAAGTAATTTAAATTTATCTTTAAGAAAAGATACAAAAAAAAATACTTTTTTAAAAAAAATATATTTTTTGTAAGAAATTGAATTTTTTTTTAAGCAAAAGTACTTCCTTAAGATAATGTATTTTTTTAAGAAAAGGTACTTTGTTTAAGAATATGAATAGGTATTTTATTTGAGAAAATTTCCTTTTTTAAGAAAAGGCACTTATTTAAGACAATGTTCTTTTTTTAAACTTCTTTCTCTTTGGCTTTCTAAATTTACTTTTTATTGGGTTCAATACTACAACATATGCTAAATATTGGTTAAAGGCTCCGCCTAGAAAACTCCCCATTGAACAAAAAATTTCCCAACATATGTTAGTCTAGACACAAACCAAAGCTAAAGTACCCAACATGTGGGTAGTAGCATAATAGTGTTAAAAAAAAGGTGTTTAATTTTTTTTTTCATTTAGCAACGTGCGGTAAGGAGCTTCGTTCCAATAAAGGGCAAAAAGTGTGGGGGTTTTAACTGGCGGAATTTTCAGATATTGGGTTGGCAAGAAAGTAACTTCTGTTTTTCTCATATAGATGGAGCTTTTGTTATTTTTGAAATGCTTTTGACCAGTTGCCTACATTCTTTGTTATACAGTTACAAATCTGGCAGTTCAAGCTTAAATTTGTGTTATGTCACATTATTTTCCGTGGTCAGTTTTCATTTAAATCGTATTGTGAATATGGATGAAAAAACTGAGCATTTGCGCCATAGTTTCATCTTCCTGTATTGTTTGGATGCTTTAACAGAACGCGTATGCCAAAGCTGGTTCACAAAATGTCATTCTGGAAATTTCACCATAAAAAATGACCACTGGAGCGGTAGGCCAAATGAGGCTGAAGAGAACGAAATCAAACCCGTTATCGAATCAGGCAGACACGATTCTGTTCGATAAGTCGCGGACAAGCTGAAGGTGTCGCACATGACCATTGAAAATTTTTTGAAAAATATTGGACTTGTAAAAAAAGCTTGATATTTTGGTTCCGCACGAGCTTAAGGAGATCCGCTTAACAAAACGGATAAACACTTCAGCTTTATTGCTCAAACACAACAAAAAATTCTCCGTTGTTGAAATGCATTGTCACTGGAGATGAAAAATTGATTCTTTACAACAACATCAACCGAAAGAAATCCTGGTCCAAGCAATATGAACGAGCTGAAACTTCATCAAAGGCTGAGGAACTCCTCATGGTGCACTTATCACTCCCCTACTTTGGTTACTCGTGATCAACAAAATACTACTAACACTGGACAATATGAGGATCAAAATCGTGGCGAATGCGGATGACGTGTTAGTGACGGTGTGTGGATTGTTCCCATCCAGGACTTGAAATCACTTAACGACTGGGCCACTGGAAGTGGTCCAGAGGAAACCAAGGTCATGTTTTGTTACCACAAAGAGCAAGATGCCAAAGTTTAATCCTCGTCGGCTAAGTGGAATAGAGATTCCACTATCAACTCACGCCAAGTACTTGCGCGTGACTCTAGCCTTAAACTATCCTGGAAGCGTAACATAGAGCACCCCGCACAGAGAGCAAACGTTGCGTTGTACGCTTGTCGGTAAATGTTCTTAAGCTGATGAGGTATCCGACTGAAAATGGTGCTATGGATGTACACTAGTATAATCAGACCTATACTCTCTTACGGAGCAATGGCATGGGGTCTGTCGCGGGGGAGACGTCCACCACGAAACTGTTGTATAGAGTACAGAGATCAGCTTGCATCGGTATAACAGGGCCAATGAGCACGTGCCCAGCTGAAGCCCTTAACGAAATCCTTCCTATTATACCAGTTGACTTTCACAGAACAGCTAGTGCGGCCGGGAGTGGTTGGAATGCTCTTGGAATCTGGAAGTGCAACGCATATGGAAATGCAAGAATACTACTAACAATCCCAAAAGAACGCAATATAACCACCGATTACTGCACCTCCTCATTGGCGTTCGATAACCTACTCCATGTCAGGTTTCCCAGAAGAATAGAGTGGGATAAAGGGGAACCACTGACAAGTTTTGGCACCCAAGTATTTACGGACGGATCCAAAATGGAATGTGGAACCAGCTTGGATGTCTTCTCGGAAGAGGCAAGCCTCAATTTATCATTCAAACTCCCAGACAACTGCAGCGTTTTCCAAGCGGAGGTACTAGCCATCAAGGATGTTTACGCCGAACTTATAGTACAACGGAGAATAGAGCACATTGGATTATTTGTAGATAGCCAGCCGGCTCTCCTATCACTTAAATCAGACGGCACAGCATCTACACTCGTTAGCGAATGTAGCCTAAAACTTGTCGAGCTAGGTCGACTGGCCAATGTGGTTCTTACTGGGATACCAGGCCACAAGGGTCTCCTTGGGAACGAAAGGGCAGACGAACTAGCCAGGGCAGAATCCGTTGCAACGCCTATAGGCTCGGTCAAAAGAGGTATTTTCCAGCATTACCTTGAATGAGCAAAGGCCAGATGGGATAGATCAGAAATGTGCCGCATATTCAGAAACACATGGCCAGAATATATCATTCACCGGACTAACTCCCTGATTAGCCATAATCAGGGGAATATATCAAGGCTAATTGCCGTGCTGACCGAGGACTGGCCAATCGGCAATCACACAAGACGGCTGAATCTTCCATATAATGGCTACTGCTGTACGTGCGAAGACGCAGAAGAGGAGGAGACGGTGGAACTTCTCCTCTGCAATTATCCGTCTCTAATGAATAGGCGGCTAAAGGCTATACGTCGTCCCTTCCTACACTACCTCACTAAAATACACGAGAGAGATCTAGAGGATCTCATGAGGTATATCCAATTAACAGGTTGGATATAGACACTGTACATTAGACTGTCCGGAGTGATGTGGTATGCGAAACGGTGTCTCAAGACACTAATTGATGTTAAATAGTATCTTTAGCAACCACGTGAACCAACCAACCTTATGGTTTAAGAAGCTTTTTACGAGAGGTGTCCAAAAAGTTACTATTTGGTGGGGTATCAAGTGTGTAATATATTTTGAACTGCTTCCAAACCATAAATTCCGACGTGTATTGACAGAAATTGACGAACCTTGATGGGGCTCTGAAATAAATCACGTAGTTTTCCATCACAACAATGCTAGGCCTCACACAACTTTGAACACTCGGCCAAAAATATTGGAGCTTGGATTGGGAGTGATGCCACATCCACCTTATAGGCCTGATCAGGTACCTTCGAATTTTCGTTTACTCTAGAGTCTGCAAAACATTCAATACAGAAGAGGACATGCATACATACCGAACTGTTCGAGTGTATTTGTGGGACGGACCAGTCATTCAATAAATCTGGGACCAAAAAGTTGCCAGAACGAAGACAGAAGTTCAATGACACCTACAGTAGAGATTAAAATTAGTTATTTTAATAAAACAATTCGAAATTACTTTAAACAAAAACAAGGAATTTCTTTCTTGCCAAAAACTAAATAAATATTTTCCCATTACATCCCACGAAGAGATAGAGGAGAGCTTCTCACAATCGCTGAGCTGTGCGCTTTCCAGTTTTAACTCACTGATTGATACCTACAGTTTTACACCGGCTTCGAATGGTTTTTTGAGAAACGATTTCATGGCTTATTACTCGATAGTGTCGCTATCACTAAGGGAGGTGGCCGTCGTCGAAAGAAGTGTTACGTAGTCAGAGCAGGGATCGAACCTACGTTCTCTCGCACAACAGCAGCGCACACTAACTGTTGCACCACCGACGCCCAACCCAATATAAACGTCTTGGAACCAAGTAGTTAGTTGTAGCACAAAAACAAATCATTCCCGGAAATAGTGAGTCTTAAAACATTAAGCAAACACTCCACCGATTACAACCTATTTCGTGATACGACAACGTTTATAAACAGATATTTTTATATTTATTTTTACATTAATTAACTCCAACTCATTGTACCCAGGACATCAGGTGTTGAAGGTCATCAAAACGGTCGCAGTGAATAGAAATTTATGCCAATCGCAAATCCCAAAAATACCACCTACTATTACAGCACTTTTTCCCCTTTAAACAACTAAACTCTTTGATTGATAAATCTTAATTCAATAAAGAAACTTAATGTTCGTTTCTTAAATCTTTTGATCAACTTCCTCATTACAAACCATTACACACGACCATAACAACACGTAGTTCATAATAAAAGAAATCAATTTCAATACACTTTGTATTAACTTTATCTCTATTAAAAATAAATGACGGCACTGGAAGTGAGGAGTAGTTGCCATTTTCCTAAACCCACCTCATCTTCATATACCAAAGCCCACCAGGCTTTAAAGCAACAATATGCGCCAAGTTTTTATCTAAATGTTTGCACATTAATTTATTAAATATTGACCATTATGTAGCTTTTGTTTACAGGCAACTTGTGAGACTTTAAGGAAAAGCATCTTGAGTCTATTGAATTCAATGTATGTTCATTAGGGATGGCAAGGGGTGAGTCTTGTGTAAAATCAAGGTTTGCCATTTTCTTAGCAATTGCCTGGCAGCATTCGGCTTAGAAATCTATTAGATGCATTTGTACGATTTGTTTTCTCTAAACACTTAAACAATTTATTATTAACTTATCTACGACGAAACGAAGGAAGAAATATTAATTTAATGGGACTCTAAAACGCGATGCTGCATGAAGAGTTATATGTTTGTGGTAACATTGTTGCCAGTCATGGTGTTTTGGGTTGTGGGAGCAAAACAATATTTCGTTGTTGTTAAACTTAATTGAAATAATTCAATTAGAGAATGATTAGGATTTTTGTGCCAGTGTGAAAAAAAGGATGGAATTGAAGAGACTGGCGGGGGAATATATTAATAGAAATAAATAAAGTTAGTCATAGTTATAGTATTCGTTTGGTATGTTTGTCAGGAAGCCCGAGTCAACGAACATAAAATATTGGAAAAGAGAATAATTCATAAATTTGATACCACACTACATTTGACCGACAGTTCTAGTACGCTGTACTTTCCTTTTTAACCTATACAGGTTAGTCACCTTTAAATACATTTTTTCCTCATATTGCGTCTACATTTCATTTGAGCTTTACTGCAAGCTCGCATAGATCTTCTTCGGTTTTCTTTGGCATTATCTCTTGCGAAGAGTTCATTGACTTTTTGTGTGGTTATAAGCCACAACTAGTAATTAAACATGGAATAAGACAGGAAGTATAACAAACAATATTATTAGTTAATAATTTATTTGTTTAACCCATGTATGAATATAGAGAATGTAGGTGAAATGTGGCATGGTAACAAGAAAAAAATATATATTATAAGATTCACAAATTAGAACTAAAAATATGAAGTGTTCTAAGGCAAAATTTTGTTAAAGGAAACTTGAGTAAAAATAAAACCTAAAAACAAATCATTAAGAAACTATTAATGTTCATAAATAGTTCATACTGTTCTTGTATTTGACACACAAATAGTTTAAACTAAATTTGAATCTTGGTTAACGCACACAAATTAATACCAAGATTTAATAATGACATTCAAAATCATTTAATTTAAAATGAAGAATCAATTTTACACTTGGGGTAGCACTTACTATTATCTCAGCCTCAATCTTGACTTACCACGTAAATACTTATTTATTTATTATAATAAAAAACGAAACTTGCGTTAGAGTACCTCATTCAATCTACCCATTTTTTTGTACACGCTGAAAAATCGACATTTTTGTTATTGTTTGGATGCAAATATAACCTGTGTTTGGAGCTCGTCGCAAATATAATATACCTGTGTGCAAACACATTGTGTTTGCTATTCAATATTACATATTTGAGACACAATGATTAATGTGTTATAACCCAATAAGCACAAAGTCGGACTCGGATTCGGATCCGGTTTGAGTCCGATTGGGAGTGATGGAGTGCCGCAGTACAAAATACTTCCAGTATGCCAAAGATCGACTAACTAAGAGAAGCAAATACACTCCGAAATAAATTAATTTATAAAAAATTTACATGTTTAAATTTTCGACGTGGTTGTATTTTGTTTGCGTTCTCATTTTCCGGTACAAATTTTAATCCGAAATTATTTCGAGACTGAATCCGCTATGATTTACACATCGGATCCGTTCTCGTTTCGAGAAATTAGGAAAGGAAAGTGTCTTTCGACCAACCATCGGTAATAACAGTCTACATGATACCACCTCCGATAATAGAATTAGACTAATAGACTTCGCCGCTGCAAAGAACATGGTAGTTAGTAACACACGATTCCAGCATAAGGACATACATACATAAGGCGACCTGGATATCTCCTGATCAACGGATGCAGAACCAGATTGATCACTTGGTAATAGATGGCAGGCACTCTTCTAGTGTAATGGATGCACGTGCGATTCGAGGTGCCAATATCGACTCGAATCATTACCTGGTGGCTGCGAAAGTTCGCACGAGATTGAGCAGGGCGAAGAACGTACGAAGCCGAAAACAGGAAAATCTGGATATTGACAAGCTACAAATACCGGAGATATCAACGTCCTATCGACAAAAACTCTCTCTCCTGCTAGAGCAGAATACCCGCCTCCCGAAGACACTGATGCGCCGTGGAAACACATCCCCCAATCTTTGGAAATCGCTGCAAGGACTGAATTTGGCTATCAAAAATCGCAGAAGGATAAGCCATGGTACGACGAAGAATGTCGCATTGCAACTGATGAAAAAGACGTTGCACGTAGGGTAACGAAACAGACAATTACAACGCGTGCTGCGAGTGAGCGGTACAAGAGGCTGAGAAGGGAGGAAAACAACTATTTAGGCGGCAAAAATAGCAGTGGAAGCAGAGAGAGAGTGAAAGAACCGAAATGTGCGGGATAAATGGTGAATCCCGAAAGTTTTTCCAGAGGGTAAGAAGATCGAATAACGGGCCTAATAATGGGCTGCCCTCCTGCAAGGACGAGAATGGGAATCTGGTGACTGAGAAGCAGTGTGTACTCAAAATGGGGAGAGACCACTCTGCAGCACTACTCCACTCGGATTCTTCCACTGAAGATCAGGAGGTAATGATAGTGAAAGATAGTCATCAAATATTCACGCTACGCCAAATCATGGAAAACACCCACATAAAGCCAATCGATACATACCACATTTTTGTTGATTACAAAGCTGCTTTCGATAGCCCAATACGGGGAAACTGTACGAAGCTATGTCTGAACTTGATATTCCGGCAAAATTGATCCGCCTCTGTAGATTGACACGGACCAACACCAAGTCAGCAGTGAAAGTGGGGAAAGACCTCACTGAACCATTCTGTACCAAGTGAGGACTTAGACAAGGCGACACACTTTCGTGCTATCTCTTCAACATCTTAATGGAGATAATAATGAGAAAGGCTGCAGTAAATACGAACAAGACCATTAACACGAAAAGTTATATGTCATATTTTCAAGAATCGAAAACGATTCAGCGAAGGTGGGTCTTGCTGTTAATGAGGGCAAGACAAAATTTATTGTGTGAACGAATAGACAAACCTCTCGACTTGGTCCGCACTTGAACGTTGACAACCGATTTAATTTGGAAGTGGTAGATGAATTTGTCTACCTTGGATCCGCCGTGAACAAGGACAACAACATCAGCCTGGAGATAGATAGGAGAATTGTGCTTGCAAATAGATGCTATTTGGGGCTCAGCAAGCAGTATAGGAACAAAGCCCTCTCTCGACGGACAAATGTCGAGCTATATCAGCCCCATTTTACCTGTCTTGATATATAGTTCCGAAACTTGGGTCATATCGCAAGCGGATGAAAAACACCTGGGAGTTTTCGAGAGAAAAATTCTCCGTAAAATATATGGTCCTGTTAGAGGAAAAGGCGAGTACTGACGTCGCTGGAACGCAGAGCTATATAATCTATATTCTGACGTGGACATAGCTGGGCTAATCAAATTAGGCCAATTGCGTTCAGAATGAATGAAGATGAGTCAGCGCGAAAGGTTTTCGATAACGTACACGACGGACGCACGAAAAGAGGACGACCAAGACTCCGCTGGAAAGACCAGGCAGAAGAATCCCTCCGTATCCTTTGTATTACCAACTGGCGAGAAAAGGCGAAGGATAGAGCCGGTTGGAAAAATATGTTGAAATTTGTATAATTTGTTTGTTTAATTAATATGTGTAAGACTTCTGACCTCATGAGGTTGTAAAATAATCAATAGCAGTAAAGTAACTATCCTCACATTTAATTGAATTGTGGTTTAATACCTTTTTTTAGAACAAAGTTCCTTATTGCACGTTGCGGGATAACTTAACTTAAGCACTATGTTCCAAAACGTTGCGGGATAACTTAAC
The DNA here is from genome assembly GCA_963931995.1 of Phaonia tiefii. NCBI lineage: Eukaryota > Metazoa > Arthropoda > Insecta > Diptera > Muscidae > Phaonia > Phaonia tiefii. The sequence continues at coordinate 85,270,446 of OZ008367.1, read as the reverse complement.
TTAAGCATTAAGCACTATTCAGCTATATCCCACTATTTTCACCTACATTGTTTTTTTTTGCTTTGGTTTGTGTCTAGACTAACTAGGTGTCTCACATATGTTGGGAAATTCTTGTTTAATGTGAAGTTTTCTAGGTGGAGCCTGTAACCAATATATAGTATATATTGTAGTATTGAACCCAACAAAAAAAATGTTCTTAAATAAGTGTTATTTCTTAAAATTTTCTCAAAAATAAAATACTATTCATATTCTTAAACAAAGTACCTTTCCTTAAAAAAATACCTTATCTTAAGGAAGTACCTTTGATTAAAAAAAGGAAATTTTCATTAAAAAGTATCTTTTCTTAAAAAAGTAAATTTTCTTACAATAAATTGTCTTTTTTACAGAGCACCTTTTTGGTGAAACAAAATAACTTTTCGTTAGATAAGTACATACACCTAATTCTGTTTTACACGTTCTTTTTTTACACATTTAACACGGTTTGAAAATAAAAATTTTTAAATTTTTTTACACGATTTTATTCCATTTAGCACGATTCAAAATAACACAACACAAATCCATAAAAATACACACAGGCCACAAACAGCTAGAACTTTACTTCAAATGTCAAAACCATACGATAACAATACATACACACTTGTTTCTCTTTCGTTTTTTTTTGGGTATACATACATACATACAAACAAAATTTACTGGTCAGAGCAATTGTAAATAGCCCAAATTTAGGGGAATTCCCTTTTTGTGCATACAAGCAAATTTACTTGTCAGAGCAATTGAAACGTGTTAATATTTTGTGAACTATCAAAGCCATCGGACGTGTTTCGTAAAGAAATTGTTTATAGGCAAATTTGTTTTTCCAACGTTACATTAAATTTAATTTTAGCGCATTAAGATAAAAGGTGAGCCAAAAAATATTTTATATTCATTCAGGTATTTATATTTTTTTAATATTGTTAAATATTTTATGTATCCCTACAAGAAAATGTCAAAAACTACAAATACAAAACTAAAACAGAAAGCCATTTCTTTGGAAACCAAAATTGAAATATTAGATCGCCTTCGAAATGGAGAAGGCTCAACATTTCTTGGCAAAATGTTCGGTTTAAACGAAGCCACAGTAAGAACTATAAAAAAAATGAAATTTCAATTAGGCAATCGGTGATTTCTGGAACGAAACTATCTGTTAAGTCTTCATCATACACTAGAGATGCTACTAAAGAAAAAATGGAAAAAGCACTCATAATATGGCTTGAGGACAATGCACAAAAACGGATTCCCGTAGACGGAAACAATATCAAACAACAAGCACTAAGGTTTTACAAAATGATAAAAGACGAACAACCGTCTACGTCTACACAATCAACTCCTGAGAAGACCTACTTATTTTCTGCAAGCACAGGATGGTTGACAGGATTTCTCCAAAGGCATGCGCTTCATAACATAAAAATCAAGGGCGAGATTGCTTCTGGGGATCAGAAAGCTGCCCAAGAATTTCCACTAAAACTTAAAAAAATAATTGCCGATGGTGCATACAGTCCAGATCAGGTTTTTAATGCAGACGAAACTGGTCTTTTTTGGAAAAAAATGCCAAGAAGAACATATGTGGACAAATCGCAAAAGAGTGCGGGTGGTTTTAAAGTTGAAAAAGATCGAGTCACATTTTTATTTTGCAGTAACGCTTCTGGTGATCGGATGTTAAAACCCCTGCTTATTAATCGGGCTCTTAAGCCTCGAGCAATGAAAGGTGTCGATTTTGAGACATTGCCGGTCAATTGGATGGCCAATAAAAAAGCATGGGTGACAACTACAGTTTTCACAGAATGGTTCATTAAATATTTTGTGCCAGAAACTAGAAAATTTATGAATGAAAAAGGCTTAGAGTTTAAAGTTCTTCTGTTGGTAGACAATGCACCCGGGCATCATCAGTTGGAACACGAAAATGTACAAGTTTTGTTCCTGCCACCGAATACCACATCCCTAATCCAACCACTGGACCAAGGAATTATCGCAACATTTTAAAACTTACTACATCAAACGAACTTTCCGATACATTTTGGACACTTTGGAGAAGGATAAAACTCTTACAGTGATTGATGCCTGGAAAAAGTTTTCTATTAAAGATTGCGTAACACATGCTTCTTTAGCATTATCAGATTTACGACCATCAACATTAAACGCATGTTGGAGAGCAATTTGGCCAGAATGTGTTAAAAGTAAAAATCATGTGGATCCAAATACAAACGAATATCCCAATATAATTACTTTGGGACATACAGTTGGTGGGGAGGGTTTTGATGACTTGGTATTCGATGACATTGGTGAACTGCTGGTTGATAAAGTTCTTAGCGAAGACGAAATATTACATTTTGCCTCAGAGAATGCTGATTCTATAGAAAGCAGTGTTAGTGAAGAACCTGTTAAGCTTACTGCAAATTTAATTCAAGAAGGACTTCAACTTGCAAGTAAATTAGGTTACCATTTCGTCACAAACGATCCCAATGTCGAAAGAGCTGCACAATTCCAACGTGAGCTAAATTCTTGTATGGCTCGGTAGAAAGAATTATACAAAGAGGTAGCCACAATTGGCGAACAACGGCTCATAACAGAGTTCACTGTTAAAAATATAGATGTCGAAAGAGCAAGAGAAAGTCCAGTTCAAAATTATTCCAGCGATGATAGGGATTTTATACGCATTCAAAGCAAGCGAGTTCGAGTAACTGATGATGACAGCAATTAAATTTATGTTGCTGTATTTATGATTATCATTTTAATATTTTTTTACCCCAAAAATTGAATAACTTGTCATACATTTAATTTACATTACTTTTAAGCTTAGAGTGCATATCTTTTTTTTTCTTTAATAACTGTGCTTGTGTGAATACACATTATGTGTGTGATTTAATAAAACGTTGTTTTTTCACTAATTTTAATAGGTTTTAGAGATAGATATTTTTACATACGATCAATGTCTTTTTTTACACGTTTTTTTTTACACGGTTTTTCCTGGAACCAATCTACCGTGTAAAAACAGAATTAGGTGTACTCTTAAAAATTTACCTATGCTTGAAAAAAGGACAAATTCCATTTCTTAAAAAAAAACTTCTCTTCAAAAAAATACCTTCTTTAAAAAATTCTTTTCTTAAAAGTACCTTTTCTGAAAAATAAAATAATACCTTTTCTTGTGTTGAAATATGTAGCCTTTCTGAAAATAAGTGAATTTTCTTAAAAAAATAATCTTATCCCATAAAGTGTACCACTTCTTTAAAAAGTACCTGTTCTTAAAAAAGTACGTCGTTTTAAAAAAAATCGTACTCTTATGGCTTTTTCTTGCAGAAAGTACTTCTTTTTAAAAATAGTACCTTTTACTTACAAATTTATTCAAGCTCAAGACCTTTTTAACCCTGCTGTTAGATTAGAAAAAACTTACGAATCTTAGATTGAGGGACCATTTGGTCCATACTGCAATTTTCATCCAAAATAATAATTTTGTCTTATTCTTTGTAACTATTTTGGTTCAAAAATTTCTAAAGCAAGTATTTGACATATCAAAAACATCCGCTAACATATCAAAAACATCTTCTAAATATTTGACATGAATTTACATTCGCTTGGTAATGAAAAAATTTACGAATCTTAGGTTGAGGGACCATTTGGTCCATACTGGAATTTTCATCCAAAATAATAATTTTATCTTATCCTTTGTAACTATTTTGGTTCAATAATTTCTAAAGCAAGTATTTGACATATCAAAAACATCTTCTAAATATTTGACATGAATTTACATTCGCTTGGTAATGAAAAAATGTACTATTGACCAAATGGTCCTCTAACCTAAGATTCGTCATTTTGTATTTTTCTCAGTCCTGAATAAAGTTAGAAAATTTAATTTTCGCACATAACATTGTTTTATTAAAAGACCCCATTAGCAGAAAAATTTAGTCAGTATATATCACCGTTCCAAAGTTACAAGGGAAAACAGAAAAAATTTGGACCAAATGGTCCTAATCTAACAGCAGGGTTAAATAATATAAAGTTATTATCTTTATATTACTTTCAAAAAAGTCGAGCATAAAAATGTTCCAATGATACCAAGGCTGTCTGTATAGCTATTTCGGATCTTGCCAAGATCTTCATCAGCAGACGTTTTTGGTATGTTTTTGGTGAATTCTTCAAAAATATATATCCAGAAACACTCATCATATTAATGAGAATTCCTTCATATACTCGTTTGACGAATACCAAGCACTACCATTGGAACACCTTCATGCACAACTCTTTTCATCATGCCGTAAAACCATTGGTTTTAATCAGACATGATTTGTTTTTGTTATGTCATTACAAAAACAACAAAATAGAGGGTTGCCATCAACAATATTATTGTTTCAAGCTCGCGGTGCTCTTCGTCAACTTTCATAACTTCCCTTATGGGAATTTTTAATGATAATGACATAACAAAAACAAATCATGCCTGATTAAAACCAATGGTTTTACGGCATGATAAAAAGAGTTGTGCATGAAGGTGTTCCAATGGTAGTGCTTGGTATTCGTCAAACGAGTATATGAAGGAATTCTCATTAATATGATGAGTGTTTCTGGATATATATTTTTGAAGAATTCACCAAAAACATACCAAAAACGTCTGCTGATGAAGATCTTGGCAAGATCCGAAATAGCTATACAGACAGCCTTGGTATCATTGGAACATTTTTATGCTCGACTTTTTTGAAAGTAATATAAAGATAATAACTTTATATTATTTAAAAAGGTCTTGAGCTTGAATAAATTTGTAAGTACTAGAAAACAGACCGAATAAAAATTCCCATAAGGGAAATTATGAATAGTACCTTTTCTTAAAAAAAACATTATCTTTTTATAAAAGAAGATGTCTTTAAAAATAACCCTTTCCGGGAAAATATGATACATAGTCTTACAAAAAGGACCTAGAAATATACTTTTGCTTTTAAAAGATACATTCTATAAAGAAAATTTTTAAAAAAAAGTTTATCATTTTACAAAAAGTATCTTTTCTTAAAGATCCATTTAAATTAACGTATTTTTCAAGGATAGCCTTGGGCGTGTTGGAAATAACTAGTACATAATATGTAGCCAAAGGAAGTTTGTTCCAACCGGGTGTCCCCTGACACCTCATATGATTTTGTATTGTTGACCTCATTAGTGTTGACTCTTATAGTTGCGGCCCTCAAACAAAACCAGAATGGCTGTTGCGGTTGCCAACATCAACAGCAACATCTACGGTTATCAATCTGTTATGAAAATAGCTTATGTATTACTTTAATGAAATCTCCACCTAATTGATTCGAAACTGCAGGTAGTGGACTTAAAACCCAAAGCTGACTATGTTCAGAATTCACTACAATAATTTATCTGAGGTCACAATATAATATATTAAGATATCTCTAAGAAAGGCGGAGGCTGATCACTGTACTATGGCGTTTCTGAGTCTGCATTGCAATTAAGTGTGTGGTGCTTATTTCCGAAAATATTTCCGGCTAACTTACGGTCACATGAATTACCAAATTTTATTTTTTTTATTTAATACATATAACCAAATGGCCAATCTCTGTTTCGCCAAAAGTCAATGCCTTAGACCGACGCTCATTTAAATTTTTATTTTTGTCACAATTGTATGCAAATTTCTACTCGATAGATTTCATTTGTTTATACCTGTCTGTTTATTGTTGCCATTACTTTCTCGTAAATGCTTCCATAGAAATCGGCAATTTTACTTTTCAAACTGACTTTTATTGGAAAACAAACTCACATCTTCTTTATGTCAAGCTTGGGAATATAATTTGGATGAATCTGCTTCTTGTGATTGGACAAATTGCTTTCACTCTTATTTGATTAGGTTTATTATTTTTTCTTTTTTCTTTTTTGTCTTCCAATGGATCTAAATCCCACATCAATATTTAGGTGCTCCAATCAGTTTTCGCTTTTCATTCAACTATTGAATTACGAATGGGAAAAATGAAAGGTTTAACATTTCTATTGTCTCTGCTTGTGATGGATTTACGGTTCTTTTTTGATGATTCTGTATTTTTCTTGCACACCAAAGAGACGAAGATGAATTTGTCCACGTGTTTGCTGGCAGATTGGTTATCACTAATTGCTTTTGATAAGTTATTTCTTGAATGTGAATTGCTGAAAGTTAAATAATTCTATGCTTTAAGTGAGCATTTATAAGCGCATGTTTGTGTCTTAAGTCTTTCGTATGTGGATATTAACTAAATGAGTGGAATTTTAAGTATCTTTGTGTTGTTGTGGTCGCATTTAAACGTTATGAAAGCTACCTGATATCGTATCGTGCACCTGTTAAAATTTATTTTGACGTTTTATAAAATATTTTTTAATATTAATAATGCTTATCAAGATGATCTTTCTTTTCATATCCAAATTATGGTTTGTTCATTGCTGTCAGATTTTCTAAATGCTATGATTGTATTAAGATATATTAAATTGATGTTGTGTTATTTTCTAGAGAATAAATCAGTGTTTGTTCTTTTAACTTTTTTTTTTTGATAATAATTAATCCGCCCATGATTTGATATCTTCAGAGTATTAAACTTTGTTGATTATAAATCATGAGTCATCTGAGTTGTTTAAGCTAAATGTTAACCCATCTATTTTATAGTAAATATAAAGAAAACAATCAATCTCTTTATTATTATCAAACACCAGTTCCGACAACCGAATGATACAGCAAGTTTATGCCGCGACAAATAATATGGTAGCTAATTCATATTACATGATTCCAAAATAAAGGCTACTGGGTAATCTCGTGATCAAAACAAAAGAAATTTGATTGAATTAAAATCATTCTTCCAATATGATAGACTCAACTCATAGGCACAGTGATTATATCGATACGGACAATGCATGTAAAGTATGATCAAGAAGAGTGAAAGACGTCTATAGTCAATCACAGAGACCGACGAACATTTCAAGCTTCATATAAAAAATGTACTCCTACGATAGCTTCATCGAAGCAAGTCACTGAATTTATCACTTAAAACAAAGTCCTTCCTGACAATCATCAGGCGTAGTGAAAATAAATTTTCAATTCAGTAAAAGCTACTGCAGACTCCGTACATTGTTGTGGAAAACTATTGCAGATTAACCATGATATGTTGAAATGTGCAGCCTGGGAATCGACGAAAAGCCCTCTGCATGTATTGCAACGCTGCAAGCAGTTGCAACGCTAATTGTGACGTCTCGGGAAGAGAGAATGTGAAAGATGTTAACATCCTTTGCAGACGGCCAAATAGAACAAGTCAAAAATAATTTTACCAATTGAAGCCCCTGGTAGAAGAAGATGTTAACTCACTTTCTTTCAAAAACAATATTTTCCCTCTTTTAATGTTTCCACGGTTTCTGATTTTGTTTTAGATAAGAAAAAAAGTCAAAATCTAATATATAAATGATTAAAATTTAATTTTATAATTTTTTTTCTTTAATTTTTTAAAATCAGATACAATGGAAACGTAAAAGAAGGAAAATATTGTTTTTGAAAAAAAGTGAGTTAACATTTTCTTCCACCAGGGGCTTCAATTGTCTTCCATGTATTTAAAACGAGACCACAAAATCATTATCCCGGCTTAGGTTACAACATGCGTAACCCAAAGCTCTTATACATGCAAATGAAACATGGTGTGGAGGCACAAAATATAGGATCAGCAGTCCTACACAGTGAAAAATTTGTCTTTTTTTGTTTGGATGCAAATATTGTAAAGAGTGCGTGCGAAATAAATGGTGCATTCTTTTAGACTTAAACCTTTTCTGTATCCAATGCAATTACAGGTCATTGACATTCTAACATCTTTCAGTGCCATCAAAAACCACGTATTTAATATAACGCTAATCCTTCCTTTAGCGTTTTTTTTAATAATTAAAATTTTCAACGAAACTAGAAGAGGTCCATATAAAATTTCTAGAGTTACAAAAAAATATGGGGAACTCCTGACGATCGATAGAAAGTCTGGGTGTGGCAGAAAACAGATTTTCTGACTTCGTGAAGGCAAAGAAAATATTAGACATTCTTAAGAAAAATCTAAATGTGTCAGGAAAAAAGTTTATCAGAAGACCAATTGCTCGGAGTCGCTGGTAAGTCGAAACTTAAGAAGTTCAAAAACTGCCCGATTAAAATTTCGAAAAAAATTGCGAAAGAACTACTGCGAGCTAAAAATTTACAAAGGAATTTCATTCCAAATTATGGATGCTGAGTAATGGACGATGGAACCTACGTGCTGTCTGACTTTTTACAGCTAAGTACTTGGCCAGGAGTTTTATATTGCAGATAGTAGAGGAAATGTTGCATAAGAGTATAGCGTTGAAAAACAGATAAAGTTCCCGACGAAATTTTTGAGTGTGACAAGCCATTAGCACTTGTGAACAAAGCAGCAGCTCATTCGTTACAACTGGCACGATAAATACTGAAGTGTATATGAAGGAATGTCCACAAAAACGACTTCTTCCAATTTTAAGAAAGCACAAAAATTCTACATACATTTGGTCCGATCTCGCGTCTTCATATTACAGCAAACGAGCTATTGAGTAGTACCAAAACAATAACGTACTGTTTGCACCAAAGGAGGCAAATCCACCTAACTGTCTGGAACTCTGTCCGATCGACAAATATTGGGCCTTAATTAAGCGGCATTTAAAGCCTACGAAAGGAGCTGCTAAGAATGCAAATGTTTTAGAAGAAAGTAGTCTACAAGCACTAATATGGTACCAGAGAGTACAATTAAAACCCTAATGGAAGGCATCCCTAAAACAATAAAAAAATGTATCAATAAAAGCTAAATAATTGTAAGCCAGTGTAAAAGGTGGTTTTTTTCCAAAAATGTGTGCACCGTTTAGTTCGTACGCACTCCTTATATTTACTTCTGTATACGATACTATATTTGTGTTTGCTATTTAATATAACACAAACGATGAAAGAAACGGACTCTGTAACATATTCTCTCAAACATACTATGCACGAACCATGTATATGTTTGGAACGCACTTCAAACATTCATATGTTTTCAAGTCCCTAACACACCTGTATTTAAATGCAAGCTATAGCATTGTTTGCTGGCAAGCATGTATGCTTTTACGTGGACACACATTCGTTCTTTATCCCAAACACCCATATACTTACATGGAAGCATTCGCGCGTTTCTCCTAAACCTCGATATAATGGGTTTTTCAACAGAGACGCTACAAAAGTAAATCGATGGGGACAGCAAACGACGCCATATTTTTTCCCGCTCTTTTGACATTTCTCTTCAGTAAGGTTTGCCATTTCATCATGGAAAGATATACGAGCCAACAACGAGTCGAAATTATTACAATTTACTACCGAAATTTGGAGTCAGTGGCCTCAACTTTAAGAGCGCTACGTTCGGATTTTCATCGGAAAATCATCTTCAGCGATGAGGCTCATTGCGTTATTGGTCAGACATCAATCCACACGTAATCCATGAGTCATCATTGCATCCCGAAAAAATTACGGTTTGGTGCGATTTATGGGCCGGCGGCGTCATTGGGCCGTACTTCTTCCGTGATGATCAAGACCGGCACATTACTGTGAATGCGAATCGCTACCGTTCAATGATAACCGAATATTTTTGGCCCCAATTGGATAATATGGACTTGGAGGACATGTGGTTCCACCACGACGGCGCCACAAGCCACACAGCGAATGCCACAATCAATTTATTGGAAACCAAGTTTGGTGAACGTGTTATCTCACGAAATGGCCCAGTCGATTGGCCGCATCGGTCGTGCGATTTGACGCCGTTAGATTATTTCCTGTGGGACTGCGTCAAGTCTATGGTCTATGCCAACAAGCCAGCGACGATTGATGAACTTCGTACGAATATCGAACGTGAAATTGCAGCAGTATCGGCCGATTTATGCTTGAAAACCGTCGAAAATTGGGTTCAGCGTCTGGACGTCTGCAAGCGTGCCCGTGGTGGCCATGCAAAAGAAATCGAGTTCCATACATAATGGCATCGAACGTACTTTCACAGGAATAAAGAATTTCATTGGTATCTTAAACCGGGTTTGTTTTAGTTAAAAAAAACTTTTGTAGCGCTCTTATTGAAAAACCCGTTACTTTTTTTTTCTATCGAGCGATCCCATCGCCGCCACTCTCACCCGCCCCTACCGACCGAGAGGGCCACGTCCCCATAACGTGAGGACAGCGTACACATTATAGACCGGTCTATAACGGGTGAGCAAGGATAATAAATTCACGTGTTCCAACCAACTATAGAAATTCTTCACCAACTGAAATTCTACGCAAACATACATAAGTATAAAAGCACATCACGAGATATTAACATAACAGACTTGATAATATATAATAATTACGAACAAAACGAAAACCAAATTATAAATCAGACCAGATAGTAAGGATAAAGTAAATTAAATTTACATATGTATGTTAATGAATATACAGCACTAATGCAATCGGTTCAAATGACAAATTATGCTAGACTTTGTTGTTTCCCAACTACCTGTGAAATCAATAAACTGATATGGCTCATTAAAGTCACGACACATTCTCCTAACTGGATCAAAGGACGCATAATTCGAACGCTGAAACTCGAAGTGAATGAGTTTATAGTACCTCGTGGGTCTCAATGGGACATTAATGAAAATCTTAGATAACAGAAATTCAGAACATATACATTCATCAATTATCTTCAAAACTGTAATAGAGTTTATCATGGTACGTCTACTACTAAGAGTCGGCAATCTGATCAATGCTAGTCTACTGCTATACGAAGGAAGATTATGGTTCGGGTTCCATTGAAGGTTTCTCAGACAAAAAATGAGAAACTGTTTCTGGACCGATTCAATCATATTAACATACAAATTGTACTGGGGGTCCCAAACAACTGATCCATATTCGAGAATAGGGCGGTCTAGTGAAGTAAAAAGATTTTTCGTAACGTAGGGATCTGAAAATTCTTTTTACATGGAAACATGTGCGTATTTCCTCCCAAGCATAATAATATTAAGAAACGATTTATGCGATTCAATATATTTGTATTATTTATTATAACTAATTTTATCAGTATAAATCCACATTTATAAATAACTAATTCAAAAAATTAAAAGATTTAAACGACCCCTTTACAGTTACTTGCACTGAATGCATTTGTTGAATCTTCTGCTCTTTGGCCTCTTCTTTCATTGCTGTCTCTCACATATTTGTTTTCGAAGCCGTCAGAGGTAGTGGTTATCACTAGGCGATGGTACACAAACAATATACTTATATACAGATCTAGTTCGTGCAAGCGAAGCGTGTATTAATTAATTGTGATTTTTTATTATTAGTATATTTCAAAAATGGTCAGCCGTTCAGATATTCTCAGTAAAGGCTCGGCCAGACAAATGGTTTCACGTTGTTGGCATTTCTTTCTTCAAAATCGTTTCTCACACATACACAAAAACCAAAGCAACATCACAAACCTTTTAACTGTCCGAGCCTTTGTTTATTATTTTTTCACTGATCAAGCGGTTTTGATATCCTCTGTCCGATGAACCAGTGACGACTGAATATATGCAACTTCGGACACGGACACTCAGGAATATTTATGAATCACTGACTGAAAGAATAATGCAAAAATAACGACACACGTACAAGATAGACTCTCTCGTTTTCCCGCTTTTCTTCTATTGCTCTCGAAAGAGCATAAACAGTGCAACAACCACAGCTGGATTTGTATCACAACACATACATACTTGGGACGCAAACACATATATTGTCACATATTAATCATTGTGTCTCAAACATATAATATTAAATAGAAAACACAATGTGTTTGCACACAAGTATATTATATTTGTGACGCGGCCCAAACACTTGTTCTATTTGCATCCAAGCAAAAAAAACACGATAGATTTGTCAGCGTGCAATGAATAATATGTTATAATGTATGTAGTTCTAACCCAAATGTGGAGTTGGTTGTTGAAAACTGCTGAAATCAAAAACGTGGCAGACAATAAATAAGCATAAAGCAGGAGATCTTCAATTCACGAAACAATACTTACAAACATGTACATGATTCCTGTGTTGCCGGGACCGTTATTTTTCAACGTGTAGACAGAACATGTCTACGCTACGGGAAATCTCAGCTCATGATTACTGCAAATGAAGAGGAGGACGAAAGCGTCCAATGTTTCCTATGCTACTGCCCGGCTTTTTGTGTCAGTTGGATATAATACTTAATATATAACTTCATGTTGTATCTACGAGGGCAGATCAGTAAATCCGTGACTTTTTGAATGAAAGACAGTTTTTTTCCAAAAAAAACAAAAATTTTTCAACATAATCTCAATACACTTAGTCTAACGTTTCTCCCATTTTTGTATGATTTTGCGAGGTCCATAAAATATGCATAATAATGCGGATGAGGTACCAATTCGTAGCCCAATTCATGGAATGTTTTCAATGCGACTACACACGTGTGCACCCGTGCGTTTATGGCCGATTGAGATCAAACGCGGCACCCATCTTGCAGACAGCTTTCTTAAACCCAACTGATCATTTAAAATCGAAACCACACTGTCATATAAAATGCCTATGGCATCAACAATCTCATGCACATTTTTTTGCAAAAAATAATGTTCACTGAGCACTCGAAATTCACTTGTTTTCATTTTTAAAATAATAAACGAGATTCTATGCTTTGAACATCTGTTAAACGCAAAGTAAATGAAGCTAAAAATCTGACAGTAGTCTGTTAACAGGTGGTACTTAATGGGAGCAGTGTTGCATTTCATATAACTACGAGGGAAGTTCGAAAAGTCACGGACTTATTGATTGACCCCCGCAATATTTATTCCGGTAGTTCAATGGTTAGTGGCCGTCGGTGGTGCAATGGTTAGTGTGCGCGGCTCTTGTACATGAGATCCTGGGTTCGAACCCGGCTCTGACCACCTTCAAATTTTCTTTCGGCGGCGGTCACCTCGCATAGTGACGGCGACACAATCGAGTATCTAGCCATGAAAAAGCTTCTCAAATTACCGTTCGGAATCGGTGTAAAACTGTAGGTCCCAATCAGTGAGTGAAAACTGGAAAGCGCACAGCTCAGTGATTGTGAGAAGTTCTCCCCAGTCCCTTCATGGGATGTAATGGGAAACCATATTTATTTATATAGTTCATTCATCCGCCAGATGCTAATGAACTTCTCTTCTACAGCCACATCCTGGAATGCCGAGTTGGGGGTATCATATGGCCTAAACACATTAGGGGTTGTCACAACTGCATTAGGGGTTGTCACAACCTATTAAAATTTTCTATTACCGAATTTGATTAGTGGGCGCAAAAGTAGTAGGAAAGTGACAAGCTCAACTCCGTTGTGGGAATAGCCGAATATACTGTTTCTTCAACCTCGTTTCGGAGCTGTTAAAGGCCGTCGTGCTTTTAAGGTATATGTAGAAGCTTTTGGGCAAGCTTTCGCTAGACCTGAGGATTAAAGCCTCAGCGTACTATGCACTGCTTTCAAAATGACAATCAAAATATATGTGCCAACTGCCGTGGAATATGCCTATGTTGTAGTCGAAAAATGTATCAATGTTCTAGTAAATTATATCAGATAGAAACAAGTCTACTGAGTAACCATTAAATGTCTGTATCAAGTCAAATTTGTGAAAAAATCGATTTTTAACAATTCTCATATTTTTCTGCACTTTTATTGAAAAAATATTTTCCCCCTTTTTTTCAGCATAACTTCAAGGGACTCCAAATTTTTTACTACCATACTAAGAAAAATTTTAGCCATGGTAAAGCCGAACAATTTTTGTATACATACTAATAAAATCTCAACGTGTCCAGTCACCGTAAGTAGATCATAAATACCACTTTGTATCTAAAAAATTGTCATTTGTATGTATATATCATCATTACTCGAGAACGACATGACCGATTTCGTCCGAATAAATTTAGCAAAATTTAGAATTATAATACCTGTGCTATTTCTCAATGTAATGAACAGCTTCGCAGTTATAAAAAATTATATGAGGTATCAGGGGACATCTGGTTGGAATGAACTTCCTTTCGCTATATATTATGTAATAGATAATTCCAACACACCTAGGGCGCCCGTTGAAAAATAAGATAATTTAAATGGGTCTTTAAGAAAAGATATTTTTTGTAAAATGATAAACTTTTTTTAAGAAATTTTTTTTATTGAATGTATTTTCAAAAGCATCATTCCAAAAAACAACCGCTAATATAAAGAATTATAATATAAAGAATTAATATAAAGAATTTAAAAAAATAAAAAAAATATGTTTTATAGTTTCCCGAAAAGGTCTTTTTTAAAAAAGTGGTACTTCTTTTATTAAATGGTAATGTTTTTTAAGAAAAGCTTCTATTTTTAAGAAGAAGTACTTTCTGTAAAAAAGCCATAAAAAGTACTTTACAAAGAAATACTTTCTTTAAGCACAGGTACTTTTTAAAAAAGTGGTACTCTTTTTAGGAAAAGGGTATTTTTTTAAGTAAATGTACTTATTCTCAAAATTGCAACGTATCTCAAGAAATGAAAAGGTATTATTTTATTTTTAACAAAAGGAACTTTTAAGAAAAGGAATTTTTGTAAGATAAGAGATTTTGTTTTAGAGATGGTATTTATCGAAGAAAAGGTTTTTTTAAGAAATGGGAAATTTTTAGAATTGGTCCTTTTTCAAGAATAGGTAAATGTTTAAGAGTAGGTACTTATCTCAAGAAAGGTCATTTTGTTTCACAAAAACTGTACTCTGTAAAGAACAGATACTTTTTTAAGAAAAGGCAGTTTGTTGTAAGAAAATGTACTTTGTTAAGAAAAGGTACTTATTTAAAACTATTACTTTTTTAAGAAAAGGTACTTTTTGTAAAAAAAATTTATTTTTTATAGCAAAAGTACTTTGTTTAAGAAAATGAATAGGTACATTTTTGAGAATAGGTATTTTAGAAAATGTTATTTTTTAAACTTCTTTCACTTGGCTTTGTTAAATTTACTTTATATTGGGCTCAAAAAAAAATTTCCCATTAAACAAAAAACTTCCCAGTATCTGTTAGTCAACACACAAACCAAAGTAAAAGTTCCCAATATAGCTGACAATACTGGGTTGTAGCATAATAGTGTTAAAAAAAGTTGTTATTTGTTTTTCATTTAGAGCTCATCCCGCAACGTGCGATAAGGAACTACGATCGAAAAATGAATGGTGAAAAAAGAGATTTTTTGCTTAAAAAATTCAAATTTTGTATTATTAAGAAAACAAGAATCATTAGAAACGGCTAAAAGTTTAAAGTTTTATTTGTTTATTCTAAAGTCGCATGACCTATGAATAAAATGAGACACGGTTCTTAAAAGTCGATGCACGCTTCTTTCGAATTTCGATTTCTTGTTTGGGTTGCAGATGGCAAATCATGCAAAAAACTACAACAGTGTTACGAGTATCTGTAACGTACCTCAAATGAAATGTGCGAAAGACTAAACCCCATTGCTGCCACCCTGAACGGATCTTCCATGTATGGCTTTGAAAAGCCGACTAGAGTCCTTTGCCGGGAAAAAAGTTAATTTTGATACGTCTACCTAATGTGACTTGTAAATGTTTTAATATTTCCCCCAAATACATACATATATACACTTATGCCAAATGCCGTTTTTATTGTTGTAAAGGAACTTCATTCAAAATTTGTCTAATTTACTTTTACGGCAAACATAGCAAACTTTTATGAATACTTGCAATATGTGAAACTGCCCAGCGGCGGAAGGCACAGGGCCTTCTACAAATACAAATAAGGCCTGCGGAATCCATGAATTTTTCATCAGATATAACCAAGAAGAAAATTTTTAAAATTTTGAGAAATTTCTTTTCCGATTCTTTTTAACCGTAATTTAATTGGAAAATTTCATACAAATTTGTTAAATTATATAGTTATTTTATTTTATATTTTTCAGGTATTTTTAAAAATTTCAATTTGAAGTTGGTGGTGGTACAACATTCTAAAATAGATACAAACATACTTATAAATAAATATGTAGAAGTGGATAATGATTTTGAGATAAATTAAATTATTTAAATTTTATGTTTGTTTAACAAAAATAAATTAAAGTAAATGCCTTCTAAGGTCTTATTATTTGCATGCCTTCTATGGCCTTCTTTAGGCAATGGGCAAGGAGGCAATCTCACGCAATGTTAATGATTTCAGGTCTTCCAGGTCGTGACTTCCGCCGCTGGGTGTGCTGACCACATACACCCATACACTCAAAAGTGATCTCTGTCTCGAATTGTTGTAAATTATTTTAGCAAAATCGTGCAAACATTCTAAATCTTAAACTTTTGTTCGACTTGGCGTAAGGCGAAATTCCTTCGACATATCGGTGGATAGAGTAGTAAATTTCCAGTAATGGTGTTTGGATTGAACTCCATTGCAGGGAAATACGCAGTTAAATTCAAAAAATCACTTCTGTTGTATGAAGCACGTGCGCGGAATTTTCGTAATAAAATTAGGGCATTATGGTCAATCCAACGTCTTTCCTTGTTGAACGCTCTATCATGAATTAAATCATGGATGGAATTCAACACATATAAAAAATTTTCTTTTTCGCTCTACGGGGGTTGAACCTTCTTCGGTGCAATTTGCTAGGCGAATACACCACCGGCATGGCATGTCTTTAGCGATTTACATTTCTCATAAACGTATTTTAGAGTTTGATCGATTGCGGCAAACAAAATAACAGTTTGGCCTGAAGTGAAATGTATTTTAAAATTTTAGGTGACATATATCTATTGCGGCAAACAGAATAACAATTTGGCCCGAATGTTTTCCTTTCTCAGAAACGTTTTTTTTTTGCATTTAGGATATATAAACATTTTGTCATGAAAAAATACCAGTTTGTCTTCACCTTTTTTTTTGTTTCTCTAAACCAAAACAACAGTTCGTCCAAACATTTTTGAGTTTCCAACAAACGTGTTTGTTTATTTATACAAAAAATGTGGTACACGTGATGAAACAAATATTCGTTTGGCGCAAATGAATTCTTCATGATTTTCTGCCTAAAGTTTCGATTGTGTAGAACAAAATTGTTCATTTTCTATGGCGACCAGATATCTAAGCCATATCAAATCGTAACTAACTATAACTATCAGTTTTGTTTATTATAATTCTACTTTCAAGAGCCCGATATGAAAAACAAACTTTTCGAAACAATTTCCAAATATGATAATCCAAGATATAGAACTTTGTCGACACGAGCAAAGGTATCCCTCTTAAAGCCACATCAAAGGGACGACACACTTTCCCTGTGAATGCCCCGTTTTCACGATATTAAGTCTACAATGATTTTTCGATAATACAACACCTAGTGTGGAACATCACAGAGATCTGAATTCTAGAACCCTGGGGAAATGTGTACGCACCAGGGTTCGTATTTCGTAGGTAATGGGTTACCCTGGGTAAACCATTATTATTGCCGTGGGGAACAGGTTGCGACCGTTTACACCCATTATCGACAGGGCATGGGTAAAATATTGGGTAGCTACCCAAATCGATGGGGAATTACCCATGACTCACAGAGTAATGGGGTAAATAATGGGTAGTTAACCACAGCGATGGGGAATTACCCATTACATATGGGGAATTGGTAGGCGGCCATTACCCACGGCCACAAGTAATGAGTTGCACAGGGTAACACATCATTATTGCCGTGGCGAACGGGTAGCAATCGATTACCCATCACCGATAGGGCATGGCAAAAATATTGGGCATTTACCCAAAGCGATGGGCAATTACCCATTGCGAGTACCCATTACTCACAGGGTAATGGGGTAAGTAATGTGTAGTTACCCACGGCGATGGGAAATTGTCCATTACATATGGGTAATTATCCATTACCCACGGCGATGGGTAACCGGTTAGACAGGGTAACACATCCCCTTTTTTGATCGAAAATAAGAAACAATTATGACTAATATCTATATTTTGGAAACGGAGCATCGAATCGAAAAAATAACTAACGTTTTCATAGTGTTTTAATCGGAATGGAAGAATTTTTTTCAAAATATCGCTAAAATAAATAATGGATATATGTCGATTTTCTTTCATACGAATTGGACCACTTTATAAAAAATTCCTGAAGTCCATCAAAAATTAGTTATTTTTTCCATTCGACGCTCAGTTTTCAAAATTTTGCTATAACCAGCAGGTCGTCGTCGCCAAAGAGTATTGAATAGTATAGAGAACTCATGGAACGAATTGTATGACTCAAAAGCACTGGCGATATCTGGCGAAAGATGTAATACGTTTTACTGTCTTTTTGTCATAATTTGGTAGATTCATAATTTTGATGCCTTTTGAAACATTGATGCTTTTTGTATTGATTTATGTAATCACATTGTCGAAATGGTGCTTTTGTATTCAAATATTCTACATATAAAGAGAATAAGACTTGTTTATGCTCTGTCACTCAGGACTCTCTACATGAGAGCGGAAAAAGGGTGCAATAAGTTCTCTATACTATTCAATGCTTTATGTCGTCGCCCTGTTTATGATAAAACAAAAATCATTATTTCAGTGAGCTAAATATTGCTTTATTTATTTTAACAATATTACATCTAATGTTAAAGCAGATGTAAGAAAAAAGAAAGTGAAATAGCAAAAGAACTATTCTTTACTAAAACTATTCTTGTAACAATTACTAATGTGTTCATAGGAATCGAACAGGTACCGTGTAACAAAAAATGCTAACACATCGCCCGTGAGTTGAGATTTTTTTTCGAAAAATTTAAGTTTTAGCTATTTAAAAAAATAATGATGCTATATTAAAGACATGGTTAAAGTCACCTATGGAGGAAAAAAACTATTAATTTTCGCGACTGGACGCACCGTTGCTGAGTTAAAGCCATTTTTTATTCTATCGATTTTCTTATTTTGGCGATTTAAAAAAAAAACTTCTTCCATACGAATTGTTTTATGGGAAACCCGGAATAATGATTATATCATTTGGACGCTCTGTTTCCGGGATGCAGACATTTTTTCTAATTTTTTCATATTTTCGATCAAAAATGGGTATGTATAGCCCTGTGGGTAGCTTGCCATTGTTTTTCCCATACCCTGTGGGTAATGGGTACAAATTTATTACCCGTCCCCACGGCGATGTTTTGGATTACACGGACTCTGGTAAATGCGAACTCTGGAACATACTAATGCTCATTTTAATTTCTTCCACTGACTCCTCTTTATCAACCTGCACATGCGTGACTAAATTACACCATTTGCATATCATGAATAAAATGAGAGCAGTTTTGACGATTTTTTCTAGACCGCGTTCGATAGTAGTACAATCCCATGACCACAGTTCCAATCTTAAATGGGCCAAATTTGGTTTAAATGTTTTTTTTTGAAAAGAAATCAATGATAAATGAACTGACCAGCTGTAAGAAAAACTACTATATACTTTTATGTACTCGTAGATCACAATTGAGATTTAGTTCATTCTAAAAGAAAGAAGAAAAAGAAAAACCAAACGACATTCGTTACCGTTTTACTTTACCATTGCAATAGCAAAGAGTGTTTCATTTCCTATAGACTACAATATCATTTGGTCAATGAAATCATATTTTTCCAAAGACCATTAGGGAATATGACGAGATTCTTGGAGAGCATGCGCGCATGTTTAACTGCATTCGTTGGGTCGTTTGTGTGCACACTTCTGTAATCACCGCCACCACCACAACTACTATCGGTCCTACCAGCTCAATGAGAGATAGAAGAAGAAGAAGAAGAAGCAACAGCGGAATATAAAACAATAACTTCTTAATGATAAATAGTTGGTTTTAGCCTCAAACAACGGAAATACACCGAAACATAAAAACGGCATCAACAGAAGCGTTTCAAGTCAGAGGACAGGCAAAAGCGAAACAAATACAAAAGAAAAAACACATCAAACATCAGGCAGTTGCGATGTCCATTTATTTTGACACAATTTTGTAGCCTTAAGCCTTTAAATCTTACTCACGAACCAGAGCGAGTAAACAAAACTACGGCTAAAAAAAATTTGGCGATACATTATCGAATCTGAAAGAATAGAAGATGAACTGCCGTAGTCAATGTCCAGGAAATATGCGCTTAAGGTACCACTTCACTTGTTCTCTCCTTGAGATTTCGATTTCAAACTCCTAAACAGCAGCAGATTGTAAACGGTCATCAACACTTTATACCAGAATATAAAGGAGATGCGGATATGTAATTTTAATTTAGAAAATGTCATACGGTCGCTATGTTTTACAAGTGATGATGAAGAGAATGACCTATATTGCGCACACTAACCATTAATTTGAAGCTACTCCCTAATTGACAATGACGGAAGTTTAGACGGATTAGGATTAGCCACTAATGAATATTGGACTCTGAACCGAATAAAATTATATTAGCACCAATTTCGGTTTTCTTTAGACGGAATTCCTTAAACTTGAAAAGAAGATTGTTGGAGTCATATCTGATTGTAAAAAATATTTTGATGTTGCTCCAATATTTTAAGGCATTCAGTTTCTAGACATCGCTAGAAGTTAAAAAAAATACTTCGCTCTGTTTTCTAACAGCAAAGAAAATTTCAATATTTTGATGAATTATTTTATTTTATTTATTCGAGCTCAAGACCATTCTGTTCTCTGTTAATAGAGATATAGTTTCTCACACAGACGTTTAGATAAATGCATTCTCATGATTTCTAACAAACCGTACAGATATTATACATCTAGCCACAGATCTAAACCAGCGGTTGTTTGGAATGATGCTATTGAAAAGTTTATCAAACTAAATGCAGACGAAATCTCATTTGCATTCAGAATTCTCCATTATTCAAGTGTACGAAAAATATCGCATGCAAACAAACAAGAACAAAACGATAGACATCCAATGGTTGAACGCACCGTTTCCATGTTCTAGCCATATGTTTAATTTAGCGATTTACTTATTTTGGGTATTTTTTGAAATAACGATTCTTGCCAATGAATTAGACCACTTTATCAAGACCCCTTAGAAACCTTCAAAAACTGCACGCTGAAAAATCTTCCTTTTTTGTTGTTTGGGTGCAAATATAACGTGTTTGTAGCTTGTCGCAAATATACTATACTTGTGCCCAAACACATTGTGTTTACTATTCAATATAACATGTTTGAGACCCAATGATTTATAGGTTATAATATATGTTTTTGAAACCCAAATGTGGGTTTCTTGTTGAAACACCTTAAAATCAAATACGAAACAGACAACAAAGAAACAAAAAAGCAGCAGTTATTTAATTCATGAAAACAGTGATTGCAAACATGTACATGTTTCCTGCAATAAGTTGCTGGGGCCGATTATTTTCAGCGTGTGAATATTTTTTCGATTGGGCGCTTCTTTTTCGAGATATAGACGTTTTTTTCTAAATTTGTCGATGTACAATTTGGAATTGAATTTCGCTTAAAAAAATACTAATATGCATTTTTTTTTTAATTGTGATTTTATTGGTAAGGCTCATCATTGCAACACAACATAGTTCAATAAGCTTCCACGACTTGCCTTACAGTACCTCATTCGATCAACCCTATTTTGCAATACATTTTCGATTGTTCGGGCGTCATATTCGAATTGTAGAGCGTCAATGGACTAGGGATTATTTTCGTATCACTTATCTTTCACGGCGCTCCAGAAATAATAGTCTAACTGGGTCAAATTGCAGCTGCGAAGCGGCCAATGGACCTCCGTGTATTTTCCGAGACCCAAACGCGACAATTTTGTTTGTTAATGTAGCCCCTCAGGTGAAAATTAGGTTCATCGGAAAATACACACTCACAGAAAATTCGGTTGAGACAGCCGAATTAGCCGTAACCGAATTTAGAGGTTGTCATAACCTCATTAGAGGTTGACACAACCTCATTAGAGGTTGACACAACCTCATTGGAGGTTGACACAACCTCATTAGAGGTTGACACAACCTCATTAGGGGTTGAGACAACCTCATTAGAGGTTGACACAACCTCATTAGAGGTTGGCACAACCTCATTGGTGGTTGGCACAACCTCATTGGTGGTTGGCACAACCTCATTAGAGGTTGTCACTGCCGAATTAGAGGTTGTTACAACCGAATTAGAGGTTGTTACAACCGAATTAGAGGTTGTTACAACCGAATAGTGTCACAAATGAATTACGTATTAAAGGTTTTTTGTTATTAAGTGATCATTTATTTTCCTGTACTTTTATAAACGACTTAAATAGCGAGAAAATAAAGTCAAATATATGGGGTAAACTAAAGAGTAATAAATTTATTTTACATGCCTCTTCCGACCTTTATTGAAGTCTCAGCCATCATGTGATACCGCACTAATTCTGACATGTTGCATCGCTTGATCTACGTCCTAAGGCGTTTTGTATATAGGCCATTGCAGCATATTTTGAAAACCTTCAAAACTGTTGATATCTGTTTAAAATATCTGCAAACTAAGATGTTTTAATACAAAACACATTTTGCTTACCTTTCTTAATAACCACAAACAAAATCTTGACATTCTTTAATTCTTTTTAAAATAATATTTGATTATAGAATTTTAAACATCAGATTTTAACTACACAGCATTATGTTGTGGCAACCGAATTGAAAATGAATTCGGTTATACCCACAGAATTCATGAGAAATTCGGTTACAGCAACCGAATTGACACCAAATTCGGTCGTTGCAACCGAATGACGTCTAGATTCGATTATTGTGACCGAATTGCTGCCAAATTCGACAGTTGCAACCGAATTGGTGTCAAATTCTGTTACTACAACCGGTTACTGCAACCGAATTTGGCACCAATTTCTGTTTTTGCATCCGAATTAATTTCAAATTCGGTTGTTCCAACCGAAAGTTTAGAAAATTTAGTTGACTGAACGAATGTAATTAAAGATTCAGTTGTCACAACTGAATCTATTATGAAACGAGGTCGTTACAACCGAATTTCGGTTGTGGGGACTAAATTCGGTCGTAAAAACCTCAAGTCGGTTGTGACAACCTCAATTCGGTGATAACAGCCGAACTTACGGTTGCTACAACCTCTTTTCAAACAATTAGTTCTCTGAGTGCAGGGTGTCCGTCGGGTGTCACACTACTTTGTGTTTTTTTTATAATTTTTTATTAAACGAAAGAGAATGGATCTTATACTGATAAATGTTTTATTTAATGTCGGCAAATAGGTATCAGATCAGAATCAGATAAATGTCCGCCTCTGTTAGCCTCACAAATGCGAGCCCTTTTTAGCACATTTTTCATTACATTCTCACACATTTCAAGCGGTATTTCATTAATTTCGTCACGAATATTTTGTTTGAGTTGCTCAAGCGTTTCTCGTTTGTTTGCATAAACCTTGCTTTTTAGATATCCCCGCAAAAAGAAGTCCGGAGCAATCAAATTACGCGACCGTGGAGGCAAATCAAACTCACCATTTCTTGAAATAACTTGTTGTGGAAAGACGTCTCGCAGTAATTCCATTGTAATCCTGGCTGTATGCGATGTGGCACCGATTTGTTGATACCACCGATTTGTTGATACCCAAAACATGCAGATGTGGCGTTACAAAGTTTTCAATCATATCATGATATCGCTCCCCATTGACAGTTACCATTACGCCGTTTTCATTTTCAAAGAAGGAAGGTCGAATGATTCCTCCTGACCAAATTGCACACACGACTGTCACTTTTAATGGATGCAAAGGTGACTGATGACTAACTTTAGGGTTTTCCATTGCCCAGAACCGACTATTCTGTTTATTCACATATTCATGTTCCTCGTCACTCATTATGATTTTTTCATGAAATTCGGGATTGTCATGGGCGAGCTGTAACATTCTATTGGAATATGTACGGCGGGGTAATTGTCTTGTGGAAGAATCTCTTGTGTCAACTGAATTTTAAATGGAAACAATTGCAAATCCTTGTGCAAAATTGTGGTCAAAGTTGTTCTTTGAAGACCAAGCTCCTGAGCACGGGGTCGAATTGAGGTTGATGGATTGTTTTGAACACTTTCTTGAGCAGCAGTAATGTTTTCTGACGATCTTGCAGTACGTTGTGGTCCATGCTTGGGCCTATCAGCTACAGACCCCCTCTTTCCTCATAATCATTCACCAAAATGATTGACAAAAATCATTTTGTTGGCACGTTGTTTCTCCCAAAATTTTCACGTAACTTTGTCATCGTCACAGTAATCGATGATTGATTTTGATAAAATGTTTTAACGATTAGAACACCTTGGTTTATCGAATATTTTTCCATAATAAATTTTCCACGGCTCTACTTCACGACTGCCAAATATGAACTGTCAAGACTAATGTTTAACAAAATGGCGGCAAAACAAAATAGTATACCTTCCTGTCTTTAGCTCTTTCTGCGAAGCGAATATGCATCGGATAGTCACGAGGATTCACTTCTTGCACTAATAAGATTTTATAAGCCTTCATACCGAGGTTTTGCGAGGTTCTGAGAATTCTGCGTAAAAAAGTGCGAGAAATGTTATTTTGCTGAGAACGGTGGCTAATTGATGTTGGCGGCTGTTCGCTAACACTTTAAGTTCCAGCGGCAATATTTCCCCCTGAATACGTACACGAGTTCGTAACAACACGCTGAAAAATCAGTCTTTTTTTGCAGTTTGGGTGCAAGTATAACGTGTTTGTAGCTTATCGCAAATATACTATACTTGGCCCCAAACACATTGTGTTTGCTATTCAATAGAACCTGTTTGAGACACAATGACTTATAGGTTATAATATATGTGTTGTTTATTTTTTTTGTTGAAAACCGTTAAAAACAAATACGAGACATACAACAAAAACACATAGAAGCAGAAGATCTTCAATTCATGAAAACAGAGCTTGCAAACATGTACATGTTTCCTGCTATATGTTGCTTGGGCTGATATTTTTCATTGCGTACCCATTATTTCAACATATCTTAATGGGTAATATCCCATCATCGTGGGTAACTACACATCATTTTCGCCATACCCTGCGGGTAATGCGTACACGGTCGTTACCCATTCCCCACCCAGATGTGTATTGGTTACACATGGGTGGGTAAATACGAACTCTGCCTGAAAGACAACACAATTCATACACGCAATAAAATTGACTACACAGTCGTCATACACCACATTCAAATTCACCTGGGATGATACTTATTTATTCGGTCTTGATATAAGAACTATTTCATATCAGTCAGTGGTGCACTGGTTTGTGGGCGTACCTCTTGCGCAAGAGAACGTGGGTTCGATTCCTGCTCTGAACACCTGACATTTCTTTCGACGATGGTCACGTCGCTTAGTGATGGCGACACTATCGAGTACTTAGTCACGAAAAAGCTTCTCAGAATACCATTCGGAACCGGAGTAAAACTGTAGGCCCCAATCAGAGAGTGTTAAACTAGAAGGCGCATAGCTCACTGGTTGTGAGAAACTCTCACCAATCCCTTCATGGTATATAAAGGAAACCATTGATTTTTATTTGGTTAATGTCGCGGGAAACCTTGTTTTCCAATTTCTCAATGGCAGCCGGCGTATCTATATAGTATTTGGAACTTACGTATTCCTAAAGGAAGAAGTACAGTGGTGTGATATCATATGACATATTCTGTCTATTCAGCGATCCAAAGCGTTTCATGGGGTATGTGCCAAGTAGCGCCGCAGCCTTGGAAGGAAGTTTCACTGATTTCACGGGGTTCAATTTTATGTGGCAAATAGTTCGATGACATGGTCCGAAAACACGCGCCAGTGGCAGTTATGTTCCGGCAGGGCCACAATGGCGAATTTCCCGAAAAAAATGGAAAGTATTCAGCCGTTTTTAAACGCTGGATCGATCTAGATAAAATTTCACGGTAGCATAGCTGAGGTCTTATGCTAGCGAAATTGGCATATTGGAACGTCATAGACCCCCGTCATAGACTGTATGGGATCTATGTAGGGATAATTTAAGTTGAACTACAAATTATACTTATAATTGTCATATAATTAATTTGCCCCATGTATGATATTGACATATGTGTTCAAAATAATGTGTGAAAGAACCTCAGCATAGTATAGTTTTGTTTATTTGCTGTATAAGACATAAATGCACGAAATGTCATATATTTGTTCCGTAATCGTACACTAGAAGAAAGGCTTCATCAGATCTATGAATTCCTTCATCAATTTGACGAAACAGTTCCTCATTTTCGAACCTACGACCCATTTCATTGAATTTATGAAGAACATTTCATCAATCTTTCACCCATATTTCATCCATAGTTTATGTTGATTCGACGACAACGTTACATGAATTGATGTAAGTTTTGCAACAAGCTGATGTAAATATTTCACCAATTTGTTGTAAATTATTCATCAATTTGCTGTACATTTGTTGTCAATTAGATGTAACGTTGCCATCAATTTGATGTAAGTTTGTGATCAATTTGATGTAAATTGATCACAATTTGAATGTAAATTGTTTGTTAATGTGTAGCCTAACTCCTGGGTTTATTTTTCATTGTAAAAAATACAAAAGTACAGGGTATAAGAGAACATATTGAAAAAGAATATCATAGCGTGAATATTGTTTTCTGTCCATTGCACTATTATCTATTATTTGTTTATTTTCAATTTTCTGCTAGCTTTTTTCTTTTTCTCTTTATTTTTTCCATATTACGTCCATATTTTGAATCAGTCCCACTAATTAGTTTTAAATTCCAATGATGAAGACTGATGTAAAACAGATCATCAATTCAATGGTGCTGAAAAAGGTGAAAAATGGCACAATCTTCAAACAGGAAAACCTTTACATTAATTTGATGAAATTTGTCATCAATCGCAATGAAGAACAGTTGATGAATATTAATCATGGATTTCATATAAAGGTTTTCTATCAGTGTACTTTAGGCTCCCCCAAGGAAATAACGCCCAGGAAATAGCACCAAATGAAATAAACCAAAAAAAAAGAAATAACATCCAAAAACAAAGACTGAAATAAAAGCCGAACAAAAATGAAACTAAATCCAAGGCAAAATGGAAGCAAAGGTGAAAAAGTTTCCTTGTAAAGGCCCATTGGGAAACCCCGATTGGAAAACGAAATAAATTCAAAAAAAAAAGGAAATACTACTTCCCAAAAAAATTTGGTTGTTTTTCCATAATATGAAATAACCCCCAAAAATGTGTGAAAAAATTTTGGAGATTGTTTCATTTCTCGTGTGGGCTTATTTCTTTTTGGGGTAGCTCGGGGAGTCGTACTTTAACCCATGAACGTCCATATATTTCGGCTGAATCCTTTTAGCTAAAGGCACACACACTTGTCAAACATTTGTTTGGTCCATGTAAGCACGTTGAAATTCGATATTACATTTTTGTAAGGTTAATGTATGGACTCAAATCTCAAAACTTAGCTGACGTTTCCACAACGTACGTATTCTTTTTTTTCAGGTCGTTGCTTCACTTTGTATTAAGACCACATTTTGATGACAATTGTTGTTCCTATAATCCTCATTAATTCACCCATAGATACAGTTGCTCCATCTCCTACCTGTATAATAGTAGATTCCAAAAACCCTAGGGCAAACATACTTGCCTGTGGTCGCCAAAGGTTTAACCACCAATTTAGTTTTATTGGCGATTTTCCACACAAAAATAAAGAACTAAGAATATATTTGATCTATGTCTTTCTGTTTGTTGACGGAATTTGGTTTAATTATGACCACAAGTCGAAGAAGCTCAAACAAATCGCATTTTTAAGGAATTGGTTATTGTCTTTGTTTGCGAAACCCCGCAAAATATTGCTAAACGGGCTACACGCTGACAAATCTGTCTTTTTTGATTGGATGCAAATGTAAAGCGTTTGCAGCGTAGCGCAAATATAGAATACTTGTGTCCAAACACACTGTAGTTGCTATTCAATATTAGATGTTTGAGATACAATGATTAATATGTAATAGGATGCATACAATGGCTTTCTGACTTCTGCTCATTTCCGCTGTTATATGTAAAGGGTTTTTCAACAGAGACGCTACAAAAGTAAACCGATAGGGACAGCAAACGACGCCATATTTTTTCCCGCTCTTTTCACATTTCTCTTCAGTAAGGTTTGCCATTTCATCATGGAAAGATATACGAGCCAACAACGAGTCGAAATTATTAAAATTTACTACCGAAATTTGGAGTCAGTGGCCTCAACTTTAAGAGGCCAACTTTAAGAGGCCTAAACAATCAGGGATGAGGCTCATTTCTAGCTGAATGGCTTCGTCAATAAGCAAAATATCCGTTATTGGTCAGACAGTAATCCACGCGTAATCCATGAGTCATCATTGCATCCCGAAAAAATTACGGTTTGGTGCGGTTTATGGGCCGGCGGCGTCATTGGGTCGTACTTCTTCTGTGATGATCAAGACCGGCACATTACTGTGAATTCGAATCGCTACCGGTCAATGATATCCAAATATTTTTGACCCCAATTGGATAATATGGACTTGGAGGACATGTGGTTCCAACAGGACGGCGCCACAAGCCACCCAGCGAATGCCACAATCAATTTATTGGAAACCAAGATTGGTGAACGTGTTATCTCACGAAATGGCCCAGTCGATTGGCCGCCTCGGTCGTGCGATTTGAGGCCGTTAGATTATTTCCTGTGGGGCTACGTCAAGTCTATGGTCTATGCCAACAAGCCAGCGACGATTGATGAACTTCGTACGAATATCGAACGTGAAATTGCAGCACTATCGGCCGATTAATGCTTGAAAACCCCCGAAAATTGGGTTCAGCGTCTGGACTTCTGCAAGCGTGCCCGTGGTGGCCATGCAAAAGAAATCGAGTTCCATACATAATGGCATCGAACGTACTTTCACAGGAATTAAGAATTTCATTGGTATCTAAAACCGGTTTTGTTTTATTTAAAAAAACTTTTGTAGGGCTCTTATTGAAAAACCCGTTACTTGCCTGTGGTCGCCAAAGGTTTAACGACCAATTTAGTTTTATTGGCGATTTATATAATATATTTGATCTATGTCTTTCTGTTTGTTGACCGAATTTGTTTTAATCATGACCACAAGTCGAAAAATCTCAATTGTCTTTGTTTGCGAAACCCCGCAAAATGTCGCAAACGGGTAATAGACGCTGGCAAATCTGTCTTTTTTTGTTTGGATGCAAAAATAACGTGATTGTAGTTTGTCGCAAATATAGAATACTTGTGTCCAAACACACTGTAGTTGCTATTCAATATTATATGTTTGAGGTACAATTATTAATATGTTATAGGATTCCTACAATGGATTTCTGACTTCTGCTCATTTCTGCCGTTATATGTACTTAAGTGTTTAGTTATTGGTAAAGTAGTGCTCCATATGTGGGTGCAATCGATGCCCTATCTACAGAGGTCATTAATACCATTGAAGCACTATTGGTGATGCCTCTAATTTTGCGAGGAGTTAATCCTCGTAACTACTATGGATATACGTATTAACAACTAACGTTTCTATCTCTAATATGATTATTCTTCTGCTTCTTTTTCTTTCCATCGCCTTTCCAATTGGTATCTGTGTGAGTCGGCATGTTTTCTACTCATAATTAATTTGTTAGAGAATATTTTGACAGTTGATTTCCGTTTTCTAGGGCTATATTCATAATACCTTCCGCACTCTGTGGTTTCTCCTCATCAGCTTAGCTCATTATTAAAATATTTATGGTGTTGCATGTTTAGACATATTATTGCGGAACAATTTGTTATTCTTTGTGGTTTATTTTCCCTGAAGTCTTATTAGTTATGATGCACAGCATCATTGGCCGAAGAAGATCAATATTCAAAATTATCTTTTTTTTTTCAAAAATAAATTAATTACGTTTTAAAAGTTAAAGACCGAGGAAAATCTTAAGTAGCTATTTTTAATTTGACAGATATGTGGGCGAGTCTGACCGACCAGCCGTCTCATTGATTTGGGTGTTTCTTGTGTCGAGTTAACCTGTTAGATTGATGTTGTTCTTGAGTTCGAACGTTTGTTCAATTTACCGAGGGGCTCTGCTTTAGATAAATAAGCTTTTTATTATCATGTGTGCCGCCGTATAAAGTTTCCTCATTCTTACCCATTCACTGATTGTATTGTCTTCAATTTCTCGGATGGGTCGGGGTTGAGGTAGAATTGATGTCAATCATAAAAAAGGTGTAGGCTACTTAAGCCTAATTATTTCATAAAACTATTTTCTTCGGCTATATTTCAAAAGGGAGAGTGATTATACGACTAATTTTCTACATTTTCTACAAAATAATTTAAAAATATTTTTATGCGGGAGATTTTCCGTTTAAAATGAACAACAAAAGTGATATTCTACTTGAGAGAGGAGAAGTTTCTTTATTAATGCCATAAATCAATCAAATCAAAGATGCAGGTTACTAAATTACATTATAAGCAGTTTGACCTAAATCATGGAAAGTGAATTTCTTCGTTCAATTTATATTTTCTTCATTAATGGCCGGAAATAGGGCAGGGCCTTTTGAAGGGTTCTACCATGATTTTTGTGGAAATATATTAATAACATGAACCATAACATAAAATCAATATAAGTTTATTTATTATAACATGCAATTTTTTAGACAGTTTTGCAAAATTTCAGATTGGGTCCAACTCGCATGATATTCTCCCTGAATAGTTCGACAAAGACTAACTTAATATATTTTGATTAATTGAACTATAAATCTTAACTCGAAGTTAACTTACGTTAACTTATGTAATGAACTGATTTCAATTTTGAATTTATTACACACTAAAAAATCTGTATTTTTTTGTTGTTTGGGTGCAAATATAACGTGTTTGTAGCTTGTTGCAAATACACTTTACTTGTGCCCAAACACATTGTGTTTGCCATTCAATATAACATATTTGAGACACAATGATTTATAGGTTATAATATATGATTTTGAGACACAAATGTGGGATTATTGTTGAAAACCGCTAAAAACAAAAACGAGACAGACAAAAAAGAAATAAAGAGGCAGCAGATAGATCTTCAATTCATGAAAACAATGATTGCAAACACGAACATGTTTCCTGCAATATGTTGCTGGGGCCGTTATTAATGTTAATAGACGACTGTAAAATTTTGAGCCAGTTCCGTCATTTACTTTACTTTTAACAGCTGTTCAAAACATGTAACCTCGTGCATTTTTTTTATAAAATGGGAAAAAGTGAATTTCGAGCGCTCATTAAACATTATGTTTTCCGAAAAAAAAAAACCGTCAATCAAACCAAGGAAAGGCTTGATAAATACTATTGGGACTCTGCACCATCAATTTCAATAGTAAAAAGTGGTTTACTGACTTTCGTTGTGGTCGCACAAAAACAAATTACGTTGAACGTTCTGGACGGCCAATTGAGGCCAATACACCCGAAAATTTCGAAAAAATCCACGATATGGTGTTGGCCGATCGATGAGTAACAGTGCGTGAGATTGTTGATGCCATAGGCATTTCATATGGCAATGTGGTTTCGATTTTAAATGATCAGTTGGGTGTAAGAAATCTGTTTGCAAGATGGGTGCCGCGTTTGCTCTCAATTGACCATAAAGGTAATCGTGTGACAACTTCAAAGGATTGCTTGAAGTTCCATGAATTGGGCTACGAATTGTTACCTCATTCTCCATATTCTCCGGATTTAGCCCCCAGTGACTATTTCCTATTTCCACACATAAAGAAATGGCTCGGTGGAAAGAGATTTAGCTCAAACGAAGGAATTATTGATCAGGAAAATGCCTATTTTATGCACCTCGAAAAATCCTATTTTTTTGGAAGGGATACAAAAATTAGAGAAACGTTGGACTAAGTGTATTTAGCTAAAAGAAGATTATGTTGAAACATAATTTTTTTTTCCCAAAAGAAACTGTGTTTCATGAACTTATTGACCCGCCCTCATAGTATCATTGTGTCCAAACACATTGTGGTTTCTATTCAATATTGCAAGTTGGTGACCTATAGGTTTCTTGGCCCATTCCGACCAAAACACTTTGTGAGAGTAGCATTAACCTGATGGGAGACGTAGAAGTACCCTGCCTGCCTATAATGTCCACCCGCAACAAATATAACATTTCATTTAGTTGCATTAGTGGGACTGGTGCGCAGAGCACCCGTGAGGCACATTATCGTCATTCTATGAACCCTGAAAAGTCTTCGAAGTTTACCACCCCCAATGTCACGGAAGGCTGCCAAAGTATAATCAGTAGCAGCCAACGATTGGGGGCTTCAAATGGATATCGAGAAAATCCATACTACAGGTTCTACAGGTTGTCGTATTTCCGTACGCCAGTATTTTCCTTAGTCTCGACGCCTCGAATGTATTTTCTATTAATTTACAGAAGAACATCCACGAGAACTCGGGTCTTCTCGGCCGGTCACGTACGCGGGGGGTTCGGGTCCACGAACCCCTCGGAATTATATACTTAGGTAGTGATTTTTGAATGTTGTGCTATTTGTCAACCTAAATTTCACATTGGGCCCTCCCCCCTCCGAAACAAAATCCTGCGTACGGTACTATTCTGGTATCTATCTCATATAGCCTTAGCTCAACCTTTTCAAAGTCCGCTTTGCTTCTTGAATGGTTGTTCCATTAAACAGTCACCCGCCTATCTGCCTTATACCCGCAAGTTCTATATTCCATCAGGGCGTGTTGTTCTCACATTTCTTTGTACTTGATCAAGAGGTGTGTCACGATTTGTTGAGAGCACTTGTTATCCTGTCCGTTATCTTCTCTATGTCATCTACGCACTTTATCCCTACAGATGATTTTGATCCCAAGCAACTCCTACAAGTCTTCTCATAGACGTCACTACATCACACTGCGACAAACTACCGCCAGCTGGATCATGTTAAAATTCAACTGGTATTCAACGCATTTATGATCAGAGATCGAATTATCGTCAAACATTCCACTCCCTGATGATTTTACATACGTCCTTTGTTGCAAAGGTGTCAAAATTCGGCTCCTGCTTATGACAGGACTTGAACCTAGTAGGTACCCAATACGTAATTCAAGCTTCTCATTCGTATCACTACCCGATAATGGATGGTGAACGTTTGCATTCATACCCGCAGTCACTAGAGCATTTTCCCTTTTCCATGAACATCCCATAGGCATCCCATGAACATCTCCTGCGATGCAGAGGTGATATATAAAACCTTTTGTCTGGACCTCGTGATGAGCGCGTGGCTCGTAAGTACATGTTGAGTGTTTCAGTCCTCTCATTGGTGGCTTAAAGTGTCAGATGCAACCATACTATGATGAAGGTTGATATGAAGGAAAGGCAACATTTGTTGGTATCTCCTGTTGGTCTATCCGGTTCGTCGTCGGAAACCAAAAAAGAGTCTTCACCTGTGCCACTACTATCAGCAGTGTATTGAAGGGGCAGTTTGATGCTGGTGTCGAATACGAGGCAACCCTCTTCCGGATCTGCTTTAGGCGTCAATATTGTTACATTTGCGCTCCCCATCGACATGATATCCATAGCCTCGTGCTCCTGCTCACCGTTTCCTCGAGTCTTCGTCCCATTTTATGGTACATCGTTCACAGTCGACATTCTATCAACTGCCTTGTATGCCTGATCCAGTTTATAAATCTGCAGGGTTATCTGCTCAAAAACAATCGAGACCACCTCACCGGATTTATTTATAATATATGTGTTTGTGACCCAAATATGGCTTTGTTTGTTGATAACAAAACGTGATATACGTCAAAGAAACAAAAAAGCAACAGCTTTTCAATTCTTGAAAACAATGCTTGCAAATATGTACATGATTCCTGCAATATGTTGCTTCTTCCTTTTCTTCAGCGTGTAGGATCCACTGTTTTAGCCCAAACTGTTAGTAGCGATGAGGTCTATTTCTGGATTAATAGTGGGTGAGTACCCGCAGCTGCTATTATAACTACAAAAACAACGGGTTGGTTTAACAGGTTATGGAATCATCACACGCTGAAAAATAAAGGCCCTAGCAATATATTGCAGGAACCATTCACATGATTACAAGCATTGTTTTCATATACAGAAGATCTGGTACTTTTTATTTTTTATAGTGTGTTACGTTTTTTCAGCAATTTTCATCAAACAAAGCCACAATTGTGTCAAAAATACATATATTATAACCTATTAATCATTGTGTCCCAAACATATTATATTGAATAGCAAAACACAATGTGTATGGACACAAGTATAATATATTTGCGACAAGCTACAAACACGCTATATTTTTCACCCATACAACAGAAAATTACGAACTTTTCAGCGTGCAGGCCAAATGAGTGTGGCCGCAATTTAAATGAATAGCGCCCGATATGACGCCATTATAACGGACTACTTTCTGCCTGAAATTGAAGCCCGTTATCTCGATGGTATTCGGTTCCAACAATGAGGCGCTGCTTCCCATACAACTCGTAAATCCACCAACATAAAAAATAAATAAATGGTTTCCCGTCAAATCCCATGAAGGGATTAGAGAGAGCTACTCGCAAACAAGTGAGCTGTGCGTGTTCTAGTTTTACACTCACTGAGTGGGACCTACAGATTTACACCGATTCCGAACAGTATTTCGAGAAGCTTTTTCATGGCAAAATACTCGAGGTGACCGCCTTTTTAAGGTGGTCAGAGCAGGGATCGAACCCACGTTCTCATGCACAATAACTGCGCACAGTACCTTTGCACCACCGTCGTCCACCAATATGCTACCATCATTATTGCATCATCACTTCGTGGAACTTTTTCTCACTTAGGACCGGTAAATTGGTCGTCTGCATCATATGATATCACACCTCTGGACTTTTTCCTTCAGGGCTATGGAAAGTCCGAAGTCTATATTAATATATCGGCTACAGTTAAAAAATTGGCAGCCACCTGTACTCGCATATTTAGCAAAATACCACTCGAAATGCTCGAACTCGTGATCGAAAATTGAAACCTCAGAATGGACCATGTTAGCTGCACTTACGGCCAACAGTTAAAAGCAAAAATCGGTTCTATACCTCACCATTGAATCCTCTACAAAAATCATAACTTTGCCCCTTTAGCCTCATCATTTGCCTGCCAATCAGATAGTATCTCGTCCACGCTCACAACAGCATTACAACAGTACACAAAAGTACAGAAAGTGTCCATAAATCTGTACATTATGGTATAAAATGTGTACACAAAATTACAAATAGTTTACACAAAAGTACAGGCCGAACACTGTGTTCATCTCCCAAAAATATACTAAGCCTTTGCCACACATGCTAACACTAAAACACTCCAACATAGGATATGGTTACATGTAGCTAGAGACATCCTAACAATTCCAATCTCTATATGACCCTTGAGGTGTTGACACGTATTGACAGTCCTTCCGCTCTGCTGTAACCTAATATTATTTTGTGTCCTGGCACCCGTGGTAGTTTTAGTCTGACGTTGATTTCAGGAATCCTGATTCCAGGGGCTCTGAGAGAAGACATCGTTACTGGCCTATTATTTTTCTGCCAACAAGTCCCTTCCTTTGTGGCATACTAAACGCCACACTGATTGGATAGTTTACTAGAAAGAGTAGTTAGGGTAGTTTACTAGTTTCCTAGAGTCCTAGGACAAGCCTTATATTCAAACTGCAGCCAAACGATGACCCCATAGGCCAGCTGGGGAAGTCAACATTTGATTGAAGGATTACACATCCAAGGATTTCTCCATGTGTCGTACTGCGTAGTTCATATAGGTAAATCTGCCCTTATAGTACGCATGGTTGAAATCTCAAATCAATACCTGTCCTTAAGAGATCTCCATTATTAGCGAACAACGTGGCCAAGGGAAATCAGAATTTTTTAAAATCAAACGTTCGCCAAAAATTTCTCGCAACAAATCCACAGATTGCCCTGCAGTGTGCGCAGTCGCTCCATCTTGTTGGAACCACTAACTAGGACGCTGCTCCACCATTGGCCGCAAAAATTTGTCAATCATTGTTCTGTAAGAAACCTCGGAAATCGTTTCTGGCGATCCATATTCATTCTCGGAAAAATATGGACCGATAACTTTATCGGCCATAACACAACACCAAACAGTGCATCTGGATGGATGTAACTAATGCTGGTGTGTTGCCCTTTGATTTTTGGCCAGTCGTCCACTGAACGCCGTTCCTCAAAACGGCTGATCAAATTCCTTATCATGAAGGCTGTGGGAGCTAATCTTGAATTAAAATGTTAACGATACATTCGCGGCGTCATAACTATTGATCTTTGGCAAGAATAAAAAAATTCGATAATTTTAACAAGTTGTTGTGTATTGTATCTATCCATTATAATTTCCCAGAACGCAATTATTAAAAAACACAAATATATTGGAAAACAAAACAGTTATTCGGGTTTAACATTGGTAGGTCTTATTTAGCCCACCATGTATCATTTCATCCATTGGGTATCTACCTGAAGCATATACATTCCATATTTCGTTGGTAAAGTTCCATTGTTGATACCAAGTCGGTGCCTGGAAATAAATACGATGTAGACTAACATAGAACGAATGTGAACTCTTTCCAATTTTTTGGTTTGCCAGCAAACTTGTGGCCCATCATCTAAAAATTTTGACGTAATAGTGAAAAACGATAAATGTAATTGGATGCATAGTGTCGAATTTATACCGGGTTTTTCAATAAGAGCGGTACAAAAGTTTTTTTAAATAAAACAAAACCGGTTTTAGATACCAATGAAATTCTTTATTCCTGTGAAAGTACGTTCGATGCCATTATGTATGGAACTCGATTTCTTTTGCATGGCCACCACGGGCACGCTTGCAGAAGTCCAGACGCTGAACCCAATTTTCGACGGTTTTCAAGCATAAATCGGCCGATACTGCTGCAATTTCACTTTTGATATTCGTACGAAGTTCATCAATCGTCGCTGGTTTGTTGGCATAGACCATAGACTTGACGTAGCCCCACAGGAAATAATCTAACGGCGTCAAATCGTAAGACCGAGGCGGCCAATCGACTGGGCCATTTAGTGAGATAACACGTTCACCAAACTTGGTTTAAAATAAATTGATTGTGGCATTCGCTGTGTGGCTTGTGGCGCCGTCCTGTTGGACCCACATGTCCTCCAAGTCCATATTATCCAATTGGGGCCAAAAATATTCATTCACAGTAATGTGCCGGTCTTGATCATCACGGAAGAAGTACGTCCCAATGACGCCGCCGGCCCATAAACCGCACCAAACCGTAATTTTTCGGGATGCAATGATGACTCATGGATTACGTGTGGATTGCTGTCTGACCAATAACGCATATTTTGCTTATTGACGAAGCCATTCAGCCAAAATGAGCCTCATCGCTGAAGATGATTTTCCGATGAAAATCCGAATCATTTTCAAGTAGTTGCTCAGCCCAATTCACGAACATACGACGCTTATGGTGGTCAAGCGGCTTCGGTTCTTGCGTCAATTTGATCTTGTAAGGATGTAGGCCAAGATCTTTTCGTAAAATTCGCCACAACGAAGTCACAGAGATGCCGAACGCTTGAGAACGACGTGTGAGAGACACATTTGGGCTTTCTTGAACTGAAGCCTCAGCGGCAGCAATATTCTCGACACTACGGGCACTTCTTTGTCTCACTAGCACGGAAACATTTTGTACTGTGCCTGTGGATTCAAGTTTTTCCACTAGACGCTCAATTGTTGATCTGGTAGGACGATTATAACGACCATAAATTGGACTCCAAATTTCGGTAGTAAATTTTAATAATTTCGACTCGTTGTTGGCTCGTATATCTTTCCATGATGAAATGGCAAACCTTACTGAAGAGAAATGTCAAAAAAGTGGGAAAAAATATGGCGTCGTTTGCTTTGATTTACTTTTGTAGCGTCTCTGTTGAAAAACCCGTTTAATAGGATGTCGACTAACATAGAACGAATGTGAGGTGAAGTCCTGCCTGGAACTGGTTCCAATTTTTTTTGTTTGCCAGCAAACTGGTGGCCCATCATCTAAAAATTTTGACGTGATAGTGAAAAACGATAAATGTAATTGGATTCATAGTGTCGAATTTATACTTCTTTATTAAACTTCACTGAGGTCCACGCAATCACATCCAGTGAAATTAGTTAACAATTTTTGTTTTTAGGATATTAGTGTTGGTCAGCTAAATTTAGTTGATTAGTAAAAGATCTATAATAGCCTCTTTAGCTTTAGTTTGGCAACATTAAACTAAGGTTGTACTAAGAAGCTTATGATATCATCAGTATTTAAGTGCTGGCACTTTTACAATGTGTTCATTTTCGGGTCATATACATTCAATAAAAATCTCTCCTATTCATACAAGAACCAATTTACATCAGAAACATTTGCATATTTTATTTTGCTAATTATCTTATTTTTATTCGCAACTGAAACCACAAATAAATATAAAAAAATACATATTGTTACAGTTTCGGAGATCAATCTAATTCCATGATTTATTATCATTTCGATATATATTTTCACATACATCATCTTTCTGTCGGTGGCATGTGTTTTCGATATCAATGTGTTCCATATTTCATGGACATCAAGGGAAATAAAATAGACAAAAGACATGTGTTTGTTTTCGATTCTGTTCGATTTCAAAACATAATAAACTTAACAATAACTTTAAAAATGCATAACTTTTTCATAATGTTAAAAACAAAATTGGAAATCACTGGAGTAAAATTGTATGATGAACGATTGACTGACTGACTGACTGACTGACTTGACTAATGGACTGATTACCAAAAACAATACAAAAGCAAATTGTAACATTCACCAAATATTTGTTTCACTTTCGACTACAATAATCGTTAATAAAGCCAATAATGATGATAATTATATGACGATGATGGTGGTAAAAGATGTGCTCTTTGTATCGTAGTACTATTTATTTGTTTTTGTTAGAAAACTTTTTAAAAGTGAACTTATTGTCTGATACTGATTCTACAAATATTTTCAAAAGCCACTTAAATAGAATTTATTAAATGGTTTCCAATTGAATGGAGAAAATGCAGTAAAGGTTTAAGAAAAATCTTAGAAAATACTTTCATATTCACCGCTGCGGCTAATTGGAATGAGTTACTCATTTTGATAGAACAACAATTTGAAATCAGTATGGTTATCAGCTACAACAAGATGATTTTATTGAATAAAAATGAGACAATATTGTCTAACGTATCGCACCCTAACTACAAAAGAGTCATAACTCAAAATTTTCAGATTTTAATTTTTTGCTTAAAAACAATAACCAAAGACCATTTCTATCCGCTGTATAAATCTGATGTCGTTTACTCTTTCTTTTCGTCAAAAAATTGCCGTATGAATATGTCTATTATTGAGTACTTTGATACATATATCTAGTTAACAAAATCAGTTTTTTGGCTCTACTGAAAATTTTAAAATTTTGAGTTAAGACTCTTTTGTAGATAGGGTGCGATATTTAACAATACATTGAAAAATCTATTATAATATACAAATAGTACCACAAAGATACTTACTTACCTACTTATGTAGCCTCAAACAACCCAGAAGAATCAAGGGCCTTACAAAATGGAGAAACATGTCTCCAACCTGTTCGATCTTCAGCTTTTCTCCTCCAGTTGGTAACACCAAGCTCTCGCAGGCGTTATTGCAGCTGGTCTTTCCAGCGAAGACTTGGTCGTCCTATTTTTCGATGTCCTTCGAGTACGTCTTCGAATAATACCCTTCACACTGGTTCCATGTGATCAATGCTACTGAAATGATCCAGCCAGCGTAAACGCGCTATTTTGATACACATAACAACGTCGACGTCGGGAAACAGATTACACAGCTGGTGGCTCATTCGTCGTCGGTACTCGCCGTTTTCTATTACTGGACCATGTATTTTTCGGCATAGGATTTGATTTGACCTAGGATTCTGTGCCATGAAGCAAGACAAGTTGTATGAGGGTCTGATAAAGTTGGATCTTCGTTTGTCGAGAGAGTGGTTTAAGTCTAAAGTGTTGGCTTAGATCGCAATAACA
Organism: Phaonia tiefii; assembly: GCA_963931995.1. Classification (NCBI taxonomy): domain Eukaryota; kingdom Metazoa; phylum Arthropoda; class Insecta; order Diptera; family Muscidae; genus Phaonia; species Phaonia tiefii. Next base: position 85,230,421 of record OZ008367.1, on the reverse strand, counting down.
CGTGCTTGCAAGCACAATTCTCCATTTGATTTCCTGGTTGACGTTATTGATTCTGTTCACGGCAGATTCGAGGTAAATGAATTCAACCTCTACCTCGAAATTATCAACGTTTTACCTTTCATCCATTCGGATGGCTGTTCTGCTTATAGAAATCATTAACTTGGAAATCATTAATCGTTGTGTAATGCCAACCCCACTTTTGCTGATTCCGTCACAATTCTCGAAAATACAGCTGCAACTTCTCGCAAATTTCGCCCAATTATGTTTAAATCATCAGCATATGCGGGCAGGTTGTGACTTTTGCTGCTGATGGTTTTATTCGTACTAACGGCAGCTTTTCTCACGATGAAAAAAAAATATGGGACACCATCCCATGAAGGAATTGAGGAGAGCTTCGCATAATATGTGAGATGTGCGCTTTCTAGTTTTTACACCCACTGATTGGGACCTACAGTTTTACACCGGTACCGAATGGTATTTTGAGAAGCTTTTTCATGGCTAAATACTCGATAGTGTCGCCATCACTAAGCGAGGTGACCGTCGTGGAAGGAAATGTAAGGTGGTCTGAGCAGGGATCGAACCTACGTTCTCATGTACAAGAGCCGCGCACACTAACCATTGAACCACCGACGGCCACATTCTCACAATGATCTCAATTAATATGTTGAAGAGATTGTATGACATGTTATCGCTCTCCCTGAGGACTCGTCTCGTACTAAATGGCTCGGTGACCACTCATTACTGAGGATTTCGTTTCGTTGAGTGTCATACTGCAAAGCGTGGCAGCTAAGCAGGAACTCCTAATACCGCTCTGTCGCGGCTCTTGTTGCAATTGACTGAATCATTACCATAAGTGCAGCGTTTTTTTTCATCACTTGTCATGCAACACTTTGCGTCGTACCATGGTTTGTCTTTAGACTTTTTTGCATAACTAAATACGGTCTCTGTAACAGCTGTCATAGAGTGAAAGATGTACTTCCACTGCGCTTCAGAATAATGAGGCGGATGTGAGTTCTGCCCCAATAGTTGAGTGAGTTTCTGTCAGAGAATTACATATATAGAGAAAATGTCTCGCTCAGCATATTTATGACATTTGGCCTGGTGTGATGTGAACGTTGGATGTTGGAATGAATTGTTTTAATAATACCAGATAGAGGCAAGAAAACAACTGCGGTATTTCGTTTTGGGTGTTAACATTATTTAGTTAAATACAACAAAAATTTAATACTAACAATAAAAGATACCGAAAAATTCCAAAATACGTTTAAATTTCACCGTTCTCAACCAAAATGACATGAAAAATTTAAGTCAACAGTTCTTGTAACCGACCAGCTCTTATAACACCGACCGACCGCACCACAAAGAGCGAGAAAGGAAACATCAAATGAGAACATCAAATGTCAACTGTATATATATGTATTACTCTATGGTTTCTGTGCACAGACCGTGGCTATCTCTGGTAATTGCAGCTATCCGATATCCAGCTTTTTATGTGTTTGGTTTGGTACTGCTTAACCTTGTGCGAACCTTTGCTGCAACCAGGTAGTGATCTGTATCGAAATTAGCTCCTCGAATCACACGTACGTCCATTACATTACTAGAGTGTCCTTACTAGGTGATCAATCTGGTTCTTCGTCTGTTGATCAGGGGATATTCAAGTAGCCTTATGGATGTATTTATGTTGGAATCTCGTACTACTTACATCCACGGGTTTAGCCGCGGTCAAATCTAACAGTCTCATTTCGTTATCGGAAGTAATGGCGCGTAGACTTAATTTACCGATGGTTGGTTCAGGGACATTTTCTCTGCCGACTTCACCATTAAAATCACCTCGAACAATCTTAATGTCATGGCCAGGGCAGTGGTCGTTTGTCATAGAATATGTCGTTGGTGTCATTGTCTCCTTCCATCGGGACATGAACTCAAATTAGTTGATGTATTTCGTTTTTATGCAGATAGGCTTGCCACTTACGGGATTGCACCTTGAGACCAGATGTCGCAGTCTTTTGCCAAAATTAAAGTTTTTCTCATGGCACCAGTAGTAGTATAAGTATATGTCACAGTTCTCCTTGCTTGTACAGCCATCTCGTGTCTATATTGCATATATAGCAGTAATGTCATATCATATAGCAGTAATGTCAGCCTTATAATTCTCGAGGTCATCTACCTTTTCCATTGTGGCACCGGATCTGTACAGTGTTCTAACATTCCAAGTGCATATCCCTAAATCGTGCTTCCTGTAACATTTGTGGAGCTCGTATTGCATTTTTATATTGTGGTTTTGTGATCAGATTGCTGAAGTATTTGGTTGTGGCAAATTCGATGACTTGAAAAGAAGCAACTGTCTTGAATGGTCATTCCAGACGTCTTATGAAGATGTCTGCTGGATACAGGGTTTACCATTTATTTATATTGGGGCTGATAAGGCCAAGTAGCGCCTCCCATGTATTGTAGTGTTCAATAATACTGTGTGTAATTTCTTAAGTCATGGAAATTTAACCATATACGGACACCACTACGTGATAAAAGACCACAAAAGAAAGACCCCCGTCTCCCAGTTATGCCCAAAGTCGTGGACTTTTTTTATGGGCCCCCAAAGATTTTGGGCCTGGGTGTCATTTCTGCAAAAAGGTGATCATTTTGTCAGGCTCATATCTTGCAAATCGTTCAGAACTTTGATTTACTTTCTGAGGGAAAGTTGTAGCTCTTGTCATAAAGAACAAAAACTGTGAACATATAAAGTCAAAAAAACTTCATCTTCAACGTCAAAAAAAATTTGTTTACCTTTACCAATTTTTTTTTTACTTTTTTCCCCCTGTTCAGGTCCATCGGTAGCAACCTGTTCAAGGTTCAAGAAAACAATCAACTACAAAAATGTACCTAAGGTATCAGTAAATAACTTTCTAGAACATATGCACTTCCTAGGAATGGTTCTTAATACCGTTTAGGTAGCGTATAGGTAGCCGCAAAAGTGAAAAATTTCCCGAAAATTTTTTCATTTCGCTGTGTGTAATTTCATAAGACATGGAAATGGAACCATATACGGACAACACTACGTAATAAAAGAGCTCAAAAAAAGACCCGCGTTTCCCAGATTTGCCCAAACTCATGCACTTTTTTTATGGGCCCCCAAATCGTTCGGAATTTTGATTTACTCTCTAAGAGAAAGTTATAGCTCTTGTCATAAAGCTGTTGTCATCTTCAAGGTCAAAATCTCAAAAACCTTTAAAAAATTTAATTTTTTTTACCTTCTTTCCCCTGTTCAGGTCCATAGGTAGCAAACCGTTCAAAATTCAAGGAAACAATCAACTACAATAACGTACCTAAGATACCAATAAACAACTTTTTAAAACACATATTGACTTCCTAGGAATAATTCTTAGCACTTCAACATTGAGATACTATGCTATCTCACCGACCGCAGCAGCACAGACAAAGCAGTAAGTTCACCACACGAAAAAGGTACGCAGCACACAATATAAGACTCATTCCTAGGAAGTTCAGATGTTCTAGAATATTGTTTATTGAGATCTTCGGTACATTTTTGTAGTTGATTGTTTCCTTGAATTTTGAACGGTTTGCTACATATGGACCTGAACAGTCGAAAAAAGGTTTTGACCTTGAAGATGAAGTTTTTTTGATTTTATATGTTGACAATTTTTATTCTTTATGACCAGAGCTACAGCTTTCCCTCAGAGGGTAAATCAATATTCCGAACGGTTTGCAAGATATGAGCCTGACAAAATTATCACTTGGTTGCAAAAATGAAACCGAGGCTCCAAATCTTTGGGGGCCCATAAAAAAAAGTCCATGACTTTGGGCAAAACTGGGAGACACGGGTCTCTTTTTTTTGGTCTTTCATCACGTTGTGGCGTCCGTATATGGTTATATTTTTTCGTATTGCACTGTGTAATACTATAAGTTTTATAATATCGTCTATTGCTTTCGATACAGTTTGATTTTTATACTAAACCACATTACTCTCAATTAATTTTGCCTTGTAAATGTTATGAAATTCCACATAGGTTCATTCTTTCAATAACTTTCACCTATAGAAACTTTGTATACAAACTATGCAGCAGATTCATAGAAATGTATGCAATTTATTCATAACATCTACGAATCATTTTCATTGATTATATGAAGCTAACCCTATAAAATTTTTCACTGATTACTATGCAACGAAATTTATGAAATTTGTTCATAACATTTATGAAATATTATCATAGATTTTATGAAACTTGTCGGAATCAAAATACATGTTTAAGATTCTCGGCATAACCTATAGATCTTTAAATCTAGCCACAGATCCTCTTTCGAAATTGTTCTTAATGATTTTATTAAAAAAAACAAATATTATGCTATATGTAAAGAAATCTCTAATTGTAATGAGAATTGTTTTGTATCTAATTTTGACGAAAAGTATTAATTCAGAATATTTTATAATATTCGAACGAAGTTCCTTATCGTTCGTTGCGGGATGGGGGCTAAATGAAAAATTTTAAAAAACTTTTTTTAAATTACTTTATTGCAACCCATTATTATCAAGTATATTGGGTACTTTTGGTATGGTTTGGTTTAATGGGAAGTTTTCTAGGTGGCGCCTGTTTATTACATATTATAGTTTTCAACCCAATAAAAAGTAAATTTAGAAAAGCCAAAGTGCAGGACTGGCAAATCCATGAAATACAACCCTGAGCATGGAATTAAATTTGGCAGCACACTTACTTTTACACTCTTACTTTTGGTTTGGTTTGTGTCTAGACTAACATATGGGGAGAAATTTGTTGTTTATTGGGAAGTTTTCTAGATGGAGCCTGTTTATTACATATTGTAGTTTTGAACCGAATACAAAGTAAATTTAGAAAAACCAAAGTGAAAGAAGTTTAAAAAAATAAAATGTTCTTAAATAAGTGCGTATTCTTAAAAAAAAACGTTATCCTTTGCATGAAACAATAAATTTTCATACAAAAATTACCTTTTCTTAAAATATGTACTTTTTTAATAAAAGTACCTTTTATTAAAAAAGTACATTATTTAACAACAAATTGCATTTTCTTAAAAAAGTACATTATCTTACAACAAATTGCCTTTTCTTAAAAAACTGCATTTTCTTTAAAGAGTACCTGTTATGTAAAACAAAATAACTTTTCTTGAGATAAGTACCTACTCTTAAAATTGTACCTGTTCTTGAAAAAAGAATCAATTCTAAAAAAATTCCCATTTCTTAAAAAAAACATTTTCTTCAAACAAAAAAAACATTTTCTTCAAACAAAATACCTTCTCTTAAGAAAAATACCTTTTCTTACAAACATTCCGTTTCTTCAATGTACCTTTTCTTAAAAATAAAATAATACGTTTTCTTTTCTTTTCTTGAGATAAGTAGCCTTTCTGAAAATAAGTAAATTTTCTTTAAAAAAAAATTTTCCGTAAAATAGCACAGCTTCTTTAAAAAGTACCTGTTCTTAAAAAAGTACTTCTTTGTAAAAAAAATGCATACTGTTAGGCTTTTTCTTACAGAAAGTACTTCTTATTAAAAATGGTACCTTTTCTTAAAAAAAACATTAGCTTTTAATAACAGAAACACCTCTCATTAAAGAAATGATCTTTTCGGGAAAATATAATACCTAGATATTCTTACAAAAAGGACCTAAAAATATACTGTTTTTTTTTAAAGAATGCATTCAATTAAAAAAAGTTTCTTAAAAAAAAAAAGTTTCTTCTTTCTTATCAGTTTACAAAAAGTATCTTTTATTAAAGATCCATTTTAATTATAGTATTTTTCAACAGGTGCCTTAGGCGTGTTGGAACTAACTAGAACATAATATATAGCGAAAGGAAATTCGTTCCAACCGGGTGTCCCCTGACACCTCATGTATTTTTTTTTAAGAATTGCTTCGAAAATTAAGGTTTTTTTATAATGTAATTTACGATAAACTTCATAAGATTTTATAAATATTACCAAGAATCTGTTTGACGGATATTATCGACCGTGAAAATTTATATTAAAAAGTTTAGTCCCAGAAAAATGCTCACCTATTGCCCAACAATTGCAATTGATCTCGAAGTTCCTTCTTACTGAGGTAATTTGTGCTAGGTGGCAAGTTTGGGAAACGACCATAAAAATGACAGCATTTTTGGGCCACCGGTGGTGGAATGGTAGTATACGCTGCTGTTGTACATGAGTACTTGGTTTCGTTCCCTTCTCTGGGGTTCGTTCCCTTCTTTCGACGCCGGTCACCTCGTTTAATGACGGCGACACTATCGATATTATCTCCCCCATTTCTTCATGGGATGCAATGGGAAACTATTTTTTTTTTTATCAATTTTAGTTATCTTTGATCCGGGTTATTTTTAAAGTTGTAATTCCCTTTTGGCTAACTGATTATGTTTTTTCCAGTTAGTGAAAAAAAAGTGAATACCGCGGGTGGTAGTCGCTGGACAATCATTTCGATGTTTGTGCAGGATCAACTTCAGCCGCGTCTAGCCCGTTAAGCCACCGCAGTGTGTATTCAGACTTGTCACTAACCGAAGACTTCATCTTTTGTTTTGGCATATAGACATCGCGGAGGGATATTTCTTATGCAATTTTGTAGCCTTTAAATTATTATTGTGTCCATTTCAAAGCTTTCCGTTAACAATTTTATACATTTCTTACAAATATTCATATTAACAAATGATGTATGAGAATTTGAATCACTTGAATTCTTATGACTAAAGCTTATATATATGTGTATAAAAAAATCAGAAATATTTTAATCTCATTTAAATGACCTATTAACACTTTATTTATTATTTCATGTAAAATGGATCTGAGTGATGATGATGTGTATGCGAAAACTATGTCAGCAACAGCTGACAAGAGCAACAGGTGAAAGAACGTCGTAATGAAACAGAAAAAGCGAAGAAGCTGAAGCCTAATACACCAGCATTACACCTGAGCTAATCATCATAAATCATGCGTTAAAGTGTTGTAAAATATTGCTGAAATAACAGCAGCCAACTGTAACTGAATCCACAAGATGCATATTTGTATGTGTGATGCTCATAGTATGTATCTGATTTTCCATCTCAGATTTAGTGAGTGAATGACATGACATTCAGACTGACGTGCGGCCAGATAGTCTAAGGGGTCGAGCCTATCAACCTCTTAGTAGTCGGCAAGCGACATTTCATGAGTGGGTGTTGTAATTCTAAATAAATAGAATGAAAGTTAAAACAACATGTCTGTAATTGCGTACATTTTTATTCAAACAACTTTCTTAAACGGAACAAAAAGGGTTACATCATTTAGAATGATAAGCAGTTCAGATGATATTGTTATACTTATATATTCTGAGATTAGTTAAAGGACTTTTAGTGAAACCAATTTGAAAAATAACGGCCTTTCTAACATATTCTCGCAAACATATTCTGCAGGAACGTTGTATATGCTTGGAACATCCTTCAAACATTCATATGTTTGCAAGTCCCAAACTCACTTGTATTTAAATGTAAACAGTATCATGTTTACTGGCAAACATATATACTTTTACGTGAAAATATGCGTTCTTCATCCCAAACATCCGTATACTTACGCGGAAGCATTCGCCTGTTCCCCCAAACCTACATATACTTACGTGAAACGAAGTATTCTCTTATTTCAGTATATATGTATTATTTATTATAATTAATTTCATTAATATAGATCCACATTTTTAAATAATTAATGCATACAATTAAAAGATTAAAAACGGCCCTGCATTATTTGTTTTCTTTTCGTGAAATGGGAATCTGGTGTTCTTTTGCTTCTCCTGTCTTTGTTGTCTCTCACGTGTTTTGTTTTCAGAAGGTTTCAGTTATGCGTTGATTATCACTATGCGTTGGTACACAAACAATATACAAATCTAGTTCATGCAAGCCAAGCGTCCATTAATCACTTGTGTTTTTTTTAGTGTACTTATTTCAAAAATGGGCCGCCGTTCCGATTTTCTCAGTAAAGGTTTGTTTCCTCAAAATCGTTTTTCACTTTGGTAGCACACATATATACGAAACGCATACACAAAAACCATAGCAACAGAACAACCCATTTAACCGTCCAAGCCTTCGTTTATTCGTTTTTCACTGGTGAAGCTCTTTTTATGTCCTCTGTCCGATGAACCATTGATAACTGAATACATGAAACTAAAACGCAATATATCAGCCGAAATAAGAAACACTGACTTCATCTGCAATTTGCACGCACATTCAGGAATATTTACGAATCGCTGACTGAGAGAATAATGCAAAAATACAGATATACACTTACAACATAGACTCTCTCGTTGTTCCTCTTTTATTCGCTTGCTCTCGAGAGAGCATAAACACTGCAACAAACACAACTGTATTCCCATCACAAACACAGACATATTTGAGTCGCAAACACATATTTTATAACATATTAATCATTGTGTCTCAAACATGTAATATTGAATAGCAAACTCAATATGTTTGGACACACGACAAGCTCTAAACACACTTTATATTTGCATCTAAACAACGTGTTGATATAGTGCAAACTGTCAGCGGGTTGATGTAGTGCAAAATATCTAGGTTTAAAGTCATAATGCTTAGGGTCACTTTTATCCATGGCAAATATCCTCTGTTTATATTCAACCATGATTTAGATACAGTTTTTAGCAACAAAAAAACAAACAAAATATTTACACGCTGAAAAATGACGGCCCTGTAACATATTGTAGAAACCATGTATATGTTTGCAAGCATTGTAAGACCTGCTGCATTTTTTCCTTTAGTGTCTGTCACGTGTTCGTTTTCAACAGTTTTCAACAAACAAAACTACATTTGGGTCACCAATACAAATAATGTAGCCTATTAATCACAGTGTCCCCAACAATGTTATATTGAATAGCAAACACAATGTGTTTGGGCACAAGTATTATATATTTGCGACAAGCTACAAACACGTTACATTTGCACCCAAACGACAAATTTTTCAGCATGCAGAGCTATACCCAGATATGTTTTATGTAAAACACTTTAAATAAAATGGTTGCTAAAGGTAACGGGTGGTCAAAATACAGGTATCTTTTTAATTTATATGTTAATTTGAGACTGCCAGATTTTTTCTGTTCGAAGTATTAACTATCAGTCAGTATCATACCTTCGCGGGAAAATTGGCTTCGTTGGGAAATATTACTAACTTATTCCCAAAGCGAGTGAAATGTTGCCCAAACTGTGCGTTTGTTGAAAATAAGTTTTGACGGAAATGAAGCTCCCATCGCCGTTGCTGTACACAAGTTTGTGCAAAAAACTTCGTCATGATTGCTTAATAGTAATATCCCTAGCAACATATTGCAGGAAATATGTACATGTTTGCAAGCATTGTTTTCATGAATTGAAGATTTGCTGCCTTCTTATCCCATTTTTATCTGCCTCGTTTTTGTTGTTAGCGGTTTTCAACAAAAAAAATCGACATTTGAATCTAAAAAAATGAATTATGGCCTATTAGTCATTGTGTCTCAATCATGTTATATTGAGTAGCAAACACAATGTGTTTGAACACAGGTATAATATATTTGCGACAAGTTACAAACACTTTATTTTGCATCCAAACAACAACAAAAATACAGATTTTTCAGCTGTGCCCGAAATTGTGCAACTCAATCCTAGGACATCGACTAGCCGGCGTCCTCAACACCTCGACGTTTCACAACCCAACATGATGAGAAATTTTTCACAAAGATCTCGGATTCTTCGCATAAAAGGTCGAATTGACTCATCAATTGAAGGCAAACGACCATCTTACAGAATCTGCAATCGCAGATCGAATTTGGCCGAACAATTAACTATTTTGATGAGGTGCAGTTTCATCTCGGCGGCTACGTCAACAAAAAAATTGCCGCATTTGGGGATCTGAAAACCCTCATGTCACTGTCGAGAAGCGAATGCATATAGAGAGAGTAACAGTTTGTTGGAGATTTTGATTTAATGGCATCATTGACCCATTTTTTTGTAGGAACGCAATTTCAGTCAACGTTGAGCGCTACTGAGCCAGCCATGATTACGGACTTTTATGGGCTGAAATGGAAGATACGAACTCGGATAATCGTTTGTTTCACCAGGATAGAGCACCATGTCAGCTCGTCAAGCAATCGATCATGTAGGCGCTAAGTTCGGTAGTCGTACTATCAACCGTCTTGGCGATGTCAATTGGCCGTATTGGAGCTGCAAGATTGACCCTTTTTACGCAACACCAACGATATGTTTCGTTGCTGCTATGAATTTGTTTTACTGTCGGAATGACACAGTGCATCGCAGCAATGAAACATATATCCATTTACTTAATCACTTAATTACTCTTCTGTCATTCAATGCTAAACACCCTTTGCTTTCATTCATCCGCTCACATAGTTCACATGCACACTCAAATGTTGCGGTGCTGACACATAATTTAAAATGCATAAAAGCCAAGAACATCATTATTATCAGTTTCAAATCACACGTAATAATACGATACCTTTCAAAATGGCACATAAATTGTATTTTAAATACTTTCCTTAACACTCTCGCGGCATCACACACACACACACACACTGATGAATCAAAGAAATAACATGTTCATGAAGCAAAAAAAGGTCTGCACGAAAATCTCAGAAGAATACCCTTCACTTGCGATGACTTCAACAAATGAGGCTGCAAATTGAATGCGTTTAAGTTGTCATAAAAAAAAGTTGAAACAACTCTCAGACATCTCACAGATACAACACAACCCAAAAAAAAAGCGGCAACAATAAGAGAGAGAAAAAAGAAATATAAATAAGTGAAAATGAATTTGAACCGATCGAAACGCTTCACCTTAAACAAATGGAAAGAATGACATGACAAATGGAAATGTTTGTGTTTGAAGGTATTGAGAAAATTTGTCACAACATTTATTAAAAGGCGTACAACATATTTGCCAACATCAGGGTGTCGTTTCATTCGGCGAACTCAAAATTCGAAAATTAATTTTTATATATTGTTTCAAATCACACCAAAATCGGGCCAATTAATACCCGCACAGTTTTCTGTACTATCTTATCACTAAGTTTAGAACGTTAACAGTTTAGTATTAAAAAATACTATAATTTAATCCCAGATACCGGAATATGTTGTATGCATTCTGATTACTAAGGAGCCTAACATAGTGCGGGATTTGTGACCAAACTAGTCAAAATAACAGGTTAAAATTTCACAATTTCTACAAAAAAAATTACATGAGGTGTCAGGGGACACCCGGTTGGAACGAAGTTCCTTTCGCTATATATTATGTATTGGTTAGTTCCAACAGGCCTAAGGCGCACGTTGAAAAATATGGTAATTTAAATGGATCTTTACGGAAGATAAACTTTTTTAAAAATTTTTTTTTATAGAATTTATTTTGTTAAAAAAAGGATATTTTTTTAAGAATATGCATAATATTTTCCCGAAAAAGCAATTTTTTTAAGAAAGGTTTCTTAAAGGTTATTTTATTAAACGGTTATGTTTTTTTTACAAAAATGTACTAATTTTAAGAAGAAGTACTTTATGTACGAAAAGCCATAAGAGTATGAATTTTTTTTTCAAAGAAGTACTTCTTTTAAGAACAGGTAATTCCTTAAGAAGTGGTACTCTTTATAGGAAAAGGTATTACTTTATTTTTAAGAAAAGGTACTTTTAAGAAAAGGAATTTTGGTAAGAAAAGGTTTTTTTAAGAGAAGGTATTTTTTGAAGAAAAGGTTTTTTTAAGAAATGGGAATTTTTTTTGAATTGGTCCTTTTTCAAGAATGGGTACATTTTTAAGAGTAGGTCTCAAGAAAAGTTATTTTGTTTCACAAAAAAGGTACTCTTTAAAGAAAATGTAGTTTTTTTAAGAAACGGTAGTTTGTTCTAAGAAAATTTATTATTTTAAGAAAACGTACTTATTTAAAAAAAAATCCTTTTTTTAAAAAATTTAATTTTTTTAAGAGAATGTACTTTTTTTAAGCAAGGGTACTTGTTTAAGAAAAGGATTTTTTCAAGTAAATATATTTTGTTTTAGAATATGAATAGGTATTTTTTTGAGAAAATATACTTTTTTTAAGAAAAGGCACTATTTAAGAAAATTACCTTTTTTTAAAGACAAGTAGTTTTTTAAGAAAATGTTTTTTTTTTCTAATAAAAGGAATTGTAATAGAATGCAATATTTTTTGCCAGTCTTCCACTTTGGCTTTTCTAAATTTACTTATAATTGGGTTCGAAAACTTCCCATTAAACAAGAAATTCCCCAACATTTGTGAGACATCTAGTTAATTTCTTTTTCTATGATCCAAGGCGTTAGTCTAGACACAAACCAAAGTAAAAGTATACAAAATAGTTGATAATATTGGGTTGTAGCATAATAGTTTTAAAAAAAGGTATTTAATTTTTTTCATTTACCCCCATCCCGTAACGTGCGATTAGGAACTTCGTTCTAAAAATTGACGGCGACTATCGTTCATTTGGCCATCAAAAAGCTTAACAAAGCTACTGTTTGGAACCGGTGTAAAGCTGTAGGTCCCAATCAATGAGTGTAAAACTAGAAAACGCACAGCACATAGGTTGTGAGAAGCTCTCACCAATCCATTCATGGGATGTTATGGGACACCAAAGCGAGGTGACCTGCGTCGAAAGAAATATTAGGTGGTCTGAGCACAGATCGAATCCACGTACTCATGCACAAGAGCCACACACACTACCGTTACACCACCGGCGGCCCATATACATTAAAAAAAAATAAAAATGGTTTCCCATTACATCTCATGAAGAAATTGGGGAGAACTTCTCACAACCAGTAAGCTGTGCGCTTTCTAGTTGTATACTCACTGATTGGGACCTACAGTTTTGCACCGGTTCCGAACGGTATTTTGAGAAGCTTTTTCATGGCTATACACTCGATAGTGTTACCGTCACTATGCGAGGTGACCTCCGCCGAAAGAAATTTTAGGTGGTCAGTGCAGGGATCGAACCCAGGATATCAAGTACAAGAGCCGCGCACACTAGCCATTGCACCACAGACGGCCACCATATGCATTAAACACAATACAAATCGACAGCGAACAACGAAATTTTTCAGCCACACAGAAGCGCCCTGAAAGGGGCTACTCGGCCCATTCGATTTTAGCACGAAGGCGATTACTCTGTCGAGCTCTACAGTACACCCCTGTAAGGGTATAGTTACAGACTACTTACCTTAGTCTGTTGTGAAACGCCCGGAGAATGGCAATAGTCTGTATTACGAGTTCCCTTCGCAAAACCCCTACCCAGGGTTTTGTGGGTTATCCTACACCTGTTGTCATTAGATTTACTGGGAAGGCAAATGGCTGCAAAGTCGCCAATCCGCCTAGGACATTGTTCGCAATGGAGCACCAGCCCATTAGGTCATTGGTCCATTTTGAGAGACCTGCGGCTATCAACAGTAAAACTCGACGACATGACACCCTCTTCAACTTTTGAGTCAAACTTCTCCACTCATATCTCGGACAGGCAGACTTGAAGGGACGCATACCAAGTTATATAAAATATTTATTCTTTTACTCTGACTGGTCCAAACTATATGGCGAGGGAGGTTTTGGAGTATATTCTAAAGAGCTGGGAACGTTGCAGAAAGGATACCAGACCATTATAATATCTTTCGGGCAGAAGTCATGGCAATCAGAGAAGTTGCCCTTCAGCTGGGATGAAATATGATCACCGCCTGGGGTATCACCACATAATCTGAAAGTCAGGCTGCTATAAAATCCCTGCTATCTGCACTCCTGACTTCGAAAACTGCCCACAACTATCGCGCAGCTCGAAATAAAAGGGGCAAGCAGTTCGATATTCACAGTGCCGGGGCACAGGAACATTCCAGGGACCAGATGAGCTGGCTAGATTAAGAACTACCATACCTGTTCCACTGAATATGGACCTGGTGGGTATGCCACTTTCTGCATTCAAACACATGCTTAAAATCGAAGCTCTCATACGTGCGAATGACAGATGTTCACGGGGCACAAATTGCAGGATCACCAAGCAAGTATGGCCAAGTTATGATGTAAATTGTATGCCAAACCTGATAACCATTCCTAGACAACATATATCTATGCTTGTGACTGTGATCACTGGGCACTCGTTAATAGACAGACACGCGTCTAGACTTGGAATGTCCGCTGATGGTTACTGCTTAAACTGTGGGGACGAAGAGGAGGACGATAGTGTTGAACATCTCATATGCTACTGCTCGGTATTTTGTATGAGTAGGCGAACATATATAAAACCTTACTTCACGTTAAATGTAACAGACAATCAGGAAGTTAAGATGAATGGTATGAAAACATAACTTGGTTCATAGTAATTGGTTCGCCAGGGACCCATGTACACGTTTTCTTCAGCCACATCCTGGAATTCCGGGATGAGGCTGCATATGGTTTGAACGCCCGTTAACTATAGCGGGTAATTTTAAAGGTACATATATAGTACGTTATTTTTTTTCCTCCAGATGACAAATACGACAGATTTTTCAGCGTGTAAATAACAGATAACAGTGAACTGAAAACTGGTATGATCAGAACGAACATTAGGTTACAGACAATATAAGTGAATCGTTCCGACGCATTATCAGGCTATTTCCCCCCAACATTTCAAATATTACTACTATATTTTTCTGACACTTTTGCACTGTTAAGTGCCCTAAATACTTTTTCAGGAAAAACATGGTATTACTTGAATTACAAGTAAAAATTACGATTTCAAATAATTCAATTTGCCGAAATAAGGGGAACCCTAATATACAATTTGTATGTTTTGTATTTTCTTCCACTTGTTGATACCTATTGGGATTGCTAAATGCTATACAATATATATGGGTAAACGTTCCCTCCATTTTACTATTATCCAGTCTGTCATCACTTCCTTCAGTGTCATCACAATCACTATCATCGTGATATCCAAGTCATTGTTGGATGTATGTAAGCCCTTTGCACGTTTGCCAGACAGGTTGGTGTTGTACTCCACCTCGTATCTGACAGACATTATTGTTATGAGGCTATAATTTGTCAAGTACCTTGAGAACATCAAACCGGGAAGTAACAAAAAGTGAAATTTATCTTGTAGTTTTTTTCAATTACAGTACCAAAATATAGTGAAATGATAAAATTATACCATTGGAAATGTCTTTCACAGGAAACTACAATATAATAACAAACTCTGCATACATACAGTTGCTTTATGGTGTTGGTTTTTAAAAATTTATAGAATTGCAAATAAATTAAAATTAAATAGATATAAACAATATAATTAAAACAAATAGAACAAACAAATAAATGTAATTGAAAAATAACACAAGACTTAAGAAACAAACTTGTAATTGCTGAAGGTTCGGTTAGGCATTTTGAAATTTATGTGGTGTCTTGTGATTATCATAAGCTGGCTATAGTAGATAGTGTTGTTTTAATTTAGCCGCCCGCTATTGATTGAAGGTTCTGGTTGCCTAACCCCCAACCCAATTCATACACATATTTCAACCAAAATATTTCTTCAGTATGCGTCGGAAATCTTTTAAGAAACAGAAATCTTTTTTGATGCGAAACTTTATTGTTCATAATGTCTCCACTTAGAAAAGATTTTCAAGAATTTAAATCGTTACATCTTACAATAGAAATAGTTCTTCGTGTACTTTAAGCATATTTTCCCACCAACATGTTACCCGATAGACGGTGGTTTTTATTCGTCGTTGTCGTTTTTATGGCAACTCCAAACAATAGCTCACCCAGCCTCAAAAACTCTAAACACTGCCCCTGAAGAAAAGCAAAAAATCAATGTTAATACTATTGATATATCGGCGACTAATGCAGCAAAAAAAGCAGACAGCAACAAGTGCATTAACTATGGTCGTCCAGCGTTTCAAGTACAACAATTGGTGGAAAACTTAAATATAAAAACTATGAAGAGAGAGAGAGAGACAGAGACTTTTTACATTGCAACCACTCCAGCCAGACAGTCATTACAGCGGTCAGTTTTAAGTTGAATCTCGGGGATAGCACAGTGGAGGGAAAGTATTTGGTGTTTAATATTAAATCGAATTGACACATGTATTGAGACTTTTTTTTTCTAAATTACATCGACAATATGAAAAGAACAAAGAACAAAAATCTAAAAAACAAACCAGCTAAGCAGTTGAAATATTAACTTCATTAGTTTTGTATAAAAACATTCTTAAGCACATATTATAGAAATAATTAAATCAAATTATTTATTAGTAAATAATAAAATTTGTAGCTTAAAACTCTGATAATCTATCTGTGCCCAGAAGGAGAAACGTCTTAAAAACTCTTGGGTCGACATTTGGTTAAGAATCCCTCGTTGAAATCCTTAATGGAATATACTACCTGCCAAATTTTTAAGTAATTTTGCCGATATTTCCGGAAGTTATACCTTTGAGACTTTTGATTTATCCCATGTACTGTAGCCAGTTCTCACGGAATAACAACCTAAGTACACAAAAGACATGAACAACAACAATACAACAGCAACAGCAACTTGTTTCCACATAGGTTGTTTTCTAAAAATAATGTATTCTTTTCGATTTTAAGTACAAGGTGTCGCAAAGTTAATCATCCAAGTTTGTTTTTCAATAACTTTTTTACTACATTAAAACAAATTATTTCGACTGGTGGAAATCTTTCTCTTTTACAACCTCATGAGGTCAGACGTTTTACACATATTAATTAAACAAACAAATTAAACAAATTTCCACATATTCTGCCAACTGGCTCTATCATTCGCCTATTCTCGCCAGTTGGTAACACCAAGTATACGGAGGGATTCTTCTGCCTGGTCTTTCCAACGGAGTCGTGGTCGTCCTATTCTCCTCCTTCCATCGGGTACGTTATAGGGTACGTTATCGAAAACGCGATGGTTCATCTTCAACCATTCTGATAACACGGCCTAGACAAAGCAATTGGCCTAACTTGATTCCTAAACTGCATGCTGAGCCCAAAATAGCATCTATTTACAAGCACAGTTCTCCTATTTATCTCCAGGCTGACGTTGTTGTCCTCTTTCACTGCGATCCAAGGTAGACAAATTCATCTTCCACTGCAAAATTAAATTGGTTGTCAACGTTCAAGTGCGGACCAAGTCGAAAGGTTTCTCTAGTCGATGACCCCATCAATTTTGTCTTGCCCTCATAAGCAGCTAGACCCACCTTCGCTGATTCTCGCAAATTTCGCCCAATTATGTCTATGTGGCCAGTATACGCCAGCAACATATGGCGTTTCGTGTAATTGGTCTTGTTCGCATTTACTGCAGCTTTTCTCATTATTATCTCTATTAAGATGTTGAAGAGATATCACGAAAGTGTGTCGCCTTGTCTCAGTCCTCGCTTGATTTGGTTTTGGTCAGCGTCATTCTACAGAGGCGTATCAGTTTTGCCGGAATCCCAACTTCAAACATGGCTTCGTACAGTTTTCCCCGTATGGGGCTATCGAAAGCAGCTTTGTAATCAACATAAAGATGGTATTTATCGATTTGCTTTTCGTGGGTCTTCCCAGGATTTGGCGTAGCGTAAATATTTAGGCAGTCGTGGACTTGCCTGGTATAAAACCACACTGATATGGTCCAATCACGTTTTCAAAAATTGGCTTTAGTCTATCAGAAACTACACTATCTTCCGCTATCGATCACCAGATTCCCATTCTGGTCCATGCAGGAGGGCAGCCCATTATTAGGACCGTTATTCAATCTGCTTACCCTCTGGAAAAACTTTCGGGATTCATTATAAAGCCTGCACAATTCAGTCTTTTAACTCTCCCTCTGCTGTCGGTGCCGTTTTTTCTGCCTAAATAGTTGGTTTTCCTCCCTTCTCAGCCTCTTGTACCGCTCACCTAAAGCACGCGTTGTAATTGTCTGTTTCGTTACCCTACATGCAGCGTCTTTTTCATTAGTTGCAATGCGACATTCTTCGTCGTACCATGGCTTATCCTTCTGCGGATTTTGACAGCCAAGTTCAGTCCTTGCACCGGTTTCAAACGAATGGGAGATGTGCTTCCACGGCGCATCTGGGTCTTCGGAGGGGGGGTATTCTGCTCTAGCAGGAGAGAGAGCTTCTGTTGAGAGGAGATTGATATCTCCGGTATTTGTAGCTTGTCAATATCCAGCGTTTACCGTGTTCAGCTTCGTAAGTTTTTCGCCCTGCTCAATCTCGTGCGAACTTTCTCAGCCACCAGGTAATGGTCCGAGTCGATATTGGCACCTCGAATCACACGTAGAGAAGAGTGCCTGCCATCTATTACCAAGTGATTGATCTGGTTCTTCGTCCGCTGATCAGGAGATATCCAGGTCGCCTTATGAATATCCTTATGCTGGAATCGTGTGCTACTAACTACCATGTTCTCTGCAGCGACGAAGCCTATCAGTCTTATTCCATTATCGGAGATGGTATCATATAGACTGTGAATACCGAAGGTTGGTCGAAAGACACTTTCCTTTCCCAATTTGGCTTTGAAATCGCCTAGAATAATCTTATTGTCGTGGTCAGGGCAGCGTTCGTATACTCCCTCCAGTTGCTCGTAAAATGTTTCTTTGACCTCATCATCTTTATCCTCTGTCGGTGCGTGCAACCAGTTAACGAGATGTTGAAATATTTCGCTTTGATACGAATTGTGTCTATGCGGTCACTCACTGGGTTGAACCTTGAATCTAGGTGTCGCAGTCTTTTGCCAACTATAAATCCGCACCCAAATTCGTGCTTTTGCTAATGGCAGCCATAGTAAATATCGCAGTTTTTCTTTTTGGTGCAACCATATCCTGTCCATCGCATTTCCTGGATCGCTGTGATGCCAGCTTTATATTTTCCGATGACATCCGCCAGGTGGAAAGTGGCACCCGTCCTGTATAGAGTTCGCACATTCCAGGTACATATCCTTAAATCATGGTCCTTATAAAGTGTGCGAGGGCCGTCAGGAGTTAGGACGTTTCTTTGTTCATTATTATCTCTGTGTATTTGCATTGGCAATATATTTGAACCTTTAAAATTTTTTCTGTTAAGTGAAAAATATGATATCGGTCAAGTGGCTGTCAAATGACGTCAATGAGGTGATACATATTTGCGACCGTTTCTACGCATTTTCCATTAAATTTCGCAAACATTTTCGGTGATCGCTTTTCGTATTCCTGCCGAATATTCTCGTTAAGGTTTGCGATTGTCTGAGGCATGTATCCAAGTAGCTCCAAAGAAAGAAGCCTCGTATGGTTAAATCGGGAGATCTTGCAGGCGCCAAATCGCCAAAACCTGAGATTACGCGACCAAGAAACGCTTCCCTCACAATATCCATTGTGGCTCATGCTGTGTGTGCGGTCTTGTTGAAACCACATTTTCCCCAAACCCCGCTCATCCAATTCGGACAATAAGAAGTTGTTTATCATGGCCCTGTAGCGTTCGCCAGTAACATTGACCATATTGCCGGTGGCGTCCTTAAACAAAATAACGGGTTTTTCAATAAGAGCGCTACAAAAGTTTTTTTTTATAATAATAAATAAAACAAACCCGGTTTTAGATACCAATGAAATTCTTTATTCCTGTGAAAGTACGTTCGATGCCATTATGTATGGAACTCGATTTCTTTTGCATGGTCACCACGGGCACGCTTGAACCCAATTTTCGACGGTTTTCAAGCATAAATCGGCCGATACTTCTGCAATTTCACGTTCGATATTCGTACGAAGTTCATCAATCGTCGCTGGCTTGTTGGCATATACCATAGACTTGACGTAGCCCCACAGGAAATAATCTAACGGCGTCAAATCGCACGACCGAGGCGGCCAATCGACTGGGCCATTTCGTGAGATAACACGTTCACCAAACTTGGTTTCCAATAAATTGATTGTGGCATTAGCTGTGTGGTTTTTGGCGTCGTCCTGTTGGAACCACATGTCCTCCAAGCCCATATTATCCAATTGGGGTCAAAAATATTTGGATATCATTGAACGGTAGCGATTCGCATTCACAGTAATGTGCCGGTCTTGATCATCGCGGAAGAAGTACGGCCCAATGCCGCCGCCGGCCCATAAACCGCACCAAACCCTAATTTTTTCGGGATGCAATGATGACTCATGGATTACGTGTGGATTGCTGTCTGACCAATAACGCATATTTTACTTATTAATGAAGCCATTCAGCCATAAATAAGCCTCATCGCTGAAGATGATTTTCCGATGAAAATCCGAATCATTTTCAAGTTGTTGCTCAGCCCAATTCACGAACATATTGGGCTTCAGTTCTTGCGTCAATTTGATCTTGTAAGGATGTAGGCCAAGATCTTTTCGCAAAATTTGCCACAACGACGTCACAGAGATGCCCAACGGTTGAGAACGACGTGTGAGAGACACGTCTCACGTCTTGAACTGAAGCCTCAGCGGCAGCAATATTCTGGCCCGGGAACATTTTGTACTGTGCCTGTGGATTCAAATTTTTCCACTAGCGCTCTTAAAGTTGAGGCCACTGACTCCAAATTTCGGTAGTAAATTTTAATAATTTCGACTCGTTGTTGGCTCGTATATCTTTCCCTGATGAAATGGCAAACCTTACTGAAGAGAAATGTCAAAAGAGCGGGAAAATATGGCGTCGTTTGCTGTCCCTATCGATTTACTTTTGTAGCGTCTCTGTTGAAAACCCCGTTACGTTCCAACCACTGCTCCCTCGTGAATGCCGCACCACACAGTGCCTTTGAGTTGATGTAATGGCTCTTTGTTCATCACACACGGTTTTTCAGTACCTCAGAAACGAAGATTTTCCTTATCGACGTAACCGCTTAAATGGAAATGCTCATCGTCGCTCATGATGATTTTCGACACAAAATCTTTCTCTTCGTTATTGAGATTGAGGATGGCTGGACAGTAATTCACACGCAACTGACGGTCAGCTGGCATTAACTGATGTACTGTTTGCACTTTGTACGGGAACATGTGCCAGTCTTTCACTAAAATCCGCTGTATATTCCGCCTCTTGATGCCCAATTGCCGTCTAGTTGATGTTTCATCATTCTCAGCGACATCGGTAGCCACAACCGCGATCTTCTTGGCCGAACCATCAATCCGGTGGTGGTCATGCCTTGCAAGGTCTCGTGTGATTCCAGCCTGTTCGTATCTGGAAGCTAAGCACAGTTGGATCGATACGATTAGGAAATCGACCTCGAACTACACGCTGCGCCAACAACCATCGACCGATTACACTGTGCAAAACCAATTTGGTGATGGACGATTCCTGCGCCAAATGATCACACTAGGTGAGTGTAGTAAAACCCCAAAAGTTTGATTTTTCGAAACCTATACAGTCCCAAATAAATTTCTAAATCGAGTATAAATATTGAATTGAGCGAATTCTTGTGATAACATGTCTGCAGTGTATTTGACAAGGATTATTTTCGTGGAATGTTCCAATGATCTATTTCAAACTTTTAAGGGCGCTTTTCGTCCTTTGTTCAAAAAATACCAAAAATATACACCAAAATGACCAGCTACGGATTCAGAATGTTTTACGAATTTATTCCTCATTAAATTTCACTATGGGTCGGCGTCATAATCCAAAATTCTCTATTTTTATTGTCAGACCTCCTTTTTGTCCCTTTCTGAAACAAGGGCAAGAAAACTTCACCAAACTAACCGGCAACATATCGAAATTTTTTACCAATTTATTGTGGAATAAATTTTACTACACGTTTTCGCAGACGAGAATCCTTCATCTTGATTTTGCATATGTCCTTTTAGTCCTTTTTTAAAAATTTAAATCTTGAATCTTAAAATTTAAGTTTATTTTGAACACACTATGTTCTACAAATATATTGCCAAACTAATATGTATATATTGCTCAAGAAGTTTCTCTTTATTGTTTATATGTCCTTTAGTCCCTCGTCAAAAAATGTCACAGAATTCCATAACAACTGTAAAAACAGAATAACATAAAACCCTTCTTAAAATATGGAACAATTGATGTATTTATGAAAAAAGTAAACCACATCAACAACTAATGAAAATAGATTTGGACAAATTGCACGTTAACATTTTTAAGACGCCATTTCATTCTTTTTTTGTTTTGGGGAAAACAGTTCATGATGTTATAATATCTCCGAACTACAATTTTTTAGTTCGGGTAAGCGCTTATCTTTCATTTTTAGCTATATCTCCTAAACTAAATAATCGATACAATTTTAGCTATATATCCTAAACTAAGTAATCGATACAATCAAACATGTACATGTTTGCAAGTATTATTTTCATGAATTGAAAATCTGGTACTTGGTTGTTTCAATGTTGTCTGTCACATTTTTGTTTTCGGCAATTTTCAACCAACAAAGCCACATTTGGGTCACAGAACACATATTATAACCTATTCATCATTGTGTCTCAAACATGAAATATTGAGTAGAAAACACAATATATTTGCACAAAAATATACTATATTTGCGACAAGTTACAAACACGTTATATTTGCATCCAAACTACAAAAAAGACAGAGTTTTCATCATGCTTGTATATTAGGGTGGGTCAATTTTTTTGCCGACCAAGAGTATAACAGAAACGTAATTTACGACCAATTTTATGAAAATGTTCCCAAGAAACCATGGTTCTAACAACAAAATCGAGTCCGCGATTTGTCACTTGAAAATTTCTATACATATTAGCATAAAAAGCGAACCCAAAAGTCATTCTTTTGAAACTTGGTACTGTTCGATTTCGATGTCGTTTCACACATTTATTCTATTCATTGCTGCCTTTCCAAGGACGTTTATTTTAGATCGAAACTCTCCACGGTTCATGTTTTATAGCTGTGTAAAGTTGGTCATCTGTAGCATTTTTGTGAAGAGAGATACCTGTGTTAATGTTAGAATAATTTTTGAATTCGATATTAGATTCGCCATTTGTATTTTTATTCCTAAAGAGAAGGTTGAAGTCTATCAGACGATACCTCGATGGTTACAATCTGATACCGAATTCAAAAGTTATTCTAACATTACACAGAAATGCTGCAGATGACCATTTTACACAGCAATGAAACATGAACCGTGGTGAGTTTCGACCTGAAATAAACGTCATTGAAACGGCAGCAACGAGTTGAATATATGTGTGAAATTTCATTGAAATCGATTAGTACCAAGTTTCAAAAGAATGACTTTTGGATCGACTTTTTGCGCTAATAAGTATAGAAATTTTCAAGTGAAAAAACGCGGGGTCGATTTAATAAGCTAATATACAAATTTTCAAGTGAAAAATCGCGGGCTCGATTTTGATTTTAGAACCATGGTTTTTTTGGGAATATTTTCTTAAAATTTGCCGTAGATTACGTTTCTGCTATACTCTTTGTCAAGTTTTTTGATCCCATGCAAATTGACCACCCTAATGAATATGTTTGCCAGCACTGGTTTTATGAAGTAAAAATCTGCTGTTATTTTTGTTTGTTTGTTGTCTGTCACGTGTTGGTTTTCAGTAGTTTTCAAGAAACAAAGCCACATATGGGGTACATATTTGTATTATAACCTATTAATCGTTGACTCCAACATGTATTATTGAATCGCAAACATAATATGTTTGAACTCAAATATACTATATTTGGGACGAGCTACAAAAACGTAATATTTACATCTAAACAACAACCTCGACATATTTTATTCAAAAATTAATTTATAATGCTCTCCTGAAAAGTATGAAAAATGCACATAATTCGTTTTACCTTTAGTTGACACATATATAATAACAATGTTTGGTTTTCGCAAATTTTTTTATTATTCAATTATTTCTTCCACTGTGTCACAGCAAAATTGTAGGAAACTGACGGCAACAAATTTACAAGTAAAGCACTTGAAAATATTTTCTGTTCTTTGTAGAAAAGAAAAAGTCTGTAACATATTTTTTTTGTCTGTTTTTCTTTGTTTTGGTTTGGCGAAAAGATATTATTGTGTTATTGTCATTGCCATTGTTGTTTGAGCTGTTTGGTTTTTTTTTGTCTCAACGAAATAAAAAACAAAAAAACGCGTTGACAACTCTGTTTATTTTGTCTCCATGAAAGATGACAAGAAAAACTACAGCAACTACCTATACTTAGGTGTTAAATGCGATTTGTATGGACATTCAGATACACTACATCATATATCCATGGTGAGGAGGCAGATCCACTAAGCTCAGCTTAATCGAAACTACTACTAAGAATTGAAGCCCCTGGTGGAAGAAAGTGTTAACTTACTTTTTGTCAAAAACAATATTTTCATCCTTTTACTGTTTCCATGGTATCTGATTTTGATATAGAGAAGAAAAAAGTCAACATCTGGTATTTAAATTATTAAAATTAAATTTTAAATAATTTTTTTTATTAAAAATACTATTATACCAGTAAGTCATTAACGTCAGAATTTTTTATAATATTAACTTCTGGAATGTAGTACTTGCGTTATTTTGAGTTGGTTGCATTTAGGGTTGCCAGATTCAGAATGATAAAATTCTGGATTACCACTATTAATAGTGGAGTTTCTCTGGGAAAGTAATGAGCTATACTCCGATTGGGTTAATAAGATAGTTATTTCGGTTTTGGCGTAGAATACGTCTTACCTTACGGTAGAGGGAGTCATCTCAGATTGTTATTGTTGTAATCTTTATTTTATTGATTATGAGGAAACGGCGAGATAACTTTTTTTAAAAATTTTGTTGTAGGTAAATGAAGATGTTATCTTTCGTTTGATATACATTTCATATTGGTTGATATCTTCCTAATATTTAAATTTCTCAAATGAAAATTGTTTAAACACATACACTCAAACATATGTGTGGTGTTTGGTTGAGTGTTTGAGTTTGTAGCGTGAACACAAACTATGCTGCTGTTTCAGTGTGGACACAAACCTTCGGCTGTTGTTTTGATTGATGAAATATTGAAATTTCGTATATTTACTTATGTATTTAAGTGAAACAAAATGTTAAATGTGAATTTGAATTTAACATGGATATATAATTATAAAAAATATATGAAAAAATTAATTCATACATTTCTATGTTAAATGAAAGTGCTGCCAAGTAAGCAAAATAACAATGCTGCTTGATGCTGTTTGACAGCAGCTGACAGTTGACGTTTAGTAAATTAAAATAAAAATTCATTTGCTTATGTTATTTATCATTTATTGTTATATATGTTTTCTGTCTTATCGGATGGCGTATTCTACGTTAAACTTAATGGACGTGTCTCTGACACAGCCTGCAGGGACAGTCCGTTGCCGAAGGTCCTGTCTGCTGTTTTTTTCTTCAAAGAAATTTTCACTTATTTTAATCAATTAATTAATTTCAATCTATACTGAAGTTGCCATTTTGTTCAGTGACCTTCTGCAATCGTTTAGGTACATTTTTTACCCCACATTCATAGAATTAAATGGCCCATAAATATACTCGAACAACTCGGTTTGTAGGCCCTCTTCTAAATTTATGGCTTTGCCATTCAAAAGTTTTGCAGACTCCGAAATAAACGAAATTTTGATGGTGCCAGATCAGGACTATAAGGTACATGTGGCAGAACTTCCCTCCCAAGCTCCTACATTATTTTCCGAGTCTGCGAAGATGTGTGAGGCCTAGCGGTGTTTTGATGGTAAAGCACGCCTTTGCGATTTACCAGGTCAGGTCGTGATTCTTTCAGTGCCTCACCCAATTTTGCCTATTGCTGAAAATAGACGTCACAATTTATGGGTTGGTTTTTAGGAAGCAGTTCAAAATATATTACTCCCTTAAAATCCCATCGAATGGACAACATAACCGTTTTTTAATGCAGTTCAGACTTTGATGAGGTTTGAGCCCGTTGATCGTACTCGGACCATCATCTCTTTCTGTTGACATTGTTGTAAAGAATTAATTGTTCATCACCAGTGACAATGCGTTTTAAATATGGATAATTTGCGTTGCGTTTGAGCGATAAATCGCAAGTGATTATCCGTTTTGATAAGTGGATTTCCTTACAAGCTGATAAGACCAAGGCAAATGGCTTTCAATGGTCGCGAGCGACACCTTTAGCTTATCTACAACTTCTCGAACAGGAACGTGTCGGTCACACTCGATAACGGCTTTGATTTCGGCCTCATTAATCTGATTTAGCCTACCTCTCTTGTGGCCATTTCTGATCTTGAAATTTCCGGAACAAAATTTGTTGAAACGACTTTGGCCTGTGCGTTCTTATAAATGATCCAAACCATACACGTCACAAATATCCTGGTGTGCTTTCGTGGGTCTTTTGCCTTTCGGGAATAAAAGAGCAAAGTATGACGAGAGTGCTCATTTTGATCATCCATGTTCACAACACAATTTAAATGAAAACTAACCACTGAACATAATACGACATATCACAAATTTACGTCTCAGATGTCAGCAGTGTTGGTTAACGAGAATGAATATAGTCAGCTGATCAAAGGCATTTCAAAAAATATCAAAAGCACCATCTATATGCGAAACCCGAAGTTAGTTCCTTTCCAACACAATATTATAGTCGTTTGAACTTTTGGTTTTTGTTAAATCGACATAGGACTGTCCGTGGAGGTGGAAAATTGCTGATAGCCATTCACTTGGGAGTGGTCATTGGGCGGTCCAAGCAGCTTACTACTTCCACGCAGTATGTCCTGAACAATGTCTTTTTCCGAAACCTCCGATAGCTGGCTAGAGTCAGAAGACGAAAAAAATTAACAACCTGATTGGTTATGCGATCACTGATATGTCTCAGGTTTAGTAGGTGACTGATGTCACCGAAGCTCATCATACTATCGGGCATGTTCTTTTGTCCTTAGAAGGCGGATGAGCCAAACATACGAGCCAACGGCGGATGCAGAAAATCCAGGTTCGACATATTACCTCCAGGTCAGCGTCTGATCCGTAATGGGCGGTTGCAATCAAATATCCTGGCAGTAGGTAAAATTCAAAAACCCGGTCGACTGGCTTTGCCTCCCGCCACGGCTCATAATGGCTATGAATATTCATACACGAAAAAGAAACATAAACAACCCCTATTTGTTGACGACCCCCGCAACCGTTATAAGGACCACGATATACGGATATGCACTTTGAATGTAAGAACTCCATATATGTCCTCGAAAGTTATAAGGCTGACATCACCGTTATCCAGGAAATGAGATGGACAGAACATGGCTGCACAAGAAAAAGAAACTGTGACATATACTACAGTTGCCATGAGAAAAAACATGAATTTGGCTGGTTGTTGGTAAAACACAGCGCCATCTAGTCTCCAGGGTCAATCATGTGAGTGACCGTATAGCATAAATCCGTATAAAAGCGAAACATTTTTATATTTCCCTAATTTGTGTGCATGCCCCGACACAAGATGAAATTATGATGCCGAAGATATATATTATGACCGCCAAGAGGAAATGTATGACCCTGTCCTGCCCATGACATTAAGATTGTACCAGGAGATTTT
The DNA here is from genome assembly GCA_963931995.1 of Phaonia tiefii. Taxonomy (NCBI): domain Eukaryota; kingdom Metazoa; phylum Arthropoda; class Insecta; order Diptera; family Muscidae; genus Phaonia; species Phaonia tiefii. Next base: position 85,202,976 of record OZ008367.1, on the reverse strand, counting down.
AATGACAAAGTAGGCAGGGAAAATGAGTTTCATCCAAATATTGGCAATTTCAGCGTACATGCTGACAGTTCCGACAACGGTATGAGACTGAGTGACTTTGCCGCGGCAAAAAACATGGTCATTAGTGGTACAAAATTCCAGCATAAAGACATCCACAAAGCTACTTGGGTAGCCCCTGATCAAACAACGAAGAACCAACTTGATCACTTGGTAATTGAAGACACTCATCCAGTGTAAATAACGTACGAGTGATCGGTGGGGCTAAAATCCTGGTAGCAGCAAAGGTTCGCACAAGATTAAGTAGACCGAAAATAGAACGAAACGAGACACAGAGGAAGCTGGACATCGGAAAGCTGCAATTACCAGAGGTAGCCACAGCCTACTCAAGGAAGCTCTCGCAACTTTTGGCACAGAACCCACCCCCTCTCGATAACGATCCTGATGCGCAGTGGAAACCCATTTCCGGCTCTATAAAAACTGCCATAACAACCGTACTTTGTTTCGAAACACAGCTTCACAATAAACCAGGGTACGATGAAGGGTGTCGCATTACATATGATGAAAAGAACACTACACGTATGGCAATGCTTCAGTCAATTGCAAGGCAAGCTGCAACTGAGCGGAAGAGGGAGAAAGGAAGGAGGTAAACCGTCTCTTTACGCGTAAGAAACGGCAGTGGAGAAAGCGCGAGAGTGAGAAAATTGAGACATACAGAAGCTAGAACGAAGCCTGAAAATTCGACCAAAAAGTCAAAAACGGGACTAATGGTCATGGTTCAGGGCCCGGAAATCTTATCGCAGCTGTGCATAGCATGTTGGGAGTATGGAGAGATCATTTCACCGCGCTACTGGTACCTGAGGGACACTCAATCACAATTTGGATGACGACGTTGATTGCCCGGCTTAAGAACAACAAAGCCGCAGAAGCAGATAGATTACCGGTGGAGCTGTTTAAGGCTGACGCCGATGAGCTGAGCTGATTTGGTTATATGAATGCATGCCCGACGATATTTAAAAAAGGTGACCCGAGTCTCTGTGCCAAATACCGTGGAGTACGATTTTCATCCATAGCATATAAAGTTCTATCAAGTATAATGTGCAATTATCGTTGACCTGATTAGACCATACCAGTGTGGCTTTCGGCCTGGAAAATCGACAACTGACCAGATGTTCATGTTACGCCAAATTCTGGAGTAGACTCACGAAAAACAAATCGACACCTATCATCTTTTTGTCGAATATCAGGCGGCCTTCGATAGCCCGATACGGAAGAAACTCTACGAAGCAATGTCTGACCTTGGTATTCCTGAAAACTCATACGCCTTTGCAGGATGTCCTTGACGAAAACTAAATCCGCAGTGAAAGTTGGTAAGGATTTTACCGAACCTTTCGAAAATAATCCAGGCCTCAGGCAGGACGACACCAGATCGAAAACCTGGGCAAATGTTAGGCAATATAAGAAATATCGTTCGACAGTATTATTGGGTAAAGGCATATAATGCAAATAATTTCAAGTATGTTGGTACTTCGGGATAATTGTTCGATACTAATTCGCATATGTAAATTGCATATTAGAGTTTCTATATATACGATTGACGATCTACCGATGCGATCAATTCAGGCACAGTTGTTTAACTGAATTGTCTACTATTCCAACAAAAACCAACCATTTTTCAATTAGACAAATGTTGTATGAACTTCTCGTACATTAACTAAACTAACAAAATCTCCCATAAAATTACAATTCAATTGATATCTTGTTTTTAGCAATTTTTATTCGCTTCCTTTCAATAGAATTTGTATTTACTCGAAAGCGATCTTAATAACAAACTTCCGCAATTGGACTACAGATTCCGAAGTAACTGCACTGATGCACACAGTGACACCGCCCACCATGTTACAAATAAAACACAAAACTATTTACCTTAACCCGTCGTATAGCGTTCATGTATAAAGACCGACTACTGGTGTTTAAAGAACTTGTAATTCTGATACTTGTAGCGGTTTAAGAATTATTTTCTATTTTCTTTGTGATTTTCATTGCCTGCTTGCCAGGCTGTCTTTTCTCCAACAATAATTGTTTGGTATTTAAGTCAGTCAGTGTGTCTTTTATTTTTTCTTTCATTGCCATTATCGTTATTATTAGCCAAGTTGCTGAGACTCTGCGTACAATAGTTAATACGAACGATGTGAGTGTAGTTTAGCCACAAAATGACCAACAAGAATAAAATGAATTAAAGACCAGACCAGAATATCTTGATACGCATAACTACTTTCACCAACACCATCGTCGTCGCATTTTATTCGGATGTATTCATTTATTCTTTAAGAAATGCCAGTTTAGCTTTATTTGTTTTTTATTTCAACTTTGTCCAAAGTTGATGTCATCCATCGCATGTTTGATTCTTGGGTTTTTCGTATGTGCAAACTCTGTGTTTGTTAGGGATATGACTTTTTTATAACACAATATTCAGGTGGCGGTATATTATGTGAAATACTACAAAATTAAGAATTTATTGATTAATTTGATGACAAAAACCTTCGCCATTAAATTTCAAAGTTTTCTGGTATGTATTGGAATTTAGCAATTATTTTCAAATGTTGTAGAAAATTTTCAATATTTATTTATTTCCCCAACATTTGTATTCGAGTTGACTAAACTCAATCAAATTATTATTAACTGGTGAAAGTTTTAAAAAATTTCGCTGTCTATAAGGATTCCAAAACTGTATTTGAAAAAAGTCAGTTTATCAAAAAACTGTAATTTTTTAGATTTCAGTTTGTTTTTTATACTTAAGTTATAACAGCTTCCTAGCTAAAGTTTGTAGGCTTCCAACAAGGTATAACATGCTCGCATATTTAAAGGATTTTATGGTACGATGGTGGGCCAAAATAGGTTAGCTCGAGGAAAAATCGTCAACATTGCCTATATGTACGCTGAACAAAATACTCCCAAACATATTCTGCTGGAACCATGTATATGTTTGGAATCCAAGTCCCAAACTCACTTATATTTACATGCAAACATTGGTATGATAACTTTCAGCAATGCATGATGTTAAGTGCAACTATATGCGTGTTTCAATCCAAATATCTATATACATACTTACGTGGAAGCGTTCGTATATTTCCTCCCAAACATCCATATATTTATTTACGTGGAGGCACGTAATCAATTTTTAATCAATACTAATCTACATTTATAACCAATTAACAAATAAATAAAAAAAATTATTTCCTAGGTTCGGCAGAACTATTTGTTTCTTTTCATGGAATCTCCTGATCTTTTGATTGTTCTTTCTTCGTTGTCTCTCAAGTTTTTTTTTCAGTCATTTTCAACATCACTAAACGTTACAACAGTTTATATAAGTAAATGCCCGTGTATTGTCTTTTTTGGTTAAATATTTTTAATTCTTCACAATTGGACCGCCGCTTCTATCTTCACACTTAAGTCTCGGGCTGATTAAGGGTTTCACGTTGGTGTTTTTTTTTCAGTTTCTTTCCTCAAAGTTGATTCTCACTTTGGTAGTACATACATATATGAGTATATACGAATGACATACGCAAAAAACAAAGCATTAACTTAAACTATTTTAACCGGACTGCCTTTTATTTATTAGTTTTACAAATATTTTCCACTAGTATAATTTTTGGCCATGCATGCATGATGAAAAAACGGTCCCAGCAACATATTACAAGAATCGTGTACATTTATGCAAGCGTTGATTTCATTATTTTCGGCAGTTTTCAAGAAACAAAGCTATATTTGGGTCACAAAAACATTTATTATAACTTATTAATCTTCCCAAGGTTTTCCAAATCAAGCTCAAGGCCGAAGGTTTCCCCCAAAAACTTAATAAGTTCAATCTTAATTTTATTCGATATTTTGGCAAATAAATTGGCAAATAACAACAACTTATTGCTGTCTGTCGCTTCGACTGTCTCCTAACTCTTCACACATTGCACAAGGGGGAAACCCTTGGCCTTGAACTTGATTTGGAAAAGTTTGGAAAGATTAAAACGGAGGCCGAATAAGGAAATTATATCAACACATAACTTATTAATTATTGTGTCTCTAAAATGTAATATTGCACAGTAAACGCAATGTACTTGAACACAATCATACTATACTTGCAAGAAGCTGCAAACACACTATATTTGCCTCCAAATAACAACAAGAATATCGATTTTTCAGCGTGTACTGACTTAATCGACCAAGCGCATATGATATCCTATTCGATGAACAATTGATGACTGAATGCATAAAACTAAACCGCAACAATCAGTCAGTATGCGAAACACTAACTTCACCTGCAAATCATACACGCATTCTGGAATATTTATGAAACACTGACTGAAATTATTATGCAAAAAACAGTTACACACTTTTGTCTTAGACTGTGCATAATCTCTGTTTGTGCTTCCTTTATTCCCTCGTTCTCGACAAAGCAGAGGTGCAGAATAATTGGAGAAGTACACAGTTCAAAAATCACAACAGTATTTGTATCACAAACACAGCTATATTTGCATCACAAACACATAAAGTATATTTTAACATATTAATAATTGTATCTCCTACATGTAAAATTTAATAACAAACACAATGTGTTTGGACACAAGTATACTATATTTGTGACAGGCTCAAAATACACGATATATCTGGATCCCAATGAAAAAACATACAGATCGTTCAGCGAGGGGTTGCCAGATCATTAATAAGTCCAAATATTAGTGAGAAACACAAATAATGTACTCCAGTCGTTTCAAAACAATTGGATTTGAAGAGTTGATACGTACAATAATCGGTTTAATAAAACCGCTTTTAGTACCCGGTTTAAAACCCGGTTGAATGATCCGGTTTTGCAAAACCAGTTCCAAATAGAGATAATTGTAACCGACTCGAATCAATATAATCGATTTAAAACAAAAATAAAAGATTTTATACCTAATTATTTATTCATTTATTTTCCATCTACGGAAGATTAAATTCTTTACTACTGCCGCTACTACTGCTTAATAATAAATTAAATCTATTACATATTTGAATTCACTAAAATTGTAAGAGAAATCAATTTGAACATGTTAGAAAATTTCCAAACCGGCCTTTACCGTGTATTGAAGCCGTTGTTTAAAAACCCAGCCTGGGCACTGCATCCTAAAACCGGTTGTTGTCTCTACCCATCAAATGAGTTTTGTTTCTCATTCATATTTTAACTTATTAGTGAACTTGCACCCATACTGGGTCTTCTGAAGCCTTTTCCTCTACATATTCTTAAATAACGGACCTCAAAATATACTGTTCTTTAAAAAACAAATTCTATTACAAAATTTTGATCATTTTACAAAAAGTATCTTTTCTTAAAGATCCATTTAAATTATCGTATTCTTCAACGGGCGCCTTAGGCGTGTTGGAACCACCTAGTACATAATAAAGGGTTTTTCAACAGAGACGCGACAAAAGTAAATCGATAGGGACAGCAAACGACGCCATATTTTTTCCCGCTCTTTTGACATTTCTCTTCAGTAAGGTTTGCCATTTCATCATGGAAAGATATACGAGCCAACAACGGGTCGAAATTATTAAAATTTACTACCGAAATTTGGAGTCAGTGGCCTCAACTTTAAGAGCGCTACGTCCAATTTCTGAATTCTGAATTCTGAATTTCATTTCTGGCTGAATGGCTTCATCAATAAGCAAAATATGCGTTATTGGTCAGACAGCAATCCACACGTAATCCATGAGTCATCATTGTATCCCGAAAAAATTACGGTTTGGTGCGGTTTATGGGCCGGCGGCGTCATTGGGCCGTACTTCTTCCGTGATGATCAAGACCGGCACATTACTGTGAATGCGAATCGCTACCGTTCAATGATAACCGAATATTTTTGTCCCCAATTGCATAATATGAACTTGGAGGACATGTGGTTCCACAAGCCACACAACGAATGCCACAATCAATTTATTGGAAACCAAGTTTGGTGAACGTGTTATCTCACGAAATGGCCCAGTCGATTGGCCGCCTCGGTCGTGCGATTTGAGGCCGTTAGATTATTTCCTGTGGGGCTACGTCAAGTCTATGGTCTATGCCAAGAAGCCAGCGACGATTGATGAACTTCGTACGAATATCGAACGTGAAATTGAAGCAGTATCGGCCGATTTATGCTTGAAAACCGTCGAAAATTGGGTTCAGCGTCTGGACTTCTACAAGCGTGCCCGTGGTGGCCATGCAAAAGAAATCGAGTTCCATACATAATGGCATCGAACGTACTTTCACAGGAATAAAGAATTTCATTGGTATCTAAAACCGGTTTTGTTTTATTTAAAAAAACTTTTGTAGCGCTCTTATTGAAAACCCCGATATATAGCGCAAGGAACTTCGTTCCAACCGGGTGCCCCTAACACCTCATGTGATTTTTTTTATTAATTTTTGTACCGTCTCTCATAATGTACCGTCTCTCATAATGTACCGTCTCTTGCAATTTTTATTGTTCAAAACAACTGAAAGTCATATCCCTAGTGTACATGATTTGTTCGTGTGTGGTGTGATTTGGCATTGGAATGTTTTGACAATGGTCGAATGTTCGATGAAATTAAATTGTTTTATTGTTACTACTAACATTATCTGTTATTATGATTTATTATTTATTTCTTCTTGTGTTATTTTTACACATGAACTGAGTTGAAGCCAGTTTTAGTTCTACATCACACAGCGTCAAACTTTATCCCTGTTCAAACGTTCATATTTACCGAATCGGATGTGAAAATAATAATTGTTTGTTCTAATGTGTGTAAAAAATGTGTCTGAAAATACGTTAACTGGGTTACACGGGTTACAACAAAGTCGCTGCAGATGACCATCACTCGTTTAATGTGGGCAAAACAAACACACATTTTGTAGGTTGGTGTCTGTCTACACATGTCTTTAGCGCGGTGATAATGAAAGCGAAATTTCAGAATTTGACAGCTAAACCCAAAATGTTTTCGTTTTCATTTATTTTCAACACTTTGACCAACCACATTCATTCGTACACATGGGAAATTTCATTAAACGATCGTATAATAGTAAAAGTGTTAATTTTTTTCGATGTTTAACATTTGGCCAAAATGTTGGGGCTCATTCGTTCAACACTAACAACTGGTCATTAACAATGTTAATCATATAGTAGTAGTCCGGTTAGTATCGTATGGGTGAATGAATTGTTTTGACTTTTTCTTGAGTGTGATCATAACGTGAGAATGGTCAATAAATATTTTCTAGCTTTTTAGTGTCGGTTGAAGAAATTTTAGCACTTACAAATGAAAAAGAAATAGTTCTTTCCTTTTTGCTTCGTAAGTGATAAAATTTCTTCAACCAGAGTCATTTATGATTTCTATTTCACCTCAAGTTTCATGTGATAAACAATTTTAATGATGTTTGCTATAAATTGCGTGGAATTCGTTTTACGCTATGGCGGAGCTAAGACTAAGTAAATTGCACTTCTTTATCCTGGGGATATTTGAGTTGAAATGCATTTCTACGAAATCGTTATAGAACGAAACACACTCCAGACCTTGGGTTATTTGCGGTGGTACTGATGGATCCTACTTGTAACATAATTAAATTCATACATCTTCACAAACAACTGGTTAGACACATTATTAGCCTAAAGTGGGTGAATACTGAATGAAAGTTTCACACTGTAAACATGGAATGGTGTTTGTCATATGAGCTACTCAGAGGCTAAGGGATCTAACTCCACAAAACGGAAAGTGGAGAAAACTGCAACAGAAGTTTGCGATTTCTGCGTATTTCCATACAAATCTAGTGCGAGGCCTCTGCATACTACACGGTTACTCCTTCTTTGTGATGCTACGGAATAAGAAGATTTTAAAAATTACAACATTATAATGTTTTAGTTATAATACCATAACAAAATATCAAAATTTTTAAAATGTGGAGTTAGATCAATTGGCATCTGAGTAGCTCATGTAAGATGGTTATTAAAGTGTGGGCCATATAAAATTTGGAATTTCAACCCCACGATATTTCGAAGCAGATGACCAATTTGAAATTTATGAAGCCACAGTTTATGGGTCGTTTTACATTTGAACAAAATTGGAAAATATTAAAAACTTTCTTCTAAAGTTCTGAGTCTTCAACTCAAACTGTAGGAAATCTACGAATTAAATTCGATAGAAATTGAGTTCCATCAGTGCAGTTTGTAGATCAATTTGTGAAGTGAGTTCATTAATCCGGGTCCTTTTTGTACAAAAGAACTCTGCTCGTCTGGTGCGTTTATTAGAAAATTTTGCCGGTGTACTTAAAAGTGTGCTCGATCAACCATCGATCAGCCATCTCGTACTTTTTTGCGCAGAATTTTGCATGAAGACCTCGGCATGAAGGCTTATAAAGTCAAATTAGTTCAAGAACTGAAGCCCCGTAGCCACCCGACGCCGAATGGACTGTGTAAGGACGGGTTTTCCCTTTGAATCTGGGGTATACTCAGTGGTCGCCAGGGGATCGTTACATGCCAGTTATTTCTTTGAGAGAAAGAGTAGAACGCTAGTGATGGGATTCTGTACGCTTTGGCGTCTAGCAGATGATGACGAATCGAGCAGAGTGTTACCGGTGGCGGAGATCGTTGACCGAAACGGCGCTAACTCATGAGCGAGTGACAGTGACGCGTTGTCGATGGGCCATTGCAATTGTCGTGTTCGATGGTTCGTGGTCGATGACGGGAGTGCCCCTTACATTGCAAAGCTTTAGAGCCTATTAGGGATACTTTTGTGCGCTGGAGTTTGGTAACTAGGTAGTGAGCCTCTGTGTGAACTACAACAGAAACCGTGTGGTCGAAAGCGGGGACTACTGTAGGGACCAAGGTCAATACCCCACAGGCAAGGAAACATCTGGGGGATGAAGGCATCAGGGTCGACACCCCACAAGCAGGGAATCTCTGGATGGCACCAGGGGAAACAAACGACAAGCTTGAACCAGCGGGAGAGGTTGGAAACCCAACAGACGAGACCCCACAGGCTGGAAATCTTTGGGTTGAACCAGTGGAATAACACGATAATAGGAAGGTACCAAGTTCAAGACCCCACAGGCTGGGAATATCTGGCTTGAACCAGCGGAACAAAAGACAACACGGGAACAGGCGGGTGCCAAGTTGAAGTAACCTCGGAGGCGAGACCCCACAGGCAGGGAATCTCTGGGTTGAACCTGCGGAACAAAAGACAACTCGTGAACAGGCCGGTACCAAGTTCAAGACCCCACAGGTAGGGAATATATGGCATGAACCGGCGGGAGAGTTAAGCAACAATTTGAGACCACATAGGTAGGGAATCGCTGGGTTGAACCAGCGGACCAATGGACAACTCGGGAACAGGGCGATACCAAGTTCAAGACCCCACAGACAGGGAATCTCTTGCTTGAAGAGGTAGGCAACAAGGTCGGGATCTTACAGGCAGAGAATCCCTGGCTTGTACCAGGGGAACAACGACAATACGGGAACAGGCGGGAACCAAGTTCTATATCCCACAGGCAGGGAATCTTTTGTATGCGCCAGCGGAACAAAAGACAAAACGGGAACAGGCGGGTACCAAGTTCAAGACCCCACAGGCAGGGAATCCCTGGCTTGAACCAGCGAGAGAGGTAGGCAACAAGGTCGAGACCCCACAAACAGGGAATCTCTGGGTTGGACCAGAGGACCTAAGGACAACTCGGGAACAGGGCGGTACCAAGTTCAAGACCCCAAAGGCAGGGAATCTCTTGCTTGAACCAGCAAGAAAGGTAGGCAACAAGGTCGAGACCCCACAGGCAGAGAATCTCTGGTTTGTACCAGCGGAATAAAAGACAACATGGGAACAGGCAGGTACCAAGTTCAAGGCCCCACAGGCAGGAAGTCACTGGCTAGAACCAGGGGAGGACGACTAGCTAGGGATTACTACACTATCTACATTTGAACTAGGGTGTATAATGCACTACTACAGCTATGGTGGCTCTTCAACGTCTGCAGACCGAATCGCCCAGAATACTAAGTTGATGATCACAGCTGTGATCGTTAAGCCGCATCACAATGCATGCGACAATTTCGTTTCTCATGCCAACTCGTTCTCACACACAGAATTCCACATAATGCCCTTTCGTTTTTTTTACAAAAATGTAACTCAGATTTGTCGCTGAAGTTGGTCTATTTCTACTCCAGCAACATATTTGTTTGAATAAATAATATACTATTAAGCGGTAGATGGCGCTGTACTTCCAATTTCATTTTCAAACTAAAAAACACAATGAAAATTGAAACCATTTGTATTAAACGCTGCATTATAAAACGTAATTTTATCCGTAGAATCTTTTAATAGCAAATATGTTTAAATACATTAAAATTTTTTAATATTCAAAATACAAACCTGGGTGTGACATTTATGACATTTGAATCATGATGCAACTAATAGAGGTTGTGTTATAAGAACAACTTAAATTATTTGCTTTTTCTTCTGTTCATTACATGAACAATCAAATTCAAATGTATTTGGTTTTTGTAATTTCAGGCTTACTTTTATTCTTGACATACATTTGTGTTAACTTTGACACGAAAACAAAATATATTTTATTGTTGCCTTGATATATTGGACGTAATACTGGTATCACATGTTAGAACAAACATCTCGATTCGAAGTAAACTGTTGCTTACATTGTAAGCGCCTATTGAAAATGTTGCTTGCACTGTGATTCCGTCTTTACTTTTAATATCAGGTAAAGGTCAGCTGTCGATAACTTAGTGTTAATGCTATTGGCCTCCAGCTGGCATTATTGCTCTGACGTTGCCCTTGAATCCAACAAATTTACAAGGTTTGCAAGATTACAAGATTTGCCAACAATGAAGAGGTGGAGTCTATTTTAAGGAGTTTGATACATCCTACTATAAACAGGATATCGAAGCCATTGAATATCGCTGGTCAGAAAGTATCGAGCTGAAAGGAGATTATGTTGATTTTTCCTAACTTTTTTGTGTCTTCTTTGTAAGGTCGGCTAGTTTTGGCACCGCACTCTATGATATGATTATCTATACATTTGTTCAATTAATTTCATCAGTTTTATAAAGTACAGTGTGTTTTTTACCGTTTATTGCAATTGAGGCAGCCAGAAACCAAACGGATCAACTCCTCTATTTCAAAATATAGATTTTTTGCGTTAGGGGATTTAAACCTAACTTTGTATAACAAAAAATACCAGAAACTTGGATAAATGTACCACAGAGTGATACATTTAACTTTGGCCAATAAATTGAATATATATCACGCCCTAAATACAAAAGAGTCACAATTCAAAATTTACAAATTTTCAGTAAAGGCAATATACTGGGTTGGAACGTTACAAAATGTATGAAATGTCGCAAAAGTAGATTTATTGCTACTGGATTCTTTTAACGAAGGAGAAGAGAAACTGTCACCACATTTTTACAGCAGATATAAATGGTCGTCGGTGTTTGTTTTTAAGGAAAAAGTAAAAATCTAGAAGTTTTGAGTTATGACGCTTTCGTATTTTGGTTGCGATATGTTCTTTCAGTGGCCAAATCCACATTAATGACAGAATCTACAACAATTATATTTTTAGAATAAATGTATCAAATGCAATCGCTATTTTTAGTTAGTTATATGGAAACTAAAAATAAAATTGTAAAAAAATTAATTTAAATAAAATACGTAATTACTTAGTAATTTCATTTTTTTCAGTTGCCAAAACGAGTAACTCCCACTGCAAATTATTGTATAACTAACATTTGCTCCGATTTTGCTGCATCCTGTACTTTATCAACTTCATATCAAATCATTTATCATATCATTTATCAACTTATCAATAAGTCCGTGACTTTTCAAACTTCCCTCGTGGCTACATATTAAATGCAACACTGCTCCATCAAATACTGACTGTTAATAGAAAGAAGTGAATTTCGAGTGCTCATTAAATATTATTTTTTTGCGAAAAAAACCGTAAATCAATCCAAGGAAAAGCCTGATAAATTCTATGGGGACTCTGCAACATCGATTTCAGTGGTAAAAAAGTGATTTACTGACTTTCGTCATTTCGTACAAATGACGCTGAACGATCTTGACTGCCAACTGAGGTCAATACACCCGAAAACGTCGAAAAAATCCACGATATGGTGTTAACCGATCGAAGAGTAAAAGTGCGCGAGATTGTTGATGCCATAGGCAATTCATATGGCAGTGTGGTTTCGAATTTAAATGATCTGTTCGTTTTAAGAAAGCTGTCTGCAAGACTGGTGCCGCGTTTGCTCTCAATTGACCATAAACGTAATCGTGTGACAACTTCAAACGATTGCGTGGAGTTGTTTAATTGGGTTACGAATTGGTGTCTAAGCCGCCATATTTTCCGGATGTAGCCCCCAGTGAATATTTATAAACCTAAAAAAATGGCTCGGTGGAAAGAGATTTAGCTCCAATGATGAAATTATTGATCAAAAAAATGCCTATTTGAAAGACCTCGAAAAATCTTAGTTTTCGGAAGGATACAAAAATTGGAGAATCGTTGGACTAAGTGTTTTGAGCTAAAAGGAGATTATGTTGAAAAGTATTTTTTTTTTACAAAAAAAAACTGTGTTTCATTCTAAAAGTCACGCACTTATTGATCCGCCCTCTATTAGCTAGATCTGTAGTAAACTAGCAAATCATATTCATTTGAATTTATAATGCACACAGAATTCTAATTTACATCAGAAACTTTGTTATCGCTTTTATCCACTTCCTCTTTGACGGCCTTGATCATTTTGGTAACTGACACATTCAATTTGTCTTCAACGCCTATAAATTTGCTATAAACCAAAATGCATATAAACAATTTCTATTTCTCTTGAGTCAGCTTGCTTTCCATTTGCATGGAAGAGCTGATTGTTATTTATAACTTAAATTGATTGCAGCTTTAATCAGCAGAACGTTTTCTTTACTGATTTATGATTTGCCTCATTATGTTAATTTATGTGTTTAAGCTTCTTTGGATTAATTTAATAATAAATTTGAATTAATTAAAATTGTTATGTGTCTTGTAAAACAAGTGGGTCAAATGTTTATACTAATAATATAAACAATTAGTTTTTCTCTTATTTTGGAACTGGACAATACAATTTATAACACTGAAAATTAACTGATAAATAACGAGCTTTATTTTATACCCCTAGACTTACGAAAACAAATCAGAATCACAATAGGACATTTCGTTGTTTATAGGGACCAATAAATGTAAATATCAAATAGTGTAAAACTGAAATTCAAGAGATCAGAGCCAAATGCAAATAGAATAACTATGGTCAGCAAATGAAATTAAAAGGCTATCCATTGTACAATTTAATTACACATTTGTTACACTTCGTCACAGTTATCAAACACTTTCGTGCGTGTTTTTACATTGTTGAGATTGTTGATGCCATAGGCATTTCATATGGCAGTGTGGTTTCGATTTTAAATGATCAGTTGGGTTTAAGAAAGCTGTCTGGAAGATGGGTGCCGCGTTTGCTCTCAATTGACCATAAATATAATCGTGTGACAACTTCAAAGCATTGTTTGGTGTTGTTTAACCGCAATTCGAAGGAGTTTTTTCGGCGTTTTGTAAGATGAAACGTGGATCCATTACAACACTCCGGTGACCAAGCAGCAGTCTAAACAATGGGTTTCTCCGGGTGAACCGGCTCCGAAGAAGGGCAAGGTAAGTTTGTCGGGCAATAACGTGATGGCAACAGTTTTTTTTTTGATGCACACGGGAGAATCCACGTCGATTACATTCAAAAGGGAAAACAATAAACGGCGAATATTATGTCAACTTATTGGACCGATTTCACGAGGATTTAAAAAAAACGACCCCTTATGGTCAAGAAAAAAGTTAGTTTTCATCGAGATAGTGCACGGGTGCATACGTGTGTAGTATCAGTGGCAAAACTCCTTGAATTGGGCTACGAATTGGTACCTCATCCGCCATATTCACCGGATTTAGGCCCAGTGACTATTTCCTATTTCCAAACCTAAAGAAAAGGCTCTCAGGAAAGAGATTTAGCTCCAACGATGAAATTATTGATCAAACAAATGTCTATTTTATGGACCTCGAAAAATCGTATTTTTTGGAAGGGATACAAATATCCGACAAACGTTGGACTTAGTGTATTGAGCTAAAAGGAGATTATGTTGAAAAATAAATTTTCTTTTAGCAAAAAAAAACTATATTTCATTCAAAATGTTGTCACGGACTTATTGATCCGCCTCGTACAATCCCTAAATTCCCGAACCAATTTCAAAAATCCCAAATATGGTAATTTAAAGTAATTTTAATCAAATAAATGTATATTAAATTCCGGGAATATTCCTCAGATGGCGCTAGTTGCTAACAATTTTGAACATAATTATTGGGAATAATGGAAGATATCATAATTAGGTTAAAGAATTCGCGAGGCCGCACAGTACCCAGTTTATTAAAGTTTACCAAATTCTCTGGAGAAAGCTGTGTGATAGATTGAAAAGTACAATATGATATCCAAAACAATAATCACTTGAACATTAGAACGTGGGTTCTATCCCTGCTCTGGCAACCATACATTTCGTTCGACGATGGTCACCGCGCTTAGCGATGGCGACACTATCGAGTACTTGGCCATGAGAAAGCTTCTCAAAATACCGTTCGCAACCGGTGTAAAACCGTAAGTCCCAATCACTTATTGTAGAACTAGAAAGCGCACAACTCACTGATTGTGAGAAGCTATACCCAATCCCTGCATGTAATGTTATGGGAAACCATTTTTTTTATTTGTCGTTACAAATCATATATAAGTAAAGTAATTGCATGTTTAAAAACAAATTAGTTTACTCTTGGAAAAAATGTGATGCATTTTTTGTAAAAAAAAAAAATTTAAATGTATACACGCTTTTTTGGTGTTTGGATAGAAATATAACGTATTTTTAGCTTGTCGCAAATATACTATACATGTGCCCAAACACATTCTGTTTCCTATATAAAATACTGTGATTGAGACACAATGATTAATAGGTTGTAATATATATTTTGAGACCAAACTGTGGCTATTTTGCTGACAACCGTTAAAAACAAATAAGGGACAGACAACAGAGAAACAAAAAAAGCAGCATATCTTCAATTCATGAAAACAGTGCTTGCAAACATGTACATGTTTCCTGTAATATGTTGCTGGCGCCGATATTTTTCAGCGTGAAGTGGCTTTTCAATTTTTTCAGTTTAGATCCAACGATGAAATTATTGATCAAACAAATGCCTATTTTATGGACCTCGAAAAATCGTATTTTTGGAAGGGATACAAAAATACGAGAAACGTTGGACTAAGTGTATTGAACTAAAAGGAGATTATGTTGAAAAATAAAATTATATTTCCTCGTAAGTTTCAAAGATTCCTATCTTGTTGTACAGAATGTATTGTTGTTAATTGAATATATTTTGCAAACTTATAATTTTCTTAGTTAGTCAAGATATTGTCAAATAACAGGCAAAAAAACAAGCACAATTTTTCATAAAAAAAAAATGTTTTTTATTAAATGTCTTGAGCACCATAAGTGTAAAAATATACATTAAAAACTATAAAATGAGGTCATGACGAAAAATTCAAACATGACTGACATTCTCCCGGGCATTCGAAAAACGATCTCACACAAAAATGCAACTGTGTGATTTAGATAAACTAACATCAAAACGACTGCAACTTTGTGAGGATGTAAGAGGAATAACGAATATGGAATTTCAGCTTGAGTTGGTACTGACGGATTTTCGATCGATAAAAATTTCCATATTTTGGTATATACGTATATACGATTTTTGATCTTACTAATGGTACCGATTCAGGCACAGGGAGTAGGAATCTAATTATGAAATTTTCAAGGACTTCGAAACCACATGCTGAAAAATGTTTAGTTTTTTGTTAATTGGATCCAAACACGAGCTTGTCGCAAATATAATATACTTGTGTGCAAACACATTGTGTTTGCTGTTCAATATTACACGTTTGAGACACATTGATTAATATGTTGTAATATATGTGTTTGCAACCCAAATATATAAGTGTTTGTGGTACAAATATAGCTGTGTTTCTTGCACTGTTTATACTCTCTCGAGAGCAAGAAAATAAAAGAATTCAAACGAGAGAGTCTATCTTGTAAGTGTTTATCTGTATTTTCGCTTTAATCTCTCGGTCAGTGAGTCATTAATATTCCTGAATGTGTGTGTAAATTGCAGATGAAGTCAGTGTTTCTTCCTTTGGCTGATGTATTGGGTTTTAGTTGCGTGTTTTCAGTCGTCAATGGTTCATCGGACAGAGGATATCAAAAGCGAAAAAAGAATAAACAAAGGCTCGGACGGTTAAATGGTTTCTGAAGTTGCGTTAGTTTCTGTGCATGTGTTTACTACATATGTATGTATGTATGTGTGCTACCAAAGTGAGAAACGATTTTGAGGAAAGAAACTGAAAAGGGCAACAACGTGAAGCCCGAGCTTTTACTGAGAAAATCGGAACGGCGGTACATTTGTGAAATAAGCATAACACGCTTGGCTTACATGAACTAAATTTGAATATAAGTATATTTTTTGTGTACCAACGCATAGTTGAAACCTTCTGAAATCAAACAATCACAAATAGAGCATTCAATGCAAGTAAATGAAAAAATTACAGTTTAAATATTTAAATTTTTTGTATTAAATAGCTCATAAAAACCACTTTGTATCTTAAAAATTGTCATTTGTATGTATATGTCATCATTACTCGAGAACGACGCGTGTGATTTTGATCAAATAAATGTAAAATATTTTACAATTACAAAACCTTTAATTACAAAACCTTCAACAGTTTCGCAGTTATACAAAAGAATGAAGAAAAAATATTTTTTTTTTGCTAAAAAGACTAAAATTTTTTATAATTAAAAACCAAGAAACATAAGAAACGGCAAAAAGTGTAAAGTTTTATTAGTTTATCTTAAAGTCACATGACCTATGAAAAATATGAGATAGGCATAACAAAAATCGATGTACTCGTTTTGCTCTTATTCATAATTTAGTGAAGGTATTTCATTTTCTCACGAATTGGGTAATTCCAAAATTTTTCGACACAGAGCTTGACCCGACCCCCTTAGATTTCGATGAAAACATATATTCTCCTTATTTCTGTCGTTACATTGACGTTTGGTTTAGGTCGAAACTCCACAGGGTTCATATTTTATAGCTGAATAAAATCGGCTATCTCCCCATAAAAATTATTCTTTTTTGTCAGTCTAGTATGATAATTGCATTACAAAAACGCAAATATTTTCCAAACCCCTAATGAACCCATTCTGAAATTTCTACATATTTTAAAAAAAATTTTGCGCAATTTTTTAAAAATAAAATTAAGAAAATTAAAAAATACGTTTCCAGGATATTCAAGGACAAAAGACGTTTTCTAAAAGTTGATGTCCTTGGCCCAAAAGGACCTGCCATTTATAATTTGTATTCCTCAAAAGGAGCTCGAAATCTATGAGGTGATACCAAGATCGTTGTTGTTTCAATTGAACATCACTTCAGCTAGGTCTTTGTGAAATTTCGTAGCGATGGGACAAGTGTCTGAATTATTTCCAATTTTTTTTTGGAGAAATCCTCCGCTGTGCATAGTATGCAAATAAGAACACTCTTCAAATGTCATTTACGGGAGGGACATAGATATTTGCATAAATCGAAACAGAATTCTGTTCAATACCATGCTATTCCCACAAAAGTCTTTCACTGTTATGAAAAAATATATTGAAAGTTTAATATATTTTAAATTGAAATTATAACAACTGTTCCATTAAGTTTAACTATTACTAATTTACCACTTTGTTCCCAGTTCATTGTTCATTGTTTTCTCATAAAAATAAGATATTTCACAGACATCCACCATATTAGTTCCTTTCAAAATTTACAAAAGTGAAACAGAATTTTTTAGGTCAATATTTAACACTAAATGGTCATTATCTAAAAAATGCCATCTCTCTTTCGCGAACTTAAAAGAAGACAAAGAGAAATATAAGATCGTAAAACACCAAAATATGATCCTTTCACATTTTACACAAATATGAAGAAGATGTGGCACGACAAAATGATTTTGATTTTTTCACACCAATTTCTCTTGCAACCTACTACATGTTGGCGATGAAATGGAGAAATTTTAAATTTAATTTTGTGCATTTAATGGAAGATAGCGTCAACTTTTATTAGTGAAAAAATTGAGTCATTTTGGCGAAAAACAAAATTGCAATAATTTTGGGGAAATTGCGTCTTCTTCTTAAAGCCATTTTGGCTACAACAAAATGATTGTTATTTTTCTACGTTTTGTAAAGTTCTGAACACCATCTAAGGCGGATCTCTTATCACCACTTTAATTTCAAAAACTACCGCCATCATTTGCGTAAGTCATTATGCAATTATCCTGCAACACTCCTTCTTGCATCACATTATCTGATCAATGTATTTGCAGTGATTTTTCCGAGTCGAGTTGAAACATTTTGTTTCAGCTTCATATTGGTACTTGTTTCAGAACATCTTTGTAATTACGCTGACAATTTGGCATCCCATTGATTATGGGATCTTAAATGCCTCCAATTGCCTTAAGCTTAAAGGAATGGTCATTTGAAAGGGGCATGTTTTCATTTTAAACTACAACGAAACAAGAGACGACGGTAACATGTAGTCTCTTGCTCGCTGCAAGACAACTTGAAATTGAGCACTGAGTTTTATTTATAACCATGAAATTCTTATATTTTAGTTTTTTGTTTCTTTGCCAAAAACACTTTTGCCAACCACTAAGTCAACGATATTTCAATTTTTCGTAGTCTTTGTTTGCGGTACATCTTCCATTCTTTCTTCGGTACACCCAAAATTTGTTTAAGACCCTTTTGTCCATGTGCCGTTATGTCCATGTGGTAAACTTTTAATTCTTATAATCGCCACAATCTTCAGACGCAGCAGGTATAGGAGGAGGCTTTTGCCTCGGTTGTAAGAGTCACTTCTAAAGTTCGTTTTACTTTTACTTCTTATACGTTTTAGCCAAATTGTTTTTTTCTTTTGTAATATTTTTATGTTATTAATTATTCAATGTTGCCGCTCGAGAATAATTTTTTGAACGACCTGAATTTTTTGAACGACCCGAAAAAAATTATAAAATTTATTGGACAATATTTTAAAGAATTAGGGTTGTGTCAGGAGGCAGGCATATTACAAATCAATTTGATTGGGATCACGAAATCGGAATTGTGTGAAATATTCATATGTGAAATAATCTGAATGTTTTTAATTGATAAATTTTGTGGGAAATTAATTTTGAAAATTTTCAGGCGGTTAAACACGTTAAATTTATGTTTAAATTTGAATAAATCCAGCCATAAATTGTAAACTGTGAACGCCCCTTCTGATACCAGACACACAATTCGAGAAATTGAATATAAATTATTTTTTTTTTAAACTTTAGTGTAATATGAGCTGCTCAGATGCGAATAGAAACTACACATTTGAAAACTTTTTAGATTTCAATACAATTAAATCTAGAAAATCTTATGTGTCGGGGATCGTAGGCAACCGAACCTCAGTTGCATTGCCAGTTGCCGAAAAGTAGTTACATATCGTAAGCTGAGAATTATTTAGGCCTAATAACCATTTTTAAGAAAATGGAGTTTGGTATCGATTATATATAATTTAAGTATGCGAACGAGGTGAGTCCGTTTTAGACTTTATTAATACTAACAATCTTACAATTTGCAACAGAGGTACGAACCCAACTTTTGTCTTCCCGAGTTCCGATAACTTTGTTGGGTGGTCAGACGTCATTGACCTTACTCTGATATCAGATAATAGAATAGTAGAGATAGAAAACTGGACAGTATCCGGAAAGAAATCCTTCTCGGACCACAACTGGATATTGTTCAAAATTTTTCCGGAAACAACTTCAATCAGATGCTATAGGAATCCCAAGAGAACTGATTGGGATAAGTTCAACAGGGTTCTGAAAAATAAGCTACACACGTGGAAAAGGCTGTATCAAGGTTGGAGAAATCCATGGATACCGCATTCAAAGTGTCATGTCCTCAGTCACGCGCTAAGAAAACCTATCCCCCTTGGTGAACAGATGAGCTCAAAACACTAAGAAGATAATCTCCCAAAGCTTTCAATGCAAACTATATAAGTAGATCCTGGCAGCCGTACAAGGATAAACTTAAAGCGTATAAGAAAGCAATAGCCACTGCAAAAATACGATCCTGGTCAAAGTTCTATGGATCGATTGAGAACACAAAAGACACAGCAAGACTGAGCAAAATAATGGCCAAGGGCCACTCAAATCCCACCTATGTGAGGAGGGATGGCGGGACATGGTCAAATAGCTCAGATGAATCGCTAGAGATACTCCTGAAAACTCACTTCCCGGGGTGCGAAAACACATCCTGGGAGGTGCCGACATTATCAACCCAATACTCGGATACTTATGGTATAGTGGATATAATCAGTCTAGACAGAATATCCTGGGCCATCAATAGCTTCTCACCATATAAATCTCCGGGCCCAGATGGTATTATACCAAAGATGCTGCAATGCGCGGAGGTCATAATTAGGCCGTGGCTCTGTATTATATTCCAATCCTGCCTGACTCTTAACTTCTTACCAAAGAGTTGGAGCCAGGTAAGAGTGGTCCTCATTCCCAAGGTGGGCAGATGGAGTCATGAGAGCGCAAAGGATTTTAGACCGATCAGCCTCTCATCGTTCCTTCTGAAAACGCTTGAAACGCTAATCGAAGAACACATCCGCAAGAAGATGGATGGATCGCCCAAAATATCACGCAGCCAACATGTATAACTAAAAGGCCGCTCAACCGACACAGCTCTGCACGAAGTCGTCAGAACTATTGAGAGGTACTTGGAACACAAACAATATACCTCCGCTGCCTTCTTGGATATAGAGGGTGCTTTCAATAACATGAGGTCAGCGGCTATAGAAGAATCACTTGAAGATCAAGGCGTGGAAACATTCCTCAAGAGTTGGATAGTGACAATGCTACAGAGAAGAATTATCAACGCCTCTATGGGAAACAGCGAGTCATCAAAGCGAGTGAATAGGGGAACTCCCCAGGATGGAGTCATCTCTCCCCTACTTTGGTTACTCATGATCAATAAAATACTACTGAAACTAGACAATATGAGGATCAAAACCGTGGCGTATGGGGATGATGTGGTAATAATTGTGTCTGGTTTTTGTCATGGATGGTTGAGCGAAATCATGAATTGGGCCTTGAAATTACTTAACGATTGGGCCACTGGGAGTGGTCTTGGAGTGAATCCAGGGAAAACTGAGGTCATGCTTTTTACCACGAAGACCAAGAACCAAAGTTTAATCCTCCTCGGCTAAGTGGAATAGAGATTCCACTGTTAACTCGCGCCAAGTACTTGGGCGTGATTCTAGACCCTGAACTTTCCTTGAAGCGCGCACAGAAGGCAACCGTTGCGTACTACGCTTGTCGGAAAATGTTCGAAAGCGGGTGGGGTCTCCGACCGAAAATGGTTTCATGGATGTACACTAGCATAATCAGACCAATACTCTCCTATGGAGCAATGGTATGGTGGTCTGTCGCAGGGAAGACGTCCACCATGAAACTGTTGTATAGAGTACAGACCTCAGCTGGCATCGGCATAACAGGGGCAATAAGGACGTGTCCAGCTGAAGCTCTTAATGCAATGCTTCATATTATATCAGTCGACCTTTACATCGCAGCTAGTGCGGCCTGGAGTGCCACCCGATATGCGAGTATACTACAGACAATCCCAAGACAACTCAATATAACAACCGATTACTGCACCCCCTCATTGACGTTCGATAACCTATTCGATGTTAGGTTTCCCAAGAGAATAGAGTGGGATAAAGGGGAACCACTTACAGGTATTGACACCTAAGTATTTACGAACGGATCCAAAATGGAATGTGGAACGGGCTTGTGTGTTTTCTCCGAAGAGGCAGGGCTCAATTTATCATTCAAACTCCCAGACAAGTGCAGCGTTTTCCCAGCGGAGCAACTTCTAAAAAATAGGTGCCTATGGGCCACAAAACCAGAAAATGTTACTTCAGTAAAAGCTTAATAACTTTTGAGATATTGTATGTAATTGAAAGAGAATTTATATTTGTGTTCAAAACATATGCCCCAATAAGGATTAAGTATAAAATAAAATATTTTCGACTAGAATTTAAGAAAAATTAGTACAAAACTTGTTTGCCGTTTTTCTCGAAACATACTTTTTGGTAAGTGCGCCAAAATATTTCTCAGCGGACGATATTGCAACTGGCAACTTACAGCTGGTAACTTCAGTTGCTTGATAGTGGATATATTGGCAACCCCGAATTTTTGGGTGCTGTATAGTTTTTAAAACAAATCAAAATGTTCAGCTGAACGATAAGGAGTCAAAAGTTGTGGTTCTGAAGGAGACTTATATTTTTTTTTGTTAATGTAATGTGTACGGTCAAGGCACAATCTGTATGTTGAAGACACACCTTGTACGCAAATGAATAATCCCCACTGTATTAGCAAGGCACACACGACCACTCCTAGCACGTCGTCAGTAGACCATTTCATGTTCCACCTCGGGCACCATTATGTAATGTGTATCGAACGCATGAGATTGATTCCCCCAGATCATCAACTGCGCTGGCATGCTGGCGTATTGCGCGACTAGAACTCGCCGGACAGGGTGGATCTTGTTGGCCCTTTCTGGTTGCGATGACACGTTTACTTTTAAAAAGTCATGCCAGCTAAGCCTCGGTGACCCACCGGAGCCATAAAGAAATTGTTAAAAGATTTAAAAGGAAAAAGAAAAAAAGAAATACGGAGCTCTCCACAAAAACACCTGGTTTCATAAAAAAAAACAACACGGAGAATAAAATGCAATTCAAAGCAGAATCGTACCAAATGCCTTGTTGCACTACGTATCCTTGAACTTTCATAGTCGACTGGTGATATGTCGACGTCGGCGTCTTTACCGTCCCTTTGAGGTTTTTTTGCCCTTACGTGGGCAACCACCTCCGTCCTTTGTCCCTTGAAAACACTTGGCCAGGTAACTTAGCCTCGGTGAGCCTCAGGTCGACTGTCTTATGCCAAAAGGTTTCGGACAGCCGGTTACTGAACTCCCCGTTGGATAAACGACCTGAACGAACAGTGTTTGCGAAACTGAGGTTGCCACAACCGATTTTAGTCCCCACAACTGAAATTCGGTTGCAGCAACCTCGTTTCTTAATCGATTCGGCTGT
Organism: Phaonia tiefii; assembly: GCA_963931995.1. NCBI lineage: Eukaryota > Metazoa > Arthropoda > Insecta > Diptera > Muscidae > Phaonia > Phaonia tiefii. Next base: position 85,179,683 of record OZ008367.1, on the reverse strand, counting down.
GACAACTGAATCTTCAACTATATTCGTTCTGTCAACTAAAATTTCGGTTGGAGCAACCGAATTTGGAATTAATTCGGATCCAACAACCGAAATTAATACTAAATTCGGTTGGAGTAACCGAATGTGGCACCAATTTAGTTGCAACAACCGAATTTGTCATCAATTCGGTTGTAACTATCGAATTTGGTATCAATTCGGTCCCAATAACCGAATTTAGCGTTAAGTCAGTTGCAACGACCGAATTTGGCATCAATTCGGTTGCTGTAATCGAAGTTGTAATGAATTCTGTAGGTACAACCGAATTAATTTTCAATTCGGTTACCACAATATAATTCTATGCATTTCAAACCTGACGTTTAAAATAATATATAGAAATATTATATCAATATCAAGATTTTTTTGTAGTTATTGACAAAGGTGATTATAGTTTGTCTTAAAACGGATTTTTTGCAGAAAATGACCAATAACTTATCAACGGTTTTGAAATTTTTCAAGGTCGGGCTTTCGAGATTTGCTGCTATCGTCTGTATATAAAACGGTTTAGGTAAACCAACAGATACTACACGTCGGAATTGGTGTGATGGCCCGTAATGTCCGGGACTTCAAAAAAGTCAGAAGTGGCAGGTATGTCAAATGTGTTACCGTAAAGATTATAATTAATAATATAATTATATTATATAAAAATCACTGTTTTTCTCCTTTTGTAAGTTTTTTATAAGAATTCTTAAAAATATATCATCAGTTAGTAATTAAAACAAATTTCAAAATTCATTTGTGAAAATAACTAAATTCGGTTGTAACAACCTCTAATTCGGCTGTGACAACCTCTAATGAGGTTGCGACAATCCCTGATGAGGTTGTGCCAACCTCCAATGAAGTTGTGTCAACCTCTAATGAGGTTGCGACTGCTCAGTGATTGTGAGAAGCTCTCCCCGATTCATTCATGGGATGTAATGGGAAACCATTTATTTTTATTTTTTTACAATTAAAATATATAAATATACACTAGACTTGAAAAATATACAATTAAAAAAAGTAATTCACAATTTAAAAAAATATGAAATAAAATTAAAGTAATGTTTGGCTGTACGGTGATTTGAACCTGTGCCTTCCGGTATCTCCTGGCAAATGAGTTCAAACATGTTTTTGCGGTGATCTAGTATTCTTTTGCTTGTATGATGTACCGGTAGAGATGTGATAATTGCATCGATTTCCAATATAAAACTTGGTCATTATGGATAAAAACAAATTTTCGATCGTCTTCGTACTTTCTCTATATATTAGCTTAAACCTAAAATGTTCTGTGAACTGTATTGTTGGCTATAAAACTACAGGGATAAAATACAAATATTTCTGCCGCAAATAATACCACTGTCACGTTTTAAATTCCTATTTAGATTGGTATAGTTTCTTTGGTTAACACTTCTAGGCATTTCAAAGTTTCTGCTTGCCATGACATTTTATTTTGACAAAGTGTCTGTTGGCTGGCGTATGGCGGTCGCTCTGATTCTTTGTGTCCATTGTTGTGCCACCCTTCTACATTTGTGATGTAAACTTTTCAAAATTGTTGACTACTGTTGCAAATGTTTCTAATGCAAATTACCGCCTTCCGAAGGGGGGGCAGGGGAAGTTGTCTTGCATGAAAGGTTTGTCTCCGGCGAACGTGGCTGTCTTGTGCTCTCCAGCTATTTGTCTGTTGGCCCTGTAGCATTTGCAGGCGTTAAAATGTCCACCCGTCTGTCTATCTATTGGTAGGTTGAGCTCCTCAGCTCTCTCTAGTTTTTGTCAGTTTAGCAGTGGAATTAATGCATAACATGACATTACTTTGCATTACATTACAGAAAGGCGTTATCTAACTCACGTTTTACTGTATGGCGTTTTTTCTTTCTGTCTTTCACTCTCCCTCCGCGCGTTCATCCTAGACATAAAGTTCTTTTCAATAGAGTATAACACAATTTAGCAGTTTAAATGATGAAGTACAGTGGGAATGAAGTACAAATGTACGTAGAAGGATTCAGTTTTCAGGATATTTCGGAAACGAAGCTTCCAATAGAAAAAATATATGCAATTTTTGCCCTTTCTTAACGGTTTTTAAATAAAGTGGTCTTCTTTTCCGATAGGCATTTTGGCGCTTTTTATTTGAGCTATGTTTATTTATGGCGATTTTTTTAAAACATATTTGGTGTCATATTTAAGACATCGCTTAGATGAAAATAATGTTAATTTCGAGATTGGACACGACACACTGTTTCCGAGATGTCTTCGCGATTTCAAAAAATAAAAAAGCCTTATTAAAGGCTTCCATTGGATAAAGTCTCCTGCAGAGGTACAAAATTTATTATTTTTGCGATATGACGCACTGTTTCCCAGTTACGAAAAAAACAAACAAAAAATGGTTTCCCGTTACCTCCTATGAAGCGATTAGGGAGAGCTTTTCGAAATGACTCCAAGTTACAGCTATTTTATTATTTCAGCGGGTTTCTTATTTTGGCAATTTTTTGAATAAAAACTCTTCTATACGAATTGGACCACTTTATGCAAAACCAGTACGAAACCTCGAAAATTGGTTGTTTTTTTCGTTTGGCCGCTCCGTTTCCGAAATATAAAGGCTGTCTCAGTAAGAGATCACTTTTTAAATTTAGTGTAATTTTTTTGTGCAAGCGGCAACTCTGAAATTTTGAAACTGTCACAGATGCTTATTCCGATTATTAAAAATGGAGCGCTTTACGGAAGAACAACGCGTTATAATTGTCAAAGGTTATTCTAAAAATTTGGAAAGTTATGCTGAGCCCGCTCGCAAGCTACGAAGAATTTTCAGACGAGAAGGTGCACCTAATTTGTCAACCATTCGAAGAGTGCTCAACAAATTTGAAACGCAGCACCTATCTTAATTGGGTTACTTACCACGAAGGGATTGGGGAGAGCTTCTCACAACCAGTGATCTGTGCGGTTTCTAGTTTTATGCTCACTGATTTGCAGCCACAGTGTCACACCGATTCCGAACAGCATTTTCAGAAGCCTTTTCATGACCAAATACTTGATAGTGTCACCGTAACTAGGTGAGGTGACCGCTGCACAGTGCGGGATTTCTAGAAAAAATATTGAAATAATTCAGCTGTTTCTAAACACCTGGACCGATAAAGACGAAATTTCACACAAGCATAACCGAGGTCTTGTGCTAGAGAAATTGATGCAAGTTTAAAGCGCTTCCGAGACGTAGTTGTATACCGTTTTAGATACATATTATAATTTTATCAATTCAAAAGAATAACAATAAACGTATCTCACGAATCGCAAATTAATATAACATAGATATTTTTGGGAGTTACTTCGAGGTTATTTCGTAGTTATTTTCTGAATTAATTAATTACAAAAAATGGAAAGAAATGAGATATAACAATTAAGTTTCGCAGTGTGCTTACTCATATAGTGTAGATTCAAAACCATGCATATTTTTAAAAATTTGCCCCAAACATAATCCTAGAATCCCAAAAATAAAGTCATAAATGCCAAAAAATGGGGATTTTTCAGACAATTTTGAGGAATTTTCCACATATGTTTCTAGGTAGTTTAGCTATTTAACGTGTTTTGTTGGAACACATGCAGATATCAGAATTAGATTAAAGAATCGGTAGCCATCTTTGCACGTCGGTATGATGCTGATTTTTTTTTATATCGACCGAATTTAGCGAGGTCTGGAAAAAGATGTCCGAAAGATAGCAGGATCGGGTATCCAAAAAATTAATCTGAATTTAGCTGTGATTCAATTATATGAAACAACTTAATATGTATGAAAACAAATTTCCAAAATATCAACATATGTTGGTGTTTTTTCAATGTTTTGATTTTAAATGTTATTGTAATAAAGCGTGTCTCAGTAAGATTGCACTTTTTAAATTGAGTGTAATTTTTGTTTTGTGCAAGGAGCAACTCTGAAATTTGGCAGCTATCACATGTGATTATTCGGATTAATAAAAATGAAGCGCTTTACGAAAGAACAGCGCGTTTCAATTGTGAAACTTGCAAAAATTTGCAAACTTATGCTGAGACCGCACGCAAACTTCGCAGAATTTGCAATCAAGAAAGTGCACCTAATGTGTCAACCATTCGAAGAGTGGTCACACAATTTGAAGAAACTGGGTCGGTTGGGGACAGCAAGACACCTGTGCGTCAACGTACCGGTTGGTCTCTTGAAAACATTGCTGTTGTAACCGAGAGTGTCGCCGGCGTCGAATGAGCTGCTGAGAAATATGAGGAAGGAAAGTATAGACGTGGCCCTTATACAGGAGCCTTGGCTGATGGACAACAAGGTCCATGGTCTTAGGTCACGTAATCTGACACTCATTCTCCCAAAGAAAGAAGGTAAGATTCGTAGTTGTATCGTAGCCTGTAGAAATATAAATTTAACACTGATCTCTCGCTACAGCGTTGAAGACCTTACAGTACTGGCAATGAAACGCCAGGATAAACCTAAGACGATATGAATATAACGACCCTCCCTCGGACATGGTACGAACTCTTATAGGATGGTGTAGAAGTAGAGGGCACGACCTTATTATCGGAGGAGATGCGAATGTGCACCACACTATTTTTGCCAGCACAGACACGAACAAACGAGGTGTGTCTCTACTTGAATACTTTTTATCCACTGATCTAGTTACTTGCAATAGGGGCAACATGCCCACTTACTGTAATAAGAACAGGGAACATGTTATAGATTTAACTCTAGTATAAAGGGTATCAAGTGACTGCTCCTTTTCGGATCATTTTATTATACATTTCAACGTCGACCACGAGACTACCAGGGGCAAGCCCTATCGAAACCTGAGGAAGACCAACTAGGATAAGTTCAGACGACTTATGCAGTCGTTCAGCGGAGCACAAGAGGACAGCTGAGAAAAAATTTTGCGCTAGACTTTTCCCTTTAACTTACCCTCTCTCCTACATTCATCCTCTTCTCTACAATTATTCCTTTCTGCTTTCAATTCTTTATAAGGGAACAATAATGGGCTGAAATCACAGCCTCGGGTGAACTCGTTATTTGCTTTCTAAATCAAATGACGGGCTTCCCTTTCAACCTAACCTAACCGTCCACCACTCCAAAATCCACAACAAACTTGCACTATCTGTGGATGCATTTTGGCTGCTCAACAATGACGTACGGGTTTTACGATCCCCATATGTGGCAATTTTATTTGTTGAAATAGCCGCCGAGATGAAAATGAGTCGTAGGAAAATACGATTTTTCGACCCAATTCGATGGCCGATATGATTACTGAGACAATTGAACCTTGTAAGCGAATAACCCAAGAACTCTGTGCAAAATTATCATCATGCTGGTGCGTGAAATGCAGATTTGTTGAGATCGATGGCGGGTCGATGTTCTTGGATTGAGTTGCACACTTTCGGCCACAGCAGCTACATTATCGCAGGTACTCACCGTACGACGACGGGGGCCTTGAGTGTTTTCCACTAGCAATCCAGTCTCCCGAAGTTTTTGCATACACTTGAGTATAACACGCGAGGTGGGTGCATCATTTTAGCCAAAACTTCTTTTCAACCAACGGACAATTTGGGCCGCATAGCACTCACTTTGGAAATAAGCTTGCAATATTTTCCAACGTTGTTCAAGCGTAAAGACAATCACTGTGGTCTGCGTAAGTATGATAGTCAATATATCGAACAGAAAAAATCCAACAGTGTCAATATAAAATGTGATTTAAAAATATAGTTGGATTTGGACCAACCGTTACACAGTTAATAAGATAAACAGCCAACGTAAAATACAACAACTGGCTGCTTACAGCGACAGCAATTGTGTAAAAATCCACTGCTTTGCTTGGCTGCGTAAGCAAACCCCAACTGCGCAGTTAGTTGAAGCAAATGCATTTTTTTCTCTTTTTTGAATTTGCTCTTTGCTTTTGCTTGGTTACTAAGGACAAGTAAAGCAAGTATTTGAAAATGTTTTTTTTTTATGTTGCTAGCAAAAATGTTAATGAAAAAAAATGCAGTGCTGTTCCTATTTGGAAGACGGAAATTCAAACACAATTTAAATGGGTTTCTGAAGCCTACTAGCCTAGTTCACAAAAAGCTATAAGAGTTTTGAGTGGCGATATATCATACAAAAATGTCCTTCAAAGATCTCACAACTTTTTATGAATAAGGCTCGAAGTATTTAAATTGTTCGGAGAATCTTGCGATATGCAATATTTTATTGACTATTTTTTCAAATACTGTTTTAATAATCATATCACATTTCTTTAATTAAATCACATTTCAACCCACTGTGTGATATACTATGGTGTAATGATGTGATGCTTAAAAAGCCGCGAATTGTTGTGTACACCTTGGTATGTGCTACTCGTATTGTCTATGCATACGGTATTTGGTGTTGGCCAAGTTATTTGACTCATTTACGTTAATTAGGTGACACAATTCTCACTTAATGAACACTGATAGGTTGTGTATATTCTTCTCTATTCAACAAAAACTTTACATTGTTGTCGCATTGTACTTTATTTTATTATTTGCTCAGTCATTTAGTAGTCCATGACTTCGATGGGCTTTTAAACGCTCCAAGTTCCCGAGCATTGACAAATGGTTGTTAGAAGGAGGTGGAAAAAAAGTTTAGTACTATGTGCATAATAATGACATTGTCATGAGAACCCCAACTCCAAATACATGTAAATTAGATAGAAAGACTGGGGAATCTATGTGAATTGCATTGATTTTTTGCTTTAAACATTTGCAGAATGTCATTCATGTTGGCAAATGCTATTAAATTGACGACACCATTTCGCTGACATTATAGACATTGAAATGTTATGAGAATTCGCTGGTCATGATTTCAATGCAAATAGTTATTGCAACTATTTGATGAATTTCCAAATGATATATATGGGGTATTTAAATTAGGAACTAAAATTTAGGTACGTACTATTAGCAACATTGTAGTATTCGGTTTGTCTATTGTGGCTAAATGGTGTGCATTATTCCGAAAAAAATTCGAAAATTGACCCACAAATATAACGCGAAATCGTCCAAATTAATCCGCACAGAAATAGACTAAACGAATTTGCGGAGCCGGTGTTGAAACCTCCATAGGGAATAAAAACCTACTCGCTGAAAAATCTGTCGTTTTTTGTTGTTTGGATGCAAATATAATATGTGTTTGGAGCTTGTCGCAAATATAATATACTTGTGCCCAAACGCATTGTGTTTGCTATTCAATATTACATGTTTGTGACACAATGATTAATATGTTATAACGTATGTGCTTGCGACCCAAATATATCTGTGTTTGTGATACAAATACAGTCGTGTTTGTTGCACTGTTTATGCTCTCTCGAGAGCATGAGAATAAAAGAGGGGCAACGAGTGTGTGTATCTTGAAAGTGGATCTGTATTCAGTCGTCAATGGTTCAGCGGACAGAGGATATCAAACAAACGCTCGGACGGTTAAATGGTTTGTGATGTTGCTTTGGTTTTTGTGTATGTGTTTCGCATATAGTTATACGATATGTGCTATTAAGAAGCGATTTTGAGGAAATAAACTGGAGAGGGCAGCAATGTGAATCCCTTTTTCTGCCCGAGCCTCTGCTGAAAAAATCGGAATAACGGAATATTTGTGAAAAATAATAAAAAAAACAATCACAAGTAACTAATACGCGCTTGTCTTGCATGAACTTGATTTGTATATAAGGGCAATTCCATGACAAACGGCCCACCAAGGGAAAAAAATATTTCACAAAACCAACTAATCTCTGTTTTATATTTATTGAATAATGTTTGAGGTTTATAATTATAAAGTTGGCAACACCTAATATAATATATTTATTGTATGAGAAGGTTTGTTTTAGAGCACATGGTGATCGATTTTTTTTTCCAAATTTTTGTCAATTTCACAGGTATGTATTGTTCTAAGTATTTAATTTTTCCTCACATGTATATATATATATTCATGAAGGTATTTTAATCGAGAATAAATTTTAAAGGTTATTTTCAAATATGTATCTCAAAAAAGTGGTAAGTGACTATTTTAAGAAAAGCCAAAAATTTTGTAACTTGCGTCACAAAAAGTAGACTTTATACATTTTTATAAAAAAAATATTAGAAATAAAATAATAAAATTTTACAGTAACTCCTACTGTAACTCCTTCGAAACATACATTAAAATTCAAACAATTGCAAAATAAGGGATATTGTTAAGCAGAAGGAGAAATGTAACTTGAGTCACAAGATACAGTAACGCGAGTCACACTTATTAATTAGAACTAACACCATAATTGGTATGTAATATTAGGAGTTTGAAGGTTAAACAAAAGCCTTGAGTGTATTGAACCTTTTAAAGCAAGCTGATGTTTTAAAACTGTTCTACAAGAGGAGAAAATTAACATTAATGTTGACATCTAAATGTTGCTGTCTGTTTTTTCGTAACGTGAGTCACAGTGTCAAATAACTGTCTAGGTACCATATGGTTACATTATATGGTTACATTATATTTAAAAAAAAAATTTTATTAGTTAAAACCAGTAGCCTAGTACCTACATATATGCATATTTTCATTGAAAAATATGAATATGCCTTTGATTGACATGGAATTTAACATTGAAAATATTTGTCAAACTGTAACGTGAGTCACATGGAATTGCCTATAAGTATTTTGTTCGCGTACCCACTCACCGTGATAACCGACCCATAGTTGAAACCTTCTGAAGACAAAAACGTGAGAGACAAAAAATAAAGGATAAACAACAGAGCAGCAGATTCAAAACAAAAGAAATAATGTATTGAAGGCAAATAAATGTAAAAATCATTCAAATCTTTTAATTTTGTTTAATTATTTATGTAGATAAGTAAATGTGGAATTATATTGATAAAAATATTTGTACTAAATTAATAAAGAAAGAATAGTTCGTTTCTAAATATTATTATTTTAGGGAGAAAATACGCATATGTTTCCACGTAAGTATCTGGAGGTTTGGGGGAAAACACGCGAATGCTTCCACGTAAGTATATGAATGTGTGGGATGAAGCACGCATATATTTCCATGTAAAAGCATACATATTTGTCAGTAAACACGCTAAGTTTTGTTTTTCAATACACCTGAGTTTGGGGCTTGCAAACATATAAATGTTTGAAGTCTGTTCCAAACATATACATGGTTCCTGCAGAATATGGTTGGGAGAATATATTACAGACGGGGTTTTTTTCCACCGTGTAAGGTAGGCAACGCAGAAAGCTATTTTAATTGCCAAAGCCGGCGATGTATTTACCACAGAGACCAAAATCCCTTCGGCCGGCCACGCCGAAATATTTAAAGGGTCCGCATAGACTTCTGTGTGTGTGCCGTTGTAGGTCCCCTTCCAGACAAGCATATAAAGAATATGCCACTTCACTATGCTTAAAGAGAAACATGCATTAAAATTATGAATTTGTGCATTGTCCTGTAGTAAAATTTCGTTAATTTCCAATCTTAAAGTAAAACCTTACGTCAATTATTATTCAGATACGTCCATCAATTTAATGTAAATGTAGCATCAGATTGATGCAAACATAATGCATGTTATTCATTGAGTTGGTTTTAAGTGTACATTAGTCGAATGTACTCGTTTGCTCATATTTATGAAATTATTTTATCAATTTTATGAAACTTATGCATTATTTGCATGAAAATTTTTCAACCATTAATTGATTTTTTACATTCATTAAATTAAAACATTGGTACATTAATTATATTCAAACATTTGTTCAATCCAACGTATTAGTTACGTTAACTCAAAGTTTAGCATCTCTCTGCTGTACTCCACCCTTTTTATACATATGTGGTAATAGACAAATTTGTTAGCGAAGCAAAAAGAAAAATTTTCTACTGTCATATTTCTTTAGAGCGACTTGTCATACACCGAATTACGAATTTTATTTTGACATTTTTCCTATTCGTTTTGTTCCATATTTCATTTATACCAAAATGTTTATTTTCTTTTTTTAGTTTGTTATTTTTCATTTTTATCTAGCAGATTTTGCTTTTGCCGATTTATAATTTTTTTGGGTCATTTTTCATTCCGCCCCCTACTCCAATCCAACACAAGTCATTACAATTATTTCGTAGTCATCAGAAATAATAAAGCTTTGGAATGCGTTTGACTTTTAAATGAGCTATTCTGTTAGTCGACAATAAGGTGATAGTGCCAGTCGATGAAGGACTCAGTTGGAGTTTTTGGTCGATTTTGATACACAGCTTTCTCCATGACGCCTATAATTGTAACAGTTATAAGATGAGACAATTCCCATACAGGTCTCTCAAGAAATAGATTACCAGACGACGTGCCACGCTACAGAGCAATGATCAACGAGTTCTTTTTGCCGCAACTTGATGAATTGGGATAGGAAAACATGTGGTTCCAACAGGACGGTGCAACGGCACACACTGCACGTGCCACAACCGATATGCTGAAGGATGCATTTCCCGGGCGCCTAATCTCCCGTTTTGGCGATTTGCACTGGCCAGCAAGATCGCCTGATTTGACCGCTCCAGACTTCTTTTTGTGGGGCTTTTTGAAGTCGCGGGTTTACGTCAACAAGCCTCAGACTCTTGCAAGCTCTTAAAGACAATATCCGTCAAGAATGTGAGGACGTATCGCCGGAAGTTTTGGCCAAAGTGATGGAAAATGCCATAAAAAGGGCTCAAATGACAATCAGCTGTAGCGGCGGCCATTTACATGACATCATATTCTCGACTTGGTGTAAAAAAAACTAAAAGACCAAATAAAAATAATCCACAAGAAGAATCAAAGTTTTTCATTTTTTTTTTAAATTACAGCCAAAAAACATCGGATGTTTACTTTTGCACCACCTTGTATTTTGCGTCCTAGTGTTGCCAGATGTAAACTTGAACCTTCATTGGAAAGTTTGACAGTTTCTAGCATAAACATACATAGAAAGTTTTCACGTACGAGTACTAATTGTTGTATTTACAGTGTGTTGAAAAATGCATCTGGGTCGAAAAATGTATATAACCCGTGAAAATTTTCGTGGGATTGATTTTTTTAATATATTCGGCGTGGATTATCGATACAAGAGTGTCTCAATCAAGTTGTTTCGACCTTTGGTGATGAAGCACCATCAAAAACCACTGTAAATCGCTGGTTTCAAGAATTCAGTCTCAGACACCGTTCGTTCCAGGATGAATTTCGTGAAGGTGGACCAAGTTCGGCGGTTTTGCCGGAAACCATCGATGTTGTGCGCAAACTCATAAATCAAGACCAACATGTGACATACCGAGAGATTGAGGCATCTTTGCGCATTAGTATAACAAGCATCAATAAGATATTGCATGTTTGTTTGGCCATGATAAAGATTTGTTCTAGTTGGATCCCACATAATTTGTCGAATGTTCAAAAAAAAGGCTCGTGTCGATTGGAGCAAAGAAATGTAGAAAAAATACAACCGCGGTAACTGAAATGCAGTGTATAACATCGACACAGGTGACGAATCATGGTTCTATGCATATGAGCCCGAAACAAAACAGCAATCGACTGTATGGGTCTTTCAAGGCGATCTAAATTCAATAAAAGTTGTTCGTGGAAGAGGAACATCGAAGCAAATATAAGCTTTTTATTTTCCATATAACCGGTCATGTGGCCAAAGTGCCTTCAGTGAAACGTATGACGGTCAATTCTGAGTCGTATACCACCATCTATTTGCCAACAGTGTTGGAAGAAATAAGGCAAACAACACGAGAAGACGGATGATTTTGCATCAGGACAATGCGAGCTCTCACACATCAGCTGAAACAATTGGCTATTTGAGCACTCAACATGTCGAATTGATGGGACATCCGCCGTACAGCCCTGTCTTGGCAGCCAGTGACTTTTTTTACTGCGTGGTCAACGTTTTGCGACGCCCAAAGTAGCTGTTGAAGCGTTCAAAAATCAGGTCCAAATCGGAGTGGAAAAAGTGCTTCGTAAATTGGTTTGAGCGCGTGCAACAGTGGAGTGATCTTCACCGAGAATATTTAGAAAAACAATAAAACCATTTCCAATGACCCGAAATATAAATTGCAACCCTCTAGTGTCCAACTAGCTCCATTTTAGAAAAAGAATCGCCGAATTATTCCCCCAGCCCAAAATCAACACCAAACAGTGTCGCGGTGTTGATCAATTTGTTTCTCATAAATCAAGCTGAATAGGAGCCACCGCTGAAGATGATTTTGTTCGAAAAACTTTCATTGTTTTTAAAATTTTGTTCTTTAATTTTGAGCCCCATTTCTGATACCCTTCACCTGTCATCTGTCAAGATGTCAAGGGTGTTTCAGTAAGTTTGCACTGTTTAAATTTAGTGTAATTTTTTTTGTGCACGTGGCAACTCTGAAGTTTGGTAGCTGTCGCATATGTATATTTCGATTTGTAAAAATGTGGCGCTTTACGATAGAGACGCTCGCAAACTTCGAAGAGTTTATAGTCGAGAAAGTGCAACTAATCTGTAAACCATTCAAAGAATGGTTAAACAATTTTAAGAAACTAGGTCGGTTATGGATAGTAAGACTCGTGTGTGTCAACGTACTAGTCGGTCTCTTGAAAGCAAGGCTGTTGTAAACGAGAGTGTCGCCGAAAAGCCGAAAACATCATTTGGTCATCGCTCTAAACAACTACAAATTACACGAAGCGTTACGCAGCGACCGACGGTGGGTTCGATCCCTGCTATGACCACCTTAAATTTCCGTCGACGACGGCCACCTCGCTTAGTGATGGCGACACTGTCGACTACATACACGCTTAAAAATAACGGACCAGCAACATATTGCAGGAAACATGTACATGTTTGCAAGAACTGTTTTCATGACTTGAAGATCTGCTGCTTTTTTGTTTCTTTGTTGCCTGTCTCGTATTTGTTTTTAGCGGTTTAAAAAAAACCAACTTTAAGGTAAACCAAACATTTTATATTGCATAGCAAACACAATGTGTTTGGGCACAAGTATAGTATATTTGCGACAAGGTACAAACACGTTATATTTGCATCCAAACAACAACAAAAAGGAAGATTTTTCAGCGGGTAGCCTTGAAACAGCTTCTCAAAATGCCTTTCGGAACCGGTGTAAAGACTGTAGAGCCCAATCAGTAACTGAAATATTAGAAATGGCACAGCTCACTGATTGTGAGAAGCTCTCCCCAATCCATACATGGGATATAATGGGAAATGGTTTTTTTTTACTACGCAGTGAATTTTGACACACGACCTCGACCTGCAAGCTTACATTCATTAAATTCAGCTTACTCAGGAGCTCAAATCAGCAGACCATGGAAAGCGACGGCAGTTCGTTCAATGGCTAATGGAGCAAAGTGGAGCCAATGCCAATTTTTCCAAAAAAAAAATACAGTCATCTTCTCCGATGAAGCGCATTTTCATCTGAATGCCTTCGTTAATACTTAAAATCGTCGAATTTGGGGCTCAGAAAATCCTCATACAATCCATGAGAATCAAATGCACCCGCAACGATCAACTGTCTGGTGCGGATTTTGGTCGGGCGGCGTGAGTGGGCTTAATTTTTTTGAAGATGAGCCCGAAATTGCAGTGAGTGTGAACGGCATTCGTTACAGGAACATGAACATGATGCTTGTGACCTCAACTGGACGGCATGTATCTGGACGACATGTGATTTCAGCAGGATTTCCACACCGCGCATGAAACAGTCGATTTATTGCAGCAACGATTTCCAGAACAAATTATTTTAAGAAATTCTGGTATCACCTGGTCACCAACATCATGCGATTTAACGCCGCGAGATTTCTTTCTTTGGGGTTTTGTGAAATCTCGGGTTTATGCGAATAAACCAAAATCAATTCCTGAGCTCAAATCCGGGATCCAACGCGTCATCGGTTGAGACACAGCCACATGTCTGTGAAAAAGTCAAGGACAATTTCATGAAAAGAGTAATGGCCTGTTACCAGACACGTGGGGCATTTGATGGATATATTATTCCATACTTAATTGGAACATGTCTTCCTTATAATCCAATAAAATAGTCGCAACTACGTGGTTTTATTTTAAATTGAAAATGTGAATTTGTACTGAGACACCCTTTATATATATTTTTTAGCTTTAAAAACTTTCGGCCGTGTTCACAAAAAGTTATGAGAAATTTCACAGACGATTTATCATAAAAGAAACGTCTTTCAAATCTCTCGCAACTTTTTATGAATAATATAAAAAATTTTGCGCCAAGCGGCCTTCGATTTAAAATCATCTGATTCTGTTGACAACTGGCAGTTTCATGAAATGAAAATCTTTGTTTTTAATCATAGCATAGGTTTTGATATTTTAACTTAAAATATACAAACGTTCAGATTAAACTCTGAAAATTTTATGTTATGATGCTTTTGTAGTTGGGGTGCTCTATCTTTTGACTTCATTTTCCACTTTTTCCTCCCAATTGAGAATTAGCTATAATTGAGCACGTTAGATCTATCATCTTTTCCGCAAAATATAAAACTAATCTGAAACTAAACGTTATTGTGAATTTGTTGAACTGAGAAGATTCTTCCAGCGCCAGCTTACGGTAAAACCACATTTACAATGAACATATTGAAAAAGAGTTCAATAGTTTCATAATATCGTCATTATATTTGAAAAGAAAAGCTTCTGTTACCACAAATCTCAATAAACTGGTAAGATATCTATCCACTAAGTTTTCATATTTTACAAGTAATGTATTCCCATTAACGCCAAAAGGTGTTGAGAGTCAAATAAACAAAATCACACACACACTGACACTCATGCAGATGGATTAGAATATAAATGCTGAAATAATAACTGCAACTGCAACAGCAACAGCAACAGTTGCAAGTAGCAAATGGAATGGCCAACATAGAAGTATCAGCAGCATCAGAAGGCAACACACAATTGTATTAAATTTCAATTATTTTGTCTTCTTTTCCTCCATTCGATTCTTAGATAATCGCTAAGAATGCATAAATCAATTACATAAACTAACAGTATTCTTCATTTTCCACTGAGATTTACTTAGTTTCATCTTTCGTCATCATCAGATGTTCACCAGTTCGAACGCCACATGTATTCTGAGTACCACAGCCAATATGTAAAGTTAAAGTTATAAAGTTGTAGACATTGTATACAGAGCACTATGGGCGATTGTGTCAAATGTTGGAACTTATTTTGAAATATTAAATATGACAATTGGAACTTGTCAAAATTATCAATACTACTACATAATTTTATAAGCTCGGAGTGGCATACATATATGATATGGTGGTAACTTTGATTATGATGCCAAAGTCATCGCTTTGTAATTTAAACTTTTTTCGATTTCCTTTGAGTTAAACAGATCAGAGTGTATTTTCTGCAATTCAAAAAAATGTAAATTGTCTGAACCACCATTTGAAGTCACGTTGCACAGTGGAATATTTTCTTTAATATTTTTCTGTAATCAAATAAACCAATAAAAGCCAAAAAACTGTTATAATTAGTAGTATAACAAATCAATGAGCTTTCGAACTCACGGGAAATTAATTAACACCTTTTTGTTACACGGTACCTGTTCGATTTCTATGAACACATTAGTAAATGTTACATTGGAAAATAAAATGAAGAATAGTTTTTTTACTAAAGCCTCTTTTGCTATTGCAATTTCTTTTTTCTTACATCTGCGTTAACATTAGATGTATTATTGTTAAAGCAACTAATCCAATATCTAGCTCACTGAAATAATTGTTTTTATTTTGTCATAAACAGAGCGACGACAAAATGTATTGAATAGTGTAGAGAACTTATTGCACTCTTTTTCCGCTCTCATGTAGTGAGTCTGAGTAAAAGAACATAATCGAGTCTAATTCTCTTTATAGAATATTTCAATATAAATGCACCATTTCGACAATCTTATTACATAAAACAATACAAAAAGCATAAATGTTTGAAAATGCAACAATGTTTCACATCAAAATTATGAATGGACCAAGTTATGACAAAAAGATGAGTAATACGTTTTGAATCATTTGCCAGATGTCGCCAGTGCTTTTGAGTCACACAATTCGCTCCTTGAGTTCTCTATACTATTCAATACTCTTTGGCGACGACGACCTTCTTCTTTGTTCGCTGCCGCTACATCAATTCCGTCATACTTATTTTGAGGCAGAGACTATTGTTGTACAACAACCACGTATGTGATGCTAACGCTGTGTGTTATTTGCATGTGTTCACTTTGATAGATTGACCTACCCGTGCCTATAGATAAAAAAAAATAAATGGTTTCCCATTACATCCCATGAAGGGACTGGGGAGAACTTCTCACAATCTCTGAGCTGTGCGCTTTCCAGTTTTCACTCACTGATTGGGACCTACAGTTTTACACCGATTCCGAACGGTAATTTGAGAAGCTTTTTCATGGCTAGATACTCGATAGTGTCGCCGTCACTATGCGAGGTGACCGCCGCCGAAAGAAAATTTGAAGGTGGTCAGAGCCGGGTTCGAACCCAGCACCTCATGTACAAGAGCCGCGCACACTAATAATTGCACCACCGACGGCCTATAGATACTAACACATAAATTTGTAGTTTGAATATGAAATATATCACCACGGCTATTGGGATAGATGGGTAGTGTCATTTACCTCCAAAATTTAAAATTTCACGCTCTATAAGCCACATATTGTAATCTCAGTAAGGGTAGCTAAACACAACTTTCTCGTTTCAAAGACAAAGTCTGTTGAAGCATAAGCTAAAAAAAGAAAATCTAACCGATGAAATTAATACTTTATCGGCGTAATTTATGCAACGTCAGGGCCCCCCCCACCCCCCCTTCTGGCAAGACAAGGACGGAAATCTCACCGCGGATGTGCAGTGCATGTTGGGAATATACAGAGATAATTTCTCCGCGCTACTGGTACCTGAGATATTCAATGTCGATGGGACAATCGATTACAATATGGACGACGACGTCGATTGTCCCCCTCCTAACGAAGACGAAGTCAGAACAGAACCAGAAAAATCTGGTTAGATGAATGCATGCCCGTCGATTGGAGTCTCAGTGTACTATGTGCCATATTTGAAAAAGGTGACTCGAGTCTCTGTGCCAACAGCCGTGGATTGAGCCTTTTGTCCATAGCATAAATGGTTCTATCAGGTATAATGTGCGAACGACTAGGACCAATAATCAATGACCTGATTGTACCATACCAGCGTGGCTCAAGGCCTAAAAAATCGACAACTGACCAGATTTTCACGCTACGCCAAATCCTAGAAAAGACCCACGGAAAACAAATTGACAACCATCACCTATTTGTCGATTATAAGACGGCCTGATACGGGAGAAACTCTTCGACGCAATGTCTGAGGTTGATATTCCTGCAAATCTCATGCGCCTTTGCAGAATGACCTTGACGCACACCAAATCTGCAGTGACAGTTGGTAAGGATCTTACCGAACCTTTCTAAACTAAGCGAGGCCTCAGGCAAGACGATGCCCTATAATGAACATCTTCATGGTGATCATTATGAGAAGAGCTGTAGTCAACATAAATAAAACCATCAGCATCAAAAGTCACATGCTGCTCGCGTATGCTGATGATATAGATATCATTGGGTGCATAATTCGAGAAGTTACTGTGGTCATTTCGAGAATTGAGAAGGAGTTAGAAGAAGTGAGTCTGACAGTAAATGAGGATAAGACAAAATTAATGGTTTCAACAAACAGACGAAACGTCTGTAGGAGTCTACGAGAGAAAAATACTCGGAAAAATACTCCGAAAAATGTATGTATATAGTGCACAACAGCGAGTATCGACTACGAAGCTCAAAATAACGCGATTGCGCTGGTTAGGCCATGTCAGTAGAATGGATGAAGAGGAACCAGCAAGAAGGGTTTTCGAAACCGAACTCGAAGGAATATGAAAAATAGGAAGACCAAGACTCTGCAGGAGGGTGAGGTAGAAGAATCCCTCAACACACTTGGTATTGCCAACTGGAGAGATAAGGCAAGAGATCGAACTGGTTGGCGAAATATGTTATATTCGTTTTGTAAGGTCTCTGGCCCCCGGGGTTGTTCGAGACCGGATAAGTAAGTAAGTAATTTATTCAACCAGCCATATTTTTCAACGAATTTCAGTGAAATTTGGCACATGTCACTCTTTTTGCACTCTAACTAGTCGATCCGAAAAATTGGACAGGTCGGTATGGATTTTGATATAGCCCTCATATATTTATATATTTATCTTCCATGGTATACGGCATTTTCACTGTGTGGAGGTAAATCATATTATAATTATGAAGCAGAAAACTACACTTCTTATACAAAAGCTATAACATTTTGGAGAGAGCGGAACACGGGGTTTAATAATACTATGTAACATACAGCAAATAGGGAGCCAGGTTTGTACTTCATTTTACATAAAATTAAACGGCGGAATGAAGACGGGCCCCAGGAAATAAAAGCCGAATTGCAAAATGAAAATGTGCCCGAAACCAATATACAGGTTATATCAACACGAAATTTTGGGGTGTTATTTCGTATATTTGGGGTACATTTTCGCTTACACTTTGGATGTTTTTTCAATACGAATGTGAGCCCCAATGAAGGTTGACCCCAATTATTGTTTGGGGGACATTTTGATTTTACTTGGGGTCCGTCTTCATGTTTTGGGGTGTTGTTTCATAACTTAATTGGGGTGTAATTTCTCGCGGCGCAATTTCGTATGGCTACTATACAACTTAATGAAAAAACACCCCATAAAAACAACTGAAATTTGGCCCCGAATATTACTAAAAAGTACACTACTAATATAAACCCACTGCTAAAAATTAAAGTGAGACATTAAGGATATTGAGGTGCAATCATTTTTATTAGGTGTAAACGTGCATTGTATCTTGCAGTAGTGCGCGACAATAAGGACATTAATAAGTTAATAAGTTAATAAGTTTTTCATTCGCTGCATATCGCGAAATGGTTGCAAAGTATCAATATAATATTTCCTCGGTTTTCTTCGCAAAGAAAGAAAAATTCCCAAAAAAAATTGCGCTTCAACACACGATCAACAAAAATTTTAATAAACTATATTTTACTGTGTTAGAAAGAAATCGAAACAAATTGTACAATAAAAATTCGTGCGATTTGTTTGGGAACATTTTTTTGCCTTTCGGCGCTTCAAACACAACCAACAAAAATGTTAATAAACTATATTTTACTATTTTAGAGAGAAATTAAATTTTTTTTCGTCACAAGCAGGAGAGACAAATATCTGAAGTAAGTATTCCATTCTATCTTCTTTTCTTTAATGTTTCATGGAATATTTTTGTGTGTGTATTGTATATTCATTCTGAAATTAATCAAGTCGACGGATAAAACAAAACCATTATTTCTATTGGGGCCAATTTTCCTGGGGTGCAATTTCGATTCTTTAAAATTACATTTCACGAAAACACACCCCAAAGAGTCAATGAAATCTGGCCCGAAATTCTATCAGTATACAACAGATAATTATTTTGGGAACCTCTTGCTCCTATTGGGGACTTATTTTTAAACGGTTTAAAACCAAATAATTAAAGCTGCCCCTACTAAAATATTTGGGGTCTTGCTTCTCAAGTTTTTGGGGCTCTTCATCATTGCTTGTGAGGCTACTTCATTTTGGAATTGGGGGCCCACCTTCATAATGAAAACAAACCCTAGATTTGGGGCCCATTTTTATCTTGTAATTGGGGTGTGTTTTCCTGGGGCCCGTCTTAGTAAACAGTTAATAAAAATAAAGCTTTTGGAGGAAAAAACTCGTATTGAAAATTGCGTCAAGTCTAGAGAAATTTAGATATCATTACGGCATTTTGGTAGTATGTAGGAAAAATGCCTCCTAAATTAAGGGTTGATAGGGTTTTGTATTTTTCCCCAGCAAAATACTCAAATGCCCAAAGCGAGGAAAATACGATCCAAAATTGGAGATTTTTGAGTAAAATCGCTTTATTTACCGCAGGGATATGATAACATTTTTTGGGTACGAAGTCAACATGTGGGGTTAATAAAATATGGTATACATTTTCTAATCGGTGTTTTGCCATTTTTGAATATTTGGAAATCCATTTTTTTTGTATTGAAAAATGGTCAATTTAGGAAGGACCTATCGGGAAGGCTCGTTGACCAAAATGACTCACAGAGGGCACTAAACACATCTACGTTATGTCTTCTTTTTGAACTAGAAAAAAAAATTTGCATCTGTAGGACGAAGAAAACAATTTCCAAGCGAAATAACGATGTCGCCTTTTTGGAATAAAAACAATGAAAAGTTTTTAATGTTTTGTCTTTTGAAGTGTCTAATTTTTGTTTGAAGTAATATATTGACACCAATCTTTCCACTAGTCGATTTAGAATTTTATAATCAATCCGATAATATATATCATTTGTAAATCGGGCTAACAGTGGCGGACGACAGTTTAGAAGTTTATGACTATTTTAACCACGTTGTCACTAATTGCAGATATCGTCGTCGAGGTTGATCTCCTTTTATATACATATGTAAGTATTAATGAAAATAAGAACATTCTTTTTCAACGTATCGTGTTTTCGCGTCATTTCGATTGAAAATCTATACACGCTGAAAAATCTGTATTTTTTTTTGTGTTTGATATTCAATATAACATATTTGAGACAGAAGGATTAATAGGCCATAATTTATATTTTCTAGACCCAAATGACGAACCAGATAATAAAGAGACAACAATGCAGCAAATCTTCAATACATGAAAACAATGCTTGCAAACATGTACATGTTTCCTGCCATATGTTGCTGGGGCGATTATTTTTCAGCGTGTACCCGCAACTGTTTCAATATGTTGATGCATGCATTTTGTTATTGTCTTACCTGTAATTCGGAATCATATGAATAATATTCTACATCTTCCATTGTGCAGCAGTTTACAATTAAATTTTATATGCTTGTTGTTACCCTCAGTGGTATTTCATATTCCATAACAATGTCGATTTCTGTTTCTTCATTTTTCATAATTATTTCATCATATTTTCCTCACATCTCATTCATATTGTAATACTACGGTGAAAATCGGTTATAGGCGTCATTTTCATTCTATACATGTGTCATGTCATGGCAGAGGAGCATTTTGCAATGCAGTGTTCCAGTTTCTATTGGTTGAAGTCAGTAATATTCGTATTCCGCCATATAGTACTTAAGTCAATTGTACAGTGTATGATGAATTTTCCTATTAGCACTACTGTGCATAATAATGGGGTTTATAATGGGTCATTTGCAAAAAGTGCTAATACATTTTAAAATAATAACAAATTAAAATAAGAATATCCACATGATTATGAAGAAGCTGGTAGCTTAAGAGTCAAAAGACTTTACAGTCCTGGTGTTGAAAAAATTGCAAACATTTCGTAAACCTAAATGTTAGACAACATTCCAATATTGTAAAAAAGTTTGTGTTTCAATCTCAATTACTTACAATTTGTGTTTTCTTACAAAATGCTTTAACTTTTAATAAGAGAAGTACCTCTCTTGAAAAAATAATCTTTTCGGAAAAATATATTGCATATTCTTAGAAAGAGGACCTTTATTAAAGAGAGGTACTTCTTTTATTAAAAGCTAAAGTTTTTTTTTAAGAAAAGGTACTATTTTTAAGAAGAATTGCTTTCTGGAAGAAATCACCATAAGAGTATGATTTATTTTTTACAAAGAAGTACTTTTTTAAGAACAGGTTATTTTTTTAAGAAAATGTACTTATTTTCAGAAAGGTTACTTACACTGTGTGTAATTTTTTAAGTCATGGCAAAATAATCATATACGGACACCACTACGTGATAAAAGACTAAAAAAAAAAGACCCGTGTTTCCCAATTTTTCCCAAAGTCATGCACTTTTTTTTTATGGGCCGCCAAAGATTTGGGGCCTCGGTATCATTTTCTCAGGCTCATATCTTGCAAACCGTTCAGAATTTCGATTTACTCTCTGAGGCAAAGTTGTAGCTCTTGTCACAAAGCGCTACCTAAACGGTGTTAACCCTTGGACAAACACATGGTTCTGGCCAGGCATATTTCATTTTTTGCTACCTATGGACCTGAACAGGAGAAAAAGGTAAAAAAAATGAAATTAAAAAATTTTCGGCAAATTTTTCACTTTTACGTGCTACCTAAACAGTGTTAAGAATCATCTCTAGGAAGTTTATATGTTCTAGAAATTTGTTTATTGAGATCTTAGGTAAATTTTTGTAGTTAATTGTTTCCTTGAATTTTGAACGGTTTGCTACCTATGGACCTGAACACGGGAAAAAAGGTAAAAAAATCTAATTTTTTTAAGTTTTTTGCGATTTTGATCTGGAAGGTTTTTTTTTGATTTTATATGTTCGCAATTTTTGTTCTTTATGACAAGAGCTACAACTTTGCCTCAGAGAGTAAATCGAAATTCTGAACGGTTTGCAAGATATGAGCCTGAGAAAATGATCACATTTTTACGAAAATGATACCGAGGCCCCAAATCTTTGGCGGCCCATAAAAAAAAAGTGCATGACTTTGGGAAAAATTGGGAGACACGGGTCTTTTTTTTTTAGTCTTTTATCACGTAGTGGTGTCCGTATATGGTTTTTTTTTCGTGTTGCACTGTGTTATCCCAAGAAAGGAAAAAAGGTATTATTTTATTTTTAAGAAAAGATACTTTTAAGAAAAGGATTTATTGTAAGAAAATGTATTTTTTTTAAGAGAAGGTAATTTTTTTAGAATTCGTCCTTTTTTCAAAAATAGATACACTTTGAACAGTAGATACTTATCTCAAGAAAAGTTATTTTGTTTCCCGAAAAATGTACTCTTTAAAGAAAATGTAGTTTTTTAAGAAAAGGCAATTTTATTGTCAGAAAATGTACTTATTTTAAGAAAAATTACTTCTTTTAATAAAAAAATTAGCTGTTTGTAACCAAAAGTACTTTTTTAAAATAAGGTATATTTTTAAGAAAACGTACTTTGTTTAAGAATGTGAATAGGTATTTTTTTGAGAAAATTTACTTTTTTTTAAGAAAAGGCGCATATTTAAGAAAATTTTGTTTTTTTCAACTTCTTTCCCTTTGGCTTTTCTAAATTTACTTCGTATTGGGTTACAAACAACATTTACTAAATATTGATTACAGGCTCCACTTAGAAAACTTCCCATTAAACAGGAAATTTCCCAACATATGTTCGTCGACTATTCGATTATGACTTTTTGCATTATGGGCCGGCGCAGAATCCTGCTGGAAAGTTCTCGGCAGGGAATGATAACCTGGCTTCACAATAGCTTTCATAATCATTTCATGGTAAACTTTCGCCGATGGTTTGACCCTGTGGTCGCAGAAATGAAAATCAGTGACCCCTTGTTAAGAGACACCCCATTAAACCACGACTGTAGGATCAGTTCAAAAGCTTCCTTAGATGATCGTGCATACTCGCTATCATTTGGTTTGTTCAATTCATGCACGGCAAACAGTTTTTCATCGGTGAACAAAATTTTTCTGTGCTACATACACTATGCAACAAAATTTATGATCACACTAGGTGAGCATAGTCAAATAATATATGTACCCCGTTGTGTAGCTACACCTACTTTATGGGCGTGGCAGGTTTGAATTTTCTTATCCGAAACTGTCCATAAGAAATTTAAAAATCGAGTATAAATATTTAATTGAGCGAATTCCTGTGATAACATGTCTTCACTGAAATTTCGTTCTTTGATCAAAAAGTACCAACAATTTACACTAAAATGACCAGCTACAGATTCAGAATTCTATTCCTCATTGAATGTGGCCGTCGGTGGTGTAATGGTTAGTGTGCGCGGCTCTTGTACATGAGATCCTGGGGTCGAACCCTGCGCTGACCACCTTCAAATTTCTTTCGCCGGCGGTCACCTCGCATAGTGACGGCGACACTATCCAGTATATAGCCATGAAAAAGCTTCTTAAAATACCGTTCGGAATCGGTGTAAAACTGTAGGTCCCAATCAATCAGTGAGTGAAAACTGGAAAGCGCACAGCTCAGTGGTAGTGAGAAGTTCTCCCCGGTCCCTTCATGGGATGTAATGGGAAACCATTTATTTTATTTTATTCCTCACTAAATTTCATTATAGGTTGTCAGAGACCAAAATTCTCTATCTTTATTTTCAGACGTCCTTTTTGTCCTTTTCTGAAACAAGTTCAAGAAAACTGCACCGGCAAAATATCCAAATGTTGTTCCAATTTATTGTGGAATAGATTTTACTAGAGGATTTCAGAATCTGTCATCTTGAATTTGCATATGTCCGTTTAGTCTTTTTTTTAAAAATTTAATTCTTGGAATCTTAAAATTTAAATCTGAAATATGGGTCCGAAACAAAACAGCAATCGACCGTATGGGTCTTTCAAGACGTACTAAATCCAACAAACGGTGCTGGTGGAAAAAGCACATCGAAGAAAATGATTGCGTTTTTCTGATGTGTTAACTTCTATAGGCACGGGTATGACAATCTATTAAAGTGAACATATGCAAACAACACACAGTGAACATATGCAAACAACACACAATCTCTGCCTGAAAATAAGTACGAATGTATTCATATAGCGGCAGCGAACAAACAATCAGGTCTTCGTCGCCAAAGAGTATTGAATAATATAGAGATCTCATGGAACGAATTGTGTGACTCAAAAGCACTGGCGACATCTGGCAAATGATTCAAAACGTATTACTCATTTTTTTGTCATAACTTGGTCTGTTCATAATTTTGATGTGAAACATTGATGCATTTTAAAACATTTATGCTTTTTGTATTGTTTTATGTAATACCGTTGTCGAAATGGTGCATTTATATTAAACTATTCTATAAAGAACACTTTTACTCAGACACTCTACATGAGAGCGGTAAAAGAGCGCAATAAGTTCTCTATACTATTCAATACTTTTTGTCGTCGCCATGTTTATGAAAAATCAATAAAAAAATATTTCAGTGAGCTAATTATTGCTTTAGATATTGTAACAATATTACATCTAATGTTAAAGCAGATGTAAGAAAATAGAAAGTGCAATAGCAAAAGAGCCTTCATCACATAAACCATTCTTTTTTATTTTCCAATATAACATTTACTAATGTGTTCTTACAAATCGAACAGGTCCCATGTGAGTAATGAATGACTACTTCGGGTGTTATGTTATACTGCATTAAGGTATACAGCGAAATATAATTTTTGATATGTTAACTGTAGGCACGGGTAGGGCAATGTAACAAAGTGAACACATGCAAACAACACACAGCGTTAGCATCACATACGCGGTTGTTGTACAACAATAGTCTCTACCTGAAAATAAGTATGATGGTATTGGTGTATCGGCAGCGAACAAACAAGCAAGTCTCCGTCGCTAAAGAGTATTGAATAATATACGGGTGATTCAGGAAGTTCCGGACAAATTTCTCCAGCGTATTCCTTGGCCCATTTCATGAAGAAAAGTCCACTACTCTGTTGAAAGATAACCATACCTCTTACCTTTCCAAAAGTACCTAAACGAAGCCCAGAGGGGTTACCGTTCCAAAGTTATGACCATTTCTGAAAACAAAAAGGTGCTAACACATAGCCCGTGACTTCGAACACTCATTAATTTTTTTTTTGTGATTCCAGCCGGAGTCTCATCGAAATGCTCGAAATTCTGGAATCTCAATTATTTTAAGAAATTTTGTTATAATGAGCTACAGTCTATAAATACAACGATGCTTCCGACGATGCATCGATGCGATAGTGTAGCCATCACTAAGCGAGGTGAGAGTAGTCGATAGAAAAGTAAGGTGGTCAGGTCAAGTATCGAATCCAGATTTTCATTTAAAATAGCCGCGCACACTAACCATTGCACAACCGACGGCCACAGACCTGATTACATAGTGTATGAAAAACTCCGATTGGGAACAGACAATTATATAAGTATATGCACATTTATATTGCTTCGGAATTTGCAAGCGTTACATAGAAAAAGTACTGTCCCGAGTACAAAAATGTAGACTTTACTTGTATAAATTTATGGGACTGAATCCTGGCAAGCCGATTAATTTAGAAAAACATATTGTATAAAAAATACAATATGTTTTTCTAAATTAATCTTGGTTTTTGCCTTCAAAATAAAAGTAAGGGGGAACCCTGTTCACAAAAATAACATAAATCTGTTATACTCTGTATTATCAAACATTCGGGATATTATTAACTTCACCTGCCCCAGCCAAAGAAAGTTTTAGGTAATTTGAGCACACAACTGTTTACATATTAATATATCTCAAAAACAGCACGCGATTAGATTTAATTTATATCAAAATACCGGCACAATAAACAACCTTGATAGCCTCAACTCTGTCAACATTTCGTCTCAATTCATCGGCGAGTGTAACTCAAACGTTTTTGATTCAAATTCATTTTCCCTTTTCATTTTGTTGATCTCTTCCCAGATAATCGTATCAGTCGTTGACATTTTAATTGCTCCGGCTGCGTTTTATGGCATTTTCACGTTCCATCAGCATTATGTGTCCCCGACCATACAAATTTCGCTTTTGGTTAATTTATGTTGTGGCCAGTGGAATTTAAAACATTTAAACAGTTACACTTGATATGAACGACTGACTCTAGATAGATATAAATTATATCTCAAATTTAAGTTAGTATTGTTATTAATAAAGATTCGTTACTGTGAACTTTCTCGGTAGCTTCAACTACATAATGCAGTACATGATTTTGCTGTTGAATTATCTTGACGTTGCCGAAGTAATTTAAATAAATTACCCCTTTTTTTGGCCGGTATTAAATAATACTTTTGCCTGCTGTTCCTCAAGTTTTTGACCACATTTAAGTCTTTAATTTCTAATATACGACTTTGTATGTTTTATTTGTATATTACGTAAATAAAATTCAGTGTTTTGTTTTATTTTATTAATTAAAGTTAAATTTGTTTTAATTTCTTCGTATTTATTACATCACTAATGGCGTATATGGTTACTGCTCCAGCTGTTTGTATCTTAAGTCTTTTGTTTGATAAGTTATGATAAGAAAAGATAATCTACGTTACTTTGGTACTTAACATGCATTTGTTACTTGACATTTCAAAATGTTATTGTAGCCATGGGCTTAACTGTGATCACATGTCTTCAATGAATTATAGCAAGTATTATTTTTGTAGAACATTCGAATAAAATATTACTAACCTACTTTTATTGGCTATTTTGCAACCTTATGAGGTGAGATGACTTGCACATATTAGTTAAACAGACACATGAATAAAGTAAACAAATGTTAAGATATTTCTCCAATTGGTTCTATCCGTCGCATTTTCTCCTCAGGTGGTAACACCAAGAATACGGAGGGATTCTTCTGCCTGGTCTTTCCAGCGCAGTCTTGGTCTTCCTCATTTCCTGCTTCCATCAGGTACGTTAACGAGAACCTTTCGCGCTGGCTCATCTTTACTCATTCTGATACGCAGTTGGCTTAATTTGATGTGCCTTCCTATGTCCACGGCTGTATACAAATTATACAGATCTTGGTTCCAACTACATCGGTACTCCCCGTTTTCTTTAACAGGACCATATATTTTACGGAGAATTTTTCTCTCGAATACTTCCAGTTGGTTTTCATTCGAACAGGACTGGTACAAGATAAATAAATAAATATTGTCCCAATGCATCCCATGAAGGGATAGGGGAGAGCTTCTTACAACCACTGAGCTGTGCGCTTTCCAGTTTTCACTCACTGATTGGTACGTACGGTTTTACACCGGTACCGGACTGGATTTGAGAAGTTATTTCATGGCTTATTACTCGATAGTTTCTTCGTCACTAAGCGAGTTGGGCGTCGTCGAAGGAAGGGATCGAATCAACGTTTTGTCGCACAAGAGCCGCGCAACCCAACCGTTGCACTACCGCCGGCCACGAGAGTCTGGAATAGGCGTACTTTTGTCTGGCGAGAGAGGGTTTTGTTGTTAATCTGCTTGCTGAGCCCAAAATTGCATCTATTTGCAAGCACAATTCTCCCATTTATCTACAGCCTGACGTTGTTGTCTTTGTTCACTGCGGATCCACGGAAGATAAAAACATCTACCACTTCAAAATGAAATCGGTCGTCGTATTTAAATGGCAGTGGGAGCAGAGAGAGAGTGAAAAGACCGGGAGGCCCAGGTGAATCCCGAACAATTTTTCCTGAGGATCGAGTAATAGGCCGAATAATGAGCTGCTGTCGTGCAAAGACAATAGTGGGAATCTGGTGACAGATAGCAGTGTGTGCTCAAAATGAGGAGAGATCACTTTTCAGAACTACTCCACTCAGGTTCTTCGAGAGAATATCAGGCTGTAATGATAGTGGAAAACCGTGTAGATTGTACCTCCCCCCAGCCAAGGCAAGATTAGGATGGCAATCTCCCGGCTTCAGAATAGTAAAGTCGCTGGTGAGGAGGTGCAATCATCTGAGCTGTTTAAGGCAGGTGGCAAACGACTGCTTGCCTACATGCATCAACTTATATTAACTATAGGTTAAGGGGAATCGATGCATGATAGGTGCATTTATTTGCCTTGAATCCGCCGGGAACAAGGACAACAACGTCAGTCTGCAGATAAATAGGAGAATTGTGCTTGCAATTAGATGCTATTTTTTGCTCCGCAAGCAGTTTACGGACAAAGCGCTCTCTCGACAGCTATACCAGATTCACATTTTACCTGTCCTGGCATATGCCTCCGAAACTTGGATCATATCTTAATTGGATGAAAACGCCTGGAACTATTCAAGAGAAAAATTTTCCGTAAAATATATGGTCGTGTTAAAGAAAGTGGCGAGTACCATATATATGTTGTACCATGTATATGTTTGGAACTCACTCCAAACATTCATATGTTTGCAAGTCCCAATCTCAGGTGTATTTAAATGCAGACATTATCATGTTTACTGACAAATATATATGCCTTTACATATGCGTGCTTCATCCCAAACATCCACATACTTACGTGGAAGCATTCGCGTGTTCCACCAAACCTCCATATGCTTACGTGGAAACATATGCGTATTTTCTCCCAAACATAATAATATTTAGAAACGAGTTATTCTTTTTTTATTTTTTTATTATAATTCAAATAAATATTTAATACAAAAAAATAAAAATATTTAAAATTACCCTTTTTACATTTACTTGCATTACTTTCTTATGAAATGAGAACATGCTGCTATTTTGCTTCTCTTATCTTTGTTGTCTCTCACGTGTTTGTTTTAAGAAGGTTTTAACTATGCCTTGGTTATCACTATGCGTTTGTACACAAATAAAACATATTTACAACTCTAGTTCATGCAAGACAAGCGTGTATTAATTCTGTGTCGAACTTATGTGCATTTCCAATTTTTTTATGTGAGCATCCTTAGGGGGTATTTTCCATGAGAAGGTCTGCCATTTAATTAGATATGTAAACTATATTTGGTGTATGACTTCCTAACACATAAGTCAAATTAAGCAAAAACTGGACCTGGTGGTAATTGAGACCCCAGTGGTTATCGTAGTGCACTCAATCAATATTTTACGAAGTGCACTTAAGATGTTTCTCCTTTTTGACACAAATTACTTGTGTTTTTTTATTATATTTCACACATGGGCCGACATTCCGATTTTGAGAATGCTGCTCTTTTGCTTCTCCTCTATTTGTTGTTCCTCACGTTTTAGATTTCAGAAGGTTTCAACTATGCGTTGGTTATCACTATGCGTTGGTACAGGAACAATATACTTATATACAAGTCTAGTTCATGCAAGACAAGCGCGCATTAATTACTTGTGATTTTTTTATTTTATTTCACAAATGTTCCTCCATTGCGATTTTTTCAGTAGAGGCTCGGGCAGAAAAAGGGATTCTCGTGGTTTAGATTTCCAGTTCCTTTCCTCAAAATCGTTTTTCACTTTGGTAGCACACATAAATATATCCGAAACACATACACAACAACCAAAGCAAGATCACAAACCATTTAACCTTCCGAGCGTTTGTTTATTCTTTTTTCACTGATCAAGCGCTTTTGATATCATCTGCCCCATGAACCATTGACGACTGAATACATGAAAACGAAACGCATTACATCAGCCAAAATACAATTTGCACGCACATTCAGGAATATTTATGAATCCCTCACTGCGAGTATAGTGAAAAAATACAGATATACACACACGTTGCCCCTCTTTTATTCTCTTGCTCTCGAGAGAGCATAAACAGTCCAACAATCACGGCAATATTTATACCACAAACACAAATATATTTGGGTCGCACAAAACACATCTTTGTATATATAATTCTACTGCACGTGTGTTTGCGACTGAACTCCTCCTAAACTTCTGGACCGATTTGAATAAATTTTTTTGTATGCGTTTGGGTGGCGCCCTGGGTGGATTAGATTTACTATTCGGTCCAATTGGACAGAGGGGCGTGGCACCTCCCATAAAAACCACAAATTAAAAATTCATTATTTCTGCTCCTGCTAACGGTATTTGAACAAAATTTGCAGTTAGTATGTTATAATATATTAATCATTGTGTCTCAAACATATAATATTGAATAGCAAACACAATGCGTTTGGGCACAAGTATATTATATTTGCGACAAGCTCCAAACACATGTTATATTTGCACCCAAAAAACAAGAAACTACAGATTTTTCAGCGGGATAAGATTGAAATAAACTCGTAGACAATACATGAAGGAGAGAAGAACAAAAAGCAAATGCAAAGAAGCGAAAGATTAAAAGTTGCTGTTGCTGCAAGCAGTCAGTTGTTGTTTATACTCACTCTGCTTTGGCTTCACTTATACATTGTGTAGTTTTCGCAGTCGAATGTATCAAAGCAGCAAAGTTTGAAAAATGTGGCTGTCGGTTATTGTTTCAATCGTTCAGTTTTTCAGCACCATGTGAAAACCGATAAAGTATCCAAAAATATTTGGAAAAAAAATAAATAAAATATGAACAAATGATGATTTAATGAAAAATATCATAATTTCTAGCACGTTATCATTTTTCAAACTTTACTTCAATGCTACTTCCAACTGCTAAAGCTACAATCTAAAGAAGATAGCAAAGTAAGTGTAAACAACAACTGTCTGCTTGCAACAAGAGCAGTTCTGTGAATAGTCATTGCTTCGCTTGACTGCGTAAGCAAAACCCAACTGTTCAGTTGTTTGCTATTTGCTTTTGCGGGGTTGTTAACAACAATTTATGTAAGTTTTTCATAACTAAAAAAATTTAGAGAAGTTAAGTTAATAATTTTGTGATTTTGGAGGCAGAAATTCAAACACTTTGTGCAACTCTTTTACATGACAACATGTGCACGATCCCTGCTCTGACCTCACTACATTTCTTTTGATGGCGGTCATATAAAAGGTTTGGTTGAGTTCTTGACGAGCCACGTACGTCGACTCTAGCTGTAATACTGAGACGGTGCAAGATTAGCGAGGAATGACTCGGAGTTAGGAATATAGCATACCGCGTTTGCTCACAGTAGATATTAAACAGTTGGTTCCAAAATCATCATATGAATTTGTTTGCTTCTTATGCCTTTCATCTTCCTCTAATCGTCGCTCATTAGCTAGGAATGATAAAGATTTCTGCAAACTGCCTACCGCGTTTGCTCACAGTAGATATTAATAGGCTGGTTCTAAAATCATCATATAAATTCTTTGGCTTTATACGCTTTTTACCTTTGCTTACAGCCATAACATACTAAACATTCCACCACCAAATTTACATACCTAAGGATAAAGAAAAATTAAATTTCACGGCATCGAAAGAAATGAAGTCACCTAAATTTATTGATTATAATTTAAACTGAACTCATTTCATTCATTTATTTTTAATACCAATTACATTTTGTTCTTCACACTTTTCCTAACGTCTGCCCTGCGTTCCAGTGCAGAGACAGACACTCAGTTGGTAAGAACACATTAAGAAAATTTAAGGTACCACCTTCTCTTACCGCAAATTTCAATTTAGGTTGAAAAATAGACTTTTTCACTGAATTCTGCATTGAATGCAACTTAACAATCACACGTTCTAATTTTTTTTTGTAGCGAAATAAAGAAATGAACCAACTATTACACTCAAAAATATATGCTAGTAAATAAATGTCAGCAAAGAGAATACTGCTATTTCAACAGAGATATGTTTGTTATTTTAGCAAAGATTTTATCACACGCTGAAAAATAACGGCCCCTCTAACATATTTTTCCAAACATATCCAGCAAGATCCATGTATATGTTTGGAACACACTTCAAACATTCTTATGTTTGCAAGTCCCAAACTTACTTGTGTTTAAATGCAAACAGTATCATGCTTACTGACAAACATGTATGCTTTTACGTGGAAACATATGCGTTCTTCATCCCAAACATCCACATACTTACGTGGAAGCATTCGCGTGTTTCCCCCAAAACGTACATATACTTACGTGGAAACATATGCGAATTTCCTCCCAGACATAATAGTATTTAGAAGCGAATTATCCTTCGATTATTATAATTAATTTTAACAACATAAATCCACGTTTATAGATAATTAATACAAACAATTAATAGGTTTCAAACTGCGCTTTTTACATTTATTTGCATTGAATGCATTATTTGTTTTTTTTATGAAATGAGAATCTGCTGCTCTTTCGCTTCTCCTTTCTATGTTGTCTCTCACGATTTTGTTTTCAGAAGGTTTCAGCTATGAGTTGGTTATCATTATTGGTACACAAACACGATATTTGTATACAAATCAAGTTCGTGCAACCCAAGCGTGGATTAATTACTTGTGGTTTTTTTATTACACTTATTTCACAAACGGTCCGCCGTTCCGATTTTCTCAGTAAAGGCTCGGCCAGACAAAGGGCTTCACGTTGTTGCCCTTTCAAGTTTCTTTCCTCAAAATCGTGTCTCACTTTCGTAGCACACATTTATATATACGAAACACATACACACAAATCAAAGTAACATCACAAACCATTTAACCGTCTGAGCCTTCGTTTATTTTTTTTCCTGATCAAGCGATTTTAATACTCTCTTTCCGATGAACCATTGACGACTGAATACATGCATACATACACGTAATACATCAGGCAAAATAAGAAACACTTCATCTGGAATTTACACGCACATTCCGGAATATTTATGACTCACTGACTGAGAGAATAGTGCAGAAATACGGAAACGCACTTACACTCTCTCGTTGTCCCTCTTTTATTCTCTTGCTCTCGCGAGAGCAAAGACAGTTCAACAAACACGGCTGTATTTGTATCACAAATGCTGATATATGCAAAAACACAAACACATATATTATAACATATTAATCGTTGTGTCTCAAGCATATAATATTGAATAGAAAACACAATGTGTTGGGACACAAGTATATTATATTTGCGACAAGCAACAAACACACTTTAAATTTGCATCCAAACAACTAAAAAATACAGATTTTTCAGCGTGCAGGTATGCTATCTAAACTGCAAACAGTTTTTTGTTATGACACTATATTTGCTGTATTAGTCTTATTTATTATCTGATGTCATATCAGACTAATTGCCTGCTAAAAAGTAGCAAACATTGTTTGATGTTAATAGCTAGCTTAATTTTTCGAGTGAGCAAAAAATAAGCTATTGCTACTTCATCACAACAGTTGTGGTGGGAAGAGGGTATTAGATAAATGAGAGGTAAAGGGAATTAGTAAACTATTACCATCAACTTTTTGCGGGTCCACTGTATAGACAGGCAACGACATTCATTCACCACTACGGAGTACTGATGACTTTGGCAGCCCAGTTTGACAACAGATATTAAGGCGCCAATGTGAAAAGTTAACTTCCAAAACGTCAATGCAAATGTTGCAACGTTAGAAACAAACAACACAACGACAGCAACAACACAGGCACCACCACCAGCATAAGCAACATTAGTGGTAACATCATTGACAGCGTCAACAACAGTATTGGTGTTTGAGGCAGATTCAAATGTTTCCGCTAACAAGCTGTGTTCAGCGTTCCAAAATTCAGCAAACGCCAAGTGCCGCAACTCATATGAGTGGGAAGTAAATGTGGCAATAAATAGGCAAAGCACAACCATTACAACATCGACTGCCAACACAACCGTGCATGCAACAACTCGTTCACTGACATCCGCAGAAGTGAGTGCTGCCTGCCACGGCGGCCATGAGAAGGCATTAAAAATCAAATTAATTTTAATGAAGATTTACACTGAAACAACCTTAAGGAATTCTTTTGATTTACGCAGATCTAAGCAATTTTGTCCACGCTCACCGCTGCTGGTTCACATACCCACCAAATACGCCTCTTTTGCCACATAAGTCAACAATAACAATAATAATCGTAAAAGAAAACTAAATGAATTGAAAAGAGAAACAATTGCAACATGCATATGTTGCAAATGCGCTGAGTAGTTTCATGGAATTGTTTGATCTAATTTTTGCAATTCTAATGCAACAAAAAGAACAATTTTGATTTACAACACGTTTGTATGGGCAACAGGAATGCCAGGCGAGATATTAATATAACGGCATATAAGTGTTGCAGTTCTTAACTGAGATTATCTTGCGTCAAAATTCCTGTGCCGCGAAAGACAGCTAACATGTTGCACGTAGTCATAGAAGTAGCAGAATTAAATTGTACAAGGCGGCTATGATGCTCTGAAATTAAAGTTAATAATGTTATAAAATATTTAATTTATAAAACGAATAGTGTGTTGGATATTTCTGGATTACACAGGGATAGCTAAAGTGACGTGGGAATTACGTTTTGACTTCTGGTTCTACACGCCTAGACACGCCTTTGAATTAACGCCTTTAATGACCGGTGTTGAAGTGGGTAGTTAACTACACTGTACAACAATTTGGAACTTTTTCCAAAATTACGGTGTTCCGACAACAGATTCTGTTGGAGGAGACCAAAAAAAAAATACACGTGTGTAGGGTATTTTAAAGTTTCTTCCATTTGCCCTGTTCGTGCAGCATGTCGGCATGTGAAACTATTTGTCCTTTACATCGGAGGTGTATGGTATATTCAGCAACTTCGTGAAAAATATTATGTTAAATATTTTATTGTAACATATTAACCCTCTAGCTCCGCCACATAACGGTAATTTTTGGCTCTATTTTGACAAAGCGTAAAAAACATCCTTAAAAAGAGGGAGGGAAATGTTCCTCAAATATGTAGGCAGTACAATTTTACTTCATATATCAGAACACGTCAAAGACCAATACCTGGCAGAAAGACCAACAACCAGTCGAATTCAAGATTGCACCTTGAGGGTTTATTTAAATAAAGGCGTTTCCAGTTTGAGTGATATGATTTCTAAGTGACGTTTCGGCCGTTTATAGTATGTCACGGTCTGTCATTTTTGTTTTCATTGTATTCTATAAAACCTGCTGCAACAACCGTACTTGGTTTCGAAAAACCGCTTCGCAATAAGCCGTGGTACGATGAAGAGTGTCGCATTGCAAATGACGAAAAGAACGCTGCACGTATGGTAATGCTTCAGTCAATTGCAATGCGAGCTGCAACTGAGCGGTATTGGGAGAAAAGAAAGGAGGTAAACCGTCTCTTTAGGCGTAAGAAACGGCAGTGGAGAAAACGCGAGAGTGAGAAAATTGAGACATACAGAAGGAAGAACGAAGCCCGAAAATTCTACCAAAAAGTTAAAAACGAAACTAATGGACATGGTTCAGGGCCCCCCTTCTGTAAAGACAAGGACGGAAATCTCGTCGCAGATGTGCAGAGCATGTTGGGAATATGGAGAGAGCATTTCCCCGCGCTACTAGTACCTGAAATATCCGATGACGATGGGACAATCGATCACAATATGGACGACGACGTCGATTGCCCCCCTCCTAACCAAGACGAGGTCAGAACAGCTATTGCCCGGCTTAAGAACAACAAAGCCGCATGAGCCGATGGATTACGGGCGGAGCTGTTTAAGGCTGGCGGCGATGAGCTGATAAGGTGCATGCATCAGCTCATTAGCAAAATTTGGTTAGATGAATGCATGCCCGGCGATTGGAGCCAACTACCGTGGATTAAGCCTTTTATCCAAAGCATATAAGGTTCTATCAAGTATAATGTGCGAAAGACTAAAACCAATTATCGCTGACCTGATTGGACCATACCAGTGTGGTTTTAGGCCTGGAAAACCGACAACTGACCAGATTTTCACGCTACTCCAAATCCTGGAGAAGACACACGAAAAACAAATCGACACCTATCATCTATTTATCGATTATAAGGCGGCCTTCGATAGTCCGATACGGGAGAAACTCTATGAAGCAATGTCTGAGCTTGGTATTCCTGCAAAACTCATACGCCTTGGCAGGATGACCTTGACGAACACCAAATCCGCAGTGAAAGTTGGCAAGGATCTTAGCGAACCTTTCGAAACTAAGCGAGGCCTCAGGCAAGGCGACACCCTATCGTGCGATCTCCTTAACATCTTAATGGAGATCATTATAAGAAAAGCTGCTGTCAACATGAATAAAACCTTCAGCAGCAAAAGTCACATGCTGCTCGCGTTTGCTGATGATATAGATATCATTGGGCGCACAATTAGAGAAGTTATTGCGGTGTTTTCGAGAATTGAGAAGGAGTCAGCAAAAGTGGGTCTGACGGTAAATGAGGACAAGACAAAATTAATGGTTTCAACGAACAGGGCCTCCACGCGATTAAACCAAAGAGTGAACGTTGATAACCGTTATAACTTCGAGGTAGTGGACGAATTTATATACCTCGGATCTGCCGTGAACAAAAACAACAACGTCAGCCTTGAGATCAAACGGAGAATTGTGCTTGCGAATATATGGTATTTTGGGCTAAGCAATCACTTTAGAGATAAAGCCCTCTCTCGAGTAACAAATGTCCAGCTGTACCAGACTCTCATTCAACCTGTCTGGCTTTATGGCACAGAATCCGTGGTCCTATCGCCAGCAGACGAAACATATGTAGGAGTATTCGAGAGAAAAATACTCCGAAAAATTGATGGCCCTATAGTGCACACCGGCGAGTATCGGCGACGCATGAACCATGAGCTGTATGAGCTATATCCCGACATTGGCATAGTAAAGCGGATGAAAATAGGCCATGTCAGTAGAATGGATGAAGACGAACCAGCCCGAAAGGTTTTCGAAACCGAACTCGAAGGAAGACGAAAAATAGGAATACCAAGACTCCGCTGGAAGGATCAGGTTAACGAAATCCGGTATTGCCAACTGGAGACATAAGACAAAAGATCTAACTGGTTGGCGAAAAATGTTATCTTCATTTTGTAAGGTCCCTGACCCCTCGGGGTTGTTCGTGACCGGATAAGTAAGTAAGTAAGTAAGTAAATATTCATCGTGTTAATGATATTAAGGATTTTGTATCTCAAATTGCACTTTTAGACTATTAAATCTTTCAGTCAAAACTAATGGCATGTTAAATGTCTTTAATATGCCAAACCATTGCGATATATTAATATATTTCTTTCTTTTAATTTTAGATAAATTGTTGTCTCTTAAGGTAAGCTATGTATTAAAGTGATTTTAAAATTTCTCCAAGAACCAAAATGCTTGCTATACCTCTGTAGTCAACTTGTCACCTTGCTTCGGAAAAGTGGTTTCAAATGTTTCGCAAGGTGTTAAAATTAATCAACTTGAAAACTAAACACAATGATTACATGTTGACAACAAATTTTGTTGTACATAAATGTATAAGCAACAACGATGATTAACGATACCCACCATCGTACTATCACCACTACGCACATGCAACATGTTGCTGGTTGCTGCAGCAAATAAGGAAGTTGTAAACAATTTTACTACACAAAACTAGCATATTCTATCTAGATGGTTGTTGTTATTTTTTTGGATTTGTTTTTTGGTTTTACGATAAATATGTATTCGTAAAACAATAAAAACAATCTTTGCCAGGCTACATACGAGTACAGATATAATTTGAAATTGTTAAACAAAAATATTAACTACTTTCGCATCTCATCTAAACTAAAGTTTAAAGCCCTCGCAGGAATGTTTTAGAGCAGAACACAAACAATTTCAATTTAAAGAGAAAAAGAAAAATAAAATATTTTTCATCTTGTAGAAAGACGGACACGGGCCGGACAGACACTTTAGAATAAATACTTTTTTTCCTCAGATTTTTGCCAATAATGGTCATACGGAAGTCATTACAATTGGTCTGGAACGAGCAGAATATCACAGTAAAAATTCTATAGAATATTCGAATAAAGTTAAAGGTGCAAAAAAAAATACAAAAAAAAGAAACAGCAAACAACTCTAGAAAAAATATGGCCACCAAATGTTGACGTTTTACAATTGCCAACAACATCCAGCCAACACAGCCACAATGGCAACAACAGCAGCATCCGACACAGTAGGAGCAATACACACATTATCGCAGCAACATCGGCAACAGGGCAGTTCATGGTAACACTTACATAACTATATAAAGGTTATTGCCAACTAACCAAATAACACCTCGAACAACAAGATTAACAGTTTCTTCAGCCCCAGAGTAATAACAACCAAATTCAACAAGTCATTGTCCATTATTCATAAATAACTATCACCAAACAACATCGAGACCATGGAACATCAGAACCACCAACACCAGACAACAACTGCAGCAGCAGCAACATAAACCATCGATAGCCAACTACGGGTATCTGGTGCACTATGAGTACGTACGAGTATTTCCCCCATATTTGGTAAATAGGGAAAGGGGGTTCTACTTAAAATATCATTTGATGCAATGCATCTTGGAATCACACATACACACACACAAACACCGCCCCACAGAAGAGAACAGCAGAAGAGCAGTAACAGTTCCATCTGCAATTGTTGTTATTGGCCATTTGGTCGATGTTAAGTAACATCATTTGAACCCACATTACAATAGTTAGCCTTATTACATTATATAATGCGATGTGTTATCGAACTTGTTTTCTTTTTGTTTTATCTTTTTAGTGGCCAAAGAGCAAACACAAACCCGGGACAGAGTTGGGGAAAATATGTTTAATTTTCTTGTGACTATTATTCGCACGGATATTAGAGGAATGTGAAAATTATGTTTTTGTGTAAAACTCAAGCGTGGGGAATTTTTCTACAAAACCATTCTTTTGCAAATATTTCACAACGAAAAATGGCGCCTACACCCAAAGTTAATGTTGCTTACAAATTTATAGTGCTAACTGTATTGTAATTGCTCGCAACAGCTGTTTGGCAAGTTGCTATTTATGACTGTTATACAACCTCATGAGGTCAGATGTCTTACACATATTAACCAACAAACAAATAAACAAATTTTAACATATTTCTCCAACTGGTTATATCCTTCGCCTTTTCATGCCAGTTGGTAACACCACGGATTCGGAGGGATTCTTCGGCCTGGTCGTTCCATCGGAGTCTTGGCCGTCCTCTCTTCCTGCTTGCATCGGGTACGTTATCGAAAACCCTTCGATTCATCCATTCAGATAACATGGCCTAGCCACAGCAACTGGCCTAATTTGATTCGCCTAGAGATGTCAGCGTCAGAATATAAATTA
Organism: Phaonia tiefii; assembly: GCA_963931995.1. Taxonomy (NCBI): domain Eukaryota; kingdom Metazoa; phylum Arthropoda; class Insecta; order Diptera; family Muscidae; genus Phaonia; species Phaonia tiefii. The sequence goes on along the minus strand of OZ008367.1, from coordinate 85,140,131 downwards.
TACAGCTCTTGGTTCCTGAGACGTCGGTGCTCGCCGTTTACCCTAAGAGGACCGCACTATATTTTACGGAGAATTTTTCTTTCGTATACTCCCAGGTGTTTTTCATCCGCTTGCGATATGACCCAAGTTTCGGAGCCATATGTCAAGACAGGTAAAATGAGAGTCTTATATAGCTGGATCTTTGTCCGTCGAGAGAGGGTTTTGTTTTTAACCTGCTACTGATCCCAAAATAGCATCTATTTGGAAGCACAACTCTCAAATTTATCTCCAGGCTGACGTTGTTGGCCTTGTCAATCGGCAGATCAAAATTAAATCGGTTGTCGACATTTAAGTGCGGACCAAGTCGAGATCAATTTTGTCTTGCCCTCATTAACGCAAGACCCATCTTCACTGATTCATTTTCGATTCTTGAAAATACTGCACTAACCTGTCGCAAATTTCGCCCAATGATGTCTATGGTGTCAGCCGACGCCAGCAACATATGGCTTTTCGAGTTAATGGTCTTGTTCGTATTTACTGCAACCTTTCTCATTATTATCTCCATTAAGGTGTTGAAGAGATTTCACGAAAGTGTGTCGCCTTATCTCAATCCGCGCTTGCTACAGAATGGTTCGCTGAGGTCTTTCCCTACCTACAGTGCTGATTTGATGTTGGTCAGCGTCATTCTACAAAGGCGGATCAGTTTTGCCGGAATCCCAAGTTCAGATATAGCTTCGTACAATTTCCCCCGTATGAAGCTAAGCAGCTTTGTAATCGGCAAAAAGATGGTATGTATCGATTTTGTTTTCGTGGGTTTTTTTCCGGATTTAGTGTAGCGTGAATATGTGGTCATTCGTGGACTTGCCTGGTTTAAACAATCTACACTGTCTCACTGTCTTCCACAATCATTACCTCCTAATCTTCTGTGGAATAATATGAGCGGAGTAGTGTTTAAAATTGGTCTCTCCATATTCTAAGCACACACTGCTTATCGGTCACCAGATTCCCATTATCGTCTTTGCAGGAGGGCAACCCATTATTCGACCTGTATGGCAAGTGTCTGATTTTTTAATATCCTGCAACAATATTCAATACAACAAGACGCAGAGAATATACGCTTAAACTTAAGACACAATAGTTTCTACATCAGCAGTTTTCCGAGCAGCCCTTGAATAATTTATATTATAATTGATATCTGAATCGCAAACCGTTAGAAAGTTTGAAGCAAAATCTAGGCTGACTTACAAAGGGAATATTCTCCAGTGGAAAAATGTTTTTTCTAAATATTTCGAAATCTGAAATTAATTTTCAGCCACAGAAACTTATCATTCATTGGATCAATAAAAGAAATTCATGAATTCTATGAAACGAACATTTCTTACATCTGAGTTATGAAATTCATCATATAATCATCATCATGATTCACGTAGTAACTAAAGATACTATTTACCATCAATTAGTGGCTTGAGACACCATATTGCATACCACATCACACCGGACAGTCTAATGTACAGTGTATTATTCGGAGATAATTTACATCCTGTTAATCGGGGAAACCTCATTAGATCCCCTATATCTATCTCGTGTATCTCAGTGAGGTTCTGTAGGAAGGGACGGCCTATAGTCTTTATGGGTCTATTGGTTACAGTCGGACAACTGCAGAGGAGATGTTCCACCGTGTCCTCCTCTTCTGCGTCTTCGCAGGTACGGCAGTGGTTATTATATGGGAGCTTCAACCGTCTTGCGTGATTACCGATTGGCCAGTGCCCGGTCAGCACGGCAATTAGCCTTGATATGTTCCCCTGATTTTGGCTAATCGGGGAGTTAGTCCGGTGAATGTTATATTCTGGCCATGTGTTTCTGCATATGCGGCACGTTTCCGTCCTATCCCATCTGGGTTCGCTCGTTCAGGGTAATGAAGTAAACTATCTCTTTTGACCGACGCCATAGGCGTTGCGACTGACACAATATAGAATTCGGTGGAAGAGAATCCTACCCTGGCTAGTTCGTTTGCCCTTTCGTTCCCTACGAGACCCTTGTGACCTGGTATCCAAGTAAGGACCACATTGGCCAGACCTAGCTCGACAAGTTTTTCCCTACATTCACTAACGAGTTTAGATGTAGTGTTGTTCGAGTTAAGTTATAGGAGAGCCGCTGGCTATGTACCAATATTCCAATGCTCTCTGTTCTCCGTTGTAGTATAAGTTCGGGGTAGGCTTCATTGTTGACCAGTACCCCTGCTTGGAAAACGCAGCACTTATCTGGGTGTTTGAATAATAAATTGAGGCTTGCCTCTTCGGGGAATACACCCGAGCCGGTTCCACATTCCATTTTGCATCCGTCTGTAAATATTTTGTTGTCAAAATCTGCCAGCGGTTGCCCTTTATCGCACTCTATTCTCCTGAGAAACCTGACACCGAAGAGGTTATCGAACGTCAATGAGGGGGTGCAGTAATCGGTGGGTATAATAAGTTATCTTGGGATTATCTGTAGTATTCTCGCATGTCTATATGCGTTGCTCTTCCAGATTGGAATAGCATTTAGTCGGGTAGCACTTCAGGCCGCACTAGCTGTTATTTGAGGGTCAATTGTTATAATAAGAAGGATTGCATTAAGGGCTTCAGCTAGACGCGTCCTCATTGTCCCTGTTATGCCGATGTAAGCTGACCTCTGTACTCTATATAACAGTTTCATGGTGGACGTCTTGCCCACTATCTGCCAGCATACCCTTGCTTCCGTAGGAGATCATCATGCATACGAAATTATTCATAAATATTTCGTATTCCTGCATTAATTTTCAGCCAAAGAAACATACATAGATTTTACGAAACCAAAATTGCATACATATATTTTATGAGATTTAGCACACAATCGAGTCCATGCTATCCAGGAGATGCGATAGACGGGTTCACTCAGGAGGAAGAGTGGGGCCTGTAAATTCTACCGAAAAGTACAAGGAAAAACCAACGTAGATGTATCAGGGCCCTCCTTTTGTAGAGATAAGGACGAAGAATCTTGTCACAGATGTGCAGAGGTTGTTCGGAATATGGAGAGATAACTTCTTTGCTTTACGTGTCCCAGGAGTCTTCAATTTAGATGAGGGTGTGGATCACATACTGTACGATCCTAGCTAAAGAAGTTAGAACTACAAATTCTCGGCTTAAGAACAACAAAGCCGCTGGTGCTGAGGGACGATGATGATTGGAGTCTTGTGATACTGGCGACCCTAGTAAATATACGAACTATCGTGGAATAAGCCTTTTGTCCATCGCTTACAATGTCCTCTCGAATGTAATGTGCGAAAGACTATAGCCATTTGTTGCAGACCTGATCGGACCTTATCAGTGGGGCTTTAGGCCTAGAAGGTCAAATATCGACCAGATATTCACATTACAACACATCCTGGAGAAACCCCTCGAAAAACAAATCGACTCCTACCATGCGGGGAATACTGTAACAAGCTGTTTCGGAGATTAGTATTCCTGCTAAGCTGACACGCCTTTGTAGAGCGAATATTGGCAAGTAATATATTGTAAATAATATCAGTAAATATTGGTAAAGATCTCGCCGAGCCATTTAGTACGAAGCGTAACCTCAGGCAGGGCGATACCCTGTAATTGAGATCTCTTCAACAACCTAATTGAGATCATCTTGAGAAAAGCTGCAGTCAACTCGAATAAAAGCATCAGAAGCAAAGTCACATGCTGCTCGCGTATGCTGATGAGTTAGACATCATTGTGCGAAATCTGGGAGAAGTTACTGCATTATTTTCGAGAATTGAAAAGGAATCTGCAAAAATGGATCTGGCAGTAAACGAGGACAACACTAAATTAATGGTTTCGACAAGCAGATCATCCACCCGATTGGACGAAATGGTGAACGTTGATAGCTGTTATAATTTCGAGGTAGTGGTCGAATTTATTTCGAGTGAATAAAAGCAATATCGTCAGTCTAGAAATCAAACGGAGAATTGTACTTGCAAACAGGTGTTATTTCGGTCTAAGCAAGCACTTCAGAGATAAGACCTTCTCCCGAGGAACAAAGATCCAACTATATCAAACTCTCACCCAACCTCTCTTTCTTTATGGCTCAGAATTGTGGGTCATATTACATGCTAATTAAAGATCACTGGGAGCTTTCGACAGAAAAATGCTCCGAAAAATACATGGTCCTGTAATAGAAAACGGCGAGTATTGACTACAGATCAACCCAAAGTTGTATAATCTGTATTCCGCCATCGACGTAGTTATGCGTATAAAGAGAGCTCGTTTACGTTGGCTCGACATGTCAGTAGAATGGATCAGAATGAACCAGTGTGGATGGTATTCCAAGACGTACTCGAAGGACTTCAGAAACTCGGAGGACCAAGATTTTGCTGGAAAGACCAGGTGGAATATTGACTACGAAAGCTTGGTGTTATCAACAGGAGGAGAAAAGCTATGGTCTAGTATACATATAGTTACCTTAATTTAGAAAGTACGTAACTAATATTTTTTTTTTAATAGCAAAACATAAAATACATTGTTACTGAAAAAAATTGTGTGCTGTGGACGCGAAATTTGTCTGCCCTTTTTTAATTCAAACCCTATTAAGACCCTATTAAATTTATGAAATTATGACATTTATTAAGTTCTTCCTCCCCCTAATTGTTTTGAAATGTTAGTTACGTCCTTTAGAAATATTTTTGGTAGCATAATTGTTACTTGAAACGTCAGCTTTTTCTGCTTCTAATTAAATTTTCTTCTTTAATATAGCTATGTTTTAAAATGTTGCGTCCAGATATAACACATATTTAATCCTTTCATTTGATGATGCTAAATAATTTTCATTGTCGTCCAAATATGAAATTTTTATTAGCCACTTCTCTAACCCACTTTTTCTACACTGATACAATCGTACACTAGACCTACAAAATATACAAACAATTGACATGGAAATCTGTGCATAAATCGTGTGCAGGATTCAATCCATCCTCTTGCAACAATGTTGCAGCTTTCTTTGTAAGTGAATTCAATTGTTTACAATTTATTAGAAATCTAAAATATCTTGTAACTGCAACATTGTTCAGTGACAATATGCGAAGAACAGTGATTACAATGTTCGGTATAACGGCGTGAAGCGACTTTTTTCGAGGACCATTATATCTAATTACGATGAGCATCATTATATCTAATTCCGATGAGTTAGTTTCTTTTGGAATCGTGATATCGACTAATTGAATCGCTAACCACATGAGTCCATTTTTTTCACTGAGTGTAGAAACCAGTATTTCTTTTCTGTCTTTATTTTTTGTTTTCATTTAACAGGCGTACTTAATGGCCCTGACATTAGAAACCTATTCAAGAGCAACTTTGATTCATCGCTTGATGGAAATCATTCAATGGCAATGGTGTTAACTCTTGGACAAACACATGGTTCTGGCCAGGCATATTTCATTTTTTGCTACCTATGGACCTGAACAGGAGAAAAAGGTTAAAAAAAATGAAATTAAAAAATTTTCGGCAAATTATTCACTTTTGCGTGCTACCTAAACAGTGTTAAGAATCATCTCTAGGAAGTTTATATGTTCTAGAAATTTGTTTATTGAGATCTTAGGTAAATTTTTGTAGTTGATTGTTTCCTTGAATTTTGAATGGTTTGCTACCTATGGACCTGAACACGGGAAAAAAGGTAAAAAAAAAATCGAATTTTTTTAAGTTTTTTGCGATTTTGATCTGGAAGGTGAAGCTTTTTTGATTTTACATGTTCGCAATTTTTGTTCTTTATGACAAGAGCTACAACTTTGCCTCAGAGAGCAAATCGAAATTCTGAACGGTGTGCAAGATATGAGCCTGAGAAAATGATCACATTTTTACGAAAATGATACCGAGGCCCCCAAAAAAAAAGTGCATGACTTTGGGAAAAATTGGGAGACACGGGTCTTTTTTTTTTGTCTTTTATCACGTAGTGGTGTCCGTATATGGTTATTTTTTTTCGTGTTGCACTGTGTAATATTAAAAAAACAAACTTAATGATAATTTCGATTTTCCAAAAAGTTGACATTATTGAAGTGTTTGAAATCAGTGATTAAATTTAAAGTGTACTAACATGCATAAGTACTTCTTAGCAAAATGTATTATAATTTGAAAACAGTTTCCCGATCGTTGTAGATCAGCGTTTATGCATTGGAATCAACAATAATGCCAAATAACTTAATTTTTGAACTCTTTTGAATGCATATACCCACACACGTTTTCACGCTGAAAAAGACCGGGCTCTGCAACATGTTTTGCAGGAACCATGAATATGTTTGCCACATGCTCCAAATTTCCATATATTTGCTAGTTCTATACTCTCTTATTAGAACGAAGTTTCTTATCGCTTGTTGAGGGATGGGGGCTAAATGAAAAAAAATTAAACAACTTTTGTTTTAACACTATTATGATACAACCCACTATTATCAACTATATTGTTTACTTTTACTTGGTTTGTGTCTAGACTAACTAGATCTCTATATCTTAGGGAATTTCTTGTTTAATAGGAGGTTTTCTAAGTGGAGCCCGTAACCAATATTTATTATATATTTTAGTTTTGAACCCAATAAAAAGTAAATTTAGAAAAGCCAAAGTGAAGAACAGACAATTTTCTTAAATAAGTGCCTTTTCTTACAAAAAGTTAATTTTCTCAAAAAAAAATACCTATTATTTTTATTCTGTTGGTCGACCTTTTCTTTATCAATAAATAATCAATATTCTCCGAGCTTGAGGTCAGATTTCTTGTTCTTGTATTTATTTTGCTCGATATTTCGCTACTGCATTGTGTAGCATCATCAGGAGATATAAACAATATTTAGCAATTAAAACAAAATAACAATTGTGAAAAAATTATGTCAATTTAAAAAGTTCTGAAGTTACACAAACAAAAATAATGTACGTACAATGTTCATATAAATTCATTTTCTTAAACAAAGTTACTTTTCTTAAAAAAAATACATTATCTTAAAGAAGTACCTTTGCTTAAAAAAGGTAAATTTTCTTACAAAAAGCACCTTTTATTAAAAAAGGTTATTTTTTTCAAATAAGATAAGTACGTACTCTTAAAAATGTACCTATTCTTGATAAAAGGCCCAATTCTAAAAAATTCCAATTTCTTAAAAAAAAAAGCCTTTTCGTCAAAAAACAAATACCTTCTCTAAAAAAAAATAACTTTTCTTACAGAAACTAATTTTCTTTAAAGTAACTTTTCTTTTAAAAATAAAATAATACCTTTTCTTTTCATTTCTTGAGATAAGTAGCCTTTCTGAAAATAACAAAATTTTCAATTTTCTAAATATGTTCAATCTCAATAATACCTTTTAAATAATATAAAGCTTATTTATTAGCTTTATATTATTTTCAAAAAAAATAATTTTGTGCTCGACTTTTTTGAAAATAATATAAATCTAATAAATAAGTTTTATATTATTAAAAAGTTCTTGAGTTGAAAAATCTCGAAAATTGTAAATTTTAAAACAGATAAGTAAATTTTCTGTTTTCTGTTCCTAAAAAGAGGACCACTTCTTTTAAAAGCACCTGTTCTTAAAGCAAATACTTCTTTGTAAAAAAAATTTCATACTCTTATGGCTTTTTCTTACAGAAAGTATTTCTTAAAAATAGTACCTTTTCTTAAAAAACACATTAGCTTTTGATAAAAGAAGCACCTCTCTTTAAAAGGACCTTTCGGGAAAATATAATACATATTCTTACAAAAACGACCTAAAACATACTTTGTCAAAAAAAATAAATTCTAGAAAAAAAGAATCTTGAAAAATTTATCATTTTACAAAAAATATCATTTCTTAAAGATCCATTTCAATTATCGTATTTTTCAACGGGCGCCTTAGGCGTGTTGGAACTAACTATTACATAATGTATAGCGAAAGGTACTTCGTTCCAACCGGGTGTCCCCTGACACCTCATGTGATTTTTTTTAAATTCAAACATCAGCATGTTTGGTTGCAAAGATGCATTCTTTTCCGCGAAGCCATATTCGTGTTTCATCCATATAATTACAACGAAACATTCGTGTGTTTCCTCTCAAACCAATGATTGAGACTGACTGCATGAAACTAGAACATAATAGATCGGATAGCATACGAAACATTCATGAAACTAAAGTACAATAGATCGGTTAGAAAAAAAACACTCAACTCCTTTTCACACGCTTTCAGGAATATATATGAATCATATGACAGAAAGACTGCTGCAAAAATACAGTTATACAATGGCAATAACTTTAACGTAGCCTGAACATCTCTCTTTTTCCCAATTTTATTATTTTGCTATCGACAGGGCATAGCTACAAAAAATAGAATAAACAGAACACCAAACATATCACAAACAAAGCTTTATTTGTATCACAAAAACATATATATTATGACATATTAATCATTGTGTCTCAAACATGTAATATTGAATTGAAAACAAAATGTGTTTGGACACAAGTATATTATATTTGCGACAAGCTCCAAACACACTTTTTATTTGCATCCAAGCAGGAAAAGAGACAACATAATACCAAAATTAATCGCTAAAAGTAAATTGTGGCTAAGTTCCAAATATCGTCATAACTTAGAAATGGGGCCTCGAATACCAAAGATAAATTAATTTTTATTTATTATTACAAATTTATTATGGAAACAAATATTTTACTTCCAAGTTACAAGCATATTTATATTTTAGCGACGTATTCATTTAAGCGATTTAAAAAAAATAAAAAGTTGGTGTTATGTTGACGACATGTGTTGATAGATGTCTCTTTTCAGCCGCCTCCTGATCGTGGCACCACACTTTAACATTAACCACAGTCGAATCTGGCAACTCACGGCTCCCGAGCCCGCCCTAAAATTTGCTCGGGAGCGTCTCTTTGCCGAGAGGAATATGAACTCCGGTTTGAACACATAATAGGTGCAAGGCTAGAAGCTCTTTATTGCACAAAAACTAAAATCTCCATCACATGAGTAAGCAAGCTAGCCTGCACGATTCATCGCCTCAACAAAAATGAAAAAAAAAGTTTCATCAATAATGACGACTATATTTTATTGCTGCGTTTAATATTAATCGACAAGTATGTATCATTGATGATGTGGCTGCAACATTCTCATACGAAATATGTTTGAAAATTAACATTATATTTTAAATGTAGATTTACTTCAACATTAAATTTCGGATAATTTTTATGGTTGTTATATATTTATTTAAATGTTACGTCGATAAGTTTGTGTATTCATTGAAGGAGAAATAGCATTTGAAATCAGTTTCGTCGTATAAACGACAATGAATTAATAAGTATTGTAAAATTGTCCCGAAAATTTGGATTATTTATTATATTTATTAAAGAACTAAATTGGTTTATTGTATGAAATATCTGTGACAAAAATTCACAATAAACTGATTCGCTGCAGTAAAGAAAAATTAGTTGTTGCAGCAAAGCGATGATGAACGATTGAATGCAATCGTGTATCACATGTTTCTTTGCAGCATCAAAAACATCGTCGGATATACTAAACTTTTGTTTGCAGGATTGAAAGCAAACGGACGCATATATTTCGTGCCAGTGACGAAGAATTTTTCTTTCATTCTGGGAAATCGAGATTTTTAAGTTTTTTTCCATAGCGCTACTTACTATACATTCACATTAGTGTATTCAAACGCCAAACCGGGTAACCGGATACTTCGGTCGGTTAACCTTACTTTTTTGTTTGTGAAAATTGTTACTTTCGAAGAACCGGTTTCACCGCTTATTTCGAATAGATTAAGCGGGTTTCGGGTTTCCAAGATCTTTTACGAAACTGATATTACAACACAGAATAAAAAACGAAAGCCTGTTCAATTGCTCTCTATCGTTACTACAGCAATCAGACAGACAGAAAATAATTTTCCTCCGTGGTGGAACAAGGATATGCAAATCCTGAAAAAGTCTTGCTGAAAACGTTTTAATAGGGCAAAGCCCTTAAAACGCGGATGAGACTTCCTCACTGCGTAAAGTCCTCTCGACGACTTCCACATCTCTAGAATATCTGAAGGTACAAAATACGCGATGGAAGGACATCAAGTGATAAACCGGTAGGCCTTCAGTTCAACATAAACTTTCCAGGAAACTGGTCCGAAGCACTATAAGATCTGTATTCCAGACCCAAACAACCTCCGCTCATCTGCAACATGCAGTGCCATATTCACCTTTATGAGGACCAGGGCATATACAACATTTCAGGGAAACCTAAAGCGGTTGAGTTGGTGAGATTATGAACTACCTGACCTTTTCCACTGGATATGGAGCATGTGGGTATGCACTTATCTACGTGCAAGATCATGCTTAAAAGCAAAGCTCTGAGACATGCGAACTACATATAGTCTTGATGCACAAAATTCAGGATCGCATGCAAGTATGGCCACTTTATGACCTGAATCGTAAACTAAACTTGATATTCATTCCTAGGCAAGATATCACACTTCTTATATATGAGATCACTGGGCAGTGTTTAATAGATAAACTCGCGTCGAGACTTGGAATCTCAGCACATGATTACTGCAGAAGTTGTGGGGATGAAGAAGGCATATGCTACTGCCCCGCCTTTTATCAGTTGCAGTCAATATCTTGACTGGCTGTCGTTGGTGCAGTGACTAGTGAACGCGGCTCTTGTGCATGAGAATATGGGTTCGATCCCTGCTCTGACCACCTTACATTTTCTTCAACGACGAGCACCTCGCTTGGTGGTGGCGACACTATCGAGTACTTAGCCACGAATAAAGTTCTCAAAATACGGTTCGGAACCGGTGTAAAACTGTAGGTCCCAATCAGTGAGTGAAAAATTAGAAAGCGCAAAGCTCACTGGTTGTGAGAAGCTCTCCCCAATCCCTCCATGGGTTGTAATAGGAAACGGTAATATAGTCAATATAGTGGATCTTACTTCATGTTGGATCTAGCATACATTCGAGGAGTTAAGATGAAGAATCTTAAGAACTTTTTGCAGATAAATACTTGGTTCGCCAGAGCCTAATGTATTTCACTTCTTCGGCCACATCCTGACATATCGGGATGATGCATCATATGTCTTAATCAACCCTTAACCGGCCGAGGTTAGTTTACAGGTTCCACGTTGGAGAAGGGACATAACGTTCCATGTTATCACAAAAGTCCTTGTTGGACTTTGTCACTAGCAATTTTTACTAACGTAACCTATGAACTGTATAATATCATATATACAACTAGCCCCAGGTTTACTTTCAGCAAAAGTGTATTTTAAATTTCAGCTAATACAGCATTCGCACTGGCATCGATTTTCTAGATTTTGCAAATTTTTTTTTTGATTTTAAGCAGATTTCTTGATAACTTGCTTGATTTCTCATACGTTTTGACAGACTACAAATCGGGTATTTTGTCTTATTTGTCTGAGAGTCAGGAGAAAAATGCTTGATTTGCTTTATGCAACGCTGTTTTATCTCACACTACGCACGAATAGTACGCTCGTTTACAACCATTTCAATCAAGGGGCATTGATGTGGTGGTACTACTAGAATATCCGAGTTATTTACTTTTGTCATTTCTTAGGTATTTCTTGTTTCTCAATCATATATTTTTTACACTTTTTTGGTCTTCTTTTATATTTGGAATACATTTCTGCAGCATTTTATTGTGGAAAAATACCACACACAGATAAATGCTTATTGTTGTAGGCTTGGGGTGTTTGTTGTCGTAGTAACACTATCTTGTCAAGGCGTTTTGAGTTTCAATCAAATTAGGAAAAATTCCAATGCGAACACCTCGGATTTTGTTAGGACATTTGACACGAAATCGAGAAAATATTTTGCAGTGTTAATGAGCTATAACGCTAAAGTAAACAAAGAAATCGTTTAAAAACAAAGCACGTAAGTGGTTTAACAATGGAATATTATCTTTTTATAAATTTTTGATGTGTTAACATCTATAGCGGCGTATAGGGACTAAATCTATAAAAGTCAAAATCTGCTAAAACCAGATTTTATGCTGCTGCTAAAACCATCGCAGTCGACGTTTATTATAGTGAAAGGTAAGGCCAATAAAATGTGGGTGCGGAGCACTCTCAGAGCAAAGAGAGTAATGACGTATTATACTTATACAAAAATGAGATAGCAAGAGAGCAACGACAATTTTGTGAACTTGTGTAGCGTATGTACGAATATAACAATGTATGTATGTATGTATATACAAGTGTCTGTTGCTTTGCATTCTTTGACTTTTGTGGGTATAAAACAAAAAGTATTGAGCAAGAAAATAATGACACACGTGATTGCACTGGGTGTTTAAATAATTTTAAGTATTAATATTATTTAACTGTAACGTCATCATATGATTGAACGCTGTTTTTTATTTTCCAATGTAACATTTACGAATGTGTTCACAGAAATCGAACAGGTGCCGTGTAGCAAAAAGGTTTTAACACATCGCCCGTGAGTTCGAACACTCATTGGATTTTTTTTTATAATAAAATCAATCTCAAATGTCAAAAAGAATGAACTAAAAAATTCCGAGTGTTGTAATACGATTAGTTTCCCACTTTGACATTAAAACCGAAACCGATTTTTACCCCTCGATTTTGGATTTTTACCCCTCGATAAAATTGGAATATTCGAAGAAATCAAATACCAACATTTTTGAAAACCCGGTTTTTTTGAATACACTAATTCAAATGTAACTACAAATTTCAATATAAAAATTATAAATTTGTATGAATCAGCTTTGTTTGGTGAATATTTGAACTTATCATATGCCAAATAATAAATTTTAAAATACATACTTACGTATTAAAATTCATTTTATGCTTCAAATATCATAGACAAATATTCTAAATTTGTTTACCCTTTCTCTTAAGTCACAAATGCTCAAGGTTTATACAGATTCTAACTGCAAATATTGTGAGAATAGTTGATGGTGATTCATTTCACCTATTTTACTTAAACAATTACCTACGTCACTACATGATAATAATATGTCTAGTAAACCACAGTGCGATGTACTTACCCGCCTATTCTACTATTATTGTTTTGACCATTCTTTTGTGATGGTCATTGACCTTTTTACCTTCACATATTTGTGCCTGTAAGTCCGCCCGTTGCTGCTCTCTTCTCCACGAACATACATTGTGTATCTTCTTTGAGTCTAGTACGAGTATTCTTACATTTACTTTGGTCATAAGTTTAACTTCAAAACTTCTTTTATTCAATTTGTTCATTGCTCTCTAGCAGTTTTATCTGCAAAGTGCAAAAGTAGAAACTTTAATATTCGGTTTCAAGTGCCATAGTGCGACTGCACACTGGTAGATTTAAGGTCTGTTTATCTAACCCTTCAAACCCCATCTCCAGTTTATTATAATCATATAAAGAACACTACTGAATCTATACAACTATTGTTGATATACTTCATATATATATGATATACTTGATATGTCATAATTGTATGGAGCAGTAGGTATTAACAGAGACGTTAGTGAATGCTCCAATGACGCTGCTCACAATAACCACAAACAATCAAAATGTTTCAAGTGCTATCGTCCAATGTCTATTCGGATTGTCAATGTTCTTAGTTCAAGTGTTTCTTAGGTCACTGGGAAATATAACTGTTTTTGTATCTTGTAAAACGTCCACAAAAAAACTAATTCAATGATTAAAAGTACCGTAACCGTAAACTTAATTTTATTAAAATAATTACATGGACATAAATTAAAATGTTTATTGTCTTGGCGAACTTCCCAGGGTTTATAGGGTTTAGTCAAGAGGAAATACTTCATATATTAGTATATTCAAGTATGTTCTGCAGTTTAAATATTTTTTATTTTATTAAACCAACACTCATGGGATGCCCCCTATAAAAGCAGTGCATTGTGTTGGCAAAGGAAAATTGTGGTAGTGGAGGGTGGCAGGAGGGAGTAGTGTCTGTTGGCATGTGGCTTGAATCTTTGTATTCCACAATTGGTGGGAAATTCACTAGCCGGAAGTATATTCCACATAGGGACTCTACGGCTGAAGATCGAATTTTCTCTATAATATGTAGTTCGGTCAACCGGCCAATCGGTAAAAAACGCATGGGAGTTCCTGGAAAGCCGCGTACTTCGGTTAAATATTCTCACGTCTGGCATAAGTTGACGGATGTCCGAGCAACTCATACCGTGCAAAGAACAGCCACGCCACCCATATTTCGACGATGCTCAAGGGAGGCAATAGAGTTGGATACCCCCACTGTCCCCTATCAACACCATCGCTCTCCTCTGGACACGGTCGAGAAGCTTCAAAGATTTTCTAGAAGCACCTGCCTATATATGGGAGTTATATTCCATCTTTGGCCTGATGTATGTGGTGTAGATATTGAGAAGATCGGATGGAGTGGAGTATTTCCTGCACCGCTTTAAAAAACCTAGACACTTGAATTCATCTTACGACACTTCAAATACATGTTTTGCACAACGGACATCACACTGTATTTTCATGCCCAGAACATCAAAAGCGTCTGATTCTTCAATACACACACCGTCCATTGACAATGACGATAGACCTGGGTCAGCCTTCCGCTTGTGCGACAACAAACAACACTGGGTCTTACCCTCATTAAAATCTACTCTATTCATTCGACCCCATTCAAAAATTGACACCAGATCCCGGCCGAGTGTTTCATTCATCGTCCGACGTTTGACTTCAATCTCTTGAAAACTTGGCCTACGGTCGAATGAATAATAATGACAGAGATTACTGTCATCCATAAAGAGTAGATTGGATTCACAGTTTGACCCAGGAGATCGTCAATGAAAATAAGAAAAAGAGAAGGAGAAAGAACTGAGCCCTGTGGTACACCTGCATTCAATTTCCGCTCGTCGGATGAAACCCGATTTACAACAACACGTATAGTGCAATCTGTAAGAAAACTCGATATAAATCGAGTGAAGTTATCACCGACACCAAAATCAGCAAGGCTCGACAGGAGTGCATCGTGCCATACTCTGTCAAAGGCCTTGGAAATATCAAGAGCCACTACCTTACTCTCACCAAGCCGGTGCATCGATCGACTTCACTGTTTCGAAACGAACGCCGCCAGGTCTCCAGTAGATCTCATTCTACGGAAGCTATACGGTCGATCATTAAGAAGGTCATTAGACTCAAGATGTTTCACAAAATGGTGGTTAACCATTCTCTCCGTAACCTTCGAGAGCGCAGAACAAATTGGAATTGGCGATCATTTTTTAGGGATTGGCTTTTCATTAGCAACCTTCCAATGCACCGGGAAGACTACCACACGGTATGCAAGATTGAAAAGGTTGCGCAGTGGACGTGCCAGCGTCAATGACTTTTGTACAACTTATGGTCAGTTTCTCAGTCAGTGATCATATTCGTTTCTTAGTTAAATTGTAGTTAAACAACTAATTGAATTTCTCAATCAATGCTTAACAATGAATTAAGCACCCATTGTTTGTTAGTTAACCTGAAGTTATAACCATATGATTTTGACACCCACATCTTTACAATGCACTTTAAAAAATTCCGGATTGGGGGGCACTCTGACAAGAAGTTTACTTTGGAAACTTTTAGACTTTAAAGTGATCTCTATCAGTAGAGGTAAAGGCAAGAAAATATAGATCTTAATCTTAATATTTATGCGTAAAACAATTAGACGCACCGTTTAAAAGATTTACCATTTTAACAATTTATATTGTTGATCACGACATTTCATCGATTTGGTGATAAAATACATCATTTAGGAGATTTACTTCTGCTTCTGTAATGGTGATAAGAAAAAGTTATTCTTGTGCGATTTGACGCGCGGTTTAGCAGATACAATAATTTTTATATTTCGTTAATGCTGATA
Organism: Phaonia tiefii; assembly: GCA_963931995.1. Lineage (NCBI taxonomy): Eukaryota > Metazoa > Arthropoda > Insecta > Diptera > Muscidae > Phaonia > Phaonia tiefii. The sequence goes on along the minus strand of OZ008367.1, from coordinate 85,124,303 downwards.
AGGTAATTGCGTCCTTTTTGCGATGGAACGCTCCGTTTAAGAGTTATTACCATTTCTATATTTTTATAATGGTGACCAAGAAATTCCGTCATTTTGCGTTTAGACGCGACGTTTATGAGATTTGGCTAGGTTTTTGCCTTTGACTTTTGACATTTATGCTATTGGACTCATGGTTCAAGAGATATAACCATTTTAATATTTCTGTAATGATGATCACTAGGGTTGGTATTCCTGCAAAACTCATACGCCTTTCCAGGATGACGTTGACGAACTCCAAAGCCGCAGTGATAGCTGGTAAGGATCTTATCGAACCTTTTGAAACTGAGCGAGGCCTCAGGCAAGGCCACAGCCTATCGTGCGATCTATTTAACATCCTAATGGAGATAAAATATGAGAAAAGCTGCAGTTAACATGAATAAAACCATCAGCAGCAAAAAACACACGCACATCGCGTATGCTGATGATATAGATATCATTGGGCGCACAGTTAGAAAAGTAACTGCGGCGTTTTCGAGAATTGAGAAGGAGTCAGCAAAAGTGGGTCTGAAAGTAAATGAGGACAAGACAAAATTAATTGTTTCAACGAGCAGGGCCTCCACGCGATTAGACCAATGCGTGAACGTTGATAACCGCTATAATTTCGAGGTAGTGGACGAAATTATGTACCTCGGATCTGCCGTAAACAAAAACAACAACTTCAGCCTTGAGATGAAGCGGAGAATATATGATATTGTGGTCTCTCTCGAGTAACAACAGTCCAGTTATACCAGACTCTCATACAGACTGTATTGCCATATGGCACAGAATCCTGGGTCTTCTCGCAAGCAGACAAAATATCTCTAGGAGACTCCGAAAAATGTATGGCCCTACAGTGCGCAACGGCGAGTAATGGCGACGCATGAACCATGAGCTTTATCCCGACATTGACATAGTTAAGCGGATGAAAATAATGCGATTGCCCCATGTCAGTAGAATGTTTGAAGATGAACCAGGACGAATAGCTTTCGAAACCGAACTCCATGGAAGACGAAAACTAGGAAGACCAAAACTCCGCTGGAGGAATCAACTTGACTAATCCCTGCGTACACTTGGTATTGCCAACTGGAAAGATAAAGCAAAAGACCGAACAGGTTGGCGAAATATGTTATCTTCGTTTTGTAAGGTCCGTGACCCGCCGGAGTTTCTCGAGACCGGATAAGTAAGTAAGTAAGTAATCGTGATCAGAAAATGGCAATCTTTTGCGATTTGACGCACGGTTTAGGAGATACAAGCATTTTTATATTTCGGTATTGCAGATCACGAAATTGCGTTCTTTTTGCTATTGGAGTCTCCGTTTAGGAGTGGTTAGCACATCAATATTTTTACGCGCCGAATTTGGCTAGATTTTCGCCTTTCGACCTTTTCGCTATTGGTGTTCCGGTTTCGGAGATATGTCCATTTTCAGATTTCTGTAATGGTGATCAGAAAATATCGTCCTTTTTGTGATTAAACCCACCGTTTAGTAAATATGACCATTTCTAAAATGGTGATCTCGAAATGTCGTCCTTTCAAGAGATATAATCAGTTCTATGTATATTGTTTTGTTTGATAATGATATTTGCTCCACTTTTAGGGACATGACAAATATTTTACTTCTACAATTGTAATCGTGGTATTTCGTGTTGTTTCTCACAAAAAAGTGCAAATAATTCAGAAGTTTATAAACGGCTGCTCTGATCAGGATGAAATTTCGTAAGACATAGCTGCGGTGCTGTGTTAACCTAGCCGCACAGTGGGAACTAAAAAACTAACTACCTCGGCCGTCAAAAAAATTAAAGCGGTTGTAAAACTTTTAATTATGATTTTACTGGAAATATTTTTTGGCGCTATTAAAAGCCTACAAATAATGAATCGTAAGATATTTGGGAGAATAATTTTTTCAAAATGTTCTCTTGTTTTTTTCAGTCTTTGAAAATATATTGGCTAAATGAAAAACAATAGTAATTTTGGGAAAAAAATTAATATCAGTTGACGAGAGCTTGCACACTGTGCACGAGTAATTTGTTTTTTTTTTTTGGTTTATAATACTTAACCCTGAGGATGGTTAACGATGTTAATGGAAATATTGGCAATACTAATTTTCATGTATGACCTCAAGCCAAACTAATTCATCACAGATAATACAAAAGGTCAAAAATCAACATCATAATAAAAAATATTACATTACCAATCGCCAATGTTGTAAAGTAAGGTAAACACCGTAAACACCCCGTACGATGGAAATTTAAAAAAAACGCTGTTTCAGTACACCTTAATATACATACATACAGGCTCTTCATGGCAGCGTAACTGTTTTAAAGACCATTTTGAGAATCGTATCACCATAGTGGAGTCCAATAAAAATGGCACATCTTGTCAAAAGTTAAGGCGATCGGCATTTCTTCCCTAAATAAAAAAAATTTTCCATTATAATTGAAATCTACTCCTATTCTTCGTATTAAAACAAATATGTACTTTATTTGATGCTACTGAAAAATTTTAATTACTACTTATTCTTTAAACGAGCTTAAGATCTTTTATTTGTTTTGCTTATTTATCTCCAATATTTCGTCTACACATTAGGCGACTTCTTCAGGGAACAAGTATTGTTATGTTTTAATAATTAACAATGCAAAAACAATTCAAAAAACTCAATATCACAAAGTTTTCCTTTCAAAAACGAGCGGGAAATAGAAAATTTTCTTTGTCAATATGAAAAAATACATCATAAAACATAAGTAAAAATACACTTAAATTTAAAATATTAACTTAAGTATTGAAAATACCTATCTTATTTAACATTAATGTAATTATCCTAATTCCTATTAACTAAATGTCAGACATAGCGAATATTGCTCAGAATTACAGACACTTAGTTAATAGGAATTAGCGGCAACTCTGAAATTTGGCAGCTGTCACACATACTTATTCCGATTACACTGTGCAAGTCGAAAAAACAGAAATGGACTCCACGGATTTACACTAACTCGGGTCCTACGAATCGAACTGCATCATTAGTTTTTTCCGAATAATGAGGGTTGTATACAAATATTTTCATACACAATTTTAATTTTTTAAGTAAAAAATTATTATTTTTTCTTCATAAATTTATTTATAACTGCGAAACTGTTGCTGTTACTCATCTCTAATAGTATGGGTATAGATTAAAGGAATTCTAATTAGTAATTTTTGTAAATTTGTTTAAACAAAATCGGGTGAGGCGTTCTCGAGTACTGGTGACATATGTATAACCTTGTCTCAAAAAATTATCTCTAAATCGCTGCCTCTGAGTAAGAAAAGTAAATTTCTGTATCAAACCATCATTATAGGCCAAAAACCAATGATGCAGACATGTTTTCCAATTTTTTTCAAAAACTTCCACGGTGTTATTCAACAAAAATCAATGAGTGGTCGAACCCACGGGCGATGTATTAACACCTTTTTGTTACACGGTACCTGTTCGATTTCTATGAACACATTAGTAAATGTTACACTGAAAAAATATGAATAGTTTTTGTGCTGAAGGCTCTTTTGCTATTGCACTTTCTTTTTTCTTACATCTGCCTTAACATTAGATGTAATATTGTTCAAATAAACAAAGCAATATTTAGCTCACTGAAATACAGAAATAATTGTTTTTGTGTTGTCATAAACAGAGCGACGACAAAAAATATTGAATAGTATAGAGAACTGATTGCACTCTTTTTCCGCTCTCATGTAGATAGTGTGAGCAAAAGGGCATAAACGAATCATATTTTCTTTATGGAATATTTCAATGTAAATGCACCATTTCGACAATGTTAATACATAAAACAATACAAAAAGCATAACTTATGACAACAAGAGAGTAATACGTTTTGAATCAATCGCCAGATGTCGCCAGTACTTTTGAGTCATGCAATTCGTTCCATGAGTTCTCTATACCATTCAATACTCTTTGGCGACGACGTTCTGCTTGTTTGCTTGCTGCCGCTACATCAATACCGTCATACTTATTTTGAGGCAGAGACTATTGTTGTACAACAACCACGTATGTGATGCCAACGCTGTATATTGTCTGCATATGTTCACTTTGATATACAAGGTCCTCTTAAAGACCTCTGGCTCAGAAGTTAGCAACTTTACCCTACTACCCTCCGACCGCCAATCCGAAAATTTTGAACCCGCTGCCATTTCGCACCCTTGCATTTTCGGGCATTGTCCTAGTGGAATTTTCTTCATGAAATGAGCCATGGAATACGCTGGAGAAATTTGTCCGGAACTTCCTGAATCGCCCTGTATTGTCCTACCAGTACATATAGTTGTTAACACATCAAAAATAGAGCGCTTTACGACTTCACATTATAATTGTGGAAAGTTATTACAACTAGTATTTGTAGAGTTATGCTGCGACCGCTCGCAAACTTCAAAGAATTTCCAGTCGAGAAAGTGTAACTAATGTGTCAACCATTCGATGAGTGGTCAAACAATTTGAAGAAACTGGGTCGGTTATGGACAGTAAGACTCCTAAGCGTCAATGTACCGGTCGGTCTCTTAAATTCGGCATCGTTCTTGAGAACAAGTCAAATTTCACGAAGCACTACACAGCGAATTTTGACAAACGACCTCCTCTACCTTCATGCGTACAAAATTCAGCTTACTCAGGAGCTCAAAACAGCAGACCATGGAAAGTACCAGCAATTCGTTCAATGGGTAATGGATCAGAGTGAAGTCAATTGCAATTTTTTTTTAAAAAAAAAGTCATCTTCTCCGATGAAGCGCATTTCCATGTGAATAGACAAAATTGTCGAATTTGGGGCTCAGAAAATCCTCATGCAATCCGTGAGAAACAAATTCACCTACAATGAGCAATTGTCTGGTGTGGACTTTGGCCAGGCGGTGTGATGGGGCCATACTTTTTGAAGATGAAGTCGAAATTGCAGTGACTGTGAACGGCATTCGTTACAGGAACATGATAACGGAGTTATTGTGGCCTCAACTGGACGACATGTGGTTTCAGCAAGATGGCGCCACCTGCCACACCGCACAAGAAACAGTCGATTTATTGCAGCAACGATTTCCAGAACAAATTATCTCAAGAAATTCCGATGTCAACTGGCCAGCAAGATCATGCGATTTAACGCCGTGCGATTTATTTCTTTGGGGCTTTATGAAATCGGGGGTTTATGCGAATAAGTCACAAGCAATCCCTGAGCTTAAATCCGAGATCCAACGCGATATCGGTGAGATACTCGTACATATACATCTCTGTGAAAAAGTCGTGGAACATTTCATGAAAAGAGTAATGGCCTGTCATCAGAGCCATGGGGGTTATTTGATGGATATTTTATTCCATACTTAATCGGAACATGTCTACTTTGCAATCTAATAAAAAAATCATAACTTCCTCAAAAAATTATTGTTTATCATTTATATTGAGAAAATGCATTCTTACTGAGACACCCTTTATAAAAAAAATATAGTTTTTCGTTAACTTATATTTTAAGCCATTTCGCAAGTACAAGAATTTAGTTTCTTATACGTACGAAATGGCTTAAATTATAAGGCTATCTGCCCTCATTTGGTTAGTATCGCTTACAAGTTCGTTGGAGTTTTCTCCATATTTTTGCGTCTGTGTTTCTGTGTGTAAATAACAAATGTTCATGTACTTGTATCGCTTCTGCGTTCCGACCACACACTTTCAAAATTATTATTGTTCTATGATGTTGTTCTTATCCAATTATTTTCGACGCTATTATTTTTGTTGTTGCTGTATGTGTTGTTGTTATTGTTTTCATCATATCATATCTTCATGTACCGTAATGTTTGTTACCATTCAAATAACCATTTGAACAACACCCATTGACTTCTACCATCGACACCAGTAGTACAAAGAACCTACCAACTACTACTTCTGCTGCTGACCATCATATCCTAACCAACCACCATCCAATATCGAATCAAGTAGTATCCACGGGATTAGTAGTAGACCCATAAAAAATTTCATGAAACACATGTAGCCAATTTGCGTAAATATTTTGCCTTTATTTTTTTGTTCAGCCAAGACTTGCGAGATGCCTGTTGAAATCTATATAACCTAAGTAAACAAACAATTGTGAGAGGGGGAGGAAGAAATAGAAAACAAAATGCAAAAAATATCAATTATAATGAAAAACTGAAGACAACGCAAAACTGCTGATCATCAAAAATACATATAAAGTTATGGTTTTATGCTTTTATGTACTTGCAAGTTTTTGTCTTGTTGAAATGCAGTAGTTACATTGCACAGTATTTCGGGATATGCAGAAAAGCTGGTACTTAAATTATTGTGCCACTTTACATCAAATACTCGAAATAGAATTGCAGTAGTTATTTCATGTTGGTTTGATGCTGCCGAATGCTAGTAAATCAGGGCTGTGGAGTCTGACCAAAATTGGATAACTCCAACGCCAGTCATTTGAAAATCTACGACTCCACTCCGACTTCCGCATTTTGAAACTACACGACTCCACTCATTTTCAAAGCACTCATTTACCACACACTGAAAAAACCGGCCTCTGTAATATATTCTCCTAAACATATTTTGCTGGAAACATGTAGGTGGTTTGAAAACACTTCAAACATTTATATGTTTGCAACTCCCAAACTCAGGTGTATTTATAAGCAAACATTAGCATTTTTACTGACAAATATGTATGCTTTTACTTGGAAACATATTCGCGCTTCATCCTAAACATCTATATACTTTCGTGAAAGCACTCGGGTGTTTCCCGCAAACCTTCATATACTTACGTAGCACCATATCCGTAGTTTCTTCCAAAACATAACAATTTTTAGAAACGAATTATTCTTTCTTTCTTTATTTATTATAATTAATTTTATCATTATATATCCATATTTATAAATAATTAATATAAACAAATATAATATTTACATTTTACATTTACTCGCATTGAATTCGCAGCTCTTTTGCTTCTCCTTTCATTGCTGTCGGTTTTCTTTTCAGAAGGTTTCAACTATGCCTTGGTTATCACTATGCGTTGGTACACGAACAATATACTTATATACAAATCTGGTTCATGCAAGGCAAGCGTGTATTAAGTACTTGTTGTTGTTTATATTATATTTCACAAATGGTTCGCCATTCCGATATTTTCAGTAGAGGCTCAGGCAGAAAAAGGGATACACGTTGTTGCCCCCCCAAGTTTCTTTCATCAAAATCGTTTCTCATTTTGGTAGCACACATACAAATATACGAAACACATACATAAAAACCAAAGCAACATCACAAACCATTTAACCGTCCGAGCTTTTATTTATTCTTTTTGTACAGATCAAGCGCTTTTGATATCATCTGTCCGATGAACCATTGACGAGTGAATGCATGAAATTAAAACGCAATATATCAGCCAAAAAAAAATAAGAAACACTGACTTCATCTACAATTTGCACGCTCATTCAGGAATATTTATGACTCACTGACTGACAGAATAATGCAAAAATACAGATACACACTTATAAGTTATACACCTCTTTTATTCTCTTGCTCTCGAGAGAGCATAAACAGTGTAACAAACACGGCTGTATTTATATCACAAACACAAATATATTTGGGTCGCAAACACATATGCTATAACATATCAGTCATTGTGTCGCAAACATGTAATATTGAATAGCAAACACAATGGGTTTGGGCACAAGTATATTATATTTGCGACAAGCTTCAAACACATGCTATACAACAAAAAGCGACAGCTTTATCAGTGTACAATGAAATAATTTGAACTGAACAAAATGTGGCATTGTTGGCACCACAAGACACAAATATTTATTTGGGTTTCGAAGAAATATTTTGTTAAAGAATAAAACATCAACATAAAACGAATCCACTTTTCAAAATGAAGGACTAACGAAAAATTGTGGAACATCGATTGTTATTATTATTGTTGTATATGTCTAGTACTTCCGGTGCTATTTCCAAGCGTACTTTAGATTTGAGTTGGAACAGTTTTAACGATAAAATAAAATGGTATCCCATAACATCCGATGAAGGGATTGGGGGGGAGAGCTTCCCACAATCTGTGAGATGCGCGCTTTATAGTCTTTACACTCACTAATTGGATCTTACAGTTTTACACCGGTTCCGAACGATATTTTGAGAAGCTTTTTCATGGCTAAGTACTCGTCAGTCTCTCCATCACTAAGCGAGGAGACGGTCTTCGAAAGAAATGTAAGGTAGTCTAAGCACTGATCGAACCCACGTGCTAATGTACAAGAGACACGCACACTACCCATTGCACCACCGGCGGCCATACAGTTTTAACGATACCAAGAATTTAACGCTTTGTTGCGAGATATGACCACCATGAGAAGCCAAGAAACCCACGACTAATCGGTTTAGACCTAAGGCAAACTGATTTTAACTAATACGGTTATAGAATGCCCGGCTGGGAATTCCCGGGAATTACATTAATTTTCAAGTCCCGCTTTCCCAAGAATTTTCTACGGGAATCCCCGCGAAATTTTCCAAAGAATACAATGGAATATTTTAGCAAAAAAGTGTAATCTAGGAAGCTCTTCTTCACTAGAGTATTCGATGTGTTTTAATTTTAACGATTAAAAACGATTAATCGAAGTGAAGCTACATTTTTGTTAGTTGGTTTACATTGATATAATAAAAAGTGATATACACCCGACGATTATAAGTATCGGTGATACTACTATACAGGGCGGGTCAGTCACGACTGGACAAATGTCACCAGCGTATTCCTTTACATATTTCATGAAAATATGTCCATCTACGCCCATCCCCGAAAATGCAAGGGACGAAATGGCAGCGGTTTGAAAATTTTCGGATTGATGGTCGGAGGGTAATTGCTAAGTTCTGAACCAGTGGTCTTAGGCTTGTTGGACAGGCCTTTAAGAGACCTTTGAGAATCATTAAAAAGAGTTAACAAAAGTGAAACCGCCAATATACGGTGCTTTAAAATAAAAAATTGGTAAAAAGACATAAGAACGTGCATATAACCTCAACTTTCTCATCAAGATGGCAGATAACAAAGGTTACCTAAACGAAGCCCAGAGGTCTTACCGTTCAAAAGGAACCACATTAAAAACTTCCTTTAACATCAAATGTTTTTTTCCTTTGTGTTTGATTCTTCAGCCACAAATTTCAATAAAATAAAATCTTATACGTGTTAATTTACAAACACAAATAAATGTGTGCCGTTATTTCGTTTCCAAAAAGAAAATTTTGCATTTCAGTCAAATAGTCACAACTTTGGAAATAGTCATATCTGGTGAAATTTGTCCAGTCGTGACTGATCCACCCTGTATATAGCACAAAACGAATGTGGTACTGCAACGTATCAGTCATTAAAGCGATGAAACTGATTTACATCCAGTAAGCGAAACTTTGTTTTGACACCAATCCTTACAAACCTTTTGAGCAACATTGCACAAACACGTAAACATTAAATTGTCAAAAACAAATTGTCTCGTCATTCATCAAAATAAAAAAATTACAGCAGACAGTTGTCCGAGGCCTTCGGCCACGGACTATCCCTGCAGGCTGTGTCAGAGACACGGCCATTAAGTTTAACGTAGAATACGCCATCCGATAAGACAGAAAACATATATAACAATAAATTCATTTGCTTATATTATTTATTATTTATCATTTATTGTTATGTATGTTTTCTGTCTTATCGGATGGCGTATTCTACGTTAAACTTAATGGCCGTGTCTCTGACACAGCCTGCAGGGACAGTCCGTGGCCGAAGGCTTCGGACAACTGTCTGCTGTAATTTTTATATTTACCAACGGCATTTGATTCAAGTCCGTTTAAAAAAAAATATTATGTTCAATTTTTTTAAACTTAATTTAATTTATGTATTTTAATTAATATTTTTATTGAAATAAGTTCTGCGAATGTTGAGAGGGCCGCCCTAATATTAAAAAAGGTTTACCTTATCGAGTCTTCGCATTAGCATTTGAGCGTTGTGTGAAAGCTTTACGCTTTACAATTCAAAATTAATGTTACAACAGCTTTATTGAAGCTTTCGCAAAAAAGCTTTATTACGTTAGCTTACTGTTTGTTTCACTTTTTACTAGATACATGTTGCCAAGCAACATTAGCTTGCTGTTCGTTTCACTTTTTACTAGATACATGTTCCTAAGCAATGTTGAGCAACCAAAAACACTCAACCAAACACCACACATATGTTTGAGTGTATGTGTTTAAACAATTTTCATTTGAGAAATTAAAATACTATAAATATATCAACCAATATGAAATGTATATCAAACGAAAGATAACATCTTCATTTACCTACAAAAAAAATTTAAAAAAAATTCATCTAGCCGTTTCCTCAAATTCAATGAAATAAAGATTACAACAATAAAAACCTGACATGACTCCTCATACCGTAAGGTAAGACGTATTCTACGTCAAAATAATACATTTTACTACATTTTAATGCATTTTAAACATAAAGTAAGTTTGGAGCTTGTCGCAAGTATAGTATACTTGTGTCCAAACGCATCTTGTTTGCTATTCAGTATTACATATTGGAGACACAATGATTAATATGTAATACTGATTAATATGTATAAACTCAAGTATAGCTGTGTTCGGGATACAAATACAGCTGTGTTTGTTGCACTATTTACTCTCTATTGAGAGCAAGATAATAAAAGACGTACAAGGAGAGAGTTGTAAGTATTTAACTGTATTTTTGCATTATACTATCAGTCAGCGATACATGCAAATTCATGACTGCGTGTGTAAATTACAGATGAGGTCACCATTACTTACATCTTTTGCTTCTTAGTTCCATGTATTCGGTCGTCAATCGATCATCTGACAGAGGATATCACATGCGATTGGTTGAGTGTGTTATTATGTTGTGGGAAAAATGTATAGTAGTAGAATATATTTCTGATCAGTGAAAGATTAATAAATAAAGACTCGGGCGAGTAAAATCTTTTCTATTGTTGCTTTGATTATTGCGTATGTCATTCGAATATACGAGGGCGAATCAATAAGTCCGTGACTTTTCGAACTTGCCTCGTAGTTATATGAAATGTAACACTGCTGCCAACAAGTACCACCTGTTAATAGACTACTGTCAAATTTTGAGCACGTTCCGTCATTTATTTTGCGTTTAACAGCTTTTCAAAACATACAACCTCGTACATTTTTTTAAAAATGGAAAAAAGTGAATTTCGAGTTCTCATTAAACATTATTTTTGCAAAAAAAGGTCAATCAAACAAAGGAAAAGCTTTATACATCCTATGGGGACTCTGCACCATCGATTTCAATGGTAAAAATGTGGTTTACTGACTTTCGTTGTGGTCGCACAATTACTAATGACGCTGGACGTTCTGGACGGCCAAATGAGGTCAAATGTTGAAAAAATCCACGATATGGTGTTGGCCGATCGGAGAGTAAAAGTGCGTGAGATTGTTGATGCCATAGGCATTTAATATGGCAGTGTGGTTTCGATTTTAAATGATCAGTTGGCTTTAAGAAAGCTGTCTGCAAGATGGGTGCCGCGTTTGCTCTCAATTGACCATAAACGTAATCGTGAAACAACGTCAAAGGATTGTTTGGAGTTGTTTAATTGGACTACGAATTAGTACCTCATCCGCCATATTCTCCGTGACTATTTCCTATTTCCAAACCTAAAGAAATGGCTCGGTGGAAAGAGATTTAACTCCAACGATGAAATTATTGATCAAAGAAATATCTATTTTATGGACCTCGAAAAATCCTATTTTTTGGAAGGGGTACAAAAAATTGGAGGAACGTAAGACTAAGTGTATTGAGCTGAAAGGAGATTATGTTGAAAAATAAATTCTTTTTTTTTTGCAGAAAAAACTGTGTTTCATTTAAAAAGTCACGGACTTATTGATCCGCCTCTAATGTGTACCAAACGAGTGAGAAACGATTTTGAGGATAGGAACTGAAAAAAGAAACAATGTGAAACCCTTTGTGTGCCGAAGCCTCTTGTGACAATATCGGAACGGAGGACGATTGGTGAACATTTAAAGAAATTTAACAAAAAATATTAAAGTTTGGTGATGTTGATACCTGGTGAAAACAAAAACGTGAGAATCAGCAAAGAAAGGAGAAGCAAAAAAGCAGCAGATTCTTAATGGACTAAGAAATGTTTTTAACTCTGGAAGTGTAAGCATATTTTACATACATTAAATGTAATCTTCGTCGTATCGACGAAGTCCTATTTTACTTTGAAATTTTAAATGAACTATGTACAAGTCCGTCATAATACTTCCAATCAATAATAGACTTTAACAAAAAAGAAAACCTACAAGCCATACATTTTAAAAGCTTTTTGATTAGTTTTTGAGCAATTCGGTCTTCGGTCTATTTTTTTTGAAAAATTTAAAAAGGACAACAGTGTTCGTCGGATCGATGAAGATTACCTTTCTAGGGTTAAGGTCAGTAAATGTTAAAGGTGTCGGTTAGATGTTTTTAGTTTATAAGTATAAGTTTCTGCGTAAGTAACCGCATGTCTGGCAGGAAATACCCACATACTTCCACGTAAGTTTATGGAGTTTCTGGAGGAAACACACGAATGCTTCCACGTAGGTATATTGATGATTGGAATAATACTCACATATAGTTCTACATAAAAACCTGCATTTAAGTCAGCTTTTAAATTTAAGTGGGTCTGGTACTGGCAATTATATTAATATTTGCGGTGTGTTCCAAACATATACATGGTTCCTGCAGAATGTGTTTTCCTCATAATCTTTCCTCTCACGTTGGTAGCACACATTCATATATACGAAACACATACAAAAACCAAAGTAGCATCACAAACCATTTAAGCGTCCGAGCCTTCGTTTATTCTTTTTTCACTGATCAAGCGCTTTTGACTTCCTCTGTCCGATGAAGCATTGACGGCTGAATACATGAAACTAAAACGCAACACATCAGCCAAAATAAGAAACACTGACTTCATCTGCAATTTACACGCACATTCGGGAATATTTATGATCCACTGACTGAGAGAATAATGCAAAAATACAGATACACACTTACAAGATAGACTCTCTCGTTGTCCCTCTTTTATTCTCTTGCTCTTAAGAGAGAATAGATAGTGCAACAAACACAGGTGTGCAACAAAACACAAGCATAAATATATGTGGGTCGAAAACACATCTATTCTAACATATTAATCATTGTGTCTCAAACATGTAATATTGAATAGCAAACACAATATTTTTGGACACAAGTATATAATATTTACGAAAAGCTTCAAACACACTCTATATTTGCATCCAAACATCAAAAAAAGGAAGATTTTTCGTCGTGTACAAGTGTAGTGTTGTGTTTCAAGTCAACAATCGTAGTTGCATTGTCCCTACAGCTGAGAGACTTCGCGTGCTCCCTCAAATAGTAGTAAAGTGGATTCAAATCGCACGAACGAGGTGGCCAATTGACAGCGCCACAACATGTGATTAACTGCTAACCTCGCCACTCAATTTCGTGTGGCACCGTCCTGTTGAAACAACATGTCGACCAAGTCCAATTCTTTAAAAAAAAAGTCCAGGTTCATCGAATGGCACCTTGCACCATTGAGCGTAATGTTGCAGCCATGGTCTCTTTGAAGAAGTACGGTCCAAAGATGCCGCCGCCCCACGCCCTGAAAAAACCGGCCCCAGCAACATATTGCAAGAAACATATATATATTTGCAAGCCTAGTTTTCATGAATTAAAGATCTGCTGCTTTCTTGATCCATTGTTGTCTGTGTCGTTTTTATTTTCAGCAGTTTTCAACAAACAAAGCTACATTTGGGTCACAAAAACATATATTAAAAAAAAACTGAATGGTTTCCAGTGAGCTGTGCGCTTTCTTGATTTGCCCTCACTGATTTGGACCTACTGCTTCTGCACCGATTCCGAGCGGTATTTTGAGAAGCTTTTTCATGGCTAAGTACTCGATAGTGTCGCCATCAGTAAGCAAGGTGACCGTCGTCGAAAGAAGTGTGACGTGGTCGAAGCAGGGATCGAACCCACGTACTCACGTACAAGAGCCGCGCACACTAAACAAAACATATATTATGACCTACTAATCATTGTGTCTCCAACATGTAATGTTGATTAGCAAACACTAGGTATTTGCACACAAATATACTATATTTGGGACAAGCTACACAAACGTTACATTTTCATTCAAACACCAGAAAATAACGATTTGTCAGCGTGCATAAACCGTACTGCACAGAACATTTTTCAGGGTGCATTCTCAGCTCTTGAACAGTCTCTGGCTGCTCTTCGGATCAAATTCGCAATAATTCCGTTTACTGACGTACCCATTGTACCAGAAATGAGCCTTAGCGCTGAAGACCATAAAATGGGCGTAACTTGCGATCACATTTTGCACAAAGCAACGATAATAATTAACTTGGTTATAAAACTCAATGATTTGCTAGCTTTGTTCATTTGTGAACATTTTAGACTTTGACACATGTCACTAATCAAGCGTGAACTGGCAAAATTTTAATACTGAAAAACCCCATAGGAAAAAAATCAGACTTAGCAAACAAGATCATTCACAAAAATCGCTGAAGAGGATCTGATGCTAATCCAATGAGTAGTTTCATAAAATCGGTGAGTCTGAGTTATAGATTTTTTAAAAATATTTCATAAATTACGTTCCTTAGAATGTATTTAAAAAATACGCCGACGTTACGAATAAATTGCATACATTGAGTTTCATAGAATATATGAAAATATTTAAAAATGTAAATTTTTTTTTAATTTTTTAACAATATTTTCTGTTGTCATCTTTAAACTATCATCCTGACATAGCGGTGTTTTCAATATTTTGAATATAACATGATTTAGGGCGAGTTTCACACGTGTGATGTATCAGCTCAATTAAAAAGCCCACAGAAATTTGCACATTAAATGACATTTAAATGACAAACACCGGTCATTTAAAGTGCATCTAAGTGAAAAATGTTCAACTGAATCTGACCATTAGTATTACATGCCATAAAGCTCTCATTATCAATGAGCTGCTCTCTTTCTTTTTTTATGAGGGCGGATCAATAAGTCCGTGACTTTTCGAACTTGCCTCGTAGTTATATGATATCCAACACTGCTCCCATCAAGTGCCACCTGGTACTAGACCACTGTCAAATTTTGAGCAAGTTCCGTCATCAACTTTGCGTTTAACAGCTGTTCAAAATATACAACCGCGTGGGTTTTTTTAAAAATGGAAAAAAGTGATTTTCGTTTTTATTTGTTTATTTAAACCTTAATCAAACCAAGGAAAAGCTCGATAAATACTCGTACTATGGGGACTCTGCACCATCGACTTCAGTGGTCAAAAAGTGGTTTACTGACTTTTGTTGTGGTCGCACAAGTACAAATGACGCTGAACGTTCTGGACGGCCAATTGAGGTCAATACACCCGAAAATGTCGAAAACATCTCCGATATGGTGTTGGCCGAGGGAAGAGTAAACGCGCGTAAGATTGTTGATGCCATAGGCATTTCATATGGCAGTGTGGTTTCGATTTTAAATGATCAGTTGGGTTCAAGAAAGTTGTCTGCAAGATGGGTGCCGCGATTGCTCTCAATTGACCATAAACGTAATCATGTGACAACTTCAAAGGATTGTTTGGAGTTGTTTAACCGCAATTCGAAGGAGTTTTTGCGGCGTTTTGTAACTGTGGATGAAACATGGATCATGGATCTAGACAATGGGTTTCTCCGGGTGAACCGGCTCCGAAGAAGGGCAAGGTAAGTTTGTCGGGCAATAAGGTGATGGCAAAATTTTTTTTGGAATGCACGCGGGATAATCCACATCGATTACCTTCAAGAGGGAAACACTACAAACTGCGAATATTGTGCCAACTTGTTGGAACGATTTCACGAGGACTAAAAAAAAAACGACCCCATATGGTCAAGAAAAAAGTTAGTTTTCATCAAGATAGTGCACGGGTGCACACGTGTGTAGTATCAATGGCAAAATTCCTTGAATTGGGCTACGAATTGGTACCTCATCCGCCATATTCTCCGGATTTAGCCGTCAGTGACTATTTCCTATTTCCAAACCTAAAGAAATGGCTCGGTAGAGAGAGTTTTAGATCCAACGATGAAATTATTGATCAAACAAATGCCTATTTATGGACCTCGAAAAATCCTATTTTTTGGAAGCGATACAAAAATTGGAGAAACGTTGTACTAAGTGTATTGAGCTAAAAGGAGATTCTGTTGAAAAATAATTTGTTTTTGCAAAAATAACTGTGTTTCATTTAAAAAGTCACGGACTTATTGATCCACCCTCGTAGTATCAGTGATCATCTCCTCTATTTTTAGTTCCGAACGTTTAGAGTTTGTTTGGGGCAAAAGTATTTCTTTTGGTGCTTAGTTGGGTGACCATACAAGTTCATACGTTCCCACAAACAAAACGCTGTTATCGTAAAAGTCGTTTATTGCATTGTTTGCCCCAAAATTGTCACAATTTGCTTTTGCAGCAGCCGTACTTCAAATTTCGGTTAACAAGAAGACAATATGTAACAAGAAGATGGCAATCAGAACAACCCCGATTTCCGGCACGCCACCCATTGAGAGGAAAGAGAGTTCAACATTTGTATACGTAATTCACTAACGAAAGCGAAACCCTTTCAATGCGTTGTAATTCTATTGCAGATACAAAAGATTTTGTATATTTTTATTACAATTGTAATCGTGATTAATTTAGGAGTTCTTGTAAACTCTAATATGACGCAACTCATCTGAAGCTATTCCACAACACTATGCGCCAAATGTAACCTAAAACATTGAGGGTATTCGGGCATTCACTTATGTCTAAAATTACAACTCGGGCCTTAGGAACTAAAACAAAAGAAAAGCAAACAAATTTCATTTCGAACTATTTAAGCTTAAAAAGGATTATGTAACCTGTAAATGTAATGGTCAATAAAACAATAAAAGGAAACATGAGCTAAACAAACATTTGGCTAATAATATTTTTCTTACGTCGATATATTTTTTAGTTCGATTTTGGCTTTTCAAAAAGCTACAGCGCCCATTAACGTGTGTTTCACGAACTACACTCAAAAAATTGATGTCAGTTGAAAAGTTTACAAAATGAAAGTACAAGTTTGATGTATATTTTTTAAAGACACATTATAGAAATTTAAGACGCATGTGTTTACATGTTGCAGTGTGATAGGATATCTCTTTGATTCAATTCGTTGCTAAATATGTGGTTTTGTATAAAAAATGAAATGAGGTGTCAGGGGTTGGAACGAAGTTCCTTTCGCTATATATTATGTAGTATTAGTTCCAACACGCCTCAGGAGCGCTTTGACAAATACGATAGTTTAAATTAATCTTTAAGAAAAGATAATTTTTGTAAAATGATAAACTTTTTCAAGATAATTTTTTTATAGAATGTATTTTTTTTTAAGTGTATTTTTAAGTCCTTTTTGTAAGAATATAAATTATATAAGTATTTTCCCGAAAAGGTACTTCTTTTATTAAAAGCTAATGATTTTTCAAAGGAAATGTACTATTTTTAAAAAGAAGTACTTTCTGGAAGAAAAAGCCATAAAAGTATGAGTTTTTTTTACAAAGAAGTACTTTCTTTAAGAACAGGTACTTTTTAAAGAAACGGTATTCTATTTAGGAAAAGGTTATTTTTTAAGAAAATGTACTTATTTTCAGAAAGACTACTTATCTCAAGAAAATAAAAGAAAAGGTATTATTTTATTTTTAAGAAAAGGTACATTTAAGAAAAGGAATTTTAGTAAGAGTAGGGATTTTTTTAAGAGAAGGTATTTTTTTAAGAAACGTTTGTTTTAAGAAATGGGAAGTTTTTTTTGAATTGGTCCCTTTTCAAGAATAGGTAAATTTTTAACAGTAGGTTCTGATCTCAAGAAAAGTTGTTTTGTTTCACAAAAAAGGTACTCTTTAAAGAAAACGTAGTTTTTTAAGAAACAGCAATTTGTTGTAAGAAAATGTACTTTATTAAGAAAAGGTACTTTTTGTAAGAAAATTTACCTCTTTTAAGCAAAGGTACTTCGTTAAGATACGGTATTTTTTTAAGAAAAGGTACTTTTTTTAGGAACATGAATAGATATTTTTTGGGAAAATTTACTGTTTTTAAGAAAACGCACTTATTTAAGAAAATGTTCCTTTTTGAAACTTCTTTCACTTTGGCTTTTCTAAATTTACATTTTATTGGGTTCAAAACTACAATATACGTATACTAAATATTGGTTACAGGCTCCACCTTGAAAATAAGGAATTAAATAAGAAATTTTCCAACATATATGAGACACCTAGTTAATGTCTTTCCCTATAATCCAAGGCGTTAGTCTAGACACAAACCAAAGCAAAAGTACCCAATATAGTTGATAATAGTGGGTTGTAGCATAATAGTGTTAAAAAAAAGTTGTTTAATTTTTTTTCATTTAGCTCCCATCCCGCAACGTGCGATGAGGAACTACGTTCCAAAATATTTTGGGAAATTTCAGAAAAAAAACGCACAACCTGGTAAACAATATTATGATATTTAATTAGGAAAGCTGGCACCACCTTTTTGTTCCTATTTGGGTGGCAGATCATCACAAACAGTGCACATCTGCTTTTACAAATTCCAGACATTTTCAAATCCATTGTACTTTAAAACCCAAGAAACTAGTTGGAGATCATTGGTCATTATAATGTCACAAAAGTACAAAATTTTTAAATACTAACCAGGACTCGAGAAAGTACTTCGAGGATATTCGACTACTATTGAGTAATTTTTCGGATCTGAATGGTATTCGAGGATTAGTGATTTCAGATTCTGTTAGTATTCTAAGTCGATTTTACCATCAGCTCCAAGTTAGGCTGTTAGGTTAAACGGGACTGGTACCCTGCATGTCAGGCTCACTTAAATCCTGTAGTCCATTGTGATACCACGGGGACAAAAGGAAAAACATAAAAATTTCCTAGCCACTCTCGTTGAACCAGTTTGATTGCTTCAAAAAGCTAACTCCCTAAAAAAATGTTAGCCTAATGTCGCCTGCCGCCTTGAAAGAGCGGGGCACATACACAGAAGGTGTTGTATTAACTCCAACTCCTCTTCATTACCGCAGCTTCCACAAAAGTCATTTCGCAAGGTTTTCAGCCTCTCTACATGTCGTCCATTAAGACAGTGACCCGCCATGACACACACCATAAGTTTGACGTCCGGTCTCGATAACACCAGTAGGGTGTTAGTGTGTTTCAACTTCTGGCGGTACCACATCGGATTGGAATGTACACAATTCGCTACTAGTGACCACCTAGCGTTAATTTCCGTAAGGGCACAATTCTTCAAGAAGAGCTTGCAAGCTGCTAAAGGCATGTTGACGTGTTCCAGTTCTCCTGGAGGATGTGAGGTAGTCCCTAGTCTGGTAAGATCATCTGCTTTGCAATTCCCTGGTATGTCCCTGTGGCCTGGCACCCAAATTAGGTAAATATTAAACTGATCAGCCATCCCCTTAACAGATCTGCGACAGTCGAGGCCAGTTCTCGAATTCCGGATGACAATTTCGAGGTACTTGATGGCAGCCTGACAAGTAGAGAAAATATTGAGTCTAGCCTTAGTCAGAACATTACTACTCAGACATTATAATTCTTTCCTAATAGTTAAGATTTATGCCTGGTAGACAGTGATCAGGCAATGGATAGCCGGACCTACGGTAAATCACCACAACCAAATTTATCGTCAAGTTCTGAAGCATCTGTATGGAAGTTCACGAATCTCCTGTGGCCAGAGATGCACCCATTCCATTCTAATCTATCATTTTATTTCATTCTATTTAGTTGGTGGACTTGTACATTCCTTACGGATTAGCAATTAAAAATATGGTGTCCCATAACATACCATGAAGGGATTCGGGAGAGCTTCTCACAATCAAGGGGATGTGCGCTTTCTAGTTTTTACACTCACTGATTGGAACCTACAGTTTTACACCGCTAATTCGAGAAGCTTTTTCATGGCTAAGTACTCGATAGTGTGGGCATCACTAAGCGAGGTCGAAAGAAATGTAATGTGGTTTGAGCAGAGATCGAACCCACGTTCTCTCATTGCAGCACTAACCATAGTAACCAATCATACCAATCCTTTATACTACCTAGAACTACACACGCTGAAAAATTTGTATTTTTTTATTGTATTTATGCAAATATAACGTGTTTGTAGCTTGTCGAAAATATATTATACTTGTGGCCAAACACATTGAGTTTGCTATTCAATATAACATGTTTGGGACGCAATGATTAATAGGTTATAATATGTTTATTTGTGACCCAACTGTGGATTTGTTTGTTGAAAACTGCTGAAACCCAAAATGTGACAGACAATACAGAAATAACCAGTACAGAAATTTCAGTCGGGTGAACCAACTTAAACATACCCTTACCCGAAATCATCCATTGCGAGCGATTCAATATAGAGTGACACTGCGCTAAATTTTATACAATACCTAACTTAATTACGAACCTAAGTGATTATGGAGAGTTACCGTGACTACCAGCCAATCGTCCGCTCAATATTTATATGGGAGGTACAAAAATGTTTTTACACAGTATTGCACAAAATATTGATCAGTACCAAATTTTGTTCAGATCAGTTGTGGTATACAGGAGATATCGAGTCGGCCAGCCGGAAAGCCGCCAACTTTTATACGGGGGGTACGAAAATGGTGGGGTAGGACATTTAATTTTAGGATAATATTGCCGAGAACCGAATTTGATTAAGATCGCTTGTAGTCTACAAGAGTCATCGCGTAGATCAACAGGTCATCCGTACACCTTTTGTGCGCTTTTGAATAAATTTTGTTTGGTACCAAATTTCATAAAGATTGGTTTGGTTTTGCGGGAGTTATCTTGCCGAAAAACCAGCCAGCCGCACAAATTATGTATGGGAGGCACTAGCATGGGCGTGG
This sequence comes from Phaonia tiefii, assembly GCA_963931995.1. Lineage (NCBI taxonomy): Eukaryota > Metazoa > Arthropoda > Insecta > Diptera > Muscidae > Phaonia > Phaonia tiefii. The sequence goes on along the minus strand of OZ008367.1, from coordinate 85,103,339 downwards.
CAAAATCACCCTTGTCTTACTTGGTGACTCGCGTTTGGTGACATGAAGCCTATAACATAATTTCATTGAGATCGGAAGTGTTTCACGCGATTTATCGCATTAACAACCCGGACGACCACCAAGCTTTTGTATGGGAGATACCAGAATGGGCGCGGCAACCTCGCCAATTTTCTCCAGTTAAGTAGACATTTACAGATTATTAACCAATGTTTGAGTTGAAGCTAAACACAATCACAAAAAAGTTTTAGGAGAAATTTGATTTTGTACTAAATGTGTCGATTTGTATGGGAGGTTCTAGAAGGGGCGTGGCCCAAACGCCCATTACGATTGTACTAAATGTGTCGATTTGTATGGGAGGTGCTAGAAGGGGCGTGTCCCAAACTCCTATTTTCAACCTCTACCTATATTTGGACAAATAATGGGCACTAACAAAATATCGTTGTGATCGGCAAAGATGTACGGGAGTTATCTGGCCGAACAACTTTTGTATGGGAGGTACTAAAATGGGTGTGGCAAAACCACCTTTGTCTTAATCCGTGACCGGCGTTTATTGACATGAAGCCTTATACCCAATTTCAGTAAGATCGGAAATGTGTCACGCGATTTATCGCACTGACAGCAGAGACGACCACCAAGCTGTTGCATGGGAGGTACCAGATAGGGCATGACGACTTCGCCCATTTTCTGCAATTAAGTAGATATTTACAGATTTTTAACCAATGTTTGAGTTGAAGCTAATCACATCTACCAGAAAAAGGTTTTAGAAGAAACATAGTTTCGTACTAAATGTGTCGATTTGTATGGGAGGTACCAGAGCGGGCGTGGTCAAAACACCCATTTTCAACCCCGACCTATGTTTGAACAAATATAGTGACCATTATTTGTTCAAACATATCATTGTGATCGCCAAAGATGTACGGGAGTTATCTGGTCGAACAGCCAGCCGGCCGAACAACTTTTGTATTGGAGGTATTAAAATGGGCGTAGCACTATTGTGTGCTGCGTTCCTTGTTGCGTGTGCTGAGCTTACTGCTTTGCCTGTGCTGCTGCTGTCGGTGAGATAGCATAGTATCTCAATGTTGAAGTAAACGGTGTTAAGAATCATTCCTAGTTCATATGTTCTAGAAAGATGTTTACTGAGACCAATGGACCTGAACCTGAAAAAACGTAAAAAAAATCGAATATTTTTAAAGTTTTTTGCGATTGTGACCTTGAAGATGAAGTTTTTTTGATTTTATATGTTCGCAATTTTTATTTTTTATGACAAGAGCTACAACTTTCCCTCAGAGAGAAAATTAAAATTCCGAACGAATTGCAAGATATGAGCCTGATAAAATGATCACTTTTTTGCAAAAATGACACCGATGCCCCAAATCTTTGGAGGATCAAAAAAAGAGGCATGGCTTTTTTTCCCTCTCCTGCATAATTTCTGCTAGCATATTTTCTTGAGTGTTTTTTGCAGCAAATGGAAAATAATCTCCACCTTTGCCAAATTATGGCCGTCGGTCGGTTGGTATTATCGGCTAGAAGCACCAATAACAGCGAACTCTTAGCCAAATGCTGATGTAACTAAAGCCAAATAAAAAAAATAAAACTGATGATTATAATCATCATTATAAAAGCGTAGTTCATGTTGTTCTGACCAGAAATAACAGCCATTAAAACACAACTAAACGAAAAATTCATATTTTATGATGGCAATAAGAACCAGAGCAAATATATATGTATGTAAGTAGGTATTCCTTGTGCCTTCTAAGGAGCTTAACAACCAAAACACAACTCCACTGAACTTCACTTTACTTAGTCCACACTGGTAGTACAAACACTGGCTCGGCGGACACGCTTGTCGGTGGTGTAATAATGAACAAACAATAACTGCCAAACATAGATAAATTGAATTAACGAGCCTTTTTTCCTGGGCCTCAATCGAATGCCCGGGAATAGGAACTGGCATGAACTGAAGTGGGGTTGGTTTCGGGCACCAATCGACCGAGCAGTGCAGTCATAACAAACATTTATAGTTGTAACAAATCGTAATAAAAATTGTGGTATCACTTGTAATGCTAATATGCAAGTCCAACTCACGGTGGTTGTTATGGTGGTTGTGGTGGTGTTTCGTCGACGGCACTTCACTTTACTGTACATCCTGTGGAAAGTACTGGCATGCACATGCATCTATTTTTGTTCCTAGCCCTGGCTAGTGTTGGATTTCCAAAATGATTGTCCATTCGTACGTTTCCTTAAGCATCCATAAATTTCTTTGGCTTAAACATAAACTTACACTTCCTTCTCGATGTGCCGTTGGCAGCGTTAAGAACTTTAACAAGTTGTTGGGGGGTTTCTATTTTGTTTTTCATCCGAGTTGGTCATTTACATACAGAAGTGTCAACAGCTTATAGTCCGAGCATAGTTATTTCGTTTGGCGTTTTTGCTTCTGTAACAGTTGTCATCGTATATAGTTTTTGGTATAAATTTGGTCATTTGCTACTTTTGGTCAAACATTCAAAAGAAGCCGAATTATAAATGGAACAATATTGATAATAATGGGAATCCCAATGATATTTGTTATTTGGCTGTTAAAGTGGATATGGAGGAGTCAGAAATTGTCTTAAAATTTACCAAATTACCAAATGGTGACCAATCTCTAATGAATTATGGTCTGGATATAAACTCGAGGGTTATACTGGGATGACAAATCAGCGTATGCCGGGTTTACGGGAAATTAAATTTCTTCATACAGGTTAGCTTAAAAAGCGCTGTCTACATAGAAGACTTCTGAATAATATTACAATTGCTGCTGAATTGTTGACGTTTGACGTTTTAAGGCGGCATTTTGCACCGTCCAAGGGACTATGTGCTATTGTCCCTTGAGATACACTTAGCATCTTATTTTAAGTGCAGAGGAACGACATCTGTAGTCACTCTAAAATATTTCAACACAGTCATGTGTTAGAATGTGTTCTGTCTAGAGATTGAAAGTCGCTACTTAGATGAACCAATGAACGGATGTGGCATTACATTGATGTATTTGGTTTCGTAAGCAGCCGGTGAAACGGAATAAAAGTAGTCAGTCAATTATGAACCTGCAGCGAATATACGAGTACTCCTCGGTGGTTGAATATACGTTTTTTATTAGAAGAGAATACGGTTTTATCACGTTCAATTATTGAGGTGAACATGGTGAAACAATATACTTTTACACGGTGCGTTTCAATAGCAAAAATAATAATTTGTTTACCTTCATAGTAGGCTATAACCGCCATGGCAGACCTTCATAAAAGGCTTTAATACGGAATTACTTTCTTTTAAAAAAAAAACGTTAAAACAAAAATTTTTCGAATAAAAATCGCTAACACGCCCATATGTCAATTTCTCAGAAACGGAGTGTCCAATCAAAAAAAATAACTACGGATTTTTTTCAAAAAATCGCCAATATGTATATGAAAATAGATAAAATAAAAAAAAACAGGAGGCTTTAGCCAAAGGCTGTCGTTCATACACAATCACTGTTGAGAAAAAACCGCTAAAACTAGAATTTTTCAAATAAAAAGTCGCTAGAACGCCCACATGTTTTAGTGATTTTTTAAAAATTAAAAACCGATGTCGTATTAAATGGTTATAACTTGGACGAACCCTATCCGGGTTATAACCATTTTGTTATGTTAGTAATATTCATATTTTGGTGACATTTCTAAAAAAAATTCTTCCAGACGAAAGTCTTAGAAACCCCACTTTATGCGAAACTCTTAGAAACCCCCAAAAATTAGTTATGTTTTCGATTCGATGCTCCGTTTCCGAGATATAGAAGCTTTTTGCTAAACTCTTCGTAAACCATTACCCATAGCCCCCTGGTAATGAGTAAAGGACGCCAAGTATAAGATGATGTCGTTTCGAGTTTTATGTCTATATCTTCGAATTCCATTGGTGTTGATAATATTCATCCCAGATTTCTTAAAATTCTAATTCCACAACTTCTTCCTTTTATTACTTTTATCCTTAATAAAATTTTAAGTTCAAGCTACGTTCCGGTGAGATGGAAGCAAGCTAAAATTATTCCGATCCCGTAAACAAAACTGAGTATAGACCAATTGCTGTTCTTCTCTTTCTTTCCAAAGTTTTTGAACGTATTATGCATAACCAAATTTTAGATTTTATTAGTTCCAATAATCTCCTTACGAACAAACAATCAGGATTTCGTGCCAAGCATAGTTGTGTAACAGCCTTAATTGATGTTATAGAGGGCATACGAAGTAAGATTGACTCAGGCCATGTCGCTATACTTGTACTTCTTGACCACGCCAAGGCTTTCGATAATGTCGATCATACAATTCTATTACAGAAATTGGCAAAACTTATGAATTTTTCACCTTATTCAATAAGTCTCTTGAAATCGTATCTTGGTGGAAGATCACAATATATTGATATTTGTGGTACTGTATCAGGTCCACTATTAGTCAAAAGGGGAGTTCCTCAAGGTTCCATACTAGGACCACTCCTATTTTATATTTACGTCAATGACCTTCCAACTATCGTAAAATACAGTGACGTAAGAATGTATGGTGATGATGTGCAGTTGTATATTAGCAGTGATGAAGTCTTATTGTAAAACCGCGTTGCTAATATAAATGAAGACCTAGCTGCAGTACAGAAATGGGCAAAAGTAAATGGTCCAACGCTAAATCCTACCAAATCACAGTGTTTATTTATACGTAAACGTAAAGTTCAAATAGATCTAGCGCACAGTGTTTTAATAAATGGAGAGCCAGTTGAAGTTGTTCAAAGAGTGAAGAATTTAGGAATTATTTTCAATGACAGCCTCACTTGGACAGATCACATTAATACAGTCTGTGGGAAAACTTTTGCAATGATACGGTCCTTATGGATGACACAACACTGTGCGCCTTTAAATATAAGAATGCTTTTGGCAAGGACATATTTAGTTCCCACTCTTACGTATGGTTGTGAAATTTTTGCAAGATGTGATGCCCAGAGCAAGCGAAAATTACAGTCGACTTTTAACGCCATTACGAGGTATGTCCACGGACTAAGAAAATATGATCATATATCTCAGTTTCCAAAAAAAAGTATTAAATGTAGAATTCGAAGGTTTTTTAAAAATTAGATGTTTAATATTTTTTCACAAACTGGTAATATACCGTGAACCTGACTATCTGTACAGCCGATTAAAATTCAGCCAGTCCCTTAGAAATAAAATTTGTATTCAATTCAAGCACAATTCTCTTGTATCTGAGCATCAATTTTTTACCAGTGTAATACGTCTGTGGAATGCTTTACCAATCAATGTTAGAAATATCCATAATATCGCACAATTTAAACGTATAATTTTTGTTATTTACAATCAATCGTCTGCCCATAGTTAAGTTTTTGTTTTTTTTTTTGGTTTAAATAAAAAAAATAAATAAATGGTTTCCCATTACATCCCATGAAGGGACCGGGGAGAACTTCTCACAATCACTGAGCTGTGCGCTTTCCAGTTTTCACTCACTGATTGGGACCTACAGGTTTACACCGATTCCGACCGGTATTTTGAGAAGCTTTTTCATGGCTATATACTCGATAGTGTCGCCGTCACTAAGCGAGGTGACCATCGTCGAAAGAAATTTTAAGGTGGTTGGAGCAGGGATCGAACCCAGGATCTCCTGTACAAGAGGCGCGCACACTACCCATTGCACCACCGACGGTCAAACTATGTATAAATTTTTCACTGTCAAAATGTCTACTCTTTTATTTAATGTTGTATTTCTCATAATTTATAAGTATTTTTAGATTCGTTATAATCGTAATTTGTGACAAAAATGTTGCACAATTCTTAAAAATTGTATTAATGTAATTTTTTTGCCTTCAAATTTTTATTTTATGTTTATTTTTTTTTATTTTTATTTTTTAATTTATGTTTCATGTTTTTTTCTATTTTTTATTTTTTTTAAGTACAATTTAATATATAATTTAAAATTTTTCTTTGATTAAGTCATCCCTGCACTGTAATTATAAGACATTAGATCTTGTTGTACGGGTTAACAAATAAACAAATAAACAAATAAAATAAAATAAACAAATAATAATGGGCAATCGTGATGGCTTACTCCCCACTGTCGTGGGAAACTACGCATTATTTTCCCCATTACCCAGTGGGTAATGGGTGTTCATGATGGGTAATTCCCCATTGTCGTGTCGTAATTATGTTCCCCAAACCTTGTGGATAACGGACAATCGTAATAGGCAATTCCCCATCGCTGTGGGTAGCTACCCATTATTTTCCCCATACCCTATGTGTAATAGGTAAACGTTCGTTACTCATTCCCCACGGCAATAATAATAGGATACCCAAGGTAACCCAGGGTAACCCATTACCCACGAAAAACGAACCCTGATCGTATATATACAAACTAGTATGAGAAACTATGTGCGTGAAGATAGATTCTGAATCTAACTACCAAAGACACAAACCACTACAGTTGGCAGAAGTCTGTTATAGCAGTAACATAACTATGTTAACATATATAAACATGGTTTATTTACCAGTTGAAGTTGTTCATGATACATTATTTTCAACCGATCGGAAATACATATAGAAACAAAACTTATAACTTCTAAAGGTAATTCATGGCACTATAGAATGAAATTGTTCCTGCTCCCGCAAGTATTACTGTATTCGCTCAGTGGACCAACGTAAATTTAGTCTATGAAAATTTAAATCGATCAACTTTGGAAAACAAGGAATTCTCCACTTTCACTTTCAGAATCTGAAATCAAAATGTGGGAAAAGAGTTTAGAAGTAAGAAAATATCCTCCTTTACTTTCGGACCTCCAAAACTAATTTGGCCCATTGTGCGAAAACAAGGAATTCGCCCGTGTTCTCACATATCTCGTTGGAAAGCCCTTCCTAAACACTTTCAGAATCTGTAATCCAAATGCGGAAAAAGAGTTTTGAAGTTAGAAAATATCCTCATTTACTATAGGAACCCCAACAATAATTTCACACATTTTGCTAAAGCAAGGAATTACTGTTCTCACATACCTCGTTGGAAAGCTCTTCCTAAACACTTTCAGGATCTGTAATCAAAAAGTTGAAAAAGAGTTTTGAAGTTAGAAAATATCCTCAATTACTTTTGAATGCAGATTCTGAAAGTGTGTAGGAAGAGCTTTCAAGCAAGGTATGTAAAAACACTGCGAATTCCTTGTTTTCGCACAATGAGTGAAATTATTGTTGGGGTCCGAAAGTAAATGAGGATATTTTCTTACTTCTAAACTCTTTTTCCACATTTTGATTTCAGATTCTAAAAGTGTTTGTGAAGACCTTTCTAATAAGGTATGTGAGTAACGGGGAAATTATTTACTAACTACATTTAGGCCGAGTTTCACACTCGTAATTTAAAAGCTCACAGAAAATCTGCATATTAAATGAAAAATATCGGGCATTTAAAGCCCATATAAATGGAGAATTTTCAACTGTTAAACTGGACATTAGTGGAGTAAAAACAGCTTCAAAGTTTTCACATAAAATATTTTTTCGTTGCAACAACGTATTCGTTTTGATAACTTAATACGGTCCACATATTTGTCTATCAGAAGCAGTACCTAGCATTGGTTATCGGTGGCAGTAAATGGCATTTTAAGTTCCCATAGCGAAAAAAATTACATGTGGTGTCAGGGGACACCCGATTGGAACAAAGTTCCTTTCGCTATATATTATGTACTAATTACTTCCAACACGCCTAAGGCGCTAGTTGAAAAATACGATCATTTAAATGGATCTTTAAGAAAAGATACTTTTTGTAAAATGATAAACTTTTTTTCAGAAAAATATACTTTTTTATAGAATGTATTTTTTTTTTAAAAAAAGTATATTTTTATTTCCTTTTTATAAGACTCTTCTTTTATTAAAAGTTAATGTTGGTGTTAATTTCTTAGGTACTCTTTTTAAGAAGAAGAACTTTCTGTAAGAAAAAGCCATAAGAGTATCAATTGTTTTGCAAAGAAGTACTGTTTTTATGAACAGGTATTTTTTAAAGAAGTGGTACTCTTTTTAGGAAAAGGTTATATTGTACTTCCTTATATTTTCAGAAAGGATACGTATCTCAAGAAAAGAAAAGGTATTATGTATTTATTTTTAAGAAAATGTATATTTTTTAAGAAAAGGTAGTTTTTTGACGGAAAGGTTTTTTTAAGAATTTGAATTGGTTCTTATTTCAAGAATAGAGTTAAAACAAATGAACTCGACGAAAAAAATTACAAAATTTGACCTGAACCCTTTCGATTTGCTGAAGAAATAGTTTTAACTCTGAAACTACTTATAGTAAAAATTATTTTATGGTCTCATTTTGTAGGCATTTAAAGGGTCTTTAAAATGTTACACAACTTATAGTTTATTCTTGAAAGGTCAAAGGTCATTTCGCATGACCTAAAGTTCGGGAAGATATGTAGATATATCGCAGAAAGCGAAATTTTAAAATTCTACATAAAATATATGTTGTTTCCTAACCGTTTCTTTACGCGTATGCAAAATTTCAAGAGGGCGTTTTTTCAAAGTCCAGAGATATTGAAAAAAAGATGATTGTATGTACAACATTTTTATTTTTTTTAATTTTTTACTCCTATAAAAAATTACAAAATATCATTTTCGATTTTGATGAAACTTGGCACGTATGTAGTTCTGTGTAAAAAGCATGTGGCAATTTTTTGTTTTACTTTTATATTTGGGGTTATATTTTGGAAACTTGGTAATTAGTGGTCTAAAAAATAATAGTAAATTTAAAAATATTTTCAACGGTATTATTATAAATATGAATTTAAGTGTAAATATTTTCAATTACAAAATCTGTATCCCCGGAGTAAAGTTTAGCGATTAGTTTTGCCTTTCCTTCTGGAACAAAGTAATGACATTTCTGTGTTCCAGGAATGGTACGTGGTCCAACAAATCTTTGGTGTAGAAATGCTACTTCATCATTGTGGACTTTTTCTGTTAAAAATTTAAAGTTACAATATGTGAGCTTTTCTAGGCACCAATCAAACAAATGGCGTGGAGATGTCATTTGATCATCCAATAAACGTTGCAAACTGGCTCGTCGTGTTTCTCTTTTAACGGTGCCTCCAAGTGCGTCACTAGGACCTTTTCCGTGGGTTGTTGCAAAGAAATGCCACTCAGCGGTACATTCAAAATCTGCTTCGTGGTACCATAAGTTGACAAAGTTTTTTTTATTTTTAAATTGAGCAGCGGAACCGTCAGAATTGTACATAACTTTGTTTGCCATTTCTTTAAATTTGTTTCTTAAAAATGCAATCATATTCCGGTGAAACAAATGGACTGCAAAGGAATTATGTACAAGACAGTCAGATATTACAATATAATTTGTATGTTCTATGTTCCCATTTGATTTATAGTATATTGCAATCGGGTATAGGGTTGCTTGGGTATTATTCCAATGAAATCCTTGGACCGAATCTTGTACTATAAACGACGCATTTTCAGAAAAATCACATGTTAGTTTTTTTTTTACACGGAGCTACATACGCGCCAATTTTCATCAAAATCAGAAATGATATTTTGTAATTTTTTTTCTAGGAGTTAAAAAATTACTTACTTACTTACTTATCCGGTCTCGGACAACCCCGGGGGGTCAGGGACCTTACAAAACGAAGATAACATATTTCGCCAACCAGTTCGATCTTTTGCTTTATTACTCTAGTTGGCAATTCCAAGTGTACGCAGGTATTCGTCAACCTGATCCCTCCAGCGGAGTCTTGGTCTTCCTACTTTTCGTCTTCCTTCGAGTTCGGTTTCGAAAACCCTTCGCGCTGGTTCATCTTTATCCATTCTACTGACATGGCCTAGTCAGCGCAGTCGCGTTATCTTGATCTACTTAACTATGTCAATGTCAGGATAAAGCTCGTACAGCTCATGATTCATGCGTCGCCGATACTCGCCGTTGTGCACTATAGGGTCATAAATTTTTCGGAGCATTTTTCTCTCGAAGACTCCTACAGATGTTTCGTCTGCTTGCCATAGGACCCACGATTCTGCGCCATATAGCAGGACAGGTTGAATGAGAGTCTGGTACAGCTGGACTTTAGTTACTGGAGAGAGCGCTTAATCTCTAAAGTGCTTGCTTAGCCCTAAATAACATCTATTCGCAAGCACAATTTTCCGCTTGATCTCAAGGCTGACTTTGTTGTTTTTTTTTACGGCAGATCCGAGTTATATAAATTCGTCGACTCCTCGAAGTTATAACGGTTATGAACGTTCACGCTTGGAGGCCCTGTTCGTTGAAACCATTAATTTTATCTTGTCTTCATTTACCGTCAGACCCACTTTTGCTGACTCTTTAATTCTCGAAAAAAACAGTAACTTCTCTAATTGTCCGCCCAATGATATCTGATATCGCATACGCGAGCAACATGTGACTTTTGCTGCTGCTGGTTTTATTCATGTTGACTGCAGCTTTTCTCAGAGTGATCTCTATTAAGATGTTAAAGAGATCGCACGATTGGGTGTCGCCTTGCCTGAGGCCTCGCTTAGTTTCGAAAGGTTCGGTAAGACCCTTACCAAATTTCACTGCGGATTTGGTGTTCGTCAAGGTCATCCTGCAAAGGCGTATGAGTTTTGCAGGAATACCAAGCTCAGACATTGCTTCATAGAGTTTCGGACGTATCGGACTATCGAAGGCTGCTTTATAATCGATAAATAGATGATAAGTGTCGATTTGCTTTTCGTGTGTCTTCTCCAGGATTTGGCGTAGCGTGAAAATCTGGTCAGTTGTCGATATTCCAGGCCTAAAGCCACACTGGTATGGTCCAATCAGGTCAGCGATAATTGGTTTTAGTCTTTCGCACATTATACTTGATAGAACCTTATATGCTTTGGATAAAAGGCTTATTCCACGGAATTTTTGGCACAAATACTCGGGTCACCTTTCCCAAATATGGGACATAGTACACTGAGACTCCAATCGCCGGGCATGCATTCATCTAACCAAATTTTGCTAATGAGCTGATGTATGCACCTTATCAGCTCATCGCCGCCAGCCTTAAACAGCTCCGCCGCTAATCCATCGGCTAAATCGGCTTTGTTGTTTTTAAGCCGGGCAATAGCTGTTCTGACCTCGTCTTGGTTAGGAGGGGGGCAATCGACGTCGTCGTCCATATTGTGATCGATTGTCCCATCGTCATCGGATATCTCAGGTACTAGTATCGGATATCTCAGGTGTCTTTACAGAAGGCGGGCCCTGAACCATGTCCATTAGTTCCGTTTTTAACTTTTTAGTAGAATTTTCGGGCTTCGTCCTTCCTTCTGTATGTCTCAATTTTCTCACTCTCGCGCTTTCTCCACTGCCGTTTCTTACGCCTAAAGAGGCGGTTTACATCCTTTCTTTTCTCCCTATACCGCTCAGTTGCAGCTCGCGTTGCAATTGGCTGAAGCATTACCATACGTGCAGCGTTCTTTTCGTCATTTGCTATGCGACACTCTTCATCGTACCACGGTTTATTGCGAAGCGGTTTTTCGAAACCAAGTACGGTTGTTGCGGCTGTTTTTATAGAGTCGGAAATGGGTTTCCACTGCGCATCAGGATCGTCATCGGGAGGGGGTGGGTTCTGTGCCAAAAGTTGCGAGAGCTTCCTTGAGTAGGCTGTGGCTACCTCTGGTAATTGCAGCTTTCCGATGTCCAGCTTCCTCTGCGTCTTGTTTCGTACGATTTTCGCTCTACTTAGTCTTGTGCGAACCTTTGCTGCTACCAGGTAGTGATCAGAATCGATGTTAGCTCCTCTGATCACTCGTACGTCCATTACACTGGATGAGTGCCTTCCACCCATTACCACGTGATCAATTTGGTTCTTAGTTCTTTGATCAGGGGATACCCAAGTAGCCTTGTGGATGTCTTTATGCTGGAATCTTGTACCACTAATGACCGTGTTTTTTGCCGCGGCGAAGTCAATCAGTCTCATACCGTTGTCGGAACTGTCAGCATGTAGACTGAAATTGGCAATAGTTGGATTAAACACATTCTCCCTTCCTACTTTGGTATTAAAATCTCCTAGTATAATCTTAATGTCATGGCCAGGGCAGCGGTCACACGTTTCCTAAAAAAGAGTAAAAAATTACAAAAAATAAAAATGTTCTACATAGAATCACATTTTCTTTAATATCTCTGGACTTTGAAAAAACGCCCTCTTGAAATTTTGCATACGCGTAAAGGAAACGGTTAGAAACCAACATATATTTTTGTAGAGTTTTAAAAATGTCGCTTTCTTAGATATATCTTTCCGAATTTTAGGTCATGCGAAATGAACTTTGACTTTTCAAGAATAAAATATAAGTTGTATAACATTTTAAAGACCCTTTTAATACCTACAAAATAAGACCATAATAAGATTTTTATTATAAGTAGTTTGAGAGTTATAAATCTTTCTTCAGAAACACATTTGAACATTTTCACGATTTTTCTCACTTTTCAAGGCGCCATAGTTCGCGAATCAATACGGTCAGAAGTCCAGAAATTGACACATCTTATTTTCTTACACAAATCTAGAATTGCACTAAATTTCATCGAAATCGAAGGGGGTAAAGGAAATTCTTTCGTTGAGTTCATTTGTTTTAACTCAATAGCTAAATTTTTAAGAATAGGTACTTATCTCAAGAAAATTTAATGTTTCACAAAAACATTACTCGTTAAAGAAAAGGTAGTTTTTTAAGAAATGGCAATTTGTTGTACAAAAATTTACTTTTTTAAGAAAAGGTTCTTATTTAAAAAAATACTTTTATTAAGAAAACGTACTTTTTGTATGAAAATTTAAATTTTTAAGCAAAAGTACTCCTTTAAATTAAGGTATTTTTTTAAGAAAAGGTACTTTGTATTATTTGCTTTACAAAATTTACGTTTTTTAAGAAACGGCACTTATTTAAGAAAATGTTATTTTTTTAAACTTCTTTCACTTTGGCTAAATTCTACATTTACTTTTTAGTGGATTGAAAACTACAATATATACTAAATATTGGTTACAGGCTCCACCTAGAAAACTTCCCATTAAACAAGAAATTTCCCAACATATGTTAGTCTAGACACAGACCAAAGCAAAAGTACCCAAGATAGTTGATAATAGTGGGTTGTAGCATAATAGTGTTAAAAAAAGTTCCTTATTTTTTTTATTTAGCCCCCATCCCTTAACGTGCGATAAGGAACTTCGTTCCAAAAACAATGTAATCGCTGGTGTTCATATCACGAACTTGCACGCAAACATTTTGGTTAATTTTTAGTGTCTAATTCTATGAGACAGGGAAAAAATTATCGACAAAGCTGTCTGTCGTGCGCTCAAAATGTTTAATCATAATCCCGTAGTAAAAATATGAAATGTTTACATAAATATATAACAATAGTTGAAATTGCTAACAATTTCTGCATTTTATTATTTGACCTGTTTTTTGTTGTCAAAAATTTACAATAAATTAATTTAAATATGTTGTTGCAGCAACAAAGTCTTGTATGACAGGTACTAACATGTTTCATCCCTGCAACGAAAAGCAAAAACTCCTTTTGTTATCTTAAGGAATTTTGTAGTTATTTCTGTTGTAATAGCGGTACTGAAGTTGACAAATCTGTTTAAATAATCTATTTCCTTAAATCCTCGTGTCGTGAAGTCCTACATGGGTCTTCAAACGTTTCTGTCAGGTTTCGACAAAGTGTAATGAACGTGGGCTGGATGAAAGTTTCATGTAGGGTAAATGTAACAGACGGTACCAACAATCCGCTTTTAATTTCCAATTCTTAATTATCTGGAGACGTTTCAGATTGATTTTTTTCCATATTTGGTACCAGATTTGGCAGTCATAAATCATAATAGCACGTATACACACACATCTTATATATGATCACCTTTTTGGTCTTTCCTAATAATGACGTGATTGTTTACCACTAATTACTCGAATAGATTGTTGTCATTAAATTCACACTCGATTACAACTGCAAAAATTCAAAGGATCCACTTAACACATTTTGCAGCACAGAATAAACTCCTGCGTTATTAAAACAAATAAATCTTTTGCCAGCACAATATGTCCGATCCCCTTTTCATATCGAATACGTTTACCTAAAACGGTGCTCCATTTAGAAAATGCGGTCATATCGGAAACTCAAACGAAAGATAAAAACGCCTACAATCTGAAACGGCAACATAAGAACTTGATCTAAACGTTATTTTCATGCAACCTAATGGTTGTCTATACTTGCAACGCCGCCACACAGTACTCGGCGCATATGGCGACATGTAAATGCAGGTTTGTGCCATTATGCACATGTTGCGCGCACACAAGCCACCAACCATAATCCCGGGCGGCTGTTTCGTAGTGCGATTTTTTTCGTTTTTGATTTGTCTACTAAATTGATGCCACACCGCTCACATCAGGAACAAAATTGAATAGCGAATACCGGGTAGAACGTGCTATTTAGCAATTAATGCCATAAAGTGTCTAAAATGAAAACAAGAAGTTGTTGAACAATTTTGCAACATCATCACCAGCAACACCGCCGCTGCTGCCACCGACACCATCCCTCGTATGATATGTATCCATGGTGGCATCGTTCATATTATCCAGGCTCCTCATCTTGCCAATGTCTTTTGTGGTAGTTTTCGTGATTGTTGTTAGACTAGATTTGATCACAATAGTGGTGGCTGCCATAGTTTGCTGTAGTTTCTCTCAAAACTGTTAGATAGGAGTGCAGATGGATGGATTTCTAAGATGCATCTGGGAGATTACATCACCTCTGTAGTGAAGCGAAATGCAGATTACAGCATACACATGTTCTCCGTACACTCCTAAAATTTACCACAACGATGATGATGATGATGATGATGGTAACGGTGATGATGATGACTATAATAATGGGGATGATGACGCCAGCGATGATCTTGAGATATGATATATGAGCTTATGGCTTCTTTATGGCATCTGCTTCAGCCTCTGATCAGAATGCAATGATAGATCTGTAATTATGGCAAACTACTGATAGATTTTTAGCAAAATAAAGAATATTTTTACAAATTACAAACTTTCGTCACCTACTATGTTGCTTAAAGTCTGTCCATCAATATTGTACATTTAAAAACGATTAATTGTCGATAACAGAATTTAATAATTTGACGAGGGTATAGTGGGGAAGTTGCTGACTACAAACAAAAGAGAACAACGGGTAGAACCGCTAGGAAACTACATATTTTATCACCCAATTTGCAACCATATCCAACGTGATTATTATCATGATTAATACAACGATAACATTTCAGTGAAAAAATTATAATGATTGTATTTTGTTATTCGACCTTTGTTTTACCAATAAATAATCCAAATGCTCTCCGAACTTGAGGTCAATAGTGCTTGTTTTATTTTCGATATTTCGCTACACCATTGGGTAGCATCATCAAGAAAGACAAATCGAAAATAAAAAGCAATACTGACTTCAAGCTCGGTGAAAATATGGATTATTTATTGAAAATTTGGATTTATTGCATCGCTAAATTAAATATATCAACGTTACATTGCATTATGATATTGGGTAGAGATGGCTAGGAAATGCAGTTCTACGCAATTCCGAAGTCGCTGTCTTGAATGGAAAATTGCACTAAATTGTCACCATCACTAAGTGAACTAATACACCTTGAAACAAAAAACAGCCTATGTAACATATTCACCCAAACATATTCTGCAGGAACTATGTATATGTTTGGAACACACTTCAAACCATCATATGTTTGCAAGTCGCAAACACACCTGTATGTAAGTGCAAACAGTACCATGTTTAATTGCAAACATTTATGATTTTACGTGGATTATTCATCCCAACCATTCATATACTCATGTGGAAGCATTCGGGAGTTTCCCCCAAACCTCCAAATACTTTCGTGGAAACATGTGCGTATTCCATGATAATATTTAGAAACGAATTATTCTTTAAGTTCTGCATATGTATAATATATTATAATTAATTTTATCAATAAAATCCACTTTTATAAATAATTAATACAAAAAATTAAAAGATTTGAAACGGTCCTTTTTAAATTTACTTGCATTGAATGCATTATGTGTTATTTTTTCATGAGTTGAGACTCTGATGTTCTTTTGCTTCTCCTTTCTTTGTTGTCTCTCATGTAGTTGTGTCACAAACATATATATATTTGTGTTGCAAACACATATATTATAGTATATTAAGCATTGTGTCTCAAACATGTAATATTGAATAGCAAACACAATGTGTTTGCCCGCAAGTATATTATATTTGCGACAAGCTGCAAACACACGTTACATTTGCATCTAAACAACAAAAAACGCAGATTTTTCAGCGTGTAGTCACCAAGCAAAAACTATGTACATGTTTGCAAGAATAGTTTTCATGAATTGAAGAATTGAAGATCTGCTGCCTTTTTGTGTCATTGTTGTCTGACACATTTTTATTATCTGGAGTTTTCTACAAACTAAGCCATATTTTGGTCATAAAAAAAAATAAATGGTTTCCCATTATGACCAAAATATGAAGGGACCGGGGAGAACTTCTCACAATCACTGAGCTGTGCGCTTTCCAGTTTTCACTCATTGATTGGGACCTACAGTTTTATACCGATTCCGAACGGTATTTTGAGAAGCTTTTTCATGGCTATATACTCGATAGTGTCGCCGTCACTAAGCGAGGTGACCGTCGTCGAAATAAATTTTTAAGGTGGTTGGAGCAGGGATCGAACCCGGGATCTCCTGTACAAGAGGCGCGCACACTACCCATTGCACCACCGACGGTCATACCCATATTAAAACCTATTAATCACTGTGTCTCCAACATGTAATATTTAATAGCAAACACAATGTATTTCGACGCAAGTATACTATATTTGCGACAAGCTACAAACACGTTATGCTTCCATCCAAACAACAACAAAAATACCAAACTTTTCAGCGCACACTTAATTTTGTAGACTATTTATTTGCAATGTTAACCGCTATTGCAGCCAAATTGGTCCATTCTGAGGTTCAAATTTTCGGAACATTTCGACATTTCAAATTGTTCAGCACACACTGAAAAATATCGGCCGCAGCAGCATATTGCCGGTACCTATTTGCAAATACTGCTTTCGTAAATTGAAGATCTGCTGCTTTTCGTTTCTTTATGATGACAGACAGCAGTGTTTTCAGCGGTTTTTAACAAACAAAACCACATTTGGGTCATAAATGCATATATTGTAACATATTAATCATTGTACCCCAAATAGGTGATATTGAATAGCAAACACAATATGCAAAGAAGTCCGCCCATATTATGGTTTTTAGATCCACAGTATACTTCTAGACAGTATAATATGTTGGGCATAACGAGAGCATGTACAAGTTTCTCCTTTATGCTGCGTGGCAATATTTAATCAGTGTTGTATAATTGCCGAAGCGCAAAATTAGTGTGTCGAATGGCACCGTCTATGTGCAAATCGAAGGATAACGTATCGTCTAAGGTAACACCTAAGCACTTCACGTTACGAACAAAATCAATAGGAACATTATCATATTTCAACTGCAAATCTTCAACAGCAGAAGATGAAAACAACGGTGCCTTGGTCTTTGAAGCATTTACACGAAGTTTAGTCAAAACCATCCACATACTTAAAGAGCGCAGGACATAATCAATTTTAGCCTGTAATACATCCACATATTGATACCCTCCTCTAAATAGCAGCTGCACATCGTCCGAATACGCATAGGGCGTGCACCAATCACCTATAATGTCAAATAAGTCATTGAAGAAAATAATGAAAAGAAGAGGCCCCAGAACCGAACCTTGAGGAACACCACTCCTAACCGCCAAAACACTCGACGATAGTCCATTAACTGAAACATACTGCTGTATGTCCTTTAAATATGAATAAATAAGCTTGCAGGCACTGCTACAAAAACCGAATATTTGAGATAGCTTGTATATCAAAGTGAAATAATTTACCCTGTCAAACGCTTTCTCCAAATCTAGGGAAAGCAAAACACACATCTTTTGGTCGGCCAAGTTATTTCTTATTGAATCTGTTAAACCAAGTAGTAACATAGAAGTGCTTCTACCTCGCCGAAAGCCACATTGACAGTCATTCAGCAAAAATTTGCTTTCAAGATAAGATATAAGTTGTTCCTTAAGGACATGTTCCACTATTTTAGACTGGATAGGTAATAGGGCTATCGGCCTAAAATCCTGAACAGAATTGGCATCTTATTTTTTCGCAATTGGATTAATTTTAGCAGTCTTCCATTCATCGGGAAAAATAGATGTCATAAGAACAGTGTTGACCAGATGCAAAAAATAATTGACAACAAACGGAAAAACAATTCTGAGAAATTTCAAGGAAAGCCCAACGTTTCCAGCAGCACTAGATTTTATGGATGAAAATGCATCAAACAACTCTCTTGAGTTAATGATACTGAACGAAAACCCCTGATCACTACAAGAAACGCGTAAAAACCTCTCCACGTCTTCCTGCACGTCCAATTGATTATTAACAAATGACACGTTCATATCATTAACATCAAGTGACTCACTCTGCAAGCGCTAACTCTGACGGGCTCTTCCCAATCAACCCATTGTTTGTTATAATTAACCAAAGAGATTTTGGGGGCATATTCTTATCAAAAATTCTAGAATGAGCCTTTCTCTTCTCCTTTCTCTTAATGGTCTTAGTTCTGTTGCTAATTTTACAGTAAATGTTTCAATTATTTTCATTCCTATCATTCAGAAATGCCCCATAGGCCAGATCACTCATGGAATCATGATAACGAACATGGGGGCATTTCATCCAGTTCTCAGATTCAACTTGTATTTTTATAATCTTCTTCCTAAAAACTAAGTGGACATCATATAAACCGCGCATACAAATACTAAGTTGCACGTTCACATCTGACGTATTGTAAATCTCCGGAAAATTTGCTGATGAAACCTTGTCACGGAGTTCATTAATATTGAAATTATTATTAATCATAAAATTCGAAAAACTGTTCACTGCGACGCACAGATTCAATTAAAGAAATGTAAATAAATGTATGTTTTGAAATACTCGGACAAATATATTCACCAGATCTTACAACATTACTAGGCGATGAAACCAGAAAATAATGGAACAAAGAAGTCGATTGATGAAACGTATCATAGTGGGTCGGGCATTTATTGTGCATGACCGAAACACCCAACCTGGAACAAACCCTTCTGACATTGCTGGCTTGTGATACATCATATAAGTTGTTATTAAAGTCGCCCATGATTACAATGTTTCTATACCTTACTAATAAATCACACATCTCCGATTCAAATGCTCCAAAATCGCCATGCGGTAAATAAACAACACCTACTAAAATCTTCTCAATTCCTGCTATAATCTCTATAAACAAACACTCAAAAACACCATAATTGTTACCAGCATATACAATGTTGTAAGACAATTTATTCGAAACATATAATGCCACTGCTCCTCCTCTACGATGAGGCCGATCGCTCCTGCAGAGAGAAAAACCAGATAAATTCACGGCGTTGGGCAAAACTGAAGGTTTTAGCCAAGTCACACTGACACCCACCATATCAATTAAGCTGTCCTCAACAATGTTTCTAATTTCTGATAGCTTTGATGAATTTGGATTAATGTTAAAGCTTTGGGCGTTAAAATGCGCTATATTTAAATTTGCCTTTAACCTAGACAATTGGGAACGAAGAAATACATTATCATGAATGAATAGGAAAATATTATTTGTTTTAACTTCTTTCACTATGGCTTTTCTAAATTTAATTTTTATTGGGTTCAAAACTACAATCCTTGAAAACTTCCCATTAAACAAGAAATTTCCCAACATATGAGACATCTAGTTAGTCTAGACACAAACCAAAGCTAAAGTGAACAATTTTTTTTGAGAAAATATACTTTTTTTTAAGAAAAAGCACTTATTTAAAAAAATTTTAATTTTTTAAACTTCTTTCACTTTGGCTTTTCTAAATTTCCTTTTTATTGGATTCAAAACTACAATATTTATATACTAAGTATTGGTTACAGGCTCCACCTAGAAAACTTCCCATTAAACAAGAAATTTCTCAACATAAAGGGTCCGCCAAATAACTTTTTTTTTTTTTAAAATGCTATAAAAAAAACTACTGAATATTTTCTCGAATTTCTTTTTTTATTTGAAAGTACAATCCTTCCGGTTAATAATGGAAAATAATTTCATTCAAATGGCTGCCTCGGCTGGCCATGCAGTAGCCTACACGATCGGTCCAATTTTTAAGCACATTATCGATTGTGTGCAGCTGTATTTCACCAATGGCTTGTCTTTTAAAGCGGGTATGTAAACAAGCAAAATTGTCGCATTTGGGGCACAGAAAACCCGCACGCATACATTGAAAGCCGATGCACCAAAAACGAGTCACTGTTTGTTGCGGATTTTGGTCCAGATGCATAATTGGGCCATTTCTCTTCGAAAATGAGCAAGGAGTGGCCGTTACAGCCAATGGCGATCGTTATCGGGTGTTCACAAAAATTGAAGAGGAGGATATTGGCAACATTTGGTTTCAACAGGACGGCGCTACGTGCTACACAGCCGAAGCTACACTCGATGTTGTGCGCCCTGTTTTTGAAGATCGCATTATCAGCCGCAGAGCTGATGTCGTTTGGCCACCTCGGAGCTGCGATTTGACACCGTTGGACTATTATTTGTGGGGTGTTCTCAAAGATAAGTGTTACGCCGACAAGCCAGAGACAATTGACGCTTTAAAGGCCAATATTCGTGAAGCCATTGGTGAAATACAGCTGCACACAATCGATAATGTGCTTAAAAATTGGACCGATCGTGTAGGCTACTGCATGGCCAGCCGAGGCTGCCATTTGAATGAAATTATTTTCCATTATTAACCGGAAGGATTGTACTTTCAAATAAAAAAAGAAATTTGATAAAATATTCAGTAGTTTTTTTTATAGCATTTTCAAAACAAAAAGTTATTTGGCGGACCCTGTATATTAGTCTAGACACAAACCAAAGGAAAAGTACCCAATATTGTTGATAATACTGGGTTGTAGCATAATAGTGTTAAATAAAAGTTGTTTATTTTTTTTTCATTTAGCCCCCATCCTGCAAAGTGCGATAAGGAACTTCGTTCCAAAAACAGAAATTTTTAAACCCTGTTTTCGGAATATTCGGAATATCAATGCTTCAAAAAATCGGTTTTCAGTTTCTCATTTACGTAAAAACTGGTGAAATTCGAAAATCATATGCAACTGACAAAGGGATTTTCATATTTTAAAATCGTATTGCGTTTAAAAAATGTATGTAGATACTAATTTAAGTTATGAACTTTGTAAAACATGTGTTTTTTATGAACAGCTTGAGAATTATTGAAAAAATCATTCTAAAATATTAAAAAATATAAATCAGGTCTCTTAAGTCGACAGTTTCAATAAGATGTGGAAATCATATATTTTTTGTTGAATTTTTAAATTTTTTTAATATGTTTAACACAAATTGAGTAAAAACCGATTAAACGGTTAACCGACGTCAACTGGCCGGTTCTCGGTTGGTTCCATATTTACGTTTTCGAAAAACTGTGGAACTTTGTTGCAAAAAGCGTTTAACCGATTCCACCGATTTCGGGTTTGGACACTGGTAGTTAAACAGAATTACTAATATTTTAACAAATTTGTTAGTAAAAGTTTCTCTCAAGCTTACATGAGTAAATATTTCAAATC
The DNA here is from genome assembly GCA_963931995.1 of Phaonia tiefii. Classification (NCBI taxonomy): domain Eukaryota; kingdom Metazoa; phylum Arthropoda; class Insecta; order Diptera; family Muscidae; genus Phaonia; species Phaonia tiefii. The sequence continues at coordinate 85,081,595 of OZ008367.1, read as the reverse complement.
CAGTTTCAGTGTAGGGTACCCGACATTTTGATACAACTCCATCATGGCTGTTGGCTCACAAGGACGTTGACTAGAACAAATATGCAGCATTTTGACATTTCATTTCGCTCCGTCTCAGCCATTTCTCTCCTTAAAACCAACACCATCAACTATTATGCACTTCAAGTTGTTGTGATAGTTGTACAAATTAAACCTGTACCACATGCTATGTAAGACATGTTGCACTAATCATGTTGCACCATCACATTTGTCTAGAATATTGATACCCACTATTTTGAAGCCATAGCATGACTTTCCAGATGGTCAGTGCCAGGCAACCAGCCAACCAGTCAGCCAGCGAGAATTTCCAAAACGCTAAGATTTGTAAGACGAAGAAAAAACAATAATTAAAATTTACTGATGCCGTGTGATAAGACAACTAAATATACCAATTGGTAGAGTAGTTCGGTTCCAGGTTCATGTTGATGTTCAGGTTCAGGTTTTATTAAAAGATTGCATGGATACGCAGCCGGTTAGTTGGTTGGGTAGTAAAGACTAGATGGATGACGACGGGCTGGATGGGTGATTTAGATTTCATGTCTGATTTGCTGTCCGATTTAATGTGTGAAATAGTTTTGTAATCGAACGTTTTGCATTACTGCACTGCAGTTTGTCTATAATCAGGCGGCAGTAATTAGGTGTTTTGTTAAATATTAAAATATGATGAAAGATAAGACATTTGAATGCCTTCAATAGTGATGAAAATCATAAATTGTATTATTATGGGCAACAAAAGAAAATGTATCAGAAAACTCTACAATGTTACGGTGTTTGGAGTATTGCAATCGAAGCTCCAACAATTATTACAAAAAGTTGGTCAGGCACGGGAGTAAAGTCGGTCAACATAGAATATCCAATGATGCGAATCACTTTAGAATGAATATTTCCTCAATTTACTTTACTATTATTGAATGGGGTTTCATTGAACATCCTAAATACTTTATATCCAAATTAAATTACACTGTGGAAGTTGAACCACGAGACAAGGTTGGAGAGAACGGTTTTATCCTAATTCACGTACGAGCAATCGAACTGCAACATTAGTTTTTTGAGTAATGATTACGGTTCCATACATAATATATGAAGGATAGTCAGAAGTACAGTTTTCAACGGTCCGCCTACTTTTTTGTTCGTTGACTGGTTTCTGCATAACCCATAAAAAAGTAGGCGGGAGAACTTTTTCCACCATTATACCTTTTTTTCTAGTTTTTATATTTTTCCAATAAAACAACGTGTTTTTATCCAACAATTTTTTTCAGTGTAAAAAGTGTAAAATTAAGTGAAATTGATAATTTAGTGGAATTTGATATTGAAAATGAAGATGAAGATGAGTAAATAAATATAGTTATATAGTGAAAGGCTTTCTCTTATTTGGCGAAAAAATCTGATTACTGGCTGTTTGTGCACGGAAATCTCAAGAAAAGACGGAAAATATCTCTTCTGCCGATGTTCTGAATCAAAGACCCACAAAAACCTGGTTGTAGATGTAAGCATTGTTCTCAAAGGTTGAAGCCCTAAACATTTGGAACAACTTTGTTAAAGAAAGTTTACCGGTACAATCAGCCAAATAGAAGTTAGTGGATAGTAGTAGAAGTTGAGTCAAAATCGAAAATCAAGAAAAAATCCAAATGAAAACAAAAATTGTATGAAACCGTAATTGTAACTCACAAAATTGATGATGTAGTTAGATTCTCCGGCCTCGTCTACCAAAATGTTTGCCAAAAACTATTACAGTGGTTAACTTACTTTTAAAATTTCACATTACAGGATATATACAGATTACACGATGTATGATGATGACTTGATAAACTGTAACAGTTTTATTATTAATGTATCAGAAACTCAGACTATACAACCTTACAAGGTCAGAAACAATCTTCCACGTGAAAAATGTTTGAGTTTACTTGGAATAACAGACCATTCTGTAAAGCATTCTCACTAGTTTCGAACTGCCTGACAAGCTCATTCAAGCAAATCGAAAAAAAACTAAAAGCAGTCAACTTTTGAAAAAAAATTTAAATATGAAAAATCTGCCTGTTTTTGTTGCTTCGATGCAAATATAAAGTGTTTTGGAACTTGTCGCAAATATAATATACTTGTGTCCAAACACATTGTATTTGCTATTCAATATTACATGTTTCAGACACAATGATTAATATGTTTGAATATATGTGTTTGCGACCCACATATATTTATGTTTGTGATACAAATAGAGCACTGTTGCACTGTCTATGCTGTGTCGAGAGGAAGAGAATAAAAGAGGGACAACGAGAGAGTCTATCTTGTAAGTGTGTGTCTGCATTTTTGCATTATTCTTTTAGTCAGTCAGTCATAAATATTCCCGAATGTGCGTGCAAATTTCAGATGAAGTCAGTGTTTCTTATTTTGGCTGATGCATTGCGTTTAAATTTCATGTATTCAGTCGTCAATGGTTCATCGGACAGAGGATATCAAAAGCGCTTGATCAGTGAAAAAATAATAAACGAAGGCGCGACCGCTTAAATGGTTTGTGATGTTACTTTGGTTTTTGTGTATGTGTTTCGTATATATGTATGTGTGCTACCAATATGAGAAACGATTTTGAGGAAATCAACCGGAAAGGGCAACAACGTGAAGCCGTTTGTCTGTCCGAGCCTTTACTGAGAAAATCGGAACGGGGCAACATTTGTGAAATAAACGCTTGGCTTGCATGAACTAGATTCGTACATAAATATCTTCTTTGTGTACCAACGCTTAGATGAAACCTTCCGAAAACAAAAAACGTGAGAGACAACAAAGAAAGGAGAAGCAAAAGAGCAGCAGATTCTCATTTCATGAAGAAAAAAACAAATAATGCATTTAGGGCACCTAAGCGTAAAAGAGGCCAATTTAAATCCTTTAATTTTTTGTATTAATTATTTATAAATTTGGATTTATATTGGCAAAATTAAATATAATAAATAATACATACATATAAAGGGGTTTTCAACAGAGGCGCTACAAAAGTAAATCGATAGGGACAGCAAACGACGCCATATTTTTTCCCGCTCTTTTGACATTTATCTTCAGTAAGGTTTGCCATTTTATCATGGAGAGATATACGAGTCGAAATTATTAAAATTTACTACCGAAATTTGGAGTCAGTGGCCTCATCTTTAAGAGGCCTCAACAATCAGCGATGAGGCACATTTCTGGCTGAATGGCTTCGTCAATAAGCAAAATATGCGTTATTGGTCAGACAGCAATCCACACGTAATCCATGAGTCATCATTGCATCCAGAAAAAATTGCGGTTTGGTGCGGTGTATGGGCCGGCGGCGTCATTGGGCCGTACTTCTTCCGTGATGATCAAGACCGGCACATTACTGTAAATGCGAATCGCTACCGTTCAATGATAACCGAATATTTTTGGCCCCAATAGGATAATATGGACTTGGAGGACATGTGGTTCCAACAGGAGGGCGCCACAAGCTACACAGCGAATGCCACAATCAATTTATTGCAAACCAAGTTTGGTGAACGTGTTATCTCACGAAATGGCCCAGTCGATTGGCCGCTTCGGTCGTGCGATTTGACGCCGTTAGATTATTTCCTGTGGGGCTACGTCAAGTCTATGGTCTATGCCAACAAGCCAGCGACGATTGATGAACTTCGTACGAATATTGAACGTGAAATTGCAACAGTATCGGCCGATTTATACTTGAAAACCGTCGAAAATTGGGTTCAGCATCTGGACTTCTGCAAGCGTGCTCGTGTTGGCCATGCAAAAATAAATCGAGTTCCATACATAATGGCATCGAACGTACTTTCACAGGAATAAAGAATTTCATTGGTATCTAAAACCGGTTTTGTTTTATTTAAAAAAACTTTTGTAGCGCTCGTATTGAAAAAAAATCAAAGGATAATTCGTTTCTAAATATTATTATGTTTGGGGGGTAATGCGCATGTTTCCACGTAGAAACGTACATGTTTGCCAGTATACATGATGCTGTTTACATTCAAACACAATTGAGTTTGGGACTTGCAAACATATTAATGTTTGTAGTGGGTTCCAAACATATACATGGTTCCTGGAGAATAGTATGTTTGGGATATTATGTTAGAGAGGCCGTTTTTTTCAGCGTGTACTGATATAGAGCTGTATTGTGCTTGAATAAATAAAATATAGATATTTTGTTTATATCATATTACTCGATGCCATAGTCCTTGCATGAGAATTTTCGGCCTACTATAATGGGAAAGATCGCTGCTTCTCGTTCAATTTGCAATTGCTGAGAACACTTGATCACTGAATGACTTACCGCTGTAGACGGGAGGATATACAGTTTTGGCGAACGTATCGTAGAGTGCGCTCTTACGATAACGGGAAAGAGCGCTCCTTCTAGTTCATACAGCCTTGCGTTTGCTGACAACACTTGATCACTGAATGATTTACCGCTGTAGATGGGAGGATCATTTTTGGCGAACGTATCGTCTAGTGCATACCTTTTTGAGGCCGAGAGTCTTGGTTGAACTGGTGACTGGAACTTGAGGAAGTCTTTCGTACTCAGATTTTCTTGAGACACGGATTATAACTTGCGTTAAAGAAAATCTTGCAGACTGAAGTTAAGTAACGACTTGTGTCAGAGGATCGACTACAGTTTAAACAGCATCACCACCAAGGAAAGTTCCATCAACGTTTGTATCTCTCCACTTTGAGTACTTTAGCAACTTCCGAATATTGAAACCGAAAATCCATAACCAGGTGTCATGCCATCTTTTGAACCTTAAGAGTCAAGACGAAAAATAATTTGCTGGCATTTTGTGTCATCGGAACAGGCAATGACTTGACTGTACATTTTTTCTATGTCACCCGTTGAAAACCGCTGCAAAGGCTGAACTTGGCTATCAAAATCCGCAGAAGGATTGCCTGTGGTACGATGAAGAATGTTGTAATGTGTGACTGGCTACAAAGACGCTGCACGTAAGGGAACGAAACAGTCAGTTACAATGCGTGCTCGGAACGAGCGGTACAAGAAGCTAAGAAAGGAGGTAACCCAACTATTTAGGCGGTAAAAGTGGTAGTGGGAGCAGACTGAAAGCGAAAAGACCGAAATGTGCCGGTTGAACAATTAATCCCGAAGAACGGATAACGTGACGAATAATGTGCTGCCTTCGTGCACGGACGAGAACGGGAATCTGGTGACAGATAAGCAGTTTGTGCTTAAAATGTGGAGAGACCACTTTTCAGAACTACTCTAGTCAGATTCTTCCACTGCAGATCAGGAAGAAGTGGTTATGGAAGACAGTGTAGATTGACCCCCCCCCCCCTTCCAACCAAAGGCGGGATTAGAGCGCCAATCTCCCGGCTTAAGAATAATAAACCGCTGGTGTGAATGGGCTACTCCAGCGCTTTTTAAAGCGGATGGCGAAGGACTGCTGGCCCACATGCACTAACTTAGTTTATATGCTGTATATGGTTGGGAGAATCTATGCCTGATGATTAGAGTCTCAGTGTATTATGTCCTGTATTCAAAACGGTTGATCCGTGTGTCTGTACCAACTATCGCGGTATCAGTCTTTTATCCATCACGTATAAAGTCTTGTCGAGCGTATTATGTGAACGGCTAAAGTCAATTGCTGACTTCAGTATGGTTTTAGACCAGGGAAGTCCACAACTGACCAAATATTCACGCTACGCCAAATCTTGGAAAAGACCCACCAAACTCAAATCGATACATACCATCTTTTTGTCAATTACAAAGCTGCTGTCGATAGCCTCATACGGGGAAAATTGTACGAAGCTATATGTGGCCGTCGGTGGTGCAATGGTTAGTGTGCGCGGCTCTTGTACATGAGATCCTGGGTTCGAACCCTTCTCTGACCACCTTCAAATTTCTTTCGGCGGCGGTCACCGCGCATAGTGACGGCGACACTATCGAGTATATAGCCATGAAAAAGCCTCTCAAAATACCGTTCGGAATCGGTGTAAAATTGTAGGTCCCAATCAGTGAGTGAAAACTGGAAAGCGCACAGCTCAGTGATTGTGAGAAGTTCTCCCCGGTCCCTTGATGTGATGTAATGGGAACCATTTTTTTTTTATATATGAACTTGGGATTCCCTCATAACTGATCCGCCTCTGTATAATGACGCTGACCAACACCAAATCAGCAGTCCAGGTGAAAAAGGTCCACCCTTTTAAAATGGCATATTTGTCAGTGTGGCAACGTTTTCTTCTTCTCTGATATAAAGAGTCGGCTCTCGTAACAACAATATTTTCAATGAGTCTTTGCGTTGACCTACTGACCTGGTCCAAGCAAAAGTGTATTGCAACAAAATTGGATGGAGGGGGCTAAACATTTGGAGGGTTTAATAACACGGGGTGAATTGATAGTGAATCATATCATTACCATTTGTTGTTGTTTTATTTATATTCATATTACCAAGAACGCATTTAGAAGTTAAAGTCGCTTTATTCAGATCTCCTCTGGAGACGCCCACAATTTTAGTTTATTCCAATTTATGAGTTTAGAAAACAGACAATTAAAGAGGATTAGAACTAAAACTTTCTCCTATTAACTATTATTATTGTTAATTCTATGTATGCCATTCTTTAGTAGGCACCTCTAATAGCAGCACCCAAAATTCATCAGTTATTAAAAAAATATGTTTGCCAAAACAGTTCCAAAAGGGTAACGAATTTCCGTTTTAACAGAGTTAGAACCCCCCCTTATGTGAAATCTGCCACATATTAAAGTTAAGCCCTAATTTATATTTGCTGTACATATGATACTATGAACTATACGTTTGAACCCTAAACCGAAAACTGCTTTAGAAATTCAGCGATACAAAAGGGAAAAAATGAAAGAAACAAAACTTAGAACTACAAAAATAATTACAAAAGTATGTAAATTTGCTGTTTTCGGTTGCCAAGTTCGTTCCTTCTTTTAGTCAGTCACTCACTCATTCACCTCTTCATTGTGTATTCAAAGCAAATGAATCTTAAGCCGAAACGAAACAAACAAAAAAAAAACAACAACCGGCGAAAATAACTGTTGAATCGCGTTGCTAAACACAATTTTTAGGGTGCTAATCTGCCATCTGTTCAACATGTTCAAGGAAGTCCAGCAACAGCAACACCACAGTTGACTCTTTGTAGGTCTAAGAAACCTAAAAGAAATACAACAACAATACAAAAAAAGAATCACAAAAATCTAACAACAACTACGACAAACAAAAAGAAGGTGGGTCGGGCGTGCAGTATTCAATTTTTTTTCGTTTCTTTTGGAGAGGAATGAAAGCAACGAAAAAAAAGTTTGTTAAAAGGCGCGAAATAGTAACAGAAATTTTGAAATAAACATTCTTGTAATGTTCGAGTTCTATTTTTTTCTGTTTTGTATTGCAAATGCAGTTTGGTATTAACAAAAGCTTCATGACAAAGCTGGATTTCCCTCGAATGCAGATTGTGTTGGTTTGATGGAACTCAAACCATCATCATCAGCAGCGAACGCAAATGGAAGACAGTGTGACGAAAAAGTGTTTTTTATGGGGAATGAGGAATGACCAATGGTCAGCTTAAATGCAAAATACCTTCTTTATTCCATCTTGTTTTTGGCGATTTTGGGCCGAAGTTCCGTATCGCACGTTGCGGGATGGGGCTAAATGAAAAAAATTAAAGAACTTTTTTTTACCACTATTATGCTACAACCGGTATTATCAACTACATATGTTGGGTAGTTTTGCTTTGGTTTGTGTCTCGACTAACATATGTTGAGAAATTTCTTTCTTTGAAGTTTGCTAGGTGGAGGCTGTAACCAATATTTAGTATATATTGTGGTATTGAACCCAGTAAATAGTAAATTTAGAAAAGCCAAAGGGAAAGAAGTTAAAAGAAAAGGAAATTTTCTTATATAAGTGCATTTTTTAAAATCTAAAAAATTAAATTTTCTCAAAAAAAAAAAATTATTCAATTCTTAAACAAAGTACCTTTTCTTAAAAAAAATACCTCATCTTAAAGAAAAACCTTTGCTTAAAAAAAGTAAATTTTCTTACAAAAAGTACCTTTTCTTAAAAAACGTTATATTTTTAAAATAAGTACCTTTTATTAAAATAGTACATTTTCTTACAACAAATTGCCTTTTCATAAAAAACTACCTTTTCTTTAAAGAGTACCGTTTATGTAAAACAAAATAACTTTTCTTGAGATAAGTACCTTAAAAATGTACGTATTCTTGAAAAAGGACCAGTTCTAAAAAAAATTCCCTTACAATACTTTCGACGGCGGTCACTTCGCCGGGGGGAGAAGCTCTCCCCGAATCCTTCATGGGATGTAATGGGAAACCATTTATATATTTTATTTATATCGCGAATTTTGCGAGTAATATTGGTTTCCAAGTCTTGAACCGTAGCTGCCTTATCGGCGAAGACTTTTGACTTCACATAACCCTTACGAAAACAATCCTAGACGAATCTAATATAGACACATTAATTCTCTCATCTGACGTTTCATTTCACACTCTTCGTCGTAGGTTTATGTAAATGAGAGAAATTCGACGAAAATTAACTTACAGCAGGTGGAGTTACAACAGCTGTTGACTTAACTTTTTCATTTCGTTTTGGTATAGAACTGTGTAATTTAAATTTATTTTTCACTCTGTGTTTACTTTACACAACTATTTTGCCACAAAAACACAAAATGCGCTTGGTGTTGCTTTGTTCGACGTTGTCTGCTATTGCCTCCATCTGGTATTATTGAACCAAGCGCTCCAACATCCAATGTTCACTAGCAACCATACCCATGACGTTTAATTTATTGAGAGAATTATTAAGCGTGTAACCATACCGCTTGCTTATATTTATAATCGCTTGTTTTGTATGAAGCACTTATCGAAGACTTAGCGAGAACTTAGCGCCGCGAATCATTTTCGCTAAGTTTAAACAAATTTTTTTCTTTACAACTTAGCAAGCACGGCTAATGTGTCTATACTCAAATCGTCTATGTTTGTCATGATGAATTGTCAAACCATACTGAATAAACATGACAGTGTGACACCAGTCACAAGTGATCTGTGAAAAAAAATACAGTGTCAGGGAACACCCGGTTGAAACAAAGTTCCTTTCGCTATATATTATGTACTAGTTAGTTCCAACACGCCTAAGTCGCCCGTTGAAAAATACAATACTTTAAATGGATCTTTAAGCAAAGCCACTTTTTGTAAAATGATAAACTTTTTTAAAGAACAATTTTTGTTTATGGAATGTATTTTCCAAAAAAAAGTATATTTATAAGTCCTTTTTGTACGAATATGTATTATATTTTCCCGAAGTGGTTCGTTTTAAAGAGAGGTACTTCTTTTACTTAAAGGTAGTGGTTTTTTTAAGAAAAGGTACTATTTTTAAGAAGAAGTACTTTCTGACCGAAAAAGCCACAAGATTATGTTTTTTTTACAAAAAAATACCGTTCTAATGAACAATTAATTTTTAAAGAAGTTGTACTCTTTTTAGGAAAAGGTTTTTTTTAACAAAATTTACTTTTTTTTCAGAATGGATACTTATATCAAGAAAGTAATAGAATAGGTATTATTTTATTTTTAAGAAAAGATACTTTTAAGAATAGGAATTTTTGTAATAAACGGTATTCTTTTTAAGAGAAATGGTAATTTTTAGAAATGGTAATTTTTTTAGAATTGGTAATTTTTTTAAGAAATGGTAATTTTTTTAAGAAATGGCAATTTTTTTAGAATTGGTTCTTTTTACAAGAATAGGTACATTTTTAAAAGTAGGTAGGTACTTATGTCAAGAAAAGTTATTTTCACAAAAAAGATACTCTTTAAAGAAAAGGTATTTTTCTAAGAAAATGGAATTTGTTATAAGAAATATAGTTTTTTAAGAAAATGTCCTTTTTAAAAAAAATTTACTTTTTTAGGAAAAGGTACTTTTTGTAAGAACATTTACTTTTTTTAAGCAAAGGTACTTCTTTAAGATAAGGTATTTTTTTAAGTAAGGGTACTTTGTTTAAAAATATTGATAGGTATATTTTTTTCGAAAATTTACTTTTTTAAGAAATGGCACTAACCTATGAAAATATTCTTTTTTTAAATTTCTTCACTTTCGTTTTTCTAAATTTACTTTTTATTGGCTTGAAAACTGCAATATATACTAAATATTGGTTACAGGCTACATCCAGACAACTTCCCATTAAACAAGAAATTTGACAACATATGTTAGTCTAGACACAAACCAAAGCAAAACTACCAAATATAATTGATAATACTGGGTTGTAGCATAATACTGTTAAAACATAGTTGTTTAATTTTGTTTTTCATATAGCCCCCATCCCGCAACGGGCGATAAGGAACTTCGTTCCAAAAATTATGGAATGGAACATGGTTGACATGTGGTTTCAACAGGACGGTGACACATACCACACTGCACGCGATACTATGAATCAACTGAGTGGGGAGTTTGGTGAGCAATTAATATCACGCTGTGGCGCTGTCGATTGGCTGCCTGACGTTTGTACGATTTAGTTGCAAGCCAATCGCGATTGCTGCCTCAGAAGACAATAGTACACGTGTCATTGGTGAGATAGCGGCCGAAGTGTTGGGAAAACTGTGCAAAAAATTGACTTCACGTGAAGCGTATCCCTGTTCTAGTGCTCAGTTAAATGTAAAATTTCAATCATAGACCCGGGATAGGGATATGGGTAAGAGAATATTTCGCAGCCAACTCTTTATGGTCTCTTTTCTATAGTTGCAAGCCAATCTCGATTGCTGCCTCAGAAGACAATAGTACACGTGTCATTGGTGAGATAGCGGCCGAAGTGTTGGGAAAACTGTGAAAAAAATTGACTTCACGTGAAGCGTATCCCTGTTCTAGTGCTCAGTTAAATGTAAAATTTCAATCATAGACCCGGGATAGGGATATGGGTAAGAGAATATTTCGCAGCCAACTCTTTATGATCATCACATTAGAATTATATTGTGACTGCTCCACAGTGCAAAAACCCACCAAAAAATGAAGAGCATGGTAACACAAAAAGAGATTTGCATTTAACATGCTACAATAAAACCTAATGACTTTCATAAGTAAGTTTGAGACCAACTGAAAATTGTACAATGTGTACTTCTCCATCCTCTGGGTAGGTCTTTCCAGAAATTATTGTTTCTTACGTGCACATTCTTTGCACTTCTTTGGCTAATATTTCTCGTCATTCTATATGTAAATGCCATTGTCTTAGTCCTTACCCAATTTGTACTCATTTAATTGAATGGAATAATAGGCAGATGAAGATGGGTATCCACAATAAAGTCTCTCAAAGAAAAACCCTACTAGTAAAGTCTAACCAAACAGAACTACCTAACTAACCAACCAACCGACTAACTAAATACTAATGTAATTAACATTCATGATAATTTTTGGTTTCTCCCATCTTGGAGAAACTAAAGCAAACAAAGAGCTACTAAACAACCTCTACATACTGATTTAGAGGAGATAACAAAAGTGTACACTTTGTTAGATCTCTCTTAAATGATAACAAAGTGCAGTACAAGACCAAGACCAAAAGCAAAAATCCAAGTAAAGATACTACATTCATCCATTTCATTCATATGAGGCAGTTTAAAGAGATATTCGTACATTCGTCCAAATCGGGTGCAATGTTAGTAAAATCATGTTAAGACGATCATATGAAAGTTTGAGCAACAATTTGTGGCATTCACGCTCTTAGTGGTTATCCGCCATGTGTTTGGGGTGAAGTTGCAAATATATCCACCCTAACTACAGGGTGTCTCAGTAAGAATGCACTTTTTAATTTTAAAATAAAAACACGTAGTTTTTGAGATAGTTGTGATTTTTATATTGGATTGTAAAGAATGCATGTTCCGATTAAGTATGGAATAATATATCCGTCAAATGGCCCCTACGGCTCTGATGAGAGGCCATTACTCTTTTCATTAAATTTTCCATGACTTTTTCACATAGATGTGGCTGTATTTCACCGATGACGCGTTGGAACTCGGATTTGAGCTCAGGAATTGTTTCTCGTTTATTCGTATAAACCCGAGATTTCACAAAACCCCAAAGAAAGAAATCGCACTGCGTTAAATCGCATGATCTTGATGGCCAGTTGACATTCGGAATTTCTAGAGATAATTTGGTCATGAAATCGCTGCTGCTTTAAATCGGTTGGATCATGCGCGGTGTGACAGGTGGCGCCATCTTGCTGAAACCACATGTCGTCCACATCCATGCCGTCCAGTTAAGGCCACAATAACTCCGTTATCCTGTTCCTGTAACGAATGCCGTTCACAGGATCACAGGAATGCCGCTTCGGCCTCATCTTCAAAAAAGTAAGATCCAATCACACCGCCTGGCCAAAATTCGCACCAGGCATTTGCTCGTTGTGGTTGCATTTGTTTCTCATGGATTGCAGGAGGATTTTTTGAGCCCCAAATTCGACGATTTTATGTATTCATGAAGTCATTCAGATGGGAATGCGCTTCATCGGAAAATATGACTTTTTTTTAAATAATTTGCATTGACTTCACTTTACTCCATTGTCCATTGAACGAATTGCCGGTGCTTTCCATGATCTGCTGGTTTGAGCTCCTGAGTGAGCTGAATTTTGTACGCATGAAGGTGGAGGTCTTTTGTCAAAATTCGCTGCGTAGTAAAAAAAAAGCCCTGTTTCCAATTACATTCCATGATGGGATTGGGGAGAGCTTCTCACTATCAGTGAGCTCTTCGGTTTCTAATTTTTCACTCACTGATTGTGGTCTACAGTTTTACACCGGTTCCGAACGGTATTTTGAGAAATCTAAGGTGGTCAGAGCAGGGATCGTACCCACCACCGACGGTCGGTGCGTCGTGAAATTTGAAGTCGTGTAGAACGATGCTGAATTGATGTTTACGGGTTTTCGGCGACACTCTCGTTTACAGCAGCAATTTTTTCAAGAGACCGACCGGTAGGTTGCTGCACAGGAGTATTATTGTTCATAGCACTGTGTGTAATTTTGTAAGTCATGGAAATATAACCATATACGGACACAACTACGTGATAAAAGGCAAAAAAAGACCCGTGTCTCCCAGTTTTGCCCAACGTCATGGAATTGTTTATGAGCCCCCAAGGATTTGGTGCCTCGGGGTAATTTTTGCAGAAAAGTGATCATTTTGTCAGGCTCATATCTTGCAATTCGTTTGGAATTTTTGATTTACTATCTGAGGGAAAGTTGTAGCTCTTGTCATAAAGAATAAAGAACTGCCAACATATAAAATCAAACCAACGACTTGTGTGGTGTGGTTTTGGAAGGAGGTGCCAACGTTGGGCTGGCCAAGTCAGTAATTGAGAGAGCGGGCAGATACGAGGTGCTGCTCATGTCGCTTGTGGCGGAGAATGAGCATTTGAGAGGACGTTTGGAGGTGTATGACGCCGTTGGAGTTGGCAGAGGGACATTGGCTGCCCCTAGTGCGCCAATGATGCCTTCCTCGGTTGTTCAGGCAGCGCGTGGTGTACCAGCTGCGCCGGTGCCCAAGCCCGTGGAGACGTGGGCAGTTGTAGTCAGAGGCAAAGAGGCCTCTACCTCTAAGGAGGTCGTGGATAAGGTGGTGGAGCAAGTTGCCCCCTCGTTGGGTGTCAGAGAGCACGAAGTGCGTGCAGCGGGTAGCGGTGGTGCCATTATCCGCACCCCGTCGGTGGCTGAGCGGCAGAAAATAGCAGAGAGCGGCAAATTCTCGGAGGTGGGCCTGGTTGTGTTTGTGAGTGACAAACTTGGGCCCAGAGTAGTAGTTGTACAGCGAGTACATGCCGAGATATCGCCGGACGATTTCATGAACGATTTGTACAAGATGAATCGGGCTGAAAAGATGTCGCAGGTGGAGTTCTCCAAGAGCGTGAGACTCGTGAGAGCGCCATGGCGTCCCGATGCGGGACTGATAAATGTCTTGCTGGAGTGTACCCCCCGAGTAGCAGAGCAGTTGGATACCTCAGGCGTATACGTAAAGTGGTTCCGCTTTATTGTACGGCTGCAGGATCCAATCCAAACGTGTTTCAGGTGCTGTGGTTTTGACCATAGTGCAGCAGAGTGCCGGTTTAAGGAGGCGGTGTACCGCAGGTGCGGATTTGGGGGTCACTTGGCCCAGCAGTGCTCCAGCGCGTTGCGATGCCGTAATTTCGAAATGAATGGGTGGGCGTCTGACCGCTCTATGATGTCGTTATTGTGCCCGATATATGCTGGTAGAGTGGCGAGGAGTAACACACGACATTAAAATGGATAATACGGCCATTATCCAATTTAATTGTGGTCGGAGCTATGCGGTGATGTGCTAGTTGGGGCAGATGATGAGGAGGCGAGGTGTGCGGTACGCGTTGCTGCAGGAACCTTTTTACAAGGTTGCCTTAGGTGTGGTGCAGGACTTACCTGGCGGCATGCGTGTCTTTACGGATGTTGGCGGAAACTCTGCGGTGGCAGTGGATGACGCGGACACTGACTGTACCGTGGTCAGCTGCACTGAGTATGGCGTGTGTGTCTCTTTGGAAGGTGCCCTTGGTCGTCTCTATTTGTCTAGTGTGTATTGTCGTTTTAGCAGCCCATTGGAACCATATCTTGGGTATATGAACTCGGTGCTACTCAGCGCGAGTAGCATTCCGGTAGTCCTTGCACTAGATACGAACGCATGTTCTCATATGTGGTTCAGTAAGACGGGCAGGCATGCTTCTTCCCATCAGAACCACATACGAGGAACCATGCTAAGTGAGTGGCTCGCCGGAAGAAATGTTGCGGTGCTGAACCTGCCGAGTGAGCTATATACCCTTGATGGTCCAATGGGTGTGAGCGACATAGATGTTTCGCTTGCGAATGGTGTGGCGTGTTCGTCGTATGTGTTTGATTGGCGTGTGAGAGACGACTGGGGCATGAGTGATCACAGCGTGATAGACATCATGTTGTCCCGTCAGCGGAGGAGTGTTGAAGCTGCGCCACTGCGTCGGTGGCGTCTGTACGAGGCGAATTGGCGTCATTACGCGGACCGGTTTCCGGAAGAAGCTGCAGGCTGCCCTCTGGAGACTTTCAGAGCACTCGAAGTCGACGAGATGGTAGGGCTGATCGATCGCTGGATGGTAGCGACGAATGATGCTGTGCTCGGCCGCAGCCGTGTGGTAGCGTCAAGTGGTGGAGCCAAGACCTTGACGAGATGCGGAGAGGCGTAAGGCGTCTCAGGAAGAGCTTCCAGAGGGCAAGGCGCACAAATGCGGAAGACCTGGCGCAGCGTAAATTGGAATACCTTGCTGCCCTGAGCGAATATAAGGACGCCATTTTGAGGGTCAAGGAGGACGAATGGAGGTCCTTCGTGAGGATGAACAGAGACGATCCCTGGGGCAAGGTCTACCGCAATTGCCGTGGTAGAGGCAAGAGAGTGGAGATATCGTCCCTGCGTGTTGGTGATGAAACCCTGTCGTCATGGAGGCAGTGTACCGAGGTACTCTTGAACGATTTTTTCCCGAGTGCGTAGCCGACCGATCGTCCTCCCCCTGATTGGCAAGTGGCCGATCCACTGGTGATCGAGAGGCATGAGCTTGATAGTAGTGTCTCTCGACTCAAGAGCAGGAAATCTCCCGGTGTCGATGGAATGACCGGCGAAATGCTGAAGGAAATTTAGAGTTGCATTCCCGAACACGTGTCTGCTGTTATGGAGAAGTGTTTCCGCGAGGGCTACTTCCCAGATGCTTGGAAGTGCGCAAAAGTGGTCATTCTACTGAAGAGCCCCGACAGGGTGAGGACTAATCCGCGGTCTTATCGCGGCATTAGCCTCCTCCCCGTTCTCGGGAAGGTGATGGAACGGATTTTGGTAGAACGACTCAAAGAAGGTGGAATACTGCGCACTTCCGAGTACCAGTTTGGGTTTCGCGAGGGGAAGTCAGCCGAGGATGCGTGGATGCACGTGTGGAGATGTGTGGCGGAGTCGGCGGCAAAATATGTGTTGGGCGTCTTTGTAGATTTTATAAGAGCCTTTGACCACCTATCCTGATTTAGCGTCCTCAGCAGGCTTCATGAGCTTGGTTGCAGGCGATTATGATCTGGAAGAGTTACTTCCGGAGTAGGAAGGCGTGCGTCGTTGGTGCCAGCGACACAGTTTGGGTTGATGCCGCTCGGGGGTGTCCGCAGGGATCCATCTGCGGTCCATATTTATGGAATCTAAGGATGGATCCCCTGCTGGGGACTCTTTGTAGCGGATACAAACTGTGCGCGTACGCGGATGACCTCCTTATCCTCATCGAAGGACAGTCTCGTGCTGATCTGGAGAGAAGGGGTGAGGAGATCATGTGTGTAGTTGGAGAGTGGAGTAGGAGAGTTGGACTCAGCGTGGCATTGGATAAGACGGTCACAATGCTGCTTAAGGGCAGGTTGTCACCGTCTCGTGCGCTGGTAATTAGGTGTCAGGGCGCGAGCCCGCCATATGTCACCCAGGTGAAATACTTGGGGATTAAGGTGGGTGAGCGCCTTAATTTTAGGGTGCATTTGCCATATGTGAGGGACAAGCTCACTGCGGTGGTGGGCGTCGTTAGACGTATACTGATGACTGACTGGGGCCTTAGCAGGCGGGCTGTGCGCACCATATACGGTGGATTATCCGTCGCCTGTGCAACCTATGGTGCACCAATATGGTGTGGCACAGCTACGTCTGTGGTAGGCAGGGCCAAGGTGCTTTCCTGCCAGCGTATCATCTTGTTGGCATGTTTACCAGTTTGTCGAACTGTCTCGACTGACGTACTGCAAGTGCTTCTAGGGGTACCCCGCTGCACTTAGAGGTTTTGCGTCGTGCCGCGGCGTACAGATTGAAGAAGGGCTTATCCCTTCTTGGAGACGATCTGGACTCCACCGCCGATCTGGCGGAAGGAGGGATTTCGCGCATTAAGGCGCTTTTAGACGAGCGCGTGGTCTCGCTTTGGGGAAATAGATGGACAAACAGTGACAAAGGTAGGGTGACGTACGAATTTATGCCGGACGTGACTTTTGTGCGTGACAGACAGGACTTTTGTTTGGGACTTAGTACAGGGTTTTTACTGACGGGACACGGGTCTCTTAATGCATTTTTGCATAAAAGAGCCCTGTCCGACACTGCGGACTGTGACTGTGCAAGTGGTCCGGAGGACTGGAGACACGTACTTACTGACTGCACTTACTATGACGACATTAGGGATTTAGACGCCATGGGAGTTACTCAGACAGGTGTGGGTTGGGACTTTAGTGGGGTTTTGTTGGACGATCGGACAGTTGGGGGGTTGAGTAACTTCGCAAAGGAGGTGTTTGATAGGAGGAGGAGGAGAGTGTTGTAGTGGTGGTGGTTTTCGTAGTTGTCTATTTTGTTGTATGTAGATGTTGACTGTTTGTGGTTGTCCCTGTGGTTCCCGGCAGCATTCGAGATTTTTTGTTGTTTTTGTTTTTATTTAATTGCTCGGCGCAGTTTTGGCGTTTTTGCTGTGGTTGGGACGTTCCTGTCAGCCCCAGAACTTTTTGTTTTGTTTTTATTTTTTCTTTTGTTTGTTTGCTTTGCGCTTGTGAGCGTATTCTGAGTGAACTGGCCGCATTTTTGTAGTTGCATGTTTGTGTTGTGGGGTCACCAGTCCCCGAACCGTTTGGGGTTCGACTGGTAGTACTTTCGGCTACGAGGTCTGACCAGAGACTTAATTCTGGTACCACGGGAGTCAGGTGCCCATGGAACTTCGGTTCCATCCTGACTGTGGTGCGGCCCTTCGGGGAGACACGTGGTGGCTGTGGTTTATACCCAAATCGCTGGGAGAGCTTCTGCTCGATGTGGAATTGTATTGCAACCGAGTGCCGTGACCCATAGATCGGAAGGAGTGTTAGATAGGCTCCGTCCCTAACCAAGGGAAAAACTATGTCCAACTACATGGTTTTAAATTGGTACTCGGATTCTTCGGCATACGGGGGCGCTGGTCGACGCATTCTATTCACCCTGTGTTAAGAGCACTGTGAGATTGAGCCATTGTGGTAGGTACTCACATTAATCTAGTACACAATCTGACACCCTGGCTATAATTCGAACTGTACGAACAACTTATATACCAAATCGCATCTACATACCTCTCATTGTTCATGATATATAGTAGGGCGGGTTAATTTTTTTTTGATGAAGCGTATAGCAAAAACGTAATCTATAGGTGATTTTGAAAAATTTTACTCAAGAGACCATAGCTGTAAGTCGGATTTGGAGCCCCCCAAAATATCAAAATAGATATTTTTCCATATATACATAGAATAATTTAATTAAATTCGTCATAAAATCGGATAAAATTATAGTAGATTTCTCAATGTAGGCTTGTTTGAAAGGTATTTTTATCACCTTTCAGAATCTGTATTGATACCAATATTTTTTTTTTATTTTTAGTAGAGATATTAGGAATTTTTTGTCGAAAAATAGCCTAAAATGAACTTATTCTTCAGGTATCAATACAGATTCTGAAAGGTAATAAAAATACCTTTTGGGGGGCTCCAAATCTGACTTAGACCTATGGTCTCTTGAGCAAAATTTCTCAGAATCACCTATAGATTACGTTTTTGCTATACGCTTAATCAAAAAAAATCGTTCCATACAATTTAACCCGACCTAATATATAGCCATTTAAATTTCAAAGTGTATGGGCGGTGCCACTCCCCTTTATCCAATCATTTGCAAGTATAGCCAACGACTATCAGCAGGTCATCAGTACCACATTGTGAAATTTTCAAAACTATAGGTTAATAAGAAAAGCCGTCAGAAAATATTATTGTTGCGTTCAAAAATTTAATTTGTGACAAAACTTAAGATTTATCAATCTACAAAAAAATAATCTGAGAGATGGTTAACAACTTTCATATTTATTCACCCTTTAAACATTCTCTGGACTTACACAAATAATTCTAGACCAAAATTAGCCAAATCGGTCCAGCCGTTCTCGAGTTTTAGCGAGACTAACGAACAGCAATTCATTGTTGTATATATAGATAACTAATTAGTCTTTTTTAAAAAATTTAAATATATCTACCACTTTCGCTTGTTGCAATGGAACTGATTTAAGATGTGTACGTGACCCACCACTCGCGCTCACCATTTTCTCCTGCTGGCCGCTTTATTTTACGCTCGTTCATTTTTTGACTGCTTTCTCTCTTTACCTTCATAAAAATTAGTTTCGTTACAATAACGAAATTGTATCGTCAACTAAAAATGTTGGCAAATCTCCAAAATAAATAAGTATTCAATATGGACTATGGCAAGTAAGAGATAAACCAAATGTCAGTAGTTTAAATATAATGCCTTTTCTGTTTTTTTAATTTGTAACCAATTTTTCTTCAAAATTCAAATTAAATAAAATTGTTGCACTAACAACAAGTAAGTTGTTGCAGCAACGAAATGAAAAATTGCCAAAGAAGTCAAGTCTGAAATGTTTCGTTGAAGCGGCTACCAAATTGTCAGATATACGACACTTTTCACTCTAGCAACGTAAAAATATTAACGAAAATATTTCATCCATGCGACGAAGCGTTTTTCTTTCAGTGTGTGTTACTTAATGCTACACTTTATAATACACAAAAGTCATATGTATACTTCGAATCCAAAGTATAGACAACATCATAGAATCATATTCAAACTGTTTGTATATAGCTATCGCCTAGATTGCATGTATAAGTATGCAAAAGCGTTTCCAGTTTTTTTTCCTTTCAACCACAGTTTAACATATCAAAAATTCTAACAAGATCTTGGCCATTACAATTCAATTTTGAACATTTTCTTTCACATTGTTGAAATACCACCATTTTCCCCCCCAACCATATTATGAAATGTATCGGGTCTCTGCCGTCTTTTATTGCATGTCATGGCTATGATTAGAACGATAATAGAACTTAAACAAATACATTTCTGATCAACAATTTTGTGTTCAACTATAAAGAAAAACAAATATCGCAGTAACGCCACCATGAAAAGTTAGCGAGCAGAAGACGGGTAACCAAACCATTTATTTAAAGCAGTTATTTCGATTTTGGAATCATTGAAATCATGCACGGGCGGGCGCAACAGTTACGTGTATTACAGTTTAAATAATACGGTTGCGTGCTTAGTGCGAAACCTGCAATTACCGAAAAAAAGCTAAAATCTTGCCAAAATAAGCTCAATGCAAACAGCCGAAGCAGTTTAGATGGCAAGAAATCCCCAAAAAGAATGAGGTAGACGATGGGGAAGAAAAACGGTAAGACGAAGTAGAGAAATGCCAGTTAAAGCTTAAACAAACAGTTCTATTTAAGGTTCATAGAACACAAGATCTCGACGTAAAATTTCTTCAATCTTTTGAAGAAACACGCACATACGATGTAGAGGTTATTCGCAAAGAAAGTTTGGACGAAGGGCAGAGGATGAAGTAGAAGGTGCTTGCAGGGGCATTAAGCCGTCACTTTTTTTCTGTTTTCCCAGTCGATTTGAATACCCTATAACAATTTATAGAATTGTTAAATAATGCAAACTTTAAAATTACATTAAGTGATTACCTCGGTGTCCGTCTCATTTTTGATCATTCTTATAATACACTCACAGAAAAATTCGGTTGCGACAGCCGAATTACCCGTAACCGAATTTAGAGTTTGTCACAAGCTCATTAGAGGTTGTCACAACTTCATTAGAGGTTGTCACAACCTCAATAGAGGTTTTTACTTACCTTTCTTAAAACCTAAAAAAAAATCTTGATATCGCCGTGACGGAAACAATTATACTTTCTTTAACATATTTTAATATAATATTTGTTTTTAGAATTTTAAACGTCATGTTTTAAATACATAGAATTATGTTGTGGTAAACGAATTGAAAATGAAATTCGGTTGTACCTCCAGAATTCAAGAGAAATTCACTTACAGCAACCAAATTGACGCCGAATTCGGTCGTTGCATCCGATTTAAGAGATAACTCGGTTATTGCGACCGAATTCGGTCGTTACAACCAAATTGATACTAATTTCGGTAGTGACAACCCAATTGATGCCAACTTCGGTTGTTGCACCAGAATTGCTGCTACATTCGGTTACTCCAACCGAATTTAGTTAAACTTTCCATTGCTGCATCCGACTTAATTCCAATTTCGGTTGTTCCAACCGATATTTGAGATAATTTGGTTTACAAAACGAATATAATTCAAGATTCTGTTGCCACAACCGAATCAATTATGAAACGAGGTTGCTTCAACGGAATTTCAGTTGTGACGACTGAATGTGGTCGTGACAACCTCAATTCGGATGTGGCAACCGCAATTCGGTGGTAACACCCGAATTTACGGTTGCTACAACCTCCTTTCAATCAATTAGTTCTCTGGGTGTATACACGTTGAACATTTTGTATTTGATTGATGTTTGGATGAAACATTGTAATCTCAGTAAGATTACACTTTTTAAATTTAGTATAATTTTGCTTTTGTGCAAGTGCTAACTCTGAAATTTGGCAGCTGTTACATAGGTTTAGTCACTGGAAGGGAAAACCAGTAGTATCAGATTTTTCACGGATGGATCAAAGTTGGACGAGCAATTAGGCTATGCGGTCCATTCACCGGACCTAATTGTAAATATCTCCTTCAAGCTGGCTGATCACTGTAGTGTATTTCAGGCGGAAATTACCGCCATTCTGGTGGTTGCTGAACTACTGAAAGGTAGTGTAACAACCCTCCGGAGAATATGTATCTACACAGACAGCCAGGCTGCTATAAAATCCCTGGAAGCGATGTTTGCTACGTCCCTGACGGTGAAAGAATGCCAGAATATTTTGACATCAGGCTCATCTGGGTACCGGGACGCAGCGACATTCCAGGCAACTGCGTAGAGGATGCATTAGCTAGGCAGGGTAGTACGGCACAGGTTCTTCCGGCAATAGAAGGTGATAGTATGACAATCTCTACCTGCCGTTTGCAGATCAGGCAGTGGGCCGATAATATGTTCAACGACAAGTGGGGACTTACTTCAACTTGCAAACAAGCCAGGGTCCTCTGGCCACAGGTGGACAGGAAGAGGACTAGGCAACTACTTAACTTACCGAGAGGCAGGTTATCCCCAATGATATGGCCACTTACGGGACATTGTCTTGTAGGAAAACACACCCTAAGATTGGGACATAGAAACTCCACTGTCTGTAGATGCTGCATGGAAGAGGACGAGGAAACGACGAAATACCTTCTCTTGGATTGCCCTGCTCTGGCAGGACTGAGAAGTAGGATATTCGGAACACATTTAGTTAGCACCGTAGCCCTACAGGATATTCCTGTAGGTCTTGGAGACAAATTCATTGAAAGGTCTAATTGGCCAGATGACTAGTCAATAGTTGATAGAGAAAACTGCAGGTATCACAAAGGGCTTCATTAGCCTAAGTGTGCTAGACAGCGTGCTGTCTTGCAGCCTGTTCAACCAACTAAACATATGTTTATTCCGATTATAAAAAATGAAGAGCTTTACGAAAGACCAGCGCGTTATAATTTTTAAACCTTATTACAAAAATTTAGAAAGTTGTGCTGAGACCGCACGCAAACTTCGAAGAATTTTCAGTCGAAAAAGTGCACCTAATGTGTCAACTATTCGAAGAGTGGTCAATAAATTTCAAGAAGCTGGGTCGGGTATGTACACCAAGACTCTTGCGCGTTATCGTACTGGTCGGTCTCTTGAAAAATTAAACGAGAGTGTCGCCGAAAACCCGAAACCAACAATTCGTCATCGTTATCAACAACTTGAAATTTCACAAAGCATTACGCAGCGAATTTTGATCATGCGTACAAAATTCAGCTTATTCAGGAGCTCAAACTACCAGACCATGGAAAGCGCCAGCAATTTGTTCTATGAATAATGGAGCAAAGTGCAGTCAATGCCAATTTTTTTAAAAAAAATCATCTTTTCCGATGAATCGTATTCCCATCTGAATTGAAGCTCAAAAAATCCTCATGCAATCCTGCAAACAAATGCACCCACAACGAGTCCCTGTCTGGTGCGGATTTTGGTTAGGTGGCGTGATTGGGCCTTACTTTTTTGAAGATTAGGCCGAAATTGCAGTGACTGTTAACGGCATTCGTTACAGGAACAGGATAACGGAGTTCTTGTGACATCAACTGGACCACATGTCACAAGACCACATGTGGTTTCAGCAAGACGGCACCAACTGCCACACACCGCATGAAACAATCGATTTATTGCAGCAACGATTTCGAGAACAAATTATCTCAAGAAATTATGATGTCAACTGGGCACCAAGATCATGCCATTTAACGCCGTGCGATTTCTTTCTTTGGAATTTTGTGAAATCTCGGGTTTGTCCGAATGAACCACAAACAATTCCTGAGCTCAAATCCGAGTTTCAACGCGACATCGGTGAGATACAGCCTCATCTCTGTGAAAAAGTCATGGAATATTTTACGAAAAGAGTAATTGGCTGTCATCAGAGCCATAGGAGCCATTTGGCGTATGTTTTATTTCATACTTAGTCGGATCATGTCTTCTTTACAATCCAAGAAAAAACTTACAACTGTCTCAAAAAATACTTGTTTTATTTTAAAATGAAAAAGTGCATCCTTACTGAGACACCCTAGTATACTTGTGTGCAAACAAATAGTGTTTGCTATTCAATATTACATGTTTGAAAAAATACGTGATTTTATTTTAAAATTAAAAAATTCATTCTTACTGAGACACCCTAGTATACTCGTGTGCAAACAAATAGTGTCTGCTATTGAATATTATATGTTTGAAACACAATGATTAAGATGTGTTTTTGTGACCCAAATATGAATTTGTTTGTTGAAAACTGCTGAACACAAATACGTGACAAACAACATTGAAACAAACAAGCACCAGATCTTCAATTCATGAAAACAATGCTTGCAAACATATACATGTTCTCTGCAATATATTGCTGGGGCCGTTTTTCAGTGGCCGTTTTTCAGTGTGTATTATACGTGATCCTCATTCGTTGTTCAGGTTATGCGGTTATTCACAAACCGCCGTATTCATTACGACAACGTAGTCACTGGATATGCCCTCCGTACTACGAGAGTCTTACTAGGATGTTGATAATCAGTTACTCGCTAGTCAAGATCTGTTTCATACGCGCTGAAAAATATCGGTTCCAGCAACATATTGCAGGAACCATATACATGTTTGCAAGCGTTGTTTTCATGAATTGAAGATCTGCAGATTTGTGTGTCCTTATTGTGACAGACAGCAGTGTTTTCCCCAGTTTTCAATTAACAAATCCACACTTGGATCACAAATACACAATGTGTTTGGACACAAGTAAATTATATTTGCGACAAGCTACAAATAAGTTATATTTGCATCCAAACAGCAAATCTTACAGCATATTTGACATCTAACTATTATACGAACATACCTGTTTTAGGAAACTGCACCTCTGATAGTCATGATTGTAGTTAGTTAAACAACAGCTGTTCGTGAAAAGTTAGTATGTATGTATACGGTCGCATCATAACCACTTGTATTATGATTAAAAAATCTTTAGTCAGATGATAGACGGTGGATAACATTTCGATATGAATACGGTGGTAAGCCTTTCTTTGTGCATGAATGGGAGATAACTCTGGTCCGTCTTATGTAGGTGACTCCAATGAATCAAATAGAAGTACTGTACTGTGACACCTGGTTAACTATTATCACCCACAATTCCACTGAATACTAGTATTATTTTCTCGTTCATTGGGAATTTTTGCCTGTATCGCACATTTGTTGTTTTTTTTACCATAAACTGGCCGTCCGTCATAGGCGGTTCTTTCTCCTCTTGGTGTTTAACAATAAAAACCGCTTTCAAATGTCGATGGTCAGTAAATAGTTCTTTGCTCCTTCCAAACGTGAATCCTATGAGAGCTTAAGCATAGTTCCACCCCACAACCAATGAAGAAGTAGGAAAAAAACAGATTTCATACAAATCTATAATCTGTAATTTGGCCAAAAGCTAAATACGAGCCAACTTTATTTTGGCGGCTGTAAAAGTAGTAATTTCAATATTACAACAAAAGAAATTACAACAAATTTTCAACAAGATTCATTTGTTAAACATACAACAACATTAGGAAAGAACATTACCAAATTCATTGCAATACACGCTGCTATGCTGCGTTGTGTCAGACTGTCGAACTGAACAAAAGAGATAAAAAGTAACAAAATTATTTTTGGCGATTTGTTGGTCAAAGTTTGTTGGCCAATTCTATTTTGTATAGTGGTAATCTAATAGAAATAAAACGGTAAATCAACGCCTTTTACAGTTGGTTTGACATTTAAGGAATCTAACGTTTTAATTAAATAAAAATTGTTTTGTTTAAAGAAAAAAAAATCTGGAAACTATTGTGTTGTACTAATTATACTTTGTGTGCAGATTTGTTGTACAACGAGATGTTTTATTCAATGTAGCACAAAATTCCAAACATTATAGTCATTTAAATTAAACGGCCCTCACCGTTCTTGACAATATAGTTGTCGAACAGTAGGGGTGACACTTACTTTAGTATGCACAGTGGGTATTATCGGCTTAAAAAAGGAGAGGAATTAATTACTCGTTTTGTTGCTGATGATACCGATATCGAACAGATTCTCAAAAATATACTTGACGACCTGCAGGGAGGGCTACAGTTACTATTTTAAGTAGAACAATCCTAGCGACAGCTCCACTGTAGGGAACCACTGATATACCAATTTGTATATACATAAGTCACCGGTTAACGCCTAAAGCCCGGTATTCAGTTCTTGTGGAATTTTCGTTGCCATATACAGTATGAAAATATCAACTGGTTGCTACTCAATTACAGGGTTGTTACGTCAATGTCATTTCGTACGAAAACAATTGTTTGATGATCGTTTGGGATCGGAATTTCGATATTTCGACTGTTTTAACAAAAACAAAAGTACCAACACATGGGATAAAAACAAAATGGGGTGCGTAGACGAATTATAAATGAAATATATGCCAGGTAAATCAGAGATTGGTAGTAATTCTCCGCAACAAACTTTTGCGTTTGGAGATAAATGACAAAGTTTCTTACTAACATTTTGCATGAACTGAATATGAAGCTTTAATACGGGCCTTAAGTTGATAGAAAACTGCTTCGTTACAGAGGTGTTCATATTCATACACTGATAAAAATATCTTAGTTAAGTGCATGTTAGCCTCAGAGAAAAAATGTCAAGAGGTGTGATATCACTGAATTTAACTGTTCACTGAACTGGTTTCTGAATAATGCTATGGTTTCACCGGCTGTGTGGCAAGTAGCGCCGTAGTATTGGAAGCAATTGTCTTCTAGAACACTGGCTTTAAGTTCATGTAGTAAATAGTCCGATATCATGACACAAATCAGACCAGCAGGCCGCATTTTTTTTTTGAAATATGTAACGATGATTCCACCAGCTCATAAACCACACCAACCCGTTGGTGTATATGGATATAATGACAGCTCCTGTACCTCTTCGGCTTGCTCTTCAACTCAAATACGGCCATCTTGCGTTTTAATCCAGAAAAAGGCTGGAATACATTAAAGCCGAAAACAGGGGGTCTTTTTCAAGCCTTTCAAGAGTCTAAAGGCTAAAAAGGCTCATGACGAAATGTCCATGATAAAATGTGGAACAATACTGAAATACCATGGCATTTTAACAGTTTGATTCTCTGAGAAAAAATTCGTATTGCAGATTTGTCTATCAGAATTCAGGTTGGAAATTCGAAATCCATATAAAAGGTTGGATAATGGTCCGACTTTTCTGACTACAATCTAGCTTGATGATTGCCACCTCTTTTCAGAAATTTCTGATTAAAATCTGACTTAATATCCGGAAAAGGGCATACTTTTTGACGGATATCTGCAAATTTTGCCACTCTCCTCCCCAAAATTCATACCAAAGTTGGCCAAATAGCCCCAGAAGATGAGATTTTTTTTTCTCTAATAAAATCGCTGAAAAGTAGCAGACTTTACTGACAACAATCTTATGTCTTATTAAAGTATTGTCTGTTGCCATGTATTAGATAAATAAAAATTGTCTATTCAGATTTGAATGTGTTACAAATAAATATGTACACAGTAGGGGAATGTAGACTGTTACATCATTGAACACACCCATTCCAATAGTCGAATTGAACATACCCTGCTATTACCACATTGTTTATGAAAGCTAACAACTATAACATTAGCCTGTAACACGAATTCAATATTGTTTCAGCTTTTACCAGGTTGTGGTCATAACATGAAAACCGTATCGCAATTATAGCGCTTTATAAGTGTGAAAAGAAAAAATGCAATATTTTCCAAACGGCCTGTCCGCTCGGAGTTATTCGCACACTGAAAGAAACACCTTCATACCATTAATGAATTCTTACATTGCATTAATGAAAAGTGTCATTGTTTTTGAGCCAATGTCGGGCTTCATTAATGCTATGAACAATGTTACATAAAACGAAAAATGTTTCATAGACCTGAAATTAATGTAAACTTTCTAACCGGAATGAAACATTATCATTGTATTAAAGAAGTATGTTACACTGATAATATAAACCGTTTCATTGATGTAATGAAGCATAATCATTGATGCAGTGAACATGTTACATTGATGCTATGAGCTTGTTTCATTAATGCAATGAATATGTTTCATTGATGGTTTGAAAATGTTTCATTGAAGGTCTGAATATGTTTCATTGATTGTATGAACATATTTCTTTGATGGTGTAACACGTTTCATTGACGGTATGAACATGAGGTATGAACAAGTTTCATTGTTGGTATGAATAGGTTTCACGTTGGGGGGAGGGGTTAAAACACACGATTCCAAGCAAAAAATTTAAAATGCAAAAGTTAGAGGGAATCCCTATTTTAGGAGTTATGGGCCTTCAAAGTTCGGGCTTTTTGTGGCACGATTTTTTTTCGACTATTAGGTTTTCTGGGACGGGGCCAGGGACAGACATATCTCTGTTGCAAATTTTGGATTTCGGAATTTTTTGATTTTTGAGAAAATTTACCCAACAAATGTATCCCTGCGTGGACCCGTTTTTTAGACCTTGTGGGTCCCCATAGGTACGGCCGGCAAAAAAATTTTGGTTTTTTAATCCCCTTATTTTGCTCGATTTTCGGGTTTTTTTAAATGGCGCGGGATTCTGCATTTCAGCCTTTTATTTATTTCTTATTTATTCGTTATCTCATACTGACACTCATATATTGTGTCACAACTATTGCACATACATAAATAATACATAAATACATACATTTATACAAAGCGTACCTACATACATATTATCCTTTAACCAAATTAATGAATGGTTCAAAATTAATGAAATTGTACATTATATTAAATAAAGATATTTCATTATTGGTTTTTTAGAAAAAGTATTTTAAAATTCAATAAAATGTGTGTAATGTAAAGGATGGCCTATGTAATAGATTCTACTTTACAATGTCGATAAAATGTCTGCAATTTTTCTCTATAGTTTCCCATATTTACATGAAAAACATACTTCATTCCATCAATGTAAAAGTTTTCTTAGCATTAATGACGGTCCACAAATTCAAAAACTACAGCAATGAAGGAGTTCATTGAAGTAATGTAACATTTCATAGCATCAAAGAAACTTTTCATTGCATCAATGTAAACCCATTAATGTAACCCATTCATTGATGCTATGAAGCGTTTTTCTTTTAGTGCACGTTCAAAAAGCCATTAAATCAATAATTCAACTCAATCCGCTCCGAAAACAAAATATTTTCACGTGCGATAAATATCAGCCAAAAGTGCATGAGTCGAATTAATAAAAAAAGACTTGGAACTTGGGGCTTTCAACCGCCGTACCGCACTGCAGCTTTAAATAAATAATATAAGAAAAAATTAAACCGGCTATTGTTGAGTCACACTGATAACTTGCATATAAAAATCTTGTTCACCGAGTACAAAAATGTTACCCTGCAGGAAAATGTTAACAAGCAAAGTTATAGGGTGTTTGTACGGCCATCTAACGAAGATTTTGAATTGATCCCAAGTGTCGAAAACGGCCACCGCCCGCCAGTCATGGTTTGGTGGGGTTATTACTATTGGGTCACTGACTTGCATTACTGCGAACAAGGGCTCAAAACATCGGCCAAAGTTTAACAAGATACCATTTTAGAAGCTGTTGCGAAGCCCAGAATCATTCCCAGCCGTGGACATTCCAGCAGATTTCTGCGCCGGCCCATAAGGCTAAAACGGCCCAGGCTTGGCTTCAAAACATTTTGACAGCTTTAATTTCTTCTGAAGAATGAAGGAGTTCATGCTCTGATTTAAACCCTCTAAATTAAAAAATCACAAGAGGTGTCAGGGGACACCCGGTTGGAAGGAAGTTCCTTTCGCTATATTACGTAGTAGTTAGTTCCAACACGCCTAAGACGCTCGTTGAAAAATACGATAACTTATATGGATCTTTAAGAAAAAATTGTTTTTGTAAAATGAAAAACTCTTTTAAGAAATTTTTTTTATAGAATGTATTTGTTTTTTTTAAAAAAAAAACTATATTTGTAGGTCCTTTTTGCAAAAATATGTATTATATTTTCCCGAAAAGGTAATTTTTTTAAAGGGTAGTACTTCTTCTTTAATTAAAAGCTAATATTTTTTTTTTAAAGAAAAGTTACTATTTTGAGGAAGAAATAGTTTCTGTAAGAAAAAGACGTAAGAGTATGATTTTTTTTTACAAAGAAGTAGTTTTTGAACAACAGGTACTTTTTAAAGAAGTGGTACCCTTTTTTGAAATGGTTATTTTTATAAAAAGAGACTTTTGTCTCAAGAAAAGAAAAGGTATTATTTTCTTTAAGGAAACGTTATTTTAATAAAAGCAATTTTTGTAAGAAAATGTAATTTTTTTAAGAGAAAGTATTTTTTTGCAGCAAAAGTTTTTTGACGTGACAACGTCTTAAATTAGGTTGCGGCTGGGAGTCACTTATGAAAAAGTGTAACGCCCGGTAACGTTACGATGAGTCACCGAACACAAGTAAACGCAATGTGTTTACTTGTGTGCCAGAAACGATTTGCTTTGCTGGCTTCTAGTGGCTGTTGGTCGGTGGTGTGAGTGTTTTTGTTTTTTGGCACATCATATATATGACGACTGAGCAAGTATGTATGTGCGTATATATGTGCGTGTGTATGAATATTGATTTAGATCAGTCTGCATTGGATAAGGTATTATTTTTTGTTTTTTTTTGTTTTTTGTTTTTTGGCTTTATGATATGTGTAGTGTATGTTTGTGTGTAGAAATTTTCATATGAATTAGGTAGCCAAAACGAAACAGAGAGCTGCGGTCGGCTTTAAAAACGATATGCGAATATGATGAATTGAAATACTTTTTGGTTAGTAAATTATTTTCTTTTGTTTTTAATAAAAGAAATGTTTATTTTTTATAATAAAAGAAATGTTTATATTTTATAATAAAGGATATGTTTATTGTTTATAATGTCACATTTGATAATGTGTTCATAGAAATCGCACAGGTACCTAGATGGTGTTGAAATTACTTCTATTTTCCTAAACCATAAGTTTCAATAAATGTTAAAACATCGCCCGTGAGTTCTAACACTCATTGGGCAAGTGAGTTCATTGCACTCCTATTGTGCAATTTAATTATATTCATATCAATAAATATTCTACCGAGAAAAAGACGTTGTCACGTAAAATCTTCGCCCGTAAAACCGACTTTACAGGCAACAATTTTTTTTAAGATATGGAAATTTTTTTTAGAATTGGTCCTTTTTTTCTAGAATATGTACATTTTTAAGAGAAGGTCTCAAGAAAAGTTATTTTGTTTCACAAAAAAAGGTACTCTTTAAAGAGAATGTAGTTTTTTAAGAACAGGCAATTTGTTATAAGAAAATTTACTTTTTTAAGAAAAGGTACTTATTTAAAAAAAATTACTTTTCTTAAGCAAAGGTACTTTTTGTAAGAAAATTTACTTTTTACACAAAGGCACTTCTTGTTATAATATATTTTGTTAAGAAAAGGTACTTTGTTTAAGGATACGAATAGGTATTTCTTTTTGAGAAAATTAACTTTTTTTAAGAAAAGGAACTTATTTAAGAAAATGTTCTTTTTTAAACTTCTTTCACTCTGACTTTTATAAAATTACTTTTTACTGAGTTCAAAACAACAATATATATATATTAAATATTGGTTACTGCTCCACCTAGAAAACTTCCCATTAAACAAGAAATTTCCCAACATGTGTTAGTCTAGACACAAACCAAAGCAAAAGTAAACAATATATTTGATAATACTGGGTTGTAGCATAATAGTGTTAAAATAAAGTTGTTTAATTTTTTTCATTTAGCCCCCATCCAGCAACGTGCGATAAGGAACTTAGTTCCAAAATTAAAATTTCTTTAATTCGTTCTGTGGCCTTTTTTCCAATGGACGAGGTACGTGCGGCTAATGATGATTGTCCAGTGCGACTTAAGGCGTGCGTGAAGGTCAAAGGCGGGTATTTCGAATGAGTATTTGCTTTTTGTATACATTATATATCGATAAATATATAAAAAATTATCTAAAAATATTCATTATTTTTAACTTAATATCATAAAATATGTGTCACAGTATTAATACATCTCTACTAAGTGAAACTGTATATTATATTTATATATATATATTTATACATTTCATTACATTAAATGACATTTGTAAATGTCAAATCATTAAAAATTATGAATTATCTCTCAGAGGAATATTTTCTTTTCTGTTGGTTATTAGACAACTTCCTAAAATACACTAAGTACCAAAAATTACATATAAAACCACCGACTACTCTATTTCAAATTTGTTTCAACCCGTCCCCACCGACAAATTTTAATTTCATTTGACATGTCGTTGTTTAAGCGTAGGACACAGCTGCAACTGAATTGCAGGTTTCCATATAAAGTCTATTTGAAATAACATCCAGCTTTTTTAAATAAACTTCAGATTGAAGTTTAGTGTGGGCATAAACAATGAAACTGATACACAGGGTGTCTAGTACTTTATTTTTCAATTGAAAATATGTAGCAGATCCGAAGCTTTCAGATTTAATGAACCCATTTTCGTTACGGGAATGTATTTGCACTTAAGCTCACTACTCTCCTTGAAAATAATCGTTAATGCGACGAACGGCTCTATTCGTAGTTTAAGTGATGACAAGTCTATTCTGACTATTAAGGGATTTTTTGTTTACAAATCGATTCGTGAATAGATTTTTTTCTCGATATATATTAGGTATTAGTGATAGCTCTTACTTTGTTACAGGTTATATTTTAAAATTTCGTCAGCCCTCTGGATTATTATACTCTACCATACAGTTGCTGCATACGCCTATATCCCATACCCATGTATTGTACCTTCAATCCATTAAATAGCTTTTCAGGTTACTACAAAGCGGTTTAAGGTCATCTGGTGGATTTATTGAAAACAAAGAAACTAAACTAAAACAATCACGATGTTTACTTGGAACAACAACAAACGAACCAAACAATTTCCAGATAACCCATCTTAACCAGACCAGAGCAAATCTAATGTCATAATTATTAGATGCAACATCAATGAACATTACGAAACTTTTTTGCTCTTCGGTAACCATCAACAGTCTTCCCTTCAACAGCCATAAATCGTAGTATACGAACTTTATTCGATCATCATTCAGTGCAAACGTTACATTCACATTTTGCCATTCCATCCGTATGGCCTTTTCCGAGTATTAGCCTTTTTGTATCATTGGTTTTGTAGATTTCTTCATTAGATATGTAAAAATCAAATCAATGTGAACTTAGCAAGAATATTAACATCTTCAAAAATTGTTACCTGTAGAGATCGGCAGATAAATCGCTAGAGGTAGGAGTAGTAAACCGACATTAAAAACACCTTATTGTAGTAGTTCGCTTTGCATTATGTTACCAATTACAATTTCGTTGGTTTGAACTTGACTTTAATACCACATTGTTTTTTTTTTAGTTAGATTTTTAGTTAGATTATTCGTTATAAACTAACGTTTGATGGCAATCATAGTGGCGTTGGTGGACAGTGGAATAAAGTGAGTAGATATTGTAGAGATATGTTTGTTGTTGAAGAGCGATATGTTTATTATTTAATATAGATATATTTATTCTATGTTTTCACAGTAGATCAATAAGACAGTAATTTGTTTTGACAGTTGCACACTGAAACATCAAATGAGGGAAAATAATAAAGGGTGTCTCAGTAAGAATGCACTTTTTAATTTTCAAATAAAAGCACGTATTTTTTGAGATAGTAGTAATTTTTTTTATTGGATTGTAAAGAAGATATGGTCCGATTAAGTACGGAGTAAAATTTCTGTCAAATGGCCCCCACGGGTCTGATGATAGGCCATTAGTATTTTCATGTAATTTTTCATGACTTTTTCACAGAGCTGTGGCAGTATCTCACCGATGACGCGTTGAATCTCGGATTTGAGCTCAGGAATTGTTTCTGGTTTATTCCCATAAACCCGAGATTTCACAAACCTCCAAAAGAAAAAAATCGCACAGCGTTAAATCGCATGATCTAGGTGGCCAGTTGACATCAGAATTTCTTGAGATAATTTGTTCTAGAAATGTTGCTGCAGCAAAACGATTATTTCGTTCGCGTTGTGGCAGGTGGCGCCGTCTTGCTGAAACCACTTGTCATCCAGTTGAGGCCACAATAACTCCATTATCATGTTCCTGCAAATAATGCCGTTCACAGTTCCCAATCACGCCGCCTGACCAAAATCCGCACCAGACAGTTGCTCTTTGTGAGCGCATTTGTTTCTGATGGCTTGCATGAGGATTTTCTGAG
This sequence comes from Phaonia tiefii, assembly GCA_963931995.1. Taxonomy (NCBI): domain Eukaryota; kingdom Metazoa; phylum Arthropoda; class Insecta; order Diptera; family Muscidae; genus Phaonia; species Phaonia tiefii. The sequence goes on along the minus strand of OZ008367.1, from coordinate 85,047,770 downwards.
CCCCAAATTCGACAATTTTGTGTATTAACGAAGCCATTCCGATGTAACTGCGCTTCATCGGAGAAGAAGCATTTTTTTGAAAACCTAGCATTGACTTCACTCTGCTCCCTTACCCATTGAACGAAATGCCAGCGCTATCCATGGTCTAGTGGTTTGAGCTCCTGAGTTAGCTGAATTTTGTACTCATGAGGGTGGAGGTATTTTGTCAAAATTCGGTGCGAAATGCTTCGTGAAATTTGAAGTTGTTAAGAACAGTGCCGAATTGATGTTGTCGGATTTTCGGATTTGTTTTCAAGAGACCGACCGGTACATTGACGCACAGGAGTCTTACTATCCATAAACGACCCAGTTTCTTCAAATTTTGTGGCCTCTCTTCGAATGGTTGACATATGAGGTGCACTTTCTTGATTAAAAATTCTTCAAAGTTGGCGAGCGGTCTCAGCAGAACTTTCCAAAATTTTGTAATAAGTTTTCACAATTAGAACGTGTTGTTCTTTCGTAAGCGCTTAATTTTTATTCAGAATTGCTCCTTGCGCTAAATCAAAATTACACTCAATCTTACTGAGACACTCTTTATTGCTATAACGTTTAAAGTCAAAACATTAAAAAAACACCAACATATGCTGACATTTTGGCAAAATTGTGTCACCACATTTTCCTTAATACAAGAGCAATTTTTTTTTCCAAACATATTAAGTTTTTCCATGTAATTGAATCATAGTTAAATTCAGATTAATTTTTAGGATACCAGATATTGCTATCTTTCACACAGCGTTTTCCAGACCTCGATAAATTCGGTCGATTTAAAAAACATCATTGTTGGCGAAAACTATATCGACATATAAAGCTGCCTACCGATTCTTTAATCTAATTCTGATATCTGCATGTGTTCCAACAAAACACGTTAAAAAGCTAAACAACCTAGATACTTCTGTGGAAAATTCCGAAAATTTTCTGAAAAATTCCCATTTTTGGGCATTTATGATTTTATGTTTGGAATTCTAGGATTGTGTTTGGGGCAAATTTGTAAAAATTTGCATGGTTTTGAATCAACATTATATGAGGAAGCACAGTGCAAAATGTCATTGTTATATCTCATTTCTTTCCATATTTTGTAATTAATTAATTCAGAAAATAACTACGAAATAACCTCGAACTAACTCCTAAAAATATAATATCAACATTTTTACATAATATTAATGTGTGATTCGTGAGATACGTTTATTATTATTCTTTTGAATAGATAAAATACCAAAAAGCCGACCAAATGCTGATCGAAAGAGGTACACCACTACGTCTCGGATGCGCTTTAAACCGCAATGCATCAATAAGCATACGACCTCAGCTATGCTCATGTGATAGTTCATCCTTGTCGGTCAAGCTGTTTAAAAACGGCTGAATTATTTCCATTGTTTTAGAGAAATCCCCCTCTATAAGGCGGTCAGATCGCCTAGTCACGCTGACGCTATTGGGTATTTGACCATGAAAATGCTTCTCAAAATACCGTTCGGAGTCGGTGTAAAACTGTGGCTGCAAATCAGTGAGTGTAAGACTAAAAAGCGCTCAGCTCACTGGTTGTGAGAAACTCTCCCTAATCCGATCAAGGGAAGTAACCCATTTAAGATAGATGCTGCGTTTGCTCTTAATAGACTAAAAACTCATTCGTCTTACATCTGCAAATCATCATGTAGTCCTGTTCAACCCTGATATTGGGTTCCAACGATTTTAAGCTCGAACAATAATCGCCTTATTTGTAAGGAATCAGAGATTAACAGCAGTCTAAGCGAGTCAAAAATACCAGAGCTTTTAAAAACTTCTATTATCCGGCCAATTTATAAAAATGGAAGCAAATCGGACTTCAATAACTACAGGCCAATTCCAATTTTTCCAGTTGTGGAAAAAGTGCTAGAAGAAATATTGGTGAGGAGATTGAACGACTTTCTGTCTAAATATAGGGTAATAAGTCAAAATCAGTACGGGTTCCAAAAAGGAAAGAATATAAACCAACTTCTAGGATCGTTCTCGAACTACGTGAATCAAAGTCTAAGCACTAAACTGTCCTGTCTTGTCTTGCGTATAGACTTTAGTAAAGCTTTCGACACCCTACTACATGAAAAGTTTATTGAAACACTGGAATACGAGGCACGTGCCTAGAATGGTTCAAAGACTACCTACAGTGTAGAACATTTCGAGTCAAGATTGAAAACTATCAAAGCGAAAATACCAATATAACACACGCAGTTCCACAAGGTTCCAAGCTTGTGCCGCTGCTTTACTTAATATATGCAAACGCAATGATAAACCAAGTTAATGAAAGTAAAGTATTTGCATATGCAGACGATACTGCAATAGTCGTATCTCACGGATGTATTCATACTGCTATAAGAATTATGCAAAACGAACTAAACAATATATCCAGATGGTGCCATGACAGCGGACTGATAATAAATGCAAACAAAACTAAAATAATGCACATAAGATCGCGACATACCCAACCCACAGATATTACAGTGACCTTTCACAACACTGATTGCCTGCACAACACATATGCTAACAACAACTCTCCTTATAATGATGACTGCTCTACCTAGGTATACATATAGATGTACACTTCAAGTGGAAAACTCACATCGAGAAACTTCAGATAAAGCTACGTCAATCCACCTTTGCATTATATCACTTAAGTAAATGCTCTCCGTACAACGTTCTGAAGCAAGCTTACTTCTCGCTGGCGGAATCCTATTGACGGCACGGGATAACTGCATGGGGAACAGCGACATACTGTAGGACACTTCAATTAACGCAAAATAGACTCATTAAATTATTATATAAAAACCAATAACATAAAACAAACTACATGGACCAAAACATAAACATCCACACAACTAACAATACCGAAACGAGCCAACCACAATAATAAAGCATACCTAAATCGCTATCACACAATGATACCAGTTTAATGCAAGTATCTCCAAATTCTGAATATTGAGGGAATATACAAAACCTCAATAGTAAACGAATTTTACAACGATCCAAACTTGCTTGAATGCATTGATCACCAACAGAATACAAGAAGAAGGGCACAAGGGCGATATAAAGTACCGAGCTTCCGAAATGTATATGAAATGAAGACATTAGCCGTAAGTCTACCAACAACTCTTAATAATATGCCAACAAACCTATTAACCATGCATAATCAGATAAGTAGAAAGAAATTAATCAAAAAAACTTCCTAAATTAAATTAAATTAAACCTTTCGAATTAAAATTAAGAAAACATTAATTGAATTAATTAGATTTTATATTGAAATAATTTTTATGAAATACATATGTATACAGCTGAGCTGAAATAAGCATAATAGTATGACCATTGTTTTACACAACTGTTTGTAATCCTGCAGACAAGCCGAAATGGCTTCGCGGGATATGAATTAGCATGAAATATTAGAAAATATTTATTGTTCAATAAAGCTCAAAATTTTGAAAAAAAAAATTGAATTGAATTGAATTGAATTGAATAGAATTGAATAGAATTGAATTGAATTGAATTGAATTGAATTGAATTGAATTGAATTGAATTGAATTGAATTGAATTGAATTGAATTGAATTGAATTGAATTGAATTGAATTGAATTGAATTGAAT